>OZ022254.1:6120442-6217942 GCA_963978915.1 Caenorhabditis parvicauda
CAAAAATGAAATAAATCGAGAAAATTAGACGATGAAAGTTCTTTTCCTCTCTCTCTCTCCCTTTTCTCTCACGAGCTGCCTAATTGAGCCGCGCAAGGTTGTTATTACTAGAGAATGCTAGAAGTGTCAGTTTGCTCTCAAACAGAAGAAAAATAGTGGTGACGTAAAAGATAGATAGATAGAGAGAGAGAAAGGGGAGAGAAGGGGAGAAAGAGAGAGAGAGAGAGAGAGAGAGGAGAGAGAGAGAGAGAGAGAGAGAGAGAGAGAGAGAGAGAAAGAGAGAGAGAGAGAGAGAGAGAGAGAGAGAGGGCCTACCCTAGGGTCGGAACTCTCACAAACGAACAGTTGGATCTTTGTGGATTTAAATTATTATTCTTACCAATTAAAATTAAAGGCGCATTACTTAAATCGTTCTTGTATTTCGAGGCGAAACTGCAACGGTATTAAGTACCCGATTTGCGGAGGCCTGATTTTTTACAGGTAGAGGAAGCTATGTGAGAGGGAGAAAGAGAGAGAGAGAAAACTAGGAAGCAGAGTTTTGCGTAAATTCGTAGTTCCTTCTGAATGATACTCCATGAAATCTAATTTGTACATATACACAAGTGTTCCATGAAATTCTCGGAATATCAAAAAGGAGAATAAACGGAAACTAAGAATGAAACAAGATATGCCTACACATACACACTTCTTCGCAAGACCCATAAATTATTTAGTTACGAGCGGGACAATCAGGAGTAAGCCTCAATAAAGTACTACGAGTTCAGGAATTCTGCGAATTTGGGTGAAAATGTGACTTCTCCGATACTCCAAAACTTGGCGGACCGGCATTGGACCGTAAATGGGTGACAGATAGGCCAAGCGACAGATGAATCGGGCGACAGATGGACTGTGAATGGACCGGCATTGGACCGTAAATGGGCAACAGATGAACCGTAAATGGACGAAACTTGATCTTTCTCTTCTCAAGTTATGATCAATGTCATGCGCTGTAGCTTTGTTTTGATAACACAGCCGATTGTAGTGTGGCATGATTCATAGTCAATTTAGCGGAAACGAGCTAGCAACATCATATGAAACAGATGAAACCTTGAAATTGAGAGAGGGAGAGAGAGAGAGAAAGAGAGAGAGAAAATGAGATTGATAGACGGAAAGAAAGAAGAGAGAGAGAGAGAGAGAGAGAGAGAGAGAGAGAGAGAGAGAGAGAGAGAGAGAGAGATGTTGTGCGCTCTCAACAATAACCAAGTTTCGAAGCTAAATTTGTCAGATTATCTGATAAAAACTCTAAATTATGCTTTCGAGTTCAAAAAAGAGCATAAAACGGAACTCCATACCCCTTCAAATCGAGTTTTCATGACACGTGCTTGTTGTTGTGAATATAACCGTGAAAAATGAGTGAAGTGTCAACACATTTGCGCGTCAACGATGGCAAAGTCTGCGTACACTTTACGGAAGGTCACACCCGAAACTACTTTTGTCGTCATCGGAACACAGGCGTATTAGAGATGAGGTTGACAGTGCAAGAATAGTTGTGCGTTGTTAATAGCAATGTGTGCATATACTGGGAGGGAGATCACACTCGAAGCTACTTTTGTCGTCGTTCAAAAAACATAAATGAATAGAAGGTGACGGAGCGGGATGAACAGTCTTAATGAGAGATACGACGAAAAAGAATCTTACTGAAAAAACTAAATTAAATTAGGCCGCTCATCTAGCCGCTGCCTTGTTTTCGCACATTCGATATGAGCTAGAAATCAAGCTCTGTGTGTCATGTAGCTGTATTTGTCATCGCGTCGCGGTCAGCCAACGTGGTTCTCAGACGGGGTGCGCACGATTCTGTCGAGGCAGGTGAGAATTATCGGGAAAGCAATTATGCCGTGGCAGTTATCAAAAGTACGACGAGTGGGTTGAACGTGAGACTTGCTCCCAGCAACAATGTCACAAATCAGGTACGAAACAGCCACGAAATGGCCACGAAAACATTACACTTCCGGATTATAATGCTTTGTGGGGGTAACGGTTCGAGTGAAGGTCGAAAGAATGAAATTAAGAAAGCTGAGAACACCAAAAGCTCGAATTACGTAGCTAAGTGCTGACTGCAAAAAGCAACATTTTTCCTGGAAGGGAATTTTGATATCAATACACATATCTAGCAAAAAGTCTGACCGATTTCAAACGCGCGCCAGCCACATTTTTGTAAAATGAGTACGGTAGGGTCGGGACTCTCACAACGAACAGTTAGATCTTTGTGGATTTAAATTAATATTCTTACTTTCAGTCCATTGAAATTAAAGGCGCATTACTTAAACGTTCTTGTGTTTCAAAGCGAAACTGCTACGGTAACTAAGTAACCGATTTACGGAGGTCAGACTTTTTTACAGGTAGAGGAAGATATGTGAGCTGAATAGAGTGTTAGAACAGTAGTCAACCCTGACAGAGTCTGCATACACCAGAAGGATGGTCACACCCAAAACTATTATTGTCGTCATTTGAGAAAGTAACAGAACATGTGCGCGTCAAAAGTTGAGAAAGTCTGCGTACACTAGAGGAAAAGGAAAATCTTTCTCTCGTCATGCAACATCTGCGCGTCAAGAGAAGCATAGTCTGCATACACTTGGCGAAAGAGTACAGTCAAAACTACTTCTGTCGTCAGTGAACTACATATAGATGACTCGAAGACGAGATTGACAGCACCAAAATAGTTACGCGTATATACTTGCAAATTCTGCATACACTTGACGGAAGGTCGCACAGGAACTACTCAAGCCGTTATTCAACATTTGCGCGTCGCACATACATATATCGCTAGAAGCATGGCCGTTTTCAAACGCGCTTCAATCTCAATTTCGCAGAAAGAGTACGGTAACTCTCACAACGAACAATTAGATCTTTGTGGATTTAAATTATTATTCTTACTTACAGTTCATTGAAATTAAAGGCGCATCACTTAATCGTTCTTGTGTTTCAAGGCGAAACTGCTACAGTACTAAGTAACCGATTTACGGAGGCCAGATTTTTTACAGGTAGAGAAAGCTATGTGCGTCGTCATCAGATAAGTCAGACTATAGTCAAAACTACAATTTCCGTCATCAAAACATGAAGGAATGAGCGGTTGGAGAGTGTGAGTAGACCATGAATAGGCGTCAGATGGACAGGACCGGTAAGGGGCTGGGCGACAGATGAATTGCAAGTGGACTGACATTGGATTGGTCGACAGGTGGACCATGAATGGTCGACACATGGACCTTAGACCGGATCGAAATCGGATCAAACTAGGACCGGCATTAGACTGTGAATGGTCGACAGATGTCCGTTCCAACTATCACCCCATTCAAAGTCGATTGCTGATCCACGCAAAACTTTTAAGCTATGACTTATTGGTGTTGTAAACCTTGCAGACGAAAAAGTATGAAATTATGAGAAAAATATGACACTTGGAAAAGAAAATCAAATGGAAGAGGCAAAGAAGAGTCATGATGAATAAACTTTGTGAAGACAAAAGAAGCAAATTTCTATGAAGTCAAGGTATGCTCGAGTTTTATTTCTTCTCGCGAGGTTTTGGTGAATTACAAGAACCTCGCTACGAGTACTAAATAATGTGCAAGGGTTCAGAAAGGTATCCTAGTACGTTTTCGGTGCATTTCTTCACAAGTAGACATTATGAAATTCACTTTTTAGTCCAGGAGTGAAAGAATTCGACTGTCGGGAATACTGTAACAATGTGCAAAAATGAGCCTACCGGTTTGATGAGCTGGTTCCCTCTGATGTGATGGAAAAGGGTTAACGGTGGTGCTTCGCTGCTACTTGACATCCACACCCTGAACGTATTCTGGTAATTGGAGAGAGAGAGAGAGAGCGAGCGAGAGAGAGAGAGAGGCAGAGAGAGAGACAGAGAGAGAGAGAGACAGAGAGACAGAGAAAGAAAGAGAGAGACAGAGAGCGACAGAGAGCGACAGAGAGCGACAGAGGAAGAAAGAGAGAGAGAGAGAGAGAGAGAGAGAGGAGAGAGAGAGAGAGAGAGAGAGAGAGAGAGAGAGAGAGAGAGAGAGAGAGAGAGAGTGGGTACTTCGCGCAGTACAAAGTCTCGCGTCGATGACGCACATATCTAGCAAAAAGTCTGACCGATTTCAAACTCGCGGCAGTCGCATTTTTGTAAAATGAGAACGGTAGGAGTCGGGACTCTCACAACGAACAGTTAGATCTTTGTGGATTTAAATTATTATTCTTACTTTCAGTCCATTGAAATTAAAGGCCATTACTTAAATCGTTCTTGTATTTCAAGGCGAAACTGCTACGGTACTAAGTACCCGATTTACGGAGGACAGACTTTTTTACAGGTAGATGTGTATGTGTGACGTCACGAACCAAATCTTCTCAATCTGCAGCCAGCAGTAATTTACTTGCTATAAAAAGGAAAAGTAAAAGAACATATTTTGTTAAGGACATGGAAAAGCGGGTTCGAAAAAAGTAATCGTCATTCCAACACACATGTAGCGTACAACGAAGCCACTTTCCGCGTGGTGCAGCGAATGTCCTAATAAATTCTCCAAGAATTGTGTGTGAGTGTAGGAGAAAAAGAAAGAAGTAGGAATAACAAAAACTCGGCGATGAGAGAGAAAGAGAAAGAGATAGATAGATGCGGGTGATCCTAATTAAAAGAGAGGGTGGATGCTTAAAACCACATGTTAAAGATGAAAACAACTAATTCTGTAGTGTTGACTGACCGCGCTGAGTCTCTCTCTCTCTCTCTCTCTCTCTCTCTCTCTCTCTCTCTCTCTCTCTCTCTCTCTCTCTCTCTCTCTCTCTCTCTCTCTCTCTCTCTCTCTCTCTCTCTTCTCTCTCCCTCTCTCTCTCTCTCTCTCTCTCTCTCTCTCTCTCTCTCTCTCTCTCTCTCTCTCTCTCTCTCTCTTTCTCTCTCCCTCTCTCTCTCCCTCTCTCTCTCTCTCTCCCTCTCTCTCTCTCTCTCTCTCTCTCTCTCTCTCTCTCTCTCTCTCTCTCTCTTTTTCTTTTCCTCCATTATTTCTCTCCTTCTTTTACCAAACAATTTGTAGATTGATGATTTATGTGAAAGCTGATAGAAATTAATGTGTCTGCTATGAGAAATTAGGCTCAAAAGATTGGGAAAGTGGTTTGACAATATTTTTAAGCGGTAGGCTCTAAAAGCTGAGGCTCATGCGATAGACTCATGGCATAAGCTTAGCAGATACCCTGTTTGAACAACAAACTTGGGCGATAGGCTCCAGCAACCGGCTCAGGTTATAGGCTTACATTGTCGACTCACGTTATAGGCTCAAGTGATATGCTAGGACAAGAGGCAACGCGCTAAAATGCAGCTAAAAGTTTTGAGCGATAGGCTTAGGTGATAAGCTCAGGCCACAGACTCAGACTATATGTTAATAGTATAGGCTCAAGAAATTGGCTTAGGGTTTAGGCTCAGACCATAGGCTCAGAAATAGGCTCATGGTTTAGACTTAGGCCGTAGGATAAGAACTAGGCTTCGGGTTTAGGCTCAGGCCGTAGGCTCAGAAGTAGGATTCGGGTTTAGGCTCAAGCCGTAGGGTTAGAAATAGACTTCGGATTTAGACTCAGGCCGTAGGCTAAGAAATAGGCTTATGGTTTAGGCTCAAGTCATAGGTCCAGATGATAGTTTGAGGCGGGGCTCCGACTTAGGCGCAACGAGGCGACTAAAAGTTTCAAAAAAGTTGGAACTGGGATGAGAAAGATATGGGTCGTTGGCAATTAATACACACATGAGGACACTCTTTGAAATGAAGACCACAGACTTTATGAAGTATTTTGATCAAACTTCGGAGGAAAAGGCGGAGAGAGAAAGAGAGAGAGAGAGATGTAGTTGAGAGGTACGAATTTGAAATGGTCTGTCTTCCCCTTTCGCCCTGAAGGAACTGGGTAAATGTACAAGAATAGAAAGAATCGGAAGGGATGAAGAGTTTTAGCTCCGGAGTGAAGAGAAAAAATCTGAACTTTTAGGAGCAAGGTAATTCAATAAGTATCTCACGAGTGCAGAATGAAACCACTTCAGACACTTTTTTCAATTCTGTCTAATGAACCTGGAGGTTGGAATTTTTGTGACTCTCTCTCTCTCTCTCACTCTCTCTCTCTCTCTCTCTCACTCTCTCTCTCTCTCTCTCTCTCTCTCTCTCTCACTCTCTCTCTCTCTCTCTCTCTCTCTCTCTCTCTCTCTCTCTCTCTCTCTCTCTTTCTCTCCCTCTCTCGCATCGGAATCAGACGGAGAGCAAAAAGTGAATTTAGCATCAAAGACGAACTCGATAGCAGTTAATAAATAAGTTAAAGTATCCTGGGAAGTCGGGCGCGATCGAATGGAATAAAATTCATGATGAGAAAAAACAGAAATTACTTTCTGTAAATAGTGCTATGGATAGATAGAGAGAGAGAGAGAGGCAGAGAAAAGAGAGAGAGAGAGAGAGAGAGAGAGAGAGAGAGAGACCCTATTGTTGAAAATCAGACACACCCATCAACATGAACTTTCCACCAGGCTGCTCAACCAAAAACGCATTACGAAATTAAAATTTTATTTGGAAACGAGTGTAGAATCGATAATAATGTATGTGACATCTCAAATTACGCGCTTGTTGAGGCTATTCTCGCCAAAAAGAAATACTAGACAGGGCTAACGAGAGGAAGAGAAGGAGATGGATGAACGAAGAGCCTCCGAGTTCCGATTCGGACCAAATCTGCGATCAAAACTTCCCACTGTCTGTGGTTTTTGGAAGTCGTGGCGATGAACTTCTTTGGAAGTGGGGTTGACGAAGGGGCCGCCCGGACGCTTCCACTGCATGCGGCGGAAATCCGCCGCACGTATCCCTTCTTACCTGTATGACGTGCTGGAGACTCTGCACCCTCTTCACTATCCGCATTCTCTCGCCGACGGCGCCTGCGTCTACGGATAGCACACACTCTCTCTCTATCTCCTTGTCCTGTCACTCCTCAAAATCAGAAAAATGTCCCTAGTTGTCTGCGCTCTCTTCCCTATTTCCCTCTCGCGTTTTAGCAGAAACAGAAAGTTGTGAGCCGCGCAAATTAAAAAAAAACTGAGAGAGAAGAGAGAGAGAGAGAGAGAGAGAGAGAGAGAGAGAAAGAGAGAGAGAGAGAGAGAAAGAGAGAGAGAGGGAGAAGATCAATGGGAACAAACCTAAACCGATGAAAATAGAAAGAAGAGAACTAATGATCAGTATGAATTCAATTGACACTTCCTAATTACGTGCTGCAGTGTCAACAAGCGCTGCTGACAACCGCGTCGCTCCGACCGCACCGCATGTACCTGGCTCGAAAAAAGTAAAATGAGAGAGGGTTTGAGCTCACAAACGCAAAGGAATTGTTGTTCATTACCCATTCATTTTTTATTCTCTCATCTGCCGAAACGAATTAATGTGCGTTCCCATTGTTTGTTCTCAAGTTTTCGACGTGCCGATAATGTGAAACGTCAACGATCTGAATATAAATGGGATACTGTAGGTTACCGTAACCTCAAGTGACATCAAGAAGATGTAATCGGTGTAACGTCTTCATTCTCCACCAGTACTTTGAAAAAAATCTCTTTGTGGTAAGGTATGATTTTAATTTCCATGCTCTTTATCAAAAACATATAATTTATTTTTTCGAGCCTCGAAAACAAAACACTGATCAGTGCACTAAACATCGAATTAGGAAAAAACTTTTGCAAACAAATTTAAATGAACAACATACTGAGAAATATCTACCGACTTCGTTTTAAAGTTCATGAATCTGCTCAATTCCAAGCCTAGCGAGTTTTTTGTTGTTCGCTTTTTAATTCTTCACTAACTCAAATGAAAAATAGTGAAGGCTCATAACTCGTTGACGAATTATACGCCAATAGTGTTTGACGCACTTCAAGATGACCGTGCTAAACATTTTATTCTTTTTCAATAGTTTTAACCATAAAAGTAGACCCTCGAATTTGTATATCTATTCAGAAAATTTTCTATGATAAAAGTATGTAATTTGATGTTTGTTTCTCGTATTAAAGTACACAAATCGGCGTGAAAAACATTTCTGTAATCATTTAACTTTAGTCTTCCCAATTTCTGTTTTTTCTTCATCCTGTCCTCACCTTTTCGAAAGTATCAGTTGTTACAGGTAATAGGAGGGTACGTTATGCAGCGTGCCGTATCTCAAGGGTCGAAAACGCTGTCGGTGAGCTTTTATTTATTATGATAATGACATATGTACGGCAAAATGTAAACCGCAGAGCGCAGAGCCGCAGAGCGACCGCAGAGTTTTTTCTTATATCAGGCTTAGGAAAAATCGGACCCCCCATTCTGGAACGTACTTGTGCTTAGAACCTTACCTAAGCCTATTTAGGAACCGTACGTGTTATTTGGAATTTTCCGAAAGCTGAAACAAAAATTGACTCTGCGGCTCTGCGCTCTGCGGACACTCTGCGGTTTACATTTTGCCCATATGTACAACTTATTCAATATCAAAAAGTTTTTCATGATTCTTTGAAACTTTACAATAATAATCTGAGAAATAAAAGGAATCGATTTTGTGATCTGACTGCATTTTTGGGATCTCAAAAACAACTTCCAGCGGACCGCCGCTGTGGTGGCTGGTGTAACCGCTGCCGGAGGAATGGGTCTGGTTTACGCTCTGGAGAACTCTGTTCATGCCAGCAGCGATGCTGTCCATCCATTCCCTTTCAATTGGTCTCATAGAGGACCATTCTCTTCATTCGACATTGCTTCGTAAGTCATTCTATCAAACATCTAACATCATATTATTCTTTGAAGTGTTCGTAGAGGATATGAAGTCTACAAGCAGGTCTGTGCTGCTTGTCACTCAATGAAATTCATTCACTACCGTCACTTTGTCGACACCATCATGACTGAGGTATTTTTCCAAGAACTGTATATTATAGATATTTTAACAAATTGAATACAGATCGATTATGAATGAGAAATTTCCAGGAAGAAGCTAAGGCTGAAGCAGCTGATGCTCTCATCAACGATGTTGATGACAAGGGAGCAGCAATTCAAAGACCAGGAATTTTGACCGACAAGTTGCCAAGTCCATATCCGAACAAGAAGGCCGCTGCTGCCGCTAACAACGGTTTGGTTATTCGAAGAAAGTTCAACTTTTGGTTTTTTCAGGAGCTGCACCACCAGATCTATCGCTCATGGCTCTGGCCCGTCACGGAGGAGATGACTACATTTTCAACCTCCTTACCGGATATCTCGAAGCACCAGCTGGAGTCAAGGTAATTTCATTACAGTTCAAAGTTTTCAGTTTGAATTTAATTTTTTTCTTCAAGATTCCTTTTAGAGATTTTTAATCAGAATTTTCCAAAATATTAATTCAAGGTCGACGATGGAAAGGCATACAACCCATACTTCCCAGGAGGTATCATCTCTATGCCACAGCAGCTGTTCGACGAAGGAATTGAATACAAGGTTTTCCAGCTTTTAAAAATTTTCTCAAAAGTTAATGCAGGATGGTACCCCAGCTACCATGTCTCAGCAAGCTAAGGATGTTGCTACTTTCATGCACTGGGCTGCTGAGCCATTCCACGACACCAGAAAGAAGTGGGCTCTCAAGGTAATTTTCACTATTTAAAATTTTCGCATAGAAAATTTTTTTCAATTTTGTATTTTGAATTTTCGTGTAACTAAAATTCTACCAATTGAATTTCGAGGAATTCGAATTTTGTTCTGAAAATCTTAAACTTTTTTTCTATTTCCAGATCGCTGCTTTGATTCCATTCGTCGCCGTCGTTCTTGTCTATGGAAAGAGACACGTGTGGTCGTTCACAAAGTCGCAGAAGTTTGTCTTCAAGCCGGTCAAGGGACGTGAGCCACCAAAGAGCCAATAAGCAAATTGATGTGAGGTCGATTAAAGTAGGAATTTCAATTTTCTTTTCTCTCCCACAGTCTTCTATTCTCTCTCCTGCTCGTCCGAACTTTTTGTTGTCTTTTATCGCGAACCCTCACATACACAGCTCGTTTGTAGCACAAACCGTATTTTTACATCTGTTTTCTTGGGCCGTGTCTTTCCCAACAAGATGTCTAGCACTTGTTGACCAGACACGGTTCACGCTTAGGGTAGTACTCAAACGAGATAAATATTCTTCCTTTATTATGATGGCAGTTGTTCGAATGATTTAATCTAATGAATTGTGGAAATAATCAGGGAGGTATCCTAGAAATAGTTCTGGTTAGAGAAAAAGGCACATACACAACGAGTACATGACAGTGATAAAAAGAAACTATGAAACTGTATCACAGCTTATGCCAAAGACTAAAAAAAAACTCATATCCTACAATAGCTATTAGTTCCTAATTCTGGACAGCATTTCGGTGATTCGCCTCCTCCACATGGAATGATGCATAAAGTAAGCGGATACGTGGCTGACGTCTTTCATATGCTCAACTGTCACTCCTGGCCAGCACTCCTGAATTGCGTAATTGAAAATTTGGAAAAAAATACGTGAGGAAAACTTTCCTGGCTTCTGGTAAAGTTTGGGCGCAATTTAAAACTGAAAACTACGAGTTTGCAGAAAAATGTCAACGGCAAACTCGAGTCTGAAATATGACCCGTTCTTCTTTAAATGGTTTTTGATCTACTTATCTATAGGAACATAACGCACCTCATAACTTCTGGTCCCATCGCCCCGCAACACATACTGATCGTTTTCTGCCAAGAACACGTGGCACAGGGAGGTGTCCTCGAGCATCGGATAGTTGTGTATACTCGTAAAATGATCCATCAGAATTCGCATCATGTTGTAGGCAAGTGGTTCGCCATTCTCTTTGCTCATTTCATGCTGTAATCAATTTTGGCAAGGTATCGATATCAGGTTTTGCGGCAAATGCGCTCTTTCGAATGTTGTATTGTCGATTTACAAAATTTACTTATTTTAAATTTTTTATGGCGCCTTTTCATTTCTTCGTTGATTTATCATTATTATCATGGCAATCAATTCATTCGTAATTACCGCAATGCTCCCTACGGTCTTCGTTCAAGGGAAGTACTGCGAAAAGCCCCCCCCCCCTCGACAATTTACCATCAACTTACCATCATTGGTATCCAATCGACATTAGGAATGTCATTGATCTTACTCATATAGTGGGCATCTTCGAGTTGCTGTTGCAGTACTGGATAGTTGATCGAGTGTGAGATGGCGCCTTTTGTGTACGCGGGAGACGAGGTCGTCCAGGCGAGTATGGGTACTGTCACTACTGGGTGCTGAATGTTTGTGGCTGCCAGTTGAGCCGTGAACCCTCCCATTGATATCTTAATTTTATTTCTTGAATCGATTTCTCTTCGAAGTATACACACAACTATCGCTGATATACTCAGTCGTTGGCATATTCCACTTTGATAAGTCACTAATTTTGCTTTTATGACATCACTTTTTTTTCTAGGCAAACACTGCTTAGTTACTTAATACGAAAAAGTAGACTGAATCATCGAATCAAGAATCATTTCCTTACAAGGTGCAATTTTGTGGTAATTAAGTTTAAACTTTGATCAAATCTTAGCTTTGTACCTAACTAGTGCTTTGAACCTTACATAAGCCTAAAATTCGAGGTGTCGACAAAGATAAATGAAAGAAGATTCATGACTCGCGATTCATGATTCAGTCTACTTTTTCGTATAAAATTTCCAGTACAAAACGGTCGATAATAATTTGTAATTTCGTAATTTTGACCACTAAATTAAAGTTTAACAGAACATTTGCTTTCTAAACATAATTTAATATAAATATCCATCTTATTCAGCACGAATAAAAACAATTCAACAACGCAGCACGTTTCATTTCGCCTAGCCGTGTCTGGGTTTCCATCTCTCGCCTCGAGAGACGGAGAGAAAAATACTTTTCAACACGCCTCATTTTCTTTCCTCACAGGGTTCTCCTTTCTTTGGATCAGTGTTTCCATGATATTTCAAAAAAAGCAATTTCCATAACTAAGCCATGTAGAACAATAAAAATGTCTAGAGAATGCATAGTGAATACTATTGACTCAATTGATCGGTGCACTCAAATTAACGTTTTTTTTCAAACTTTTTCAATCGGACCAATAAAACTCACCCCAGAGATGGCAAACGGCCCGTAGCCGATGCTCGCCAGCCATTGAATCAAAAAGTTGATCTCGGCAATGATCGCGGCACCCATGACTATCAGGTCGCTGACGTTTTCCAACGACGATCGAAACTGTCCTGGAGGCTTTCGTTCGCCGTAGAAAGGATTCTGTAGAAGGACGCCCCCGATACCGTCTTTTAGCATGTCTTCTACTAGGAAGTATTCTCGCCTTAAATCTTTACATTACTCTGTGACGAGTCATTTACCGGGCCACTGTGTGGTCGTAATAACTGCCTTAAATAGCTAGAAAGTTAAGTTGAAATCAGAGTTGCACGGAATTCCGACTTCCGACTTCCGTGAAAAAAATTTCACTTCCGACTTCCGACTTCCGTTTAACAAATTCTACTTCCGACTTCCGTTTAACAAATTCGACTTCCGACTTCCGTCAAAAAATTTTTTTTTCGTGAAAAATGACGAAAAAACCGTGAAATCGTTTGTATTCAGTATGGAATTGACCTATCACCTGTTGAGAATGCACGAATATACAATATCTCTGGGTTTTTTCAACTTTTTTGCACTCCCGACTACCGTTGAAAAAATTCTACTTCCGACTTCCGCCTTCCGACTTCCGACTTCCGTGAAAAAAAATTTCACTTCCGACTTCCGACTTCCGTTTTGAAAAATTTTACTTCCGTGCAACTCTGGTTGAAATTTTCCATGTAGAAGTTCCTGGAACAGAACGTTCGCAACAGTTTTTTAAACATGAAATCATGATCACTTTTTTCTTCTGAACAAAACTACTATAGGTCTCAAAACTGCATCCAAATAACGCTCAAAGTCAATAGGTAAAAGAGTCCAAAAAGAATATTCCACAACTTGAATCTCACCTTTTGTAAGAGTGATCACCAGTTCCTGACAGGTGCAGGCAGACTGGTCCGGGTCGGGTCGGCAGCATGGCGCGGAAATGGGCCATGTCCACTGGTTGAGGCATAACAGTCGGGTAGACCATGGCATGTGGGCTTTTGAAGACTGCCTTCAACGAACGAATTCCATTCTTCTCAAACTCCTCTTCAATGATAACTTTGGGTTTGAGCTCCTCGACCATTTGAGTTATATGCCTTTGTGACATGATCGTTTCCATGTGCTTCGCCATTCTGAAACTATTATTTGTCAAAAACCACGATAGAATTTGTGAGGTTGGAATGGTCTCCTAGGTTTTCTGATATGCTGAAGACAATAGAACCGCCTTCAGAAGATGATTAACTGAATGAAAAACAGAATTCTATCGGTGAAGCAACTCTTGAGGGCGAACCACCATATGAGAAAACCTTGGTAACTACTCGGACCTCTAAGATTTCTCGAAATTCTGATTATTTAAGAGTATGTAAAAAAAATGTATAAAAACAAATTCAATGAAATCCTGTTCATCAATGTCCAAGACGACTATTTCTAAATGAGTCCGAGAATATTTCTTGATTTTTTCATCAGAAAAATTAATTCGATTTCAAACTTATTTATCATAGAACCATTATGTGATCATTTTTCAGCATCAATATTCTAGTCTACAATAGGATTCGCTACATTTTCTGTATAAGTCATATGTTCACTTCAATCATTCATAAAAATACCGTTTCAGCGTGTCCGGGTGTCCCCAACTTTTTGTGAACATTTTACTGAGCAGCAGAACTCTTCTGAATCCGATATCGATCGCGCTGTGAAACATGCCAGGACCGAAACTTGACGCCATTATCGTTCTTGCCAGCCAATCACCCAATCGATTGAGACTTCTGCAACAAATTGTGAGATTTATTTTTTCTTATTGATTTAAAGAACTTTTGTTTTTTTCCGAAGTATTTTTGCGAAAATTATATTTTCATCCGAAATAAGAATAATGCTATTCAAAGATCACGTCGCTCATCCTAGGTTCGAGATTGAACTTGTGGAAATGCGCTCCCACACCTAGACCACTACACTAAACAGGAAATGACCTTCAGCGTAATTCGGATCCAAAGTTGAGACCTAGCCAGATGTGTTAAACAAGTCGAGGGATGGAGTTTTCATGTAGAAAATTTTTGTACAAATGAAATGCAAGTTTTTTTGTTACAAACGAGATATTTTAATTTTGAAAATTTCAACTCCAAAAACAACAAACTCAATTTTTCTACGTGAAACCTTCATCCCTCGACCTGCTTAACACATCTGGCTAGATCTGAACAATGGATCCGAATTACGCTAAGGGTCATTTCATGTTAAGTGGCTGGCAAAAATGAGTTAATTTTTGATGATAAAACCGTTCAGGGAGTCCATCCAATCGTGAAGGTTTCAAATTTCGAGGAAAATCTTCCAAAAACCCTGCCAGTGAGCGAGTTTGTCGTTGAAACAGCTCGTGGAAAGTTGAAGGCGACGAGTGACGAACTCCGTCAGCAGAAGACACACTTCGATGCTCTCATCGCGTCGGATACCGTAATACACTTTGAAGGAGAGATCATAGGCAAACCCAAAGACTTGGAAGATGCTCGAGTCACTCTGAGAAGGTAAATTTCTTGTTCAATAGAAATCGGCCTAGTAGAGGTCAAAATTTTAGAAACTTGAGAATTTTTTTATTTAGTGATTAATTTTATCTTCGAAAAATCTAAAAGATTATTCAGAACTAAAATTCCTAACTTTGTTCCTATTTTTCAAAAATAAAAAAAAACTTTCCAGGCTCCGAAACAAGTCCCACCACGTGTATACCGGAGTCGTAGTCGAATTCTCGGATGGTTCGACAGAAGATATTCTGGAGGACACCGTTGTCACTTTCGGCGATGTTCCGGATCGAGTTATCGACGCATACGTAGCGTCTGGAGAGCCACTGAACAAGGCCGGCTCTTACGGAATTCAAGGAGCAGGAGCGGTTTTCGTTAAAGGTCTCGAGGGTTGTTATGCGAATGTCGTTGGGTTGCCTATTTATAGACTTCATAAGTTGTTAGTTGACAGAAATGTACTGTAATTTTGATCAGGAGGGATTTTGCACACAATAAAAAGCTCGATTTCTTAGTTTCCTACCTCTCCTAAACCGAGAGGTAAATTTTTGTAGGCTTGCAGATTGCATCTTTAGATTAGTAAATGACGTCACGAATGCGCTATTTTATACTGTGCAAAGTTCCTCATTCCATTCCTTTAGTATTCTCTAATTTGTTGTTGTTGAATGAATATGAGTAATCGGTTTTTGGTTTCTGCAATTTTCCATAGGAATGTTCAGTATGGAGTAGTGATTCGAGGACCCATTATTACGAGATCACCACAATTTTCATTCATGACCAGCACTGGAGCAGTAACCATGAGTGTTTTAATTAGAATACCACAATCCGCCTATGAAAGAGTTGCTTGAACAGGTAAAGCAGTACAAACGTTGAGTTGATCAAGAAATAATAAAGAATTAATTTGAAATTATTTGATTTTAATTTCAATTTTTGAGACTTGACCGATAATTTCAACAAAATACAAATTATAGATTATGGATTTAACAAAAAAGGTAATTGCGAATATTTTTAATTTAATATTTTTATATCTTTAAAACATTCCAAATTTACCTCTAAAATCTTCAAGGGGCTGTCCCTCGTCCACGAGACCTAAACCATGTGAATTACTCCCTTCTACCGGCTCCATAGATATAAAACTGATTCTCAACACGGCACAGACGACATACACGTACAGATGAAATGAGGAAAAAACTTTTATTGATTATATTTACATTTTTGATTAAAAAAAAGAGATATGAAATCTTTAACTGACTATCACAATCGGTACAGGGTTTGACAATGCAATATGAAGAGTACTGGAGAATAGGGTACACAGAGAAGGTCCTGATTGAAATGTCTTATTGAATATTTTGTCTATTAAATCTCTGGAGAAAAATAAATGATATCGATAAACCGCGGTGTTAAAAAAAACAAGAATGAGGAACTTCGCATACCATAAAATCACATATCTAGCAAAAAGTTTGACCGATTTCAAACTCGCGGCAGTCGCATTTTTGTAAAATGAGTACGGTAGGGTCGGGACTCTCACAACGAACAGTTAGATCTTTGTGGATTTAAATTTATATTCTTACTTTCAGTCCATTGAAATTGAAGGCGCATTACTTAATCGTTCATGTATTTCAAAGCGAAACTGCTACGGTAACTAAGTAACCGATTTACGGAGGTCAGACTTTTTTACAGGTAGAGGAAGATATGTGTAAAACTCTCAATTTTGAAGTAAACCCGCGTTTCCAAGACTCAGCTTTTCACAAAAGTTGTTCCCCAACCTTTCTCAAACGTATCACACAAGAAAATTACAATCGACTGCAGATTGCAGATCTAGATTTGTATATGTCATCATTGCAAAGTTCCTCACTTCCGTCTTTTTCGTACACAATGAACCGGGATAAACATATTGAAAATCAACTAAATGAATCATTGAAATTCAAAAATTATTACAGAATCGATGAAAATTCTGAATATACGCTAAAATGACTACAAAATTTTCAAAATGGAAAAAATTTGGCGGGGTCATTTTCAGAAAGCAATTATCAAGCATTCGAGTTCGGTAGTTCCCCGAGTTTACGGTCATATTTTGAAATTATTCTTATAAACGCACTGCCGATTTGTGTCTTTTAACGTTATCAGGTTCAAAGTTACAATTTTGTTTTACCGCGCGGTGCTGCTTTTCTCAGTGATATTAAAAGAAAAAAGACATAAAGTCGGGAAAATTACCGAAATCAGATGCCTTTGATCGTGTTGGGAACGCTGAAAATGTAAGGAGAATGAAAAAAAGAGAGAAAATTCCAAAAATCACTATGAAGAGTCGGATCCTCGCGTTTCTCGTATCGTTCCTGACGGCTCACGGTACTGCATCAAATCAGACATAGGGGACTGCAAACCAAGGCACGATGGACGTGGTTCTGTTGATGGCTCTTCGGGCAGCGCGTCAAAGTGTGGAGCTCTGGAAAAAGCAATTTTAACGTTTTTAAAAAAATATAAAATTAAAAAAAATACACTATAAATATTTTTGAAGGCTCAAAACCAAAAAGAACCGTTTGAAACTTTTTAAAAAGTGTTGAAAAATACATTTTCACGAAAAATTATTCAAAATTTACAAAAGAAAACGGTAAAAGAATTTTTTTCGATGCCCGAAAAATTTTCAAAAAAAGAAAATTGAACACTACCATAAAATTTAATTCCAAAGTCTCCATAAAAGGTGATTGAAGTGAAATCAGACCTTTTAGATGTAGCTTGACCTGATCCATTGGTTTCCTTCTCGCCGCTCTGTCTCTTGATTCCTCTTCTTTTCATCAACGGTGCTGCCGACACTTCCATCAAGTGAAAACCATCACGGTTCGCGTGCAGGAACGCGTGCATCATTTCATTGAAGTTCGCGTCTGCAAAGATGTATAAATAACAGGGAGAAGAAAGTTTTTATAACTTATATTTGAGGGATTGTTTAATGAAAAAAAGCTTGAAAATGGCACAGAACCAATCGATTAAAATTTTCTGGTTCACACCGAAGCGGTTAAAATTCGCACAAAATTTTCACTTTCGTGATTTTTGAAAATGGAAATGAAAATTTTCAAACAGAAATCAAAAGTTTAATCGTTGGGCAATAACAGATAACGAGTTCATTGCGTTTTTATCCAATTCCGTAATTTTTTCGGGTTTTTGACTAAAACAATCACATGAAATTTTTAAAAATTTGCGTTTATATTTCACTTCAGAAAAAAAGAGAAAAAATACCTGCTGATGAAGGCAGAATACTGGGTGTCTGAAGCGGAGTGTCCAATGACGTCGACTTCAACCATCGGTGAGTGTAAAGCTGCTCCATCGACAATCGTTTCTTGGGGTCAACCGTCAAAAGTCCTGCAGAGCTGGTATTAAGGCGCAAAATCATCGTTTATCAGAAAATTTGTCAAAAATTCCGAATCCGAGTTAAACTGAAAAATCTTGAGGCAAACGTCATCTATCCGCGCACATTGTATGAACCGAATGGAAAACGAACCGTTGATCAACTTTTTCGCTTCATCCGATACCGAGTTCCAAGCGTCGGTTTCAAAAGAGAATTCGGCTCTTCTGATTCTTTGCATGATTTCCGTCGCAGACTCCTGTCTAGATCGAGCTCGGAACGGAACTTGGCCCGAAAGCATTGTGAACTGAAAAATGTATAAATATTTTTTTGCCTTAATACTATCCAAGGTTCTTACGAGAAACGTTCAGAATTACTGAATTCTTGAAAACTGATACTAGTATTTTTTCTAATACTGAAGAGAAGTCAAATTTCTACCTCCGTTCTAAATTTTCAAAATATTCAATTGAAATCTGTGAGAAAAGAGAAGATATCGTTTTAACAATATGAACGTTTCAGCACCATGTACTATCACTGTACTATCGACGCACCGTTTTTTTCTTTTCTCACTTTCTATCAAATCTCTTTGTTATACTCGTAGCAGTTATCCCTTCTTTCTATCTCGTTCATTTTCGTTTGAAGTCAAATCAATTGAACACTCACCAAAACAACTCCCAAAGACCACAAGTCACACTGTTCGTTGTATTCCGGTTGTGTATCCCCAACATCCAGAACTTCTGGCGCAGCGTACTGAAGAGTGAAACATGGAGTCCTGTAAAAAACAATATTGCGCTCACGATGGATCATCAGGATGTTGGATTGACTTTCGTGTGATTACACATAGAATCAATAAAGTTGGAAATCATCCAACATCCTCCCTCTGGCAGACGGTTCGTGGTCGTTTTTAAGTATGTTCACTGGACATTGATTAAAAGTTAAATCAAAGTATTCTCAGTTCGAATTTTTCCTTCGCAATCCTTTCAACAAAAGTAAAGTAGCTACAGTGTTTCAGTCTTTGATTCTATCCTCTGACACATCCCAGGGGTTGGGAGATCTTTGAGATCCGAGTAGTCAGCAAGGTTTTCTCAAATGATGAAGACAATAGAACCACTCTCAAAAGTTGCTGCATAGATCGATTTGCAGTTTTCATTCGATGAGACATCTCCTGAAGACGGCTCTATCGTTTTCACCATATCAGAAAACCTAGGAGACCACTCGACCTCACAAATCCAATGTGAAATGAGATTGTTTCAGAAAACGACCGAACTCTGTCTGCCAGTGAAGTAAAAAAAATCAAAGCAAAAAAACAGTCCACGTTCACAACAGAACAGGCAACTTCTAGTCTATCACAATCAACTTCGGGAACTTAGAAAGGATGATTAGGACGTGATATGTGCCGTATTATGTGTTGTGTACGCGTACATTTTCCTGTAGACTGACTTCAGTTGTTGCTCAACGTTTGTTGACAGAAGACGGGCAAAGCCGAAGTCGACAAGGCGCAGACGTGCGTTCGGCTCGGCGTTTTCGAACAGAATATTCTAAAATTTTGAGGTTAAAAGAAGTATGTAGAAGAAAGAGTGAACCTACTTTAACATTTATTAAAAGCCGATGTTACTTTATCTGTCATCAGTCTGGAGAGAAATCCAGAGAGAGAGAGAGAGAGAGAGAGAGAGAGAGAGAGAGAGAGAGAGAGAGAGAGAGAGGAAGAGAGAGAGAGAGAGAGAGAGAGAGAGAGAGAGAGAGAGAGGGAGAGAGAGAGAGGAAGAGAGAGTGAGAGAGAGAGAGAGAGAGAGAGAGAGAGAGAGAGAGAGAGAGTTTTCGCCCTAGGTGAGCTGGGGGATGCTCAATTGAATTGAAAAAATAATTAATTTTTTTTTTGGTTTAACACTCGTTTAGTTCATTTTTGTAAGAAAAATTCGGAAAACAAACCTCTGGTTTCAAATCCCTGTGAACAATCTTCTTGTCGTGTAGAAACTTTACAGCAGACACGAGTTGTCTCATTATATCAGAGGCTTGCGTCTGCATGGTTGTTATCAGTTGGATTTTACACACAAAATGTTACCTCTGTGAACCTCTCCAACTTTCGGATTCTTTCCAGCAATTCGTTACCAGTGAGCAATTCTTGGATTATGTAGACGTGGAGAGGATCCGATTGCACCTCGACCATTCTTACGATATTCGGATGTCCTGATATTCATTTTTATATGTTGATATAAGTTTCAAAAAATTCGTCCAGTTCATAAATTTTCTGTACAAATTGGTACTGGTTATTGAATTTCTTGAAATTACAATTCGACAAATTTGACTGACTTCTCATAGGGCAACTTTAACAATGAAAATTCCCGTCGAGATAAGAAAATACATTAAAAACACATACGAAAAATCATTTTCGTCAAAATTCTTTTTTCTGATACAAGAGAGTAGGTAACTCACCTCTGACCATGTCCAGAATCCTAGCTTCCCTCTGTGCTTGTGTGCTAAACTTCTGAGAAACAATCTTGACCGCAAACTCTGCACCATCTTCGATTCTTGTACACCGACGGACAACTGAGAAGGAGCCTCTTCCCAGAAGACCCGCCTCTGTCGTATCCATACGGTATTTCGCGAAGAAAGGCGAGGTGGCGAGCAGAGCTTGAATGTCTTCGGCCAGAAGTTCTTCTCCAATCACATTGTTGTTGGCGAAGATCACAGAAGGTGAGACGTACGAGTATCCCTGAACACTTTTCTTTAGATTCGACAAAAAGTGAGAACAAAGTCAATCGGGATGATAGTTGCTATTTGTTGTTGAATCGAGATAACTAAAATTAAGTAATGAATCAATTTTGAATAGTCAAAATGATTCCAGTTCAATCAGAAATCATTTTCCGATTTCGAAAGATAAATAATGATTGAAAATCGACACAGAAATCTTATTGGAGTGTAGTATCAATTATTTTGGAAAGTATCTAGAACTACTTTGAGGTATTCGAGACATTTCAACTTCCGTTTCGTGACAACAACTCCAATTTCTTATAAACCACTTCATACGCTGTTGAAATCTACCAATTTCATATGACTAGTATTTGCTGTTGGAGTTTGGAAAAACCATTCAAAATCTTACTCTAAATAGCGTCGCTGCGTTCAATGGAGACTCTGCAGGTGAGTAGAGTGGCGGCTGAGAAGTGAACTCGGAGCTAAAGAACTGAGTGTCCATGTCGTTGCCGACCTTCGGAATGACGATCGGTGTTAGCTGTCGAGCCTCTGCTTTCTGCCAGTCAATGTCACTGAGGAACTTGTGACTGAAAAATTGAACATTAATAGCCACTTGTTCTTCCAGATTTTTTCGTTTTTACACATAGTAATTTTTCACGAGTGTCTCAAAAAACTCTTCATTTTTCCAATTTTAACGTTTTAGGAAAAACTCACTTCTTAATAGAATCCACACCGGTCGATCCGAGTCGCTTCTCCAACTTCTTTTCCAAGAGGTCGCTGATGAACTCACGCGCGAGAGGGTCAATCGTCTTCGGGAACGGGACTTTCTTCGTCAGGATTCGTCTAGATTTTTCTTTTTTATAGAATAAAATTAGAAGGATACTTGGCAATATCCTTGCTGGTGTTTGCCCCACCATCAACGGTGAAAGGTGAGCAACCTGTGAGAAGCTCGAAAGAGATGACACCAAGTGACCACCAATCGACCACATCCGAGTAACCTCCTTCTGGCCTGTTGATGACTTCTGGTGACCTGCAAGGGTTGGAATACGTTGATGGAAAGTCACAACAGGTTTCTTTTCTGACACTAATTTAGGCTCGAAGCGGAGGAGAAATCGTGAAAAAAAACACTCATACGGTATGTTTCTTGAGAAACACTTTTTACTAACCTCATGAACTATGTCGATACAAGTTGGCAATCGAAGTTATATCATAAACAGCGGTTAGCGAGAAACGTTCAATATTTTCCAGAAAACAAAGATCAAACAAAGCTAACATGTATTCGATAGTTCCACAATAACTATTCGCTCGTTCCAAATTTTCTGGTTCTAGGAGCTTGCTTAGACCAAAGTCAGTCAGCTTCACATGGCCTTCCTCATCCAACAGAATGTTCTCCAACTTCAAATCGCGGTAGATTACTTTTCTCTGAATTCACTTTACTGTTAACAAGACATTCGAGAAATTAATCAAGTCGGGGATCGTTTATAACGGTAAATTACCTTATGCAAGCTGTCTATAGCTACAATCAGCTCGGCTATGACAAACTTTGCGGCTGGCAGATCAAAATGACCTCTGGAGCAGAGATGTGTGAAAAGCTCACCGCCTCTGACGTATTCTGAAGGTAATGAATATGAGATACTATTCAAACTCTAATGTTGACATGAAGTAAAGTAACCCAGCAGTCACTTTTTTTCCTTGCTTCAGAATATTACAGCCGTTGCTCGAATAGTCTTCTGTGATGATTCAGGTTTATCGATTCCTTGTGAAAAGAGAGAAAATCAGAAAATCAAACATTCGACAGCTATCAAAAAAACTATGAAACACCGAGTTCGAAGAGAACAACCTCTAATTCTTGAAACTAGCCCTCGCGCATTGGTTCATTTAGGTTAAAGTACGCTCGTACACAGTATCGTATACGTCCGGATATGAGATCAAAAATATTTCTCATACTTTACCCCCGCAGGGATGTTTGAGGTTGCTAACCAAAAAGATTCGCGACGCTCAAAAGGTGCGGGTGAAAACTAACCCATGACTATGTGCAACTTGGTGTCAGTTTGGAACGCATAGTAGAGATTGACCAGGAAGGGGACACCACGAAGTCTCTCCAAGACTTGACGCTCCGCCATTGTGTGTTCCAGTGTCTTTTGCTTGGTGAGAACCTGAAGTTTGGAAGGTGACGTTGGTGGCGGAAACTTGAAAAAATCTTACCCTGGTTTTTCTCAGAACTTTCATTGCGTAGATTGTGCCGTGGTCTTTTCCTCCGATTCTCCTCACTAGGAAGACTTTTCCGTATGCTGAAACCGTTTATGAACAAATTTGAAACATTATTTTCTTCAACTGTTTCCAATCCAACTTTCGACTGTTCGAAATTTGATTTCAAAACAGAAGTGTCTGAAAAAAATTTTAATAGATTGATTCCCATTTTCTCAGGGAAAATGTACTTAATACGAAAAAGTGTACTGAATCGTTTCTATTAAGAATCATTTCCTCAAGGAGGGCTTACAAGGTGAAAAAATTTTTTGTGATACTCTAGAAACTAAATACCGTTGATATGAAGTTCATAGGTCGTTGATAGCAGTTTATGAAGTTCATAGGTCGTTGATAGTAGTTTATGAAGTTCATAGGTCGTTGCTCTAGAAACGAAATACCGCTGATATGAAGTTCATAGGCTGTTGATATCTGCGGCCTATGACGCAAATGCGCTGTTGATATCAACGGCCTATGAACTTCATAAATCATCTATCAACATCTTATGAACTTCATAAAGAATCTACCATCAGAACAGTACTGAATAACGAAATTTATTATACAACAGTTACCAACGGTGAAATATAAGTTTGACTCCTGGTCGGACGACTGGCTTTGCTTCTGGTGCTTTCGGTGGTGGCGCTTTTTTCGCTTCAGCTGGTCCGACTTCTTTGATTGCCGCATCGCAAATTTCTTTGATCTGAAATGTTGAAAATTAAAGAAAATGACAAGAAAACAGAATTCTCAGAACTTTTTCGTTCACGAAACCGTTGTCAGAAATTTTAAGAGGGGTGAGTCGACTACACTGAAAATAAAAGCAATGGCCTCAAAGATTCTTCATCGACCAGTTCTTGGAATTTAAGGCAAAAACCTGTATGATAACTGAGTTTTGTATGCTGGTGTTACTTTCAATTTTGAAAACTTCTTACAGCTTTGCTTTTCTCTGAAACAAAATCCGATTACTCTCAAAAATCACATTCTCAGTGAGAGGTCGCAATTTCAAAAGCGGCAAAACACGATGACAATATTCATATAGTTAACGGGTTTACACAGTCCTACAACCTAAAAACATCATTTCTACATCTAAAACTACCTTCTCCATCTTGGACTTGTCGACTCCTTCGAACATCGTCGTGGCAACCTTCTCTCCTACGATTCTCATAATGGATCCCAGCGCTTGATAGGATGCGTCACGGACTTCTCCGTCAGAGTCACCAGATGTCTGAATACAAATTTTGAATGCGTAGAATTTTTTTTAAATTATTTTTTAAAGTTTCTTTTCACTTACTGTATTCAATGAGACATCTATCTTGAACTTATCTCATACTTACTATAAACTATTCCAAAAACACAAATTGATCTGGATTTTCATAAATTACCAACTACATCATTTTTTGAGATTATTAACTATCAAATATTAACAGAAACGTCGAGAAAGTTTTTTTAAAAAAAATAAACAAATACAAATTGATCTGTATTTTCATACATTTTTGGATTTTTCTTTCAAAATTTAAACAGTATCGTCGAGAAAGTATCGAAAAAACTGCAAACTGCAGAAATATCGACGTACTGCTGAACTTAGAAAGGTGTACATACTCACATAATAATTACCTGCAATCAGCGAAACTGAAGATGGGGCACGATTCCGAGTGTACTCCAAACGGGTCGGGACAGTAACATAAGTTACCCATGTAACCCTTAATTATAGTAATGTTATCTCAAAACATTTATAAAGTTAAATGTATATCTGAAGATAACTGTAAGCTAACAAATATTAACTCACAAATTTGGCCTAAAATTGTTGTTCGAAACAACGAACATCTAAAGGATTTCACTAACTTCAAGTGGAACTATTCAATCCAAAAAATTATTTTCATCTATACACACTGAGAGAAATCGAATAAATGACCGGAACAACTTAAAAGAAAGGTGACATGATTGAAAAAAAGAAAAGAAAAACGGCGAATACGACACGCCACGTGACGATCGTAAACACGATTTACGGAGGATGTTTTTTTTTTATTTTTTTGTGTTACTGATTTTTTCGCGTTATGATGCGGATATCAGTGATTCATTCCTACTGAAAGTTTGAAAAAAAAATTCAGAATTTATTAGTTCAGTTGGTCGCTTAGTGACATGACGAAAATGTATGTATCCGTAAAAATTGTTCTGAAACATTAAAAAAATTTCCCTGACACTTGGGAATTTCGTATCACTGCTTTTGGATTTGTGAATTCGCGACTAACGATATACTATATGATTCTCCTCATATAAACCCGAGAATTCATTAAAAAATCAGTTTTGCAAAAAAATAAAGAATTTTTGGGTTACACTGACTTCTGATTTGAAATTTTCTACAATGAAGCACGTTTGGCACTGGTGTATTTAGGCTTAGGATTGACCAAAATAGCTTGATTTTGGGGGTCAACTTGATATACCACGTTGCAGCTATGTTTAAACCCCAGAAAACCCGAGCCTAACCTCCTACATACTGCAGTGGGCAGTCTAAAATGCCAATTTTTCAAGAAAAAAAGGCATATTCTAGAGACAGGTTGGTTCCATATGTCTGTTGACAGCACATAAAATCTATTATCTGCATTTGAAATTCATGAATTCCAATCAACAGCCTATGAACATCATAGAAGCTCTATCAAAAGCGCATGAACTTCATAATGTCTCATCAACAGCACATGAACTTCATAAAATTTATCAACAGCACATGAACTTCATGAATTTTCATTAACAGCCTATGAACTTCATAGATCGCTATTAACAGCCTATGAACTTCATATCAGCGGTATTTCGTTTCTAGAGTGATATAAACTTATGAAGTTCATAGGTCGTTGATATAAATTTATGAAGTTCATAGGCCGTTGATAAAAATTTATGAAGTTCATAGGTCGTTGATAAAAATTTATGAAGTTCATCGGCTGTTAATAGGAACTTCATCGGCTGTTGATATGAACTTCATCGGCAGTTGATATGAAGTTCATAAGCCGTTGATAGCAGATTATGAAGTTCATGTGCTGTAGATATGAAGTTCATGTGCTGTTGATTTGCTGTCAATACTAACACGGTTTTCGATTACAACGAATTCATCATTTGAAGTAACAGACATTGATAAACACTGAAGGTGGTACTTCATGTGATGATAGATTCACTATCTAATCGGAATACGGATATTTTAATACGTTTCTTATGTTTTTAGGTGCCGCTTGTCATCGAAAAACTCTGAAAAAAAATTTTTTTCGATGAAAGTCCAGGTTCATGAGTCTCGAAAATATTTCTTCTAGGTTTTTCCATTGTGTAAAGAAACAGAAGTGTTTGTCGCTCAATTAATTATATTTAACCACCTTACAAGTAGGCACATCGCTTTTTTGTTGAATAATGGATGATTAATTTTATATATCAAATTTTCTCCGTTTGTAATCACTTTTTGGGTCATTTGAGTTGTTCCATGTGAAAGAGAATGGTGGAAAACCCCAGTAATGTTGTCAAAAACTACATACACCTCACAGAAGTCGCTAAACACGTTAGTTAGGCGAAACCCGCAGAAGGTCGGCGCACGATAACATACATAAAGATCATGCATTTCATCAAGCAAGTTCGAAGTCTGATCTATCGAACAGGATGTAGATCCTAAGATTTTTGTCACGGCCTACCGGTGGTGTCTCCGGTGACCATCTCCCAATGAAGGGAGGTCACTTTGTTTAATAATATTTTTTTCACTTAAAAATGTGCTGTTGATAGAATCTCTATGAAGTTCATCGGCTGTTGATATGAAGTTCATCTGCTGTTGATATGAAGTTCATAGGTCGTTGATGAAAATTTATGAAGTTCATCGGCTGTTGATATGAACTTCATCGGCTGCTGATATCTACGGCCTATGACGTTAATGTGCTGTAGATATCAACGACCTATGAACTTCATATCAGCGGTTTTTAGTTTCTAGAGTAATCAAGTTTAAACTTTGATCAAATATTATCATCGTACCTAACTAGTGCTTTGAACCTTACCTAAGCCTAAAATTTGAGGTGTCGACAAAGATAAATGAAAAAATGATTCTTGATAGAAACGATTCAGTACACTTTTTCGTATTAACTGGAAAATGTTACGAAAAATACCTGCAGCTATACTGGTCAAATTAGAGATCCGAATTTAACATATGAAATTAGAAACATGGAAATGAGTTTGCAACATTATCCTCTCCAACTATTCAGAATCTAACTTCCAACTTTCTAGGACATTAATTCAAAACGGACGTCTCCGACTAACTTCTGAATTGAGAGATTCCAATTTTCTCTTGGAAAATGAGAGAAAACGAGTACTGGTTTAATTTCAGACTAGAACTTAACATATAAAATTAGAAAAACATACCTCCTTTGCCGAGAACCCTCAGAAGCTGGAAGTTCTCCATGGTGACTCCACTCTCACCACATCCATCCATTTTGTTTGGATGTCGGTTCAGAACCTTAAAAATGAAGTTTATCATCGAAAAAATGATCAATCTGTACTGAGAGAGCAGTTCCCGTCAATACTCTTCTCATACGAATAACATGTGATTATCAAAATTGCACGGAAGTGGAAAGTGGAATTTTTAACGGGACTGGAAAGTTATCTCATCTTTCGTCATTCATTTCACAATTTCGACAAAAACAGTCTCACGAAAGTAAGAAATTTTGAATTATTCAAAAAATCTAAGCACATTACTGACCATATTTTTGATACAAACATGATGATGGTGAAGATGAAAACATGTAAAGACAATAGATGGGCTGTTCAGAGAAACAATGAGAGTTTCAAAACCTTGCGAAAGTGAAGGAGCTCAGTCATCGAAACTTGTTGTTGGGATGATTCATGGAAACTACAACTCGACCTGCGTCACTGGCACATTGATGACGAAATGTCAGAGTGAGAAACCCACGGAGAATGTTCCGCAAAACAAAGATTGCGATGAGGCTGATAGAAAAATGTTGAGAATCAATCAAAAGATAACACCCTTCATCGTGCCAATTGGGAAGGGTTGAAAGAGGCGCGTGAGGGCAGAGGTACAAACATGCAACATCAAACTGGTTACACGCGCCATGAATTTGGCTATTTATGACAGGACTGCGCGTCAAGAAAGTTGCGTTAAGCGAAATTCAGAAGAGATTCTAGCAGTGAGTAATAAAACAAAGGGTTGAGAAAATTTATTCGGTATGAAACTTCAATATCCAGCCAACAGTAAATCACCTTCTGCTACTTATGTTTAGAGGGATGAAATTAGGAAAAGTTTCAAGCAATGAATACAACCACATAATGTTAGAAAAAGAGTAGTTATGAACTTTTCACATCATTGACTGATCAATTTCTCAGTTCACCAGCGTTTTTAAGACTTGATTCTTCATAAAAGTTTTTATCCTAATTTTTTTGAAGCGTATCATAAGAGGTAATTACTGTTGACTGCAGATTGCAGATCGAGGTTAGGAAATGCCTTGAATTAACAATTAACAGAGACTTTCAATGCGTCTTTCCAGTTTTCCCTATCGAACTCGGCGTCTACTTTTTTGTTCTTCTGTTTGCGTCTCTCCAAGTCACATATGCATTAAGTCAGAATAAAAATTTTCAAGCAGATGTGCACTAGGAAAACAGGAAGGCCGTTGCTACTGACTCCGAAGTCGAAGAAAAAACAACTTCGAATAGAGAGAGAGACTCTTTGAAGAGCATTTTCTATATAAAAGGAGACGGGAAGAAATAGAGAAGTTTCATAATTAGTATGCTGCTGGGAAAGATGTAATTCATGCGCAAGTAGAACAAAAGAGAACCTTGCAGGGAATCAAGAAACAATAATTTCCAACTTCTCTACATTTCCAGAACAAACACCACGTGACTTACTGTAGCCTATCGTTTCAGAAGACGTCATTATTTTTCTTCTACCAATTTGGAAATAGAATTTCTCAAGTGATGTTACATTATTTTAGATCATTGGTAATTCACGGTATCTTATCATTGCGTTGCTCACCGAAGTGCTGCGTAGGCACTTTGCGTAACATATTTACCGGTTAAAATCAGTTTCCGCAAAAAAAACATGAGAAACTAATGTGCAGTTTGTGAAAAAAAAACTTTTACGGGGGGGAAATAGCATTTTAACTGCAGAATGAAAAGAATATGAAACCTTTGTGCACACATGTGTTTTCGTTTTGGAAACAAAAACCTGATTTCTCCAACGTTTTCAGTCACATGCGAACTCTGAGGAGATTGATTGAGAGAGAATTCATAAATCAAGGTACGATGGGTATGAAGTATGTTTTCTTGAGAAACTGTGAACGTTTCGAAAGGCGTTTAGTGAAATGAATCTCAATTGCATCTAGCATCCGATTGACCGACATGAAGATCGGAGGAGAATTTAAAATTCTTCGAAAGAAGAACATGAAGTCGAACAAACATTGGATAGCGTTGATAAAAGATAACAATGGCGAACCAGGAGACTTGGACGAAGTTACAAAATTTCAGGTATCGCCTTCTTGTAAAAGTGATTTAACAGCGATTTGATAAGTTTGCTCATAAGTGTTCTGAAAATCAGAAACTTCCAGTTATTTTTCAAAACCACCTTGAGCGAGTGATTGTAATTAGTTAGCTCAAAATTTTTTTCAAATTGAAAAAATAGAGTTCGAGTTGAGGTTAAACGCGAAATTAATTGTTCCAGCGACGAGGGTCATGGGAGGAAACACACATACAAATCGTGAAAGTGAGCAAACAAAAGGAAACTTATGACGAAACCTTCGAAACAAACGTCTCTTGATTGGATCTATCAATGCACACTCACTTGTTAGTGAGAACGTCGTCAAAACAACGAAATATGTGAAAATTGGTCGCCTAGGGATGCTTTTGCAAAGGCTGGATGGGTGAGATAGTGTGTTGAGGTGAGAGACGGCAGTGGAAAGGAAGAAGACGGCCCAAGGCATGAGACTTTGATCAGATGGAAGTTGAGAGAGAGTTGTGTGCAGAAGAGAGGCTCAGACGACTACGAATGGTGTTTGTTGCGTTTACCAAATTATTTTCATTCAGGAGCAAGAGAAACGAAAAAACACACGAATCGATTTGGTCCGAGTCAAGTGTTAAGAAAGAGGAGGCGAACCACGTGCCAAACAGAAAATCATGGGTCTATCCATCAGCTTCATATCTTTATCAACTTCGAAATGTTGGAAATTGGGAATAAATAAATGATTCGTGTCTCTATCTTTAGTAACTTGAAGAAAGTTCATACTAGAGTTGCACGAAACGGAAGACAAGAATGAAAAAAACGAAAAATATTGTATAGCCGCTGATTCTCCGATGTATAAAGTAGATAAATCGTATATTTTTCCGAAGTCTATAATTTTTTACATTTTTGACTAAATTCATCGCACAAAACATTGTTTCAACAGGAAGTGAAACAGGACGGCAGTCGGAATTCCATGCAAGTATGGTTTGTACTCATCACGGAATGAAAAAAAAACAATGTGTATCTCTGTTTTTTCGTTCAAAAAAGTTTCATATTCAATTTTTTAAAAGTAAAAAATGAATATTTGAAACAAATTTGCAATGTTAGGAACACTATGTTTTATAAAAATGTGTTTTTTTTGTCGAAATGTGATTTTTTGATTCAATAAAAAGATACGTTGAAGAACAACGAAGAGAAGAAATTCCCCACGCTCGCGCCGAGTCTTAAACTGACAATCTCTTTTTTCGAGTAGAAATTCAGAGTGTGTATGAAAAAGTACTGAAGACGGAAGATCATGAGGTTGGAAAATTTCATCGCTCGCTATCAATCTTACGACGATTTGTATTATCAAGATCAATGATTGGCACTAGATTTTTCATTTGAGGAAAAAATAAGTTTCTACTTGAATTTTATCCCCGATAACTTGTTAGAATCAGTTTCAGTAAACTGAAAAAGGGTTCAGGTTTATTTTCGTGGGAATGCAAGGAAGCATTCATCTTCCGAGATTCCGACATTTGATGACTAGGCTCTCAAAAAAAAAACAATTGGTTGCAGTAATCAGATCAGAGAATAAGACGTGATGATTTTTCAGAAGGTATAATATACGAGACAACTAACGTGAGAAAGATGGGTTCACAAGACATTTGTTGAAAGCAACTACAAAAATGATCACGTGATGACTTTCTGTCGACGGTGATTTTCAAAAAGCAAAAGTTACCTGTAAACAAACTCCAAATGTACGTATGTTGTTCTTCACAATCAAAATTGTTCATCAATTGGCTGGGAGAATCTGAAGCGGACAGAATTAAACTTTGATAAAAGTATACAGTTTTCAGGAAAATTCTCATAAAACATTAAAAATTGTTGATAAATAGTTTGTCAAGAACTGTTGGTTGAAAAACCAGCTTGGATTTTTGATTCATAATGACTTTCAGTTACTTGAAGAGTAAATTGAGAAACCTTTTTGAAGGTAGATGGAAATAGTCTTCAACGAACCTTTTATTTCTGCCTTAGCGAGAGACATCATCTGAATTCATACAATAAACTTTCTTTCACAAAAAGAAAAATTCAGAGAAATGGAATTTCAAACTCGCGCTGGAGGATTGACTTACTACGTGCTGAGACCAACATTACTAATCATGGAATGCGCCTTCAAGTTTCAAGTTTTAAAATCATTTTTCGTTTTTTATAATTGTTTCTATAAACCAAGAACATTTTCAGACTGGCTGTGTCATCATGAACCGGGGTACATCACAGTTCATTGATGTGTTTTTGAATCTGACACATTATGCAAATGAGGTATTCGTTGTCCTTGAACTTGACAAAATATGCAAAAGCGACATAATCTTTTATAGTCGAAAAGTTGACTTCAGTCTGCTTCTATTGGAAAATTCAGAACATATACTGTTTTGGGCATTGTTCTGCGTTATTTCTGTCAAATCTTTCAAAATCTGAAAAAAAACTCTTTCGGTAGAGAGTTTCACTCTTTTTACACTTGCGAGAAGTTTATTATCAATACCTCACTACTGACAGCTGTTACCGCATATTTGTTCCAATCTTCACGTTCAGAAAACATGAATGGAGAAAAGGAAAGCGAGCGGAAGGTCTCCAAAATTGTGTTCGCCAACAAGACTCGGATTGTCATTCTACTGTTAAGGTAGTTTAACGCAGAAAGTAGATAAAAACATTATGATTTTTAGCATATTCTGTTTTACGATCACACAAGCGAATGCTATAACGGTTAATTTCACAGTGATTTGTATGAATGATGTTATTGAAGTTCAAAAGGGTAATTCTACTGGTAAGTTTCTGAAACGCTTCTTGACAAGGTGTGTTGCGTTCCAGAGCCGCACTGGTTGGAAGTGAACAGCGAAGTTTCTCTGTTATTCTCAGCGACTGCTGTAGGTTCGTTGATAGGTGTTCTACCTTCGGTGCAACTTCTTGATTATTTTGGAATAAGGTTCGTTATATTCCAAATCAAAAAACTTAATCAAAAAATGTTAATTATATGATGTATTGAAAGTTTCAGGAAAGTTGTCACGGCTTACGCGATGATATCTGGAATAGGAACTTTGTTGTTTCCATATGCTGTTTCGCTCGGATTGTACGCAGCTATGGTACCCAGACTCTTGCAAGGAGTCGGAATAAGTATGATTTTCACAAATATGGGCGCTATCTCCCAAAGTTGGTCCGTATTGAGTGAACTCAGTACATATCTTGCGTTCATCTCAACTTCTCTCCAACTTAGGTGAGCATCTGACGAATCTGTAAATCAAATTTATATCCAGCTCAATCCTTGCCATGCCCCTGGCTGGTTTTCTTTGTGAATCGTCACTTGGATGGAGATGGTTGTACTACATTCTTGGAACTGTCACCATAGCCGCACACATCGTCTTTTACCTTTTCTTCAGCGATTCGCCAGATATGCATAGGTTGGTTTTGAGATTGAAATCGGTTTCCATTTTTGAGTGCACTTTTAACCAAATATGCATGCACAACGCAATCTACTCAGTTTTTTGTTTTAATTTTCTTCTCAGTTTTCACACTTTCTTCCGTATTTTCGTTCGATAATTTCAAAGCATAATGTTTTGAATTGCGTTGTTTTCAGAAATGTGAGTCAAAAAGAACTGAGAAAAATCAGCGTTGGGAAAGTACCACAAGCCAGTAAAGGTGTTCCGTACCGCGCAGTTTGTTCGGACAAAACAATTCTTGGAATTTGGTCGTCCGTCTGGGGGAGTAACATGGGATTCATGCTGTTGCTGTACTACGGACCAACTTACTTGAACAAGGTGAGTCATAAATATTTGTTAATAACTTTATTTGATGTAACCATCATAATTCAGGTGATGGGAATGCACGTAAAAGAAACTGGATTCGCAACCGCCCTTCCCTTTGCTCTTGCAGCAGGTGTGAAGTTTGTCGCTGGACCGTTGTCCGATTTTACTACATGTGTCTCTGAAACTGTTAGCGATTGTACTGTTTCAATGGTCAAAATGAAGTTTAAGGCGCGTCTCATCTTTTTCGCAGCAGTATCGCAAGTAGCCATGGCAATTGCTTTTGTGGTTTTGTCTCTTGTGAGTTTCCAGCTTCATCCTGCAACTCACCCTCATTTCTCTGTTTTCAGACATCAGAATTGGTGGTCGCTCAAACTGCTTACACAATAGCTATCTGTCTCTCCGGGATAAATGTCGTTGGAACAGTAAAATGTGCACAATTGGTGTGTTCATCCAATAATCGGTAACTCACCATCATCATTTTCCAGAGAGCTCGTCAGTATGTCCACTTTGTGATGGCCGTTATATCACTGTCAGCGTGCTGTTGCACATTCCTCCTTCCAATTGTCGTAGGTATCATGTGTCCAGACAATACCCATGAACAGGTAAGACCTTTTGTCAGATTTGTTCTTCTCATTCTATAGCCTTCGGTTCATACAAAATATAAATAACTCGAGAATTTCAGTGGTCACGATTCTTCATCATCTTGTCCGTGTTTGTGGTAGTTACAAACATACCTTTCCCCTTCACCGCAAGAGCTGATCCAGCACCATACACTATGGAGAATTGGACAAGTCCATCGTCTGTCAGGTAATTTTTAATTTTATACAATTTTGCGATTGTACCTATTATCGAAATGTTTTCGTCTTGTTTTGATTAAGTTATGAATTGGGCTTGTGTGTGTGAGCCTATCTAGTTCTCACATAACTAACAGTATGTATTTTTCATACGGAGTTATAAACAACGCCTCGATCTAAACAAACAGTTGTATCACATTTTTCAGAGACCAATCATTCTCGAAACGAGAAGAACAGAACGTCTGAATTCAACGACAGCACAATCGTTGAAAACTACGGGTCTGTGTGGTTATTGCTGTTCACTTGAGTCATCAGTACATGTGTCTGAATTTTTAAATTTTTTTGTAAATAAATTTTTCGGAAGTTTTTGCTTTGAATTTACGGTGTTTTCTGCATTATTATACTTTAAAATAGAGGTGAACCCATGTGAAAGTTGGTGAACCCACCGTCTTGTTTCGATTCTGGAAAGGGTTATTGAGACAGTTTCGACAAAGTGTTTGACTGTGGGCTTGTCTGGAATTAAAATAAACCTTAAAGTGCGTGTTCGAAACAATTGAATCGGAAAAATATACGTTCCAGAATTGAACGGAATTCAGACTTTTATATTTTCACTTCGGAATTCTGTTTTGTAAAACTTCACTTCCGAGCAACTCTGGTACGTTCATTTCATCAAGTCTGTATGTGTGAATCGTAGTTTTCGCGATTCAACCCCGACAATATATGCAAACGCGGGCGTAATCTTTTATCATCATGATCAAAAATGATTCTTTCACAAAACACATCGTGGTATCATTTTTCGTGTGCTCTCATAGATACTAGGCGTTTCTGTGAATTTCGACAACCCGCTCTGTTTTATACTAACTTCAACATTCCCATTCAAACGTCTCTGTTGACAGCTCCGTGTCACTTTTTCTTAATCGTATTCAAGTTTTAGGGCGACATGGATGGGACGGACCAAGCCGAGCGAAAAGTCTCCAAAATTGTATTTGGCAACAAAACGAGGATAGTTATTTTGCTTTTGAGGTTGGTTTTCTTTTATCAGATATGTTTTTCAACTGTGTTAGAACCCTTCAATTGTCATGATTTTCAGCATTTTCTGCTTCACGATCACACAGGCGAACGCAATAACTGCAAATTTCACAGTTATCTGTATGAATGATGTCATTGAAGAACAGAGGGGTAATTCTACCGGTAAATTTTCTTTCTGACAATATTCAATAGTTTTAGTCTTCATCGTCAAAAATCCATGAATTGAGTTGTTTTAAAAATAATCTAATCCAATTTTCATTCCCCTTTGTTCCGTCCATTTTTCGTGAGAAAAGTTTAGGATGGTCAGCTAAAGCGTATCGAGGTTTAACGGCTGGTACATTAGAGGATATAGTTTTGGAGTTCAACTGTTACATTCAGAGCCGCACTGGTTGGAAGTGAACAGCGAAGTTTCTCTGTTATTCTCAGCGACGGCTGTAGGTTCATTAATAGGTGTTTTACCATCGGTGCAATTATTAGACAAATTTGGAATCAGGTGAATTCCATTGAATTTCGAATACCCAGATTATCGAAACGATTCAGAAATGTTGTCACGACATACGCCATGATTTCCGGTGTCGGAACTCTCTTGTTTCCTTATGCAGTCTCCCTGGGACTGTACGCAGCAATGATACCCCGACTTCTTCAAGGAATCGGAATCAGTACGATCTTCACGAACATGGGAGCAATATCTCAACAATGGTCGGTCATCAGCGAGCTGAGCACTTATCTAGCGTTTATCTCCACCGCTATCCAACTCAGGTTAGTGTTTTGCAATAGTCATTTTGGTAAGCCCAGACGGAAATTTTGGAACGTCAAAAATTGATGCAAAAATCATTGGGCACGCGGAATGTTCCATTTCTAAAGTTATGTAATTTTGCTCCGATTAGTCATAAATTCGGCTTGTTTGACGTTTCTCTTCCACGTAGTCAGTCTGGAGTGTTGCGGTCAGTCATGCCGAAGAGATGAACGAAGTAAACTGTATTTCACTTTTGCAGTTCAATCGTCACAATGCCTCTTGCCGGTTTCTTGTGCGAATCATCACTTGGATGGAGATGGCTCTATTACATTTTCGGATGCGTCACAATACTCTCTCACATTGTGTTCTACTTCTTTTTCAGTGACACGCCGCATTTGCATAGGTTGGTTTGGACTCGTTTCTTTTAACTAAAACGTTAAATCAATATGATAATTTATTTTATAAGATTACTTTCTCTTATTTCATTCAAATTCGTCTTTTCAGAAATGTGAGTCAGAAAGAACTGAGAAAAATTAGCGTTGGAAAAGTAGCACAATCAAAGAAAGGAGTACCGTACCGTGCAGTCTGTACTGACAAGACTATCCTTGGAGTATGGGCATCTGTCTGGGGTGGTAACATGGGCTTCATGCTTCTTCTCTACTATGGACCAACCTATCTTAACAAGGTACTTTTTTCATTTAAAATTTTACATGCATCTTTATGAAAAAGTACTGCTTTGTAGTCACTGATACTGGTGCATAGCGAATAAAAGTGAGAAAGTTCAGCTTGATCCCAAAAATTATCAGAAGAATCTTCAGAACTTGTTCTAAATTTATAATTTGCGATATTCAGGTGATGGGAATGCACGTAAAAGAAACTGGATTCGCAACTGCCCTACCGTATGCCCTTGCGGCATGTGTCAAATTTGTAGCAGGTCCGCTCTCCGACGTCACCAAATGTATTTCAGAACGAGTGAGATTTTCCCGATTTCGCCAAGTTTTATTCACAATTTCAGGCGAGATTAGTGCTCTTCGCAGCTGTTTCACAAGTCGCTATGGCTATTGCCTTTGTGGTTCTTGCATTTGTAAGTTTAGACATTTAGTACCGGCCATAAAGATGTGCTAACATTTTTTGGTATATCTCGACCTAGGAGTGTCGTATCAAATATAAACTCATGGCTGCTTACCGCCGTTGACCATTTTGCAGTCTAGATAAATTGTGGTCAGCAGTTTTGAGCAAATTTTTGCCTCACTCCCATGTTTTTTTAATCAATCTTCAAAAAATGCACTTCTGTTCATGTCTCCTAGACTGTGTGTTGATCTTTTTTCTTTTAAATGTGGTACCTACCTCACTTGTTCAGACAACCGATTTGATCGTCGCTCAGACAGCCTATACACTGGCAATCTGCTTCTCTGGAATCAATGTAGTAGGAACAGTGAAGTGTGCTCAACTGGTAGGACTTGATTTCTACGAATATGTTACAATGATATTTCAGAGAGCTCGCCAATACGTTCACTTCGTCATGGCGTTCATTTCCATGACTGCGTGCTGCTGTACGTTCATCTTGCCTATCGTCGTTGGTATTATGTGTCCGGACAACACACAACAGCAGGTAGTCAAAATTCTAACATTTATCCCCGCGTCCCAATTTGACAAAAATGGCTTTGACTCGTTTTTTGTCGAAGGAAAAGTACAAAAATCATGTTCATTTTTGTTTGCTCTCTGGAGGTTTTGTTTTAAATCGCGCTAGAATAACTAAACAGAACTGCTATGTCATGATGATGGAGAGTTCAGTGGTCACGATTCTTCATCGTTCTAGCCGCTTTTGTCATTTTGACTAACCTGCCGTTCCCGTTCACGGCGACATCCGAACCAGCCGACTACACCATGGCCGATTGGGTTGATCCAGCGTCTGTCAAGTGAGTTTTACACTACGTTATTGGTGTCGGAATGTCCACAAATTTTTCATTGGCTACTTTTTTCACCGTAAGAAGAGTTTCGGCAAGATCCACCGTGTTTTTGGAAAATTGTATTCTCAAAGAGTGAAAAATTGAAAAATTACATTTTTCAGAGACAAAGAATTCTCAAAACAAGGAGAACCCAAAGTCTGAGGCTGTCAATAACAACAAGTTACGACCGTGCGGGTGATTTTTTCCTAATCGATCATTTTACTCTCTGTAATTTTCAATCTGTGATAATTGCTCAATATTTGCGAATAAAATTGTTTCTGCGATAGTTTCATAAAACGTTCTCTTGTTTTGATGCAATTATCATACTTGATACCCTCGATGGGGGTTAAAACGAAACTTTAGGGTTTGGTCATGATGCGCTCAAGAAGAGGATCGTTCATCCAGGTTATTTTATCTTTTTGATTGAAAAGTTTCTCGCAATAATGTGTAGTAGATGTCTGACGGAAGGAAAAAAAATTAAAAGTCCGTGAAAGTTTTTTTTTAGCAGTTTTGGAATTATTGAGCTTGTCAATACATGTTAGAACCTTCTAGAGGTTTTTCCGTCTGCCATCTCTTTTTCTGAATCCCATTTCTGATGTGTGAGTCACAAACGACAGATGTTTCAAACAGTTCGTTTACTCACACGTGTGCGTATACACACATATCCCCATGCAACAATTCAGCCTTTCTCTCTCTCTTTCTCTATTCCTCGCGCAATTCGAGAACCTTACACGTCCACCACCATTCAACCCTTTTATCGCCCCACTCGCTGTCGATATATGCTTGCGTTGGAGAGGAGGAGGCGAGGGTAGGCTTTGGTTGTGTCCGTCTGAATAAGGCTGCCTCAGGCCCTCTCGTATATCGATTCTTCTCATCCACAACGCCTTATTTTGCATACTTTTCTTCACTTCCAAAGATTTAACACTTGCGTCTTCTCTGACTAGCTTCTAGAAAATGTGTTATGACGTCATTCTCGAAATGGGTTTTTGAAACCATTTTTCATTATTTTAGTGAAAAGTTCTAAGTTTCTAGACAATTTTAGAGTTGCTCCACCTGACATGAGTTTCAAATATTTCTTATTTAAACAATAATTCAAAAATTCATGAAAAATCTCATTTTAAACTATTACCATTTACGTATGATTTGTTCCAATCAAACTCGTGAGAAAAAAATCAATGGAGAAAGATCCCGCGAGAACACATTTTTCACTCATCCCTTCTCTTTCCAGTACTTCAGCAGCTGTGTAACAGAATTCCCTGATATCTCAAACTGTATCGATTGTAACAGAAGGGATTGTTATGCTGCAGCAGCATGCTGCATTCATAGGCGTATGTGTTTATAAAAAAAAAGATGCAGCAATGATAAACACAACACCTCTACGCCCTCACGCACAGGAGTTTTCACTTGTACGTGATTAGTCGGCAAACACTGGTCGTGTTTCGTGCGCGCTTCCGTATTTTTCCACTTATTTAGAACTAGTTTGACTCGATTGCAATGAGTGCTGTATTGTTGTTGAACTCTTTCGTATCTTAACCTCCTAGCTCCGAAGGAATCTGTCAAAGATGTGCATAATTGAGTGAAAATGTCCCCGATTCGTTGTTCGAAGAACTTAGAATAAATTTTTCTCTGGGTTTTAGAGCCTTTTCCTGCTCTATCCTTTGGAAATAGAGAAAATTCATATCCAAGAGTTGACTGTACGTTCAAAAGTCAGTTCTGTGACATGTCGTCAAACTAAAAACTAGTCATCGATGTATGTATGAGAACGACGTTGCAAATTTTTACTTCCGACTTTCGATTTAAAAAGTTTTCATTTTCGCTCAACGCTGCTGGTTTTAAATTTCTGTATAGTTTTAACAGAGTGCTGCTCGTCAAAATTGATATCATCGCCCCCTTTCACACTCTGAAAGCCACTCTATATTTCCATTACTGGTATTAGTCACAAATCGACATCGATTCATTCTTCTTGTTCCCACTCATGACTCATACAATTACGCTCACATCTCTTGAACGCTCGTCTTTTTTGTTACTCGAATCGATTTCTCCCTATCTTCGGTTGTACCTTAACATAACTTAAACCTATTATTGACCAGAAAAGGTGTTTCTAATGACGTTTGAAGATACAATTTACAATAAACTGAAGTAAAAACCAACGAAATTTGTGTCATAACTTCACCACTAGTTCACTTTTCTAAAACAACACTATAAGATAAAATTAATTAAGTTTCAGAAATAATTAAGTTGTAGTGGAATTGTGTAAAAATGCTGACATAAAATTCGATGTCTATAAAATATCAGAAAGTATAAAGTTGCGGTAAAAATCTTCAACTATTCAACTAAAAATCAATTTTTTCGGCGACTTCAATTCATATCTTTTTTATTATTAATTTCTCCGAGAACTCACGAACACATGTGACAATTATCAGCTGTTGTCGATGTCTTGCCAGGGTCCCGCCGACCAGCTCAAAGTGTCTCTATTTACCCATGAAAAGATCACACGAAACTGAGAGAGATGAGAGAGTTTCAGAGCAAAATGCAAACGATCGAAAAGGCACTACACCAACCGATGCCGTTTACCACTGGCGGGCAGACGATCTCGGACAGGTTCGGTTTTATATGTTCCATTATAATTAGTTAATTAGCCCTGAATATCTACTGGTTTTAGAGAGTTTATTGCGAAATTTCCGGTAACCCAAATTCTTATCTTTACGGCGAGATTTCGAAAGAATGTAAGAACTGGAGATTGATATTTCAGTCAAAATTGTTTTCTTTTGATTTCTTATTTTTGCTTATCGAGAATTTAAATTTGGAAAGAATGTCGATTCTCTATGTTTTTTAAACCGATAAAAGTCCTTAATTTTGATTTCTTCAATCTTTTATTTACACACTTCTGTTTTGGATTAGGAACTCAAAAATTCAAATATCGAGAAGCATTTGATTTTTTTCTAATAATTAGAAGAAAATTATTTTTTTCTTCCAACTGTGATCAACATAAATCTGAATTCAAGGTTGACTGCAGCCAAGCATTCTCTAGCTGGAAGTCAACTGGGTAAAACGATATGCAAGGCGACGACGGAGGAGATCATGGCGCCGAAGAAGAAACATCTGGACTGTGAGTATTATTTGATTTGGAGAGTTAAAAGTTAATGTTCGAAGAGTAAAACTATAGGAGTTGGTAATGAAACTTTTCGCAAATCAATTACAGACCTTCTTCACTGCACCAACGAGCCGAACGTCTCGATTCCATCGATGGCGAACCTGCTGATCGAACGGACACAGCATCCGAACTGGACGGTCGTCTACAAGGCGCTCATCACCATCCACAACATCATGTGTTATGGAAACGAGGTATTTTTATACTATCACAGATTATTCAGTGACTAAAAGCTGAAGATCACTTTGTATGATAAGTTTTGAATAGTCCGTTTGTAGTTGGAATTTTTCAAAATTAAAATAATCTCTCTGTCAAATCTTCTCAGTGCTGAGATATTTCAGAGGATGTTGATTTTTTCTAGTTTCTCAGTATTTCGATCTCGATCTGATTTGTCTCTCTCTCTTTCTATCGATAAATTTGAAAAAAAAATCAAAAGTAACTAGTTCTGACTTTTATTGGTTGTGATTTTCGTTTGGAACTATCACAAGTTGTGGCAGAAGAAATTCTGGAGTGAGAAACGTACATCTAAAACTGGAAATTCAGAGATTCTCGCAGTACCTCGCATCATGCAACACCACCTTCAACCTCGGTCAGTTCTTGGACAAAGGGTCTGCGTCTGGCTACGACATGTCCAACCACGTCAGACGCTACGGAAAGTACATCGGCGAGAAGATTGCTACTTATCGCACTTGTGCCTTTGACTTCTGCAAGGTTTATTTTTACTTTGAGAAAAATTTGAACAAAAATTTATTTTCCAAACATTTATTGCTACTCGAGATAATTCTACTGGGCCTTAACATGTTAATCTTTGATCAAAACGTTTTCATGATTGAGAAAACAATATACAATCAGACATGTTTATATGGAAAATAGTATAAACATTTCCGAACAGTCAGAAAGTTTTGTGCGATGCCGTTTTAGCCAATTTTCTAAAGCTGTGCTAAAGACTGCACGCTCTTCACTAAACACACGCTCTCGCCGCATGCCTACATCTAGCGATTACACACACGATTACACAGCGATTACACACCCGTAAATCCACACAGAATCAAAAGTTTCTCTATGTTCGTCAGAACCTCTCCACACAAAAATCTCCCTCTCAAGAAGCGTCGTAAACAAGGAGTTGTGCTTTTTACTGTGGTCATACGCTTGAGGATTTTTGCCCAGTGAACGCTTTGTAAATGAATGTTTACAGGTGAAGCGAGGTCGCGAAGATGGTCTTCTCAGGACCATGCACACTGACAAACTTCTCAAGACCATTCCAATTCTCCAGAACCAGATTGATGCTCTTCTGGAATTCCAGGTACCTTCACAAAGATTTTTCTCATGCATTCGAATTTGGTGTTTTTAAGATGATTTCCCTTCATTTTAGAATTCATTTTTTTCCAGGTAAAGGTCAAAATTCAGATGAGGTGTGATAATAAAGTAGTTGAGAGTCGATAAGTCCAAGTTTCCTTTAAAAAACGAGAGTTTTAAACTTTCACTTCAGATTAATTTTAAAAGATTCAAGTGTATGATCAAAAAATGAATGAATTCTCTACCTAAATGCGAAAATTTGAAATTAAAAATATTTATGTGAACACTCAGGTCTCGACATCGGAGCTGAACAATGGTGTGATCAGCTGCTCGTTCATCCTTCTTTTCCGTGATCTGATCCGCCTCTTCGCGTGCTACAACGACGGAATCATCAATGTTCTGGAGAAATATTTCGACATGAACAAGAAGCAAGCCAGAGAGTCTTTGGACACGTACAAGGTACTTTTGTGTTTCGTTATAATATCAAAAGAGAAATGGGGAAATCGACTAGGATAAATGCCTCATTTGCAATGACATAATTAACCTATACTCTGTTTCAATGAAAAGTGTTCACCTACACTTTTTTAAATATTTTCAGTTTATACTCGAATGGAGCGAGTTAATTTTCAGTAGCTCTACAATAATTATGAAACGATGTTGTATACCAAGTTCCAGTTTGATCGGCTTGCTTATTGAAAGAATAGAACCAAAAACGTCAAAAGCGCCATTTTTGAGATTTTGATTTTTCTTTTAAAAATCGATTTCACTTTGATATAGAGGGAGATATCAAAAGAAGAAGCATTGATTTGGTTGAACTAGATTGTTTTAAACTGATTTAGTCTCGATAGGTAATGAAATTAGTTCATTCTGACACCAAAAGAGGCAAAATCGAGTTTTTTCGATAAAAACGATTATTGAGCTCTAAATTTGATTTGAGTTGATTTGAATATACTTAATTATTGTTTCACAAGTTTTTTTTTCCAAATGGACCAGAGAGAGCATCTCGACTGATTCAGAATATAAGTTTTGGTTTACGCGTAAATCACTCTTTCTACTTCAGAAGAGTGTATGACGACGTTAACCAGCTCCTAGTTGGAACACTCTTCAATAAAATATTGAAAAAACATAAAATAATTTTCTTACATCACATGAGTGTATTTCGACATACCTTCGCAATGAAAAAATGTCATAATAGAATACCTCTGTTGTATGAGTGCTTCCACTCTGTTTTATAACGCTCAACACGATCCAATTTTACTGGAATCACTCTAACTAAGCTTTGAACTAAATGAAAAAACCTATGTCAATCGTTTTGACTTCAATAATGTAAAAAAAAAAACTGGACTCATCCTTGAAATCGAAATGTTGGAGAAGCCACATCTTGGTAATCTATCATGTACTTTATCGCTTGTATAATTCAGTACTTTTAGCGTTCATCTTGATCAAAGTTCACTAGCAACAATTTCAGAAGGTTGTTTTCTGTTTTTCTACAACTTTAGAACAGTCGATTCCATCTGTTCGGAAGGTTTTGTTATCATACACTCTTCTGAAGTAGGAAGAGTGATTTTCGCGTAAAGCAAAACTTATATTCTGAATCAGTCGAGTTTCTGTCTTTGGTCCACTTGGAAGAAAAACTTGTAAAACAATAATTCAGTGCATTCAAATTAACTCAAAACAAATTTAGAGCTGAAAAATCGTTTTTTCTCAAAAAAAAAACTCGATTTTGCCTCTTTTGGTGTCAGAACGAACTGATTTTATCCACTATCAAGACTAAATCAGTTTAGAACAATCTGGTTCAACCAAATAAATGATTTCCCATTTGATATCTCCCTCTATATCGAAGTGAAATCGATTTTTAAAAGAAAAATCAAAATCTCAAAAAAGGCGCTTTTGACGTTTTTGGTTCTATTCTTTCAATAAGCAAGCCGATCAAACAGGAACTTGGTATACAACATCGTTTCATAATTATTGTAGAGCTACTAAAAATTAATTCGCTCCATTCAAGTATGAACTGAAAATATTGAAAAAGTGTAGGTGAACACTTTTCATTGAAACAGAGTATATACCTGAACACAGGGAAGAAATGGATTTTTGCATAATTTACTAGGGTTCCATTTGTGCCCGAGACGATATAATAAGTTTCAAAAGTGATGCGAAATGAAATTTAATTTTTTAATACACTCCAGAAACGAAATACCGCTGTTATTAAGTTATAGGCTGTTATTGGCGATTCTTGAAGTTCATGTGCCGTTGATGAAAATTTATTAAGTTCATGCGCTCTTGATAGATTTTATGATAGATGTTATATGTAGTTCATAGGCTGTAGATATCTGTGACCCATGGCGCAAAGGCTCTGTTTATATCAACCGCCCATGATTTTCATATCAACGGTAGTTCGTTTCTAGAATAGTATTGTTTATAAATCGTCTCAATTTTGATTTAAAATCGAATTTTACAGGCTTTCCTGACGCGCCTCGACAAGGTTGCCGAGTTCCTGCGAGTCGCCGAGTCTGTTGGAATCGAGAAGAGTGAGATTCCAGACCTGACACGTGCACCGGCGTCGCTTCTGGAAGCACTCGAAGCTCATCTCATCCACTTGGAAGGAGGCAAAGCACCACCAACGTCGGCCATCTCCCAACAGTCGCACGTTCCAAACTTCTACGCTCAGAAGCCAATTGCGGAGAATGAGAAGCAAAAGTATTTGGAAATTGAACAAGAACGACTCAGACAGTTCGAAGAACAAAGAAAGGGTAAGATTTCCTTCTCCACTTACCGTTGGAATAATTGCTTCTCATCTTTGTTCTTACCCGTTTCAAAGCGAAAATAATAACCGGTAAAATTTTATCTGAAAAGTTTATTTTTCTTCTCTTGTTGTTCTTGATTCACACAAAATTTTTCAAACAACCCTCCTTCCCTCTTCATAAATGAATTAGTAAAAACTACAGAAAAAAGTCATTCAAACTTGACTTCACAATTTTACCCGAAAACCTTTTTTTGCGAGAATCAATACTTCACATTTAGTGTCAGCAGCAAATCCGTTCGCCGCTGATGTCGGAACATCATCATCTGCCACAACGGCACAGCCACAACCTGCTGCCAACAAGGATCTTCTGGACTTTTTCCAGGCTGCTGCGACGTCAGCCCCACCAGCAGCGGACACCACTAACCCGTTTGCCAACTTTGGTGCACCGGCCACTGCACCCGCTCCAGCGTACCAACCATCTTCCGGTAAGATTTCTGATGTTCAGTAGAAAAATGAATGCGTCGCGAATAGTCAATGCGGGAGGGCAATATGTATGAATGCAGAAGTGATCGAGAATGTTCTCGTTTTGTCTTTTTTCACTAGAATTCGTCAGAAATTTGGCTTGTTTTATCTACGTTAAGACAAGTCAAGCTACGTTTTACTTCCAAATCCAACAAAACAGTGTGTGAGTTTAAAGTAATTTGTTTTTAAAATCTGGGCTCGTTCAAAATATTCGGAGTGTTTTCATACAATTTATTCGTTTTCAGCGCATCCTTTCGGACCACCGCCAACACAGGCTCCAGTTTACGGAAACATCGGAACAGGTTTGTTTTCGACTTCTAAGAATTCTATTGTGTTGTAGAACTGTTGTAATGTGATGGTAGAATGACGATAACTAATCGTTAGAACTGTTAGTCGGTGGTGGAAACATAAAGTAAAAGATCTTCGTAGAAGGCGTCGAGGTCCATCGTTCATTTGTACTCTTCATAGCGAACTGGTTCTCGAGCTTCATCTTGTTCATTGTTGTGATAATGTCGTGGTTTTCAACAATTTGTGCTAAGGGGTCATACAATTTGGTCACTAACAAGAAGTGTAGTCTCTCGCACAACTCCCTGCTCACCTGTAAAAGGTGGTGCTCGTAAATCTACACACAAATAGTGTCTATGTTCGTCGGGCACTCTCCATTCTCTCACCTCTTTCTCTTCCGTGGTAGCGTTAAATGGGAGTTTTCATGCCTTGTGGTCTTCATAGTCTTCAAACTCTGTCAACACGATAATTTCTGTTGTGTGGTTTTCAACAAGCTTCTCATTCTTTCTTGTGGCCAACTACCCGAGATATCCATAGCTTCTACTAACTTCTTGGTACTGGTGATTGTCATCGTTGTAATTCCCATGTCGTTCATAGTGATAGTCGTTCCCCACGATGAAATCGTGCGATTCAGAAGAGAATCCGTTCTTAACACACGTTGCTCCAACCGGAGCCGCCCCACCACCACCACACCCGCCTCCGCCAACTGCTCATCACCATCCACAAGGACCAACTCATCCTCCACCACCCAACGCATTCCATCACGCAGCACCGCCAGTGCCACCACCACCGCCGGCATCGGCTGTCGCTGCTGCACACCATCAACAACAGCCCATCAATCCGTTTGCGGAACAGCCACATGACTTCCAAAGCGGTTTATTTTCAGATTTTCTGTTGGAAAAGGAAAATTTGATTGGCAGATAGTCACAATATAAAAATTCGGTTTCTTTCAATACAGAATATATCGGACTATTCGCACAAACAGTCACAGACAAAGTTTTATATGGTTGTTGCATTTTGTTTTAGGGTGGAGGATGTGACGCAAAATGTTTTTTGCGGCAATAATCGTTTCATTTTTCCGTAAATTTCAAATTTGTTTACATATTCTGACATTTATTAAGTTTGGGAGAAATTATACATTATACTCAATGTACTGTATCTTGCCAGAGCGCTCAAAACGACAATTTTCAGGTTATGGTGCTCCACCATCGGTAGACAACATCACCAACATGACCCACCAAATGTCTCTCGCAGGCGCACCACAGTGAGTTTTTGTTATTTCATTTTTTTTGGAGAGATTATGTTGATCGGAAAAGGCCAAAAGAAAAGTGAATATGAGACGTTTCACGAGAGATTCAACCAAAAAGTGCGCTAGGCTCCTGATGAACCGATTGAGTTGAAATTTGGTGAACAAGTAGATTCGAGAGCGCTGAATTCAAATATGTTGGTTTTGTTTCATTTGGTCCTGCCAGAGTCTTGCAGTACTGTCCCAAACTTCGCACTTTTTGGAGTTCAGACGTTCATAACTCACTGGAAAAGTGTTTTTATTCCAACATACTTCGGAAACTTGAAGAGTTGACAATGAAAAATCGATCAATGTGAAAAAAATTTCTGATTATCGATTGATTTTTGCGTCACAGAGTTTTGTCAATAACTTTTTTCATTGACGAGCGAGCATCGTAATTTTTTGTCAGGTAAACGCGGATAAGAAATACGCTTCGTTTAATGTTCAAAAATCAAAAATAAATTTTTATCAGCGGTATGTTATGGACCATCGAAAAATAATTTTTCCAGAACTACCCTTCAAAATGGTTTTTTAGACTTTTTCAATGACTGAATCGTAATTTTACCTCAAAAAACACCCTAGTACAAAAATTTGCACGAAAAGTCTGAACAGTTCTCAGGATACGGTACTCACTTTTTTCAGTTTTCTGCATGTTTGAGCACATGTATCTCAGTAATCATACAACCTTTTAACCTTTTTTTTAACTCAAAAACATCAATCAATCTAGATCTTCAGTTCCGAAGTAATCTCAATGTATCCCGTTTAAAATCAGCAAAGTTATCACAATTCAAATCAACCCTACATAAAATCTATTTTCACATGATTATTGACTGTCTGAAACAATTGCTGCAGGTTTGTTTCATGGGGTTTTGGTTGTTTATTCGTTTTTTTGAAGAAAATAGCTTATTTGAAAGAAAAACACTAATTTTGACAGTGAAAACTTGATTTTTGTGAAAAATGGACGATTTCAGAGTTAGAATACAACCTAGAACATCGAAACTACCACCAATCGACGTGAAATAATTTTCTGATCCGATTTAACACAAAAATCTTGAAATTCGGTCCGATATTAACAAAAATACACACATTTTAAAGAAAATGAACCGGAAAAAAAGAAGTGGAAACAACAAGAGCGCACCTACAGTAACTGCCTTCCTTCTCTATTTTATTCTATCTGTTAAGTTTTTCGACGTTTTGCTGCGTATTTTAGTTGAAATTGGACCAAATTTCAAGATTTTTGTGTTTAATCGGATCAGAAAATTATTTCACGTCGATTGATGGTAATTTCGATGTTCTAGGTTGTATTCTAACTCTGAAATCGTCCATTTTTCACAAAAATCAAGTTTTCACTGTCAAAATTAGTGTTTTTCTTTCAAATAAGCTATTTTCTTCAAAAAAACGAATAAACAACCAAAACCCCATGAAACAAACCTGCAGCAATTGTTTCAGACAGTCAATAATCATGTGAAAATAGATTTTATGTAGGGTTGATTTGAATTGTGATAACTTTGCTGATTTTAAACGGGATACATTGAGATTACTTCGGAACTGAAGATCTAGATTGATTGATGTTTTTGAGTTAAAAAAAAGGTTAAAAGGTTGTATGATTACTGAGATACATGTGCTCAAACATGCAGAAAACTGAAAAAAGTGAGTACCGTATCCTGAGAACTGTTCAGACTTTTCGTGCAAATTTTTGTACTAGGGTGTTTTTTGAGGTAAAATTACGATTCAGTCATTGAAAAAGTCTAAAAAACCATTTTGAAGGGTAGTTCTGGAAAAATTATTTTTCGATGGTCCATAACATACCGCTGATAAAAATTTATTTTTGATTTTTGAACATTAAACGAAGCGTATTTCTTATCCGCGTTTACCTGACAAAAAATTACGATGCTCGCTCGTCAATGAAAAAAGTTATTGACAAAACTCTGTGACGCAAAAATCAATCGATAATCAGAAATTTTTTTCACATTGATCGATTTTTCATTGTCAACTCTTCAAGTTTCCGAAGTATGTTGGAATAAAAACACTTTTCCAGTGAGTTATGAACGTCTGAACTCCAAAAAGTGCGAAGTTTGGGACAGTACTGCAAGACTCTGGCAGGACCAAATGAAACAAAACCAACATATTTGAATTCAGCGCTCTCGAATCTACTTGTTCACCAAATTTCAACTCAATCGGTTCATCAGGAGCCTAGCGCACTTTTTGGTCGATTTTGGTCGTTTCTCTCGTGAAACGTCTCATATGTTCCAGAGGATGGAACGGAGCTCCGGCAGCACCAACAAACCCATTCGGTGCACCACCAGCAGCACCAATGTACGCCCAACAGCCCTACCCGATGCAGTCCTACCAAGCACAGCCACCAATGTGGAATCCACAAATGGGTATGTTTTTTGGATAATTGAGAAAACTTTAATTTTGTCAAAATATGGAGAGAAGCATGTGAAATAGGTCAAAATACTACTTTTTCAATGACGAAAACTTGAAAATCAGTATCTGATCAATCATTCTAGGTGAACTATGGTCAAAATATACAAATTCAGGATATTCTCCCTTCGGATACCCACAACCGGGACAGATGTCGTACGAGCAGCAGCAACAACAGGTTTTTTTTTGTCAAATCTCTCCACTTAAATTGAATTCAATTTTCTGCATATTATTTCTGTGAAAATTGCCATTCTATTTTAGTTCCCAACTTTTTCACTTGGAAAATGAGAACATTTTTTTTGGAAACATGTTGTCTATCTCTATGGGTTTTAAAAACAGTTCAAGAAATAGCACAAAGTAATTGTTATTTTGGAGAACGCATGTAATGAAAATATAAAACTTAGCGGTCTTCCGATTCAATTAAAATACGTTTTTTAAAGTGACAGGAATAGGGTGTTAAATTAGAACCTGAACATCGATTTTCCGACTGAAAATGACTTTGTGAATACTGTAAAAGTAGAAAATAGTGATCTCATTGGATGAATTCAGGTCCAACTAGTCCACCAAGCAGCCGCCGCCCAGCAACACGCCCAACACCAACAAGCCCAGCAAATCGCCAAAGATCCATTCAGTTAATGACCCAATAACACTCACCCGAAACCTTTAGATGCTAATTCTCGACTGTGAGTTTTCTCCATTTTCAACCTATCGAAACATGAGAAATTTCACTTAAAGTCGATCTCATCCACATTAACTAGACATGTAAAATATAGGAACTGTTTCGCTTCTTTCATCAGCAAGGGTCAATGTCACCGTAAGAGGATTTCGATATTTATTAGAACTCACTCTAGAAAAATTGCTCTTCGAGCTCGTTCCGAAGTTATGTTCCAAAGCAAAAACACAAGAAACCTTGCATCAGTAGATAACTTTTTTCGAGTGAACTCTGTTTAAAGAATTTAAGAACACATGGTTGTCTCTCAAGGTTCTAAACAAACATGTCAAAGCTGTATTTAATTAAATCTGTATTAAGAATAAGGTTTATACTTTTTTTTTATTAATTTACAGCTTTTTCTAGAACCTTTAGAGACAACCAAAGATTCTTGCACAATATCTTGATGTTGATCAGTAAATTTCCATCTTCTCATTCCTGTGAAAGCGACTCTCTTCTGATGAAAGATGCCCTATTCTTTATTCAATTTTTCGCATGTAACTCCCCCAAAATCGCCCAACTAACTTATTCTTATTTATTGTGAAAACATGTAAATGAAATTCCATCACATACACTGCTGCATATTCAGTCGAAAAGTGATGGAAAGCGTTGAATTGATTTCAAGTATACAATTTTCGAGGGCATATTTTTGTCATTTCTTCTCGAAAACGATTAGAAAATCACAGAAGACCATCTTATTTTGTCGCCTGAAAATTGGTTCTCGCTTTCCCTCACGAATACATCAGTTCTCTGTAGTTTGTCCCATAACCCAGTGATTGTAGACAGCTAGTGTCCCGCTTCTATTTATTTATTTTGATTAAATCTCTCTGGTTCCAATTTGCAATAAAGGTATTCCCCGTGGTGTGGTATTTGATGTTTGTAGCATGGTCAGTGATCTTTTAGCCACGCCCACTTGACGCTATATCGATGAAGTGTGATTACAACGTGCTGTCAGTTTTTTTCATCCCTTCTCTCTCTCACTCTCTCTCCGAACACTTTTCAGATGCCACGGAAGCCAAGTCCACAATTGCTAGAAATCTTGAAAAGATGGACAGGAGGTAGCATCAAATTGATCAAAAATGAACACTCGGTAATTTTTAATTTTTTGCGACGACAAATTCATTAATAATCGAGGTGAAATGGGAGAATGTTTTGAAAAGACTGTCATTTGTGTCCTTCGCTTTGGAATGTTGTAAGACCTTCTAATTATCCCATGAGATCCATAAAACCTTGGAAACAGCAAGACCATACAGGGCATTACATAGAACCGTTTCAAGTATTGCTTCAAGAATATCTTGTCTTACTACCAGAATAAGTATTCACTTAATTTCTGAAGATCCAAATTTTACATTGTAGAAGGCTCGAACAGACATTGTTCTCGAACGGCCAGACAAGAAGAACTGTCTCTCCGGCACCATGATGTTGGAGTTGGGAGAGAAAGTGAACCAAGTTGACTCTGGTGTTGTTGTTCTGTCAGGAGAAGGTACCTCATTCTGTTCCGGTGCTGATCTGGGAATCATCAACGACGTGAGTTGAAGTTTTCCTTTTTTTGAAATTTGTATTAAACCGGCAACTGTTACTTTCAAAGCTCAAGACACACATTACACATCCAATCATAATAATAATATCACTGAATGAAGTGTAAGTGGTGAAGCATGTTATTGTGCATCATGAAGTGTAAGTGGTGAAGCATGTTATTGTGCATCGTGTTGATTATTGTGGTTTTTGACGGATCGTCTTGTTGTGGTGATATCTTGTGCAATTCTACTGGTCGCAACAAGACGATCCGTCAACAACCACAATAATAATATCACTGTTAGAAACTGTTCAACTTTGGGTTAGTCTCCAAGTCTTCTTTTCTGAACTTCAGTGAGAAAATTTTCGGGTTTCTTCCGCTATTCGATTTCAACGGTTTGCGAAAAATAAGAAACTTATACGTGTGCTCCATGAAATTGAAGTATCCAACAAACGCAAATGTGTGAAGACCAACTTGCAGATTTCAACGGCACGTCTCGGGGTCGAAATGTATGAGTACATGTCATCGGTCCTACGAAAACTTCACAAATCTGACACTCTGTCCGTCGCACTGATTCGCGGTCATTGTTTGGGTGGAGCAACCGAGATTTGCTCTGCGGCCGACATCAGAATAGCGCATGTCAAGTCGAAGGTGAGTAAGATAGAGAGAGAGGGGAGAGAGAGAGAGGAGAGATAGAGAGAGAGAGAGAGAGAGAGAGAGAGAGAGAGAGAGAGAGAGAGAGGAGAGAGAGGATAAACATATTACAGATAGCATTCTTACAAGCAAAACTTGGAATCGTCCCGTCCTGGGGAGGTGCCGATTACTTGGAGGTAAGATTTTTATTAAGATTCATACTGTAGAAAGCACAATTTCAGAGAATCATGGGACGCCCGAACGCTCTCTACGCAATGACCACAGCCAAAGTGATGACTGCTGAAGAGGCACACCGACTTGGTTACGTCAGCCACGTCTTCCATTCGGATGATGAAGCGGAGGTGAGAGAATTTTCGAACACACTGCAGTACTATATTCGTACTACCAGTGTGACCGAAAGCTGACTTCAACTATATCCGATCAGAGAAAACTATTGCAATACCTCGAATCTATCAAGTTTGACCTATTCAGGAATACATCTCATCGCTCACGAAAAACGGAGCTGCACTGACAAAAGCACAGAAGGCTATGCTCCAAGCAGTTGAGAACAACGACGAAGCGGAAAAGAAAACGATTCTGAAAAAGAACTGGGAGGGCGAAGTCCACAGAAATAACCTGAACAAGCAGATGAAGGCCGTGTTGAAGAAGTGATGTATGGAGTATTGAATAAATAATGATTTTATGGAAGCTTTAAATCAATATCTGAATATAAAGTAATTTAATCCACGCTCTGCACATAAGAAACTCGATGACGCTGAGCAATTCGCAACTTTTCAAGTTGTTCCAGATATTTAAAAATATTTTAGGATTTTCGATATTCTGTGGTGAGACGAGTTTTGAAAAATATTTGAAGGGTAAGCAAAGTGAGATTTCTTACGTTTACAACGAAAATCCACTATAGTGGGTATACCGTATGTGCATGTTGAAGATCTATCTGGTCTCTTGCAGAAATACATGAAACAAGTAATTGAGGTTTGGAGTTTTGTGACAGCTGTCACATCTAGATGTGGGCAACAAAGACGGAATCACCTTCAACTTCGTCGGGGACAAAGGAGACAGCATAACGAAGTTATGCGTACTTCCACTGAACAGTTCCGTGAGCGGTTTTTCCTATATCTTTCACAAAAAAAACAGTAATTTGGATTCAGACCAGTTTTTGGCTACCTGCCGATTGGAATGTGACATGACATCACACATATCTAGCAAAAAGTCTGACCGATTTCAAACTCGCGGGAGTCGCATTTTTGTAAAATGAGTACGGTAGGGTCGGGACTCTCACAACGAACAGTTAGATCTTTGTGGATTTAAATTATTATTCTTACTTTCAGTCCATTGAATTGAAGGTGCATTACTTAATCGTTCATGTATTTCAAAGCGAAACTGCTACGGTAACTAAGTAACCGATTTACGGAGGTCAGACTTTTTTTCAGGTGGAGGAAGATATGTGTGCATCATTAAGTGGTTACGAATTTTGAAAAATTTTAGAAATTGTCGTCATTGGGTGTGTCTTCAGTTCAGACACTCTTAACCGGTACCAAAAACTCCTTCTGGCGTACAATTATTTTATTTTTTCGTTGTTGTTTCTTGTTTCTCACGTGAAAAGTGAAAGCATTCCGTTCATGAATTGATCTTATACTGTTAACTCAGTGAAGCTCGTAAGAAGAAAACATATTCCAACCAAGTTTTCACCGTTCGAAACCTCCTGCATGCGAGGTACTCATTTGAATTCCATAAAGGTCTATTCAGTATGCTGAGGTTGGGCTTAGCTTCACGTAATGGTGCTCGTTTTCCAAGAGGAAGTTCAAAATGGTTTTCTACAAGAAATGGGAAGAAGGTGAGATTTCTGAGCTCATTTCGAAATCGGTTACATCATGTGGTTTCGAAACCAACTGTTTACGTTTAGAATGAAGTTCTTTCTCAAGAAGAAGTCGTTTTTCTGCTGAATAAGGATAAGAGGTTTGAGGAGAGGATTCTTGATAAGGTATGCTTGAATCAAATGCGATCAACACGATGAATTCAGATCAACAAGTCAATTCTCTATTTTTCTTCACAGAAGGATGATAGTGGTTTCAAAAAATTTTTCGGCGGTGCAGGTATGCCAACTCTCCATACGCCTCACAATTTTATTTCAGCAGCTAAACCTGCCGATGGAAAAACGGCATCAGGTGGTGGCGGTGGAGATAAAAAGTCAACTGGTGACCCCCAAACACCGTAAGCTTTTGCATAAATTTGTCTTATTTGTACTTCCACAGAAACTGGCAGTCGTTCCTGGTGATGGGCGGTGCAGCCCTCGCATTGTACATATTCTTCGATTATCAGTCTTACAAAGAAATCTCGTGGAAAGAGTTTTACAACGAATTCCTTGAGAGTGGATCGGTCGGTTTAGATACTAATAAAGCATCTGACACGAGAGTTCAGGTCGAACGCCTCGAAGTCATCGACAAACGATGGGTTAGAGTGGTCAGTTCATCTGGAAAGTACCCTGGGGTAAGATTTCTCTCACAAAAAATTACCCATTGAAAAGGAAATACGAATAAAATTCTCTCATTTCCAGCAAACGTGCTACTTCAACATTGGAAGTGTTGATAGTTTTGAGCGAAGCTTGGCCGGTGCACAAAATCACCTCGGTTACGAAGCAGACAGGCAGATACCAGTTCTGTACAAATCTGAGATTGACTTGTAAGTTTTTTGTTTGAAGCACTCTTCACAACGAAAATTTAAAAACCTTTGTTGATGTTCTGACACTCCTAATTTGACCGTAGCATGATATCAAGAGGGTTTCGCTCCACGTCCTTTTTTCCGAAATTATTGTACAGGTTTTCAGCAAGAGAGACATTCCAAACTTGATAAGCATTGCGTTCCCATTGCTTTTCGGTTACTACATCTACAGAATGCTGAAGGGTGGTGGTGCTGCCGGAGGTAAATTTCTACTTCTCGCTTCAAGTGTTCAGTACCATTTCTTCAGGTGTAGGCGGAAAGTCTGGTGGTGGCGGTCTTGGTGGAATGTTCGGTGGATTCGGTCAGAGTACCGCTAGAGTCATCAACAAGGAAGACATCAAGGTTTCATCTCTATCTCTCTCTCTCTCTCTCTCTCTCTCTCTCTCTCTCTCTCTCTCTCTCTCTCTTTCTTTCTCTCTGTCCATTTCTGATTCTTATTATTACCAGGTTAAATTCACCGACGTCGCCGGTTGCGAAGAAGCCAAAATCGAGATTATGGAGTTTGTCAACTTCCTGAAGAACCCCCAACAGTACAAAGATCTCGGAGCGAAGATTCCAAAGGTTTGGTCATTTATCGTTTTCTGATCAAAAGACTTCTTCGAATGGTTTCAAACCAAGTTTTGCAGGGAGCTATTCTTACCGGTCCACCTGGAACAGGAAAAACGCTGCTGGCAAAAGCAACAGCTGGTGAAGCCAATGTACCATTCATCACCGTCTCTGGATCTGAATTCTTGGAGGTTAGTCGTTCCCGCTTCCTTTGCCCAACTCATTCCGAGGCTAAATCTTTTTGATTTAAAAAATGATTCTTCTTTTTTTTTAATTGTTTATCACTTTCAAGCCAAAACGAGCGTACCTGAATCTAAAAGTGGTTTACCTCTGAAAATGTACAATAATGTTTTCAGATGTTTGTCGGAGTGGGTCCAGCACGTGTCAGAGACATGTTTACGATGGCTCGCAAGAACTCGCCATGTATCCTGTTCATTGATGAAATTGACGCAGTGAGTGCTTGAAAAAGAAATAAAAATATAAAAAAGCTCTATTAGAGTTTCATGGAATTCCGACTTTCGTTTGAATTTTCATTTCCGCATGATGAATTTGTTCTAGAATGGGAAAAAAGTATTGATTTTAAGAAAAAAAAGTTTCCGAAATTCTCTACGTTTTGTTTTCACTTTTCGAAAACTGAGTTTTATCAATAATGTACTTCTAGGTAGGAAGAAAGAGAGGTGGCAAAGGTGGTATGGGAGGACATTCTGAGCAAGAAAATACCCTCAATCAGCTCTTGGTCGAGATGGACGGTTTGTTTTTACAGTACAAAAACTACTTATTTTGGATACATTATCAGTTTTCAATTGAAAAAATGTTTTTTTCCTATAATTTTTAACGTTTGAAAATAATTAATCTCACATTTTCTTATAAAGATTATTGATTTCTTTCTAACTGCAGTTGAACATTGCGTAAATAGTTTTTCACATTGTATCTTCCGATTTTTGTGAGAAAAAATTTGTAAACCCGCAAAAGTGAATTTAATTTTCATAGGATTTACAACCGACGACTCGGCTGTAATCGTCGTCGCGGCGACCAACAGAGTCGACATTCTCGATTCAGCCCTTCTCAGACCTGGCAGGTTTGATCGACAGATCTACGTACCTGTGCCTGACATCAAGGTAATTTTGTATTTTAATTGTAACTTTCCGCAGTACTGAAATAATTTTGTACTGCGACCTCAATTTTTGAGCCATTTTTGTCATTCCAGCCATAGTGATGTAATAGGAAGGAGATTAGAGGTTTTCCGCCAGATCTACAGTAAGAAAAGAGCCTGATAGTAGTGTAGGTAATGATAACGATTGGTAGTAATAGCTTGAACTATTCTAAACGTCAAAACGACATGATCTTACAGGGTCGCGCGTCCATCTTCCGAGTCCATCTCGGCCCTCTGAGAACTTCTCTCGACAAGACAGAGCTGTCGAGAAAATTGGCAGCACATACACCAGGATTTTCGGGTAAATAGCTATCATCTCTCCCTTCTCTATCTCTCTCTCTCTCTCTCTCCCTATCTCACTCTCTCTCTCTCTCTCTCTCTCTCTCTCTCTCTCTCTCTCTCTCTCTCTCTCTCTCTCTCTCTCTCTCTCTTATTAGAATCTATTTGATAAATCTAGGTGCCGACATTTCGAACGTGTGCAACGAAGCCGCTCTGATCGCCGCCCGTGATGCCAATGACGAAATTAGCCAGAAGCATTTCGAACAAGCCATCGAACGAGTTGTCGCGGGTATGGAGAAGAAGACACAGGTTGGTGTTTATCAATAAACCAACGGAAATATACGAAAATGTCAATTAGTAAGAAGTTGAACCATTTCTTCCTATTCATCAAAATTGATAATACATAAAAGAGTCAACTTGAAAACTCTTTCCAGGTTCTCCAACCAGAGGAGAAGAAGACGGTCGCCTACCACGAAGCCGGTCACGCGATCGCCGGGTGGTTCCTTCAGTTTGCTGACCCGCTATTGAAGGTATGGTTTTCTATTTTAAAACATTACAAGTTTAAGTACAGTGACGAACAAAAGTTTAGCAACATTTTATTTCGACGATAACTCACTGCAAACTTGAGTTTACGTCCTCATTTTTTCTCTGAATTCACTTCAAACTTTGAAAACATTAAAACAATAGGAATTGAGTTGCTTTCAATCGTTTTCCGACTAAAAAGTTTTTTCACAATATAGACAAATTTTCGTTCATTACTTCACAAAGGTTCTCATTTTTCTTACAATAACTCTTTAACACTTTCTGTCTTATGTTCAAGAATAAAAATAACAAAAAAACGAGAAAAGTGAGAAAAACTTGTGTGAAATAGTGAACTTGAATTTGACTATTTGGAAAAACTCTTCTGTTGAAAACAACAACGGCAACTCAATTTTCTAATTTCTGAACATTTGCGAATGTTTGAAGTGGTTTCAGAGGAAAATTGTGTGTGATCGCATAAGTTTTACGAAGTTCGAAATGAATAGTTGCTAAACTTTTGTTCGCTACTGTATGTCAGGAAGTCTTAGATGGAGAATCTTTGAGGTCTGAGTGGTCCTAGATTTTGAATAAGGGGAAAACGATGAAGTCACTCTGAAAAGTTGCTTCACAGACAGGTTTTCGGAGTGGTGCTATTGTCTTAAACACATTTAAAAATACTCTCGAACTATCATTCTTTAACATTGTAAACTTTATTCAAGAAGACACATAAACAGTACTGAGAACGCTTTTTGCAGGTTTCAATCATCCCAAGAGGAAAAGGACTCGGTTACGCTCAGTACCTTCCAAAGGAACAATACTTGTACACCAAGGAGCAATTGCTTGATAGGTATGATTTTTCTGTTTTATAACTCAAAGAATCCAGTATATTTGAGGGTTTTAAAGTAGAAAGGAATCTAAAAATGTTGTGTAGAAGTTTTTTTAGACTGAATAGGTTTTACCGATGTCCATTTCAAAATTTGATATGTGTTTCTCACTATTCAGAAATATTAACCACTCTGATCTGAATTTATTCGATATTTAATGTCTTTTTTCAAAGTTTGATTTGTTTTCCACACAATTCGGAATGAATAACCACTTTAACGGAGTCGAAACTATATCTGGACCCCTGGTATACCAGAGTGTGTATCACTTTTAAGCCAAAACGGACCCAACTGAACCTGAAAAGAACAGTCCGCCTGCGGCGTTGAGACGATTTCCTTTTTAGAATGTGCATGACTCTCGGTGGACGTGTGGCAGAAGAACTCTTCTTTGGAAGAATCACAACAGGTGCGCAAGATGACCTCCAGAAAGTGACCCAAATGGCCTATTCACAGGTAAATTTCTTCAAAAGATGATATAAAAAAATCAATAATTTATCACCATCAAAAACAAAGTTAACCGAATAAATATTAAATAGTGGGAACCAGTAGCCAGTTTACTTCCTTCCGTATGGTTGAAGATGACCAGCTGCAAGATGACTTTCAGATAATGAGATTATGAGTGAAACTAACGGTATGGGTAGTAGTTGACATTGCCAGTGTTTTGAGTTCTGCTACTTCCGTTGGCTCCTCCGTTGCCGCTTCCGCTACCTCCTCCGTTGCCGCTTCCGCTACCTCCTCCGTTGCCGTTTCCGCTACCTCCTCCGTTGCCGCTTCCACTACCTCCTCCGTTGCCGCTTCCGCTACCTCCTCCGTTGGTGGAATGTTGAACGTAATAGTTTCCGACGATGTTGGCACTGCCCTGGTTTGACTGTTGGTTGTTTGCTGAAATGATGTTGGTCTTTTTTCTCGGAAGTATTCCAGAATGAGGACAATTCAAGAAATTGACTTTTCATCGCATCATGTAGTAGTATCCTGTTATGTTCAGATTATCCGGGATACTCACGGTTAGTGTAGTGGATGACACTGCTACCTTGACCGTTGCCTCCTCCGTTGGTCGAGGGCTGGACGTAATAGTTTCCGACGATGTTGGCACTGCCCTGATCCTGGTTCTGGTTTTGATCGTTGGCTGAAATGATGTTGGTCTTTTTTGTAGAGCATCCAGGAAATAGAACCATTCAATTAATTGATTTGTAATCGTATACTGTAATAGTATTCTGTATGTCGAAAAATTGACTTTTTGAATTTGACTTCAAGTGATTCAATGAATAGTGCACTCACGAGTTACGTAGTTTGGCCAGTAGCTGATGATATCAGCGGAGCCAACTTGTTTCTGATGCTCCTGTTCGGTCTGATGAATGATGTTGGCGTCACCTGTAGAATAATACTGCGTAAGTTTCAGAACATTTGGTATCATACCGGTTGCGGAGCCAGTGTTGTCTACGAGAGGGCGGAAGATGACGTACCCTGTAGTTTGTCATTTATTTGGTTTTTAGTTGTGGGCATTGTTTGCTGCGGCGTTTCTCGTCCATGTTCATTCCCGAGACTTTTCGGCACTAGGATCAATAGGCGCACAGAAAGGATTCGAACATGAGTGCAATCCCCTACACACGCCGCGCAGACCACTACACTACTCGATAGTAGTAAGATTTGACATCTAAACTAACCACGAGCTCCCTGTGGGGCCTGAGTTGTTGACACTTGGCTTTCATCGGTTCTTGGAATAACGTAAGCGTCGTCGGACTGAGAAGAAGTCTGTGGTTGATGGATGAAGTGGTTAGGAATGTAGATCTGTAATGTAACATTTATGGTAAAAGTTGAAGACTTTGGAGGAAATTTAACGAATGTTCTTTTTCTCACCGATTCGGACACATTTGCGCGTGTGAAGAAAGAATGCGCTCGTAAACCTACAAAACATCAAGAAAGTGTCTATATGCGTCGGACACTATCCACCCTTCCCCCTCTCTCTCACGCGGTACCATAAACAGGGAGTTGTATGCTATACCGTATAGCACGGATAGAAATCAACTTCAAGATTGCTTTCTGACTGGCGCTTCCCCCGAACTTTTCAAGTGTGTACCGAGTCGTATCGTACTGTGAAGGTTCCTGGTGCGTTGGTGACTGGAGCGCTAGTGACTGGAGCGTTAGTAGAGGTTCCGTTGGATGGAGCAGAAACGTAGGATCCTTGTGGGGGAACAGTCGAAGACGATGGAGGTGCCGTGCTGGACGGCTGAGTCGCGGGTGCTGGTGATGTTGCTGGTACTCTCAGGCGATTGCAAAATTTCATCGAGAACGTTGCTACATGGGCAAAGTCTTTAATATCGATGATCTGTAAAAATCATACATTAAAGTTGGTACAGATTGACATTTAATAAAACATTTTTATCTCTTCAATTGTGAAGAAATCACATATTTTTAAAGTTTGGGTTAAATCATGAGCTGGATGTGTTACACTGAAGCCGAAATGATTTGTTAGACTAGCCCAAGGCATGTTTTGGTGCCTCTTTCTATTTTTGAGAAAAATGGACTAGAATTTGCCTATCCCTTTTCCCCCTCGATGTTTTCTAAAATACTTGAAGTACAAGAAATGCATTACCTTTGCTTCTTTTGCTTGTTTGACTGCGTCGACACAATCGTCACCATACTCAAGCTTCAAGAAGCTCAGATATTCTGAAAATTGTTGTGTGAATAACGCCTTGGTGGACACTAAACCTTTCCATTCCGTTTCCGCAGTGCGTGCCTTAACTGCAGCAAGTTTCATTGCTTTCACCGCCTGCGCCTTGGAATCTTTCTCAAGTTTGGCCAGTCGCTGAGACATTTTGGTGAATAAAGCCTCGAACTCGGAGGTCTGAAAGAATGGTATGAAATGAGTGGTGTAGTGGAAATGTTTTTCGCCCGCCACAAAAGTAATGTTCCCAACCTTTCTTTTTTTTTTAGTAGGTTTAGCCTTTTTCTTATGCGGTCTCAGTGCTCAAAGAAATTGACTAAAACTGACATAGTTAGATAGAAAAGATCGAGGACATATCGGTGTGAGACGTTTGAAAAGGGGACTGTGACGGGTCCGATAACTATCAAGAAATGATAGTTAATTTTTTCAAATTAGACCGCACTGCGCGGTCCTGCTCACCTGAGTGCTGTTGACAGTCGCAAGAACGACGAGCGGAAGACAGACCAATGCAATGATGGAAAGAGAATGCATGATGTGATGTGATATGGATGAGCCCTTCTCCTGCCCCTTTTATACCAACCAAGAGCCCGCCCTCGGGAGTGAAATTAGTACGTAAGGTATTGTAAGATGCGTGTCTGACTCATCATGAAACACTTCCCTTTCTCTCTCTCTCTCTCTGTCTGTCTAGCCATTGTTTCGTTGTGTCCGTTACGTGACGGAACTAGCCTGGATTGGTTTCAATAGTATTGGTACCATGCTTAGTACAGTATAATGCAGGTAGAGTAAAAAGGGTACCATTATCATTAAAAATGTGTCAATTGCTCCCGGGTTGAGCGGTGTCGTGTCAACGTAAAATCGTCATGAATCGTATAAAAATCAATTAAGAAATCATAATTGACGTCCAAATCTGTATTTGAAACCTTGACTTTCCCGAGCAGGGAAATTTCTGGAAAACACGATATGAAAAAACGACGGAAAAAAAGGTTTTGTAATTGAGATGGTTTGTATTCGAAAACAAGTGGAATTTCGATATCATGGAGTTTTCTTGTCAACTCCATAAAAATATTAGGACCGAGAAGAAATAATCAAATGGAAAAAATGTTACATTTTAAAAGTTAAATTTCAAATGTTCGGATGACAAGAAAGTCTAATCTAATTTTTTTTAAAATGTATTAGGATTCTTGACCATCAATAAGATATCCTTCAGATTGTCAAGTTCGGAATGTCCGAGAAGGTTGGTCCACTGTCATTCGACACCCCACAGCCCGGAGAAATGGCGTTCGACAAGCCGTACTCGGAGTCGACAGCTCAACTTATCGATCAAGAGGTTAGTATTTTCATTACTGTGATAAAACATGAAGAAAATTTTAAAAAACGAATGAAATTAGCGGAAGACTATCGAAGTATTCCTACACGAAGTAAAGGATAGTTTTATAGACTTTTACCTGAAGCTTTTACCATCTCGGCAGATAATAGAAACACCATAACCTTAACCCAAGTAATGAACTTCAGGTCAGAGATCTGGTAAATGGAGCTTTGAAGAGAACACGAGAACTCCTGTTGGAGAAAAGATCGGATATTGAGAAGGTATATTTGTCTCTTTCTTTCTTTCTCTCTCTCTCTCTCTCTCTCTCTCTCTCTCTTTCTCTTTCTCTCTCTTTCTCTCTTTTAGATTTAGTCCTATTGTCGAACTTTTTTTTCTGAGATCATAAGAAATATATCGTCCAGGTTGCTCTGAGACTCCTCGAGAAAGAAGTTCTATCACGTGAAGATCTGGTCGAACTTGTCGGTAAAAGACCCTTCGTCGAAAAGAATACCTATGAAGATATGGTAAAAGGAACAGGAGGTATGACTTTTTGATCTATCTTGGCGTCATTCGCTGAAACGGCTGACCGCAACGCGCCCAACGATCTTTGTTTTGTAAGCCAAATTCATGAATAATTGAAGCGGGTCTGAATACGCGAAAAATTTTGTGTAGGTTCGAAAGCACAACCTCCCTCTGTGAGTGAGAGATAGAGTGCACATTCGCTGGACGCAGGCGCGCGACGAGAGAGTGCGTTGAATGGAGAGAGTCCAGAGTCTCCACGTTTCGTTGTGTGACGTCTTGTTTTTTGAGACTGTCCTTTGTTGATGCAACTCTTTGTTCGAACTTCGCTATATATTCAGAAAATGATGTTCAGGTCTCGACGAACAAACAGCACTACCAAAAGGACTGACAAGCTGGAACAAGGAAAAAGAATCTACGACAACGGCTTGAAGTGACTTTTCCCGTTGTTAGTTGATAGTCTCTCAGATAGAGTAGTTTAGTTATATCCTTCTAGAAGGTATTTTGAGAATCACGGACCCAGGCAAACTAGTCTAGGCTTAGAAGAGGTTTGAAGCCCGGTTTCGGTCACAAGCTAGAGTACTGAATAAGATCCACAAAAATATGGGCCTACAGCCTTTTCTAAGCCAGAAGAATGATCTTCAGCGGTCTGTTCTTCTTAAAATTCCCATCTAGAATGAATTGAATTGAAAATTCGTTTTCTGACCGTTTTCAATTCAATATTAGTATTTTGAATAGAATTTGGTGAAATTCAGACCAGTTTCTAGAAGGTTTTCAAAAATAATTGTCTGATTTTAACTAAATGTCACAATACTCTTCATAGAAGACAAGAAATAACGCAAATTTAGTTATTTATATCATTTAAAACCGACGGGATCGTTTTTTCTCTCTTTTAAGAATGCTATGAACCCAAAAATGTATATGGAAAATGTTCACTTGTTCACTTTTTTTCTGTTTCTCTCCCCTTTTTCTCTGAAATCGTGTTTTCTTATAGTTTGTTCGTCAAATAAAATGTATTCTTCTTTTTGTTTTTCGTTTTCGAGAAGGTTTTGAACCTATTATTACTTTTGATTCAAACGTCCTTTGCTGAAATTGAAATTTATTTTTGTATTTCCATTGAATTTTTAAAAAATTTCACAATTCTTTCAACTGTTCATTCGTGGTTCCCTGAATTTATTATTGCCTCGTTTTCTAGATGGGTGGTCGCGGTAAAGGCGGAGGCAATCAACAGGCGAGAAATGTTGCGACAGCTCTGGGAATCGCCAGATACGAAATCGGATCGTTTGTGAAGAATGCGACGGCTCCTCCACCCTTGTATCCGGTATGTTTACGTCAATAGTGATAGGAATGAAACTTCGCTACGCTCGGAACGATGCACATCTCCCTGCTTGAAGGTGTATGAACTCTGGTCACTCCGAACAGTCCTCACTGTCTCGCTAGCTCTTGCGCGTCAGTAGTCTCGCCTTCTGCCACACTCTCCCACTCATTCGCAACAAGTGATCTCTACAGTAACTTGCGATTTTACTTTTAATTTTTTGTGAGGAATGGTCGAACTTTTTGATTTCGAGCGCTCGTTAGTGACTGTTAACATATGTTAAACACTCGAGTAAAAATACTAATGTAAAACAAAAGAAAAAAATACTCATACGAGGTGTTACCCATGCACATATCTTCCTCTACCTGTAAAAAAGTCTGACCTCTGTAAATCGGTTACTTAGTACTGTAGCAGTTTCGCCTTGAAACACAAGAACGATTAAGTAATGCGCCTTTAATTTCAATGGACTTAAAGTAAGAATAAAAATTTAAATCCACAAAGATCTAATTGTTCGTTGTGAGAGTCCCGACCCTAGGGTAGGCCTACCGTACTCATTTTACAAAAAAAACGGCTAGCGCGCGTTTGAAATTGGTCAGACTTTTTGCTAGATATGTGCCGTGGACCATTACAAAAGTGGGCGGGGCAACCAAAGAAGGTCGGTCAAAAACGCTTACTTGCAAAATTTTCAAACTGGGACCTCAACTACATTTTCGATATCAATACTGGTTAGTCTCCTCGAAATATCTTACAAAAACCTTTAAAACAATTTTTATTGTTCAATAAGAACTAAAATTGAGCAGAATACATGGAATAAATGGATGAAGATACCAATAAACGGCTGCAAAGCGGTCATCCAGAGCGAAAAATTGAATCTATTGATTGGAATCGAATGATTCGCGCCGCACACCCATTTGATTTTTTTAAAATCTTACACCGTGGCTCGAGCTAGTTGCTTCTGTAATTACTTGACTCTGAGAAGACTAAAGTTACTGTTGGGAAATGTCTCACAACGTGAAGAAGTTTTCAAAAAGTAATCGGACCAAACTTCTAAGTGAGGCCAGTGGCAAATTTTGGAATACAAAATGAATGTTCACATTCAGAAAGTGAACAAAGATCCTCTACCATTCGAAACCACCGAAGATTTGGTCTACATAGCCAGAATGAAGATGGAGTTGGACCAACGGTGTGTGTTTTAAATTGATTGCTGAGAAAGAAAACAATTGAGAGAGAGGCAGAGAGAGAGAGAGAGAGAGAGAGAGAGAGAGAGAGAGAGAGAGAGAGAGAGAGAGAGAGAGAGAGAGAGAGAGAGAGAAAGAGAGAGAGAGAGAGACAGATTGGGCGTGTTTTTTCTGCCAAGATAACTTTTCTTCCACCGTTAAAATTTTTCCTTCTTTCAGTCTTCGGGATTCATCTTTCTTCGTCGAGAAAGAAAAGAAGCGGGAAATTCGAAGATATGTCGACAAATATTCGATTGTGGAGAGAGAAAAATTAGAACTGGGTAATTTTTATCATTTTGTGTCGGACCCGTCGCGGTCTCCTCCTTATGTGAAGAACAGAGTATTTTCAGACATGTCACGATTACCGGCGGAATTGGAATGGCGAAGGGCGAAAAAATCGGCAACTAGTGAACCGAAGTCGAAAAAGAAGAAGTTGGATGAAGATGAGAGGTTTGGATGAGAGAGAGAGAGAGAGAGAGAGAGAGAAAAGCATAGAAAGAGAGAGAGAAAGTGAAAAAGAGAAATAAATGATCGTTCAGACTGAAAGAAAAGCTGCGAAAGCTCGAGCAACAGGAGCAGACTGCGAAAGACGACGACGACGAGGAGGGTCGAGACAAGCCGGACGATGCGAGTGAGAAGTCGGAAGGCGAAGGAGAACCAGCGTTGATGTCCGACGAGGATTACCAAGAAGAAGACAACGACTACATCACGGCTTACTTCGACAACGGCGAAGGTTACGGCGACGGTGGGTCGGATGATAACATGGATGGAGACGAGTATTAAACTCTTTTTTTGTTGTTGATTTTTGTACATTTACGTTCTCGTTTTGTTTTTTCCTTTTTAGACTATGAATATTTCTACTATTTGAACTGGAAAGTATGGGATTGACAGTGAGAGAGAGGGGGAGAGAGAGAGAGAGAAAGAGAGAGAGAAAGAGATAGAGAGAGAGAGAGGGACTGAGAGAGACGCGTTGCACGCAAAATTATATTGAACACAAGTTAGCTATAGGGCGAGTTCGCACAGTTTTTAAAAATTATTTTGTTCTATTTTTCATCCTTACGAGCGAAATTGTTTCGCCAATTGCTGTTGAAAAATTGCAAGAAAAGTTTTTCAACTACAGTCACTGGGAATTCAAAATGATCAGTAAATGTTAGTCCTAGCCTCTGGTTACTGTATCGAGACGGGAATAAAAACGTGGAGACGTGAAACTTTATTTCGTGGCGGGAATTCAAAATGATCAGTAAATGTTAGTCCTAGCCTCTGGTTACTGTATCGAGACGGGAATAAAAACGTGGAGACGTGAAACTTTATTTCGTGGCGGGAATTCAAAATGATCAGTAAATGTTAGTCCTAGCCTCTGGTTACTGTATCGAGACGGGAATAAAAACGTGGTGACGTGAAACTTTATTTCGTGGCGGGAATTCAAAATGATCAGTAAATGTTAGTCCTAGCCTCTGGTTACTGTATCGAGACGGGAATAAAAACGTGGAGACGTGAAACTTTATTTCGTGGCGGGAATTCAAAAAAATCAGTAAATGTTAGTCCTAGCCTCTGGTTACTGTATCGAGACGGGAATAAAAACGTGGTGACGTGAAACTTTATTTCGTGGCGGGAATTCAAAATGATCAGTAAATGTTAGTCCTAGCCTCTGGTTACTGTATCGAGACGGGAATAAAAACGTGGTGACGTGAAACTTTATTTCGTGGCGGGAATTCAAAATCATCAGTAAATGTTAGTCCTAGCCTCTGGTTACTGTATCGAGACGGGAATAAAAACGTGGAGACGTGAAACTTTATTTCGTGGCGGGAATTCAAAATGATCAGTAAATGTTAGTCCTAGCCTCTGGTTACTGTATCGAGACGGGAATAAAAACGTGGAGACGTGAAACTTTATTTCGTGGCGGGAATTCAAAATGATCAGTAAATGTTAGTCCTAGCCTCTGGTTACTGTATCGAGACGGGAATAAAAACGTGGAGACGTGAAACTTTATTTCGTGGCGGGAATTCAAAATGATCAGTAAATGTTAGTCCTAGCCTCTGGTTACTGTATCGAGACGGGAATAAAAACGTGGTGACGTGAAACTTTATTTCGTGGCGGGAATTCAAAATGATCAGTAAATGTTAGTCCTAGCCTCTGGTTACTGTATCGAGACGGGAATAAAAACGTGGAGACGTGAAACTTTATTTCGTGGCGGGAATTCAAAATCATCAGTAAATGTTAGTACTAGCCTCTGGTTACTGTATCCAGACGGGAATAAAAACGTGGTGACGTGAAACTTTATTTCGTGGCGGGAATTCAAAATCATCAGTAAATGTTAGTCCTAGCCTCTGGTTACTGTATCGAGACGGGAATAAAAACGTGGTGACGTGAAACTTTATTTCGTGGCGGGAATTCAAAATGATCAGTAAATGTTAGTCCTAGCCTCTGGTTACTGTATCGAGACGGGAATAAAAACGTGGAGACGTGAAACTTTATTTCGTGGCGGGAATTCAAAATGATCAGTAAATGTTAGTCCTAGCCTCTGGTTACTGTATCGAGACGGGAATAAAAACGTGGTGACGTGAAACTTTATTTCGTGGCGGGAATTCAAAATGATCAGTAAATGTTAGTCCTAGCCTCTGGTTACTGTATCGAGACGGGAATAAAAACGTGGAGACGTGAAACTTTATTTCGTGGCGGGAATTCAAAATCATCAGTAAATGTTAGTACTAGCCTCTGGTTACTGTATCCAGACGGGAATAAAAACGTGGTGACGTGAAACTTTATTTCGTGGCGGGAATTCAAAATCATCAGTAAATGTTAGTCCTAGCCTCTGGTTACTGTATCGAGACGGGAATAAAAACGTGGTGACGTGAAACTTTATTTCGTGGCGGGAATTCAAAATCATCAGTAAATGTTAGTCCTAGCCTCTGGTTACTGTATCAAGACGGGAATAAAAACGTGGAGACGTGAAACTTTATTTCGTGGCGGGAATTCAAAATGATCAGTAAATGTTAGTCCTAGCCTCTGGTTACTGTATCGAGACGGGAATAAAAACGTGGAGACGTGAAACTTTATTTCGTGGCGGGAATTCAAAATGATCAGTAAATGTTAGTCCTAGCCTCTGGTTACTGTATCGAGACGGGAATAAAAACGTGGTGACGTGAAACTTTATTTCGTGGCGGGAATTCAAAATGATCAGTAAATGTTAGTCCTAGCCTCTGGTTACTGTATCGAGACGGGAATAAAAACGTGGAGACGTGAAACTTTATTTCGTGGCGGGAATTCAAAATGATCAGTAAATGTTAGTCCTAGCCTCTGGTTACTGTATCGAGACGGGAATAAAAACGTGGTGACGTGAAACTTTATTTCGTGGCGGGAATTCAAAATCATCAGTAAATGTTAGTCCTAGCCTCTGGTTACTGTATCAAGACGGGAATAAAAACGTGGAGACGTGAAACTTTATTTCGTGGCGGGAATTCAAAATGATCAGTAAATGTTAGTCCTAGCCTCTGGTTACTGTATCGAGACGGGAATAAAAACGTGGAGACGTGAAACTTTATTTCGTGGCGGGAATTCAAAATCATCAGTAAATGTTAGTCCTAGCCTCTGGTTACTGTATCGAGACGGGAATAAAAACGTGGTGACGTGAAACTTTATTTCGTGGCGGGAATTCAAAATCATCAGTAAATGTTAGTCCTAGCCTCTGGTTACTGTATCGAGACGGGAATAAAAACGTGGAGACGTGAAACTTTATTTCGTGGCGGGAATTCAAAATGATCAGTAAATGTTAGTCCTAGCCTCTGGTTACTGTATCGAGACGGGAATAAAAACGTGGAGACGTGAAACTTTATTTCGTGGCGGGAATTCAAAATGATCAGTAAATGTTAGTCCTAGCCTCTGGTTACTGTATCGAGACGGGAATAAAAACGTAGAGACGTGAAACTTTATTTCGTGGCGGGAATTCAAAATGATCAGTAAATGTTAGTCCTAGCCTTTGGTTACTGTATCGAGAAGGGAATAAAAACGTGTAGACGTGAAACTTTATTTCGACGCGGGAATTCAAAACGCTCAGTAAATGTTAGTCCTAGCCTCTGTTTACTGTATGAGTTACAGTAGTCCGAAGTCGACGTCAGAAACTGCTCAACTTCAACACTTTTCAACCCGACTTCGTGGATGTTTCCATAATCGTTAGTATCAAAGTGTGGGAAAGTTCTGAATTCTCTTTCAAGTGTTACAGTACTTCAAAGTCATACATTGTACAGGGTATCTATTAAGTATGGGTCCTTGTGTCTAGTTTGTAGCCACATCGTGTGTAGATGAACTAATTTTCATCATTTTCGTAAAACCTTGCAACCATGAGAGGTGTTTTCATCGACTTTGATGACAAACTTCGCAAGGACCGTTCAACCTGGAAGTTTTTCTGATCCAGTATGTAAGTGAGACCTTCAAGATAGCTAAGATAAAGTAGGAAGAGCAACTATCGCAGATAGGTAAAGAGCCACGTGGCAGAACTTTACCATGGTCAACCTATTGGTCACCTTGTATAGTCACACTCATGTGACCGCGTACATATTGATCTGATCGACAGCAGAGCTTAGCATACTGATCACCTTGTTGCGTATAAAACCATCAATAAAACTTCCATCACTTTCCCCTATATCATGAGCAACGACCTGATCGACTTTTTGCTAGTTACCGGCACCCTTCTTGTACTCGTAGCTGCTGGGATCATACTCGTGCTGTCGGTACGTGACTTTTATGATATTTTTTTAAACGGAAATATGATTTTTTCTGCACACGGAGTGCCAAGATCAAAAAAATCGAATGGGGGGTTGAGTTTCAAAAAAGGCGCGAATCATTCGATCGTGTCGTGTTAATTTGCAAATGTGGAAACTTAATGCCATGTCTGGAAAAACAAGTGACAAATGTGTTCCGAGAAAAGTTATTCACACTTGAAAAAAATGGGATGATAAGAAAAAATTGTCGAATCTCTTATTTTAAGATTGGTCAAATATGTAACCGATAGAAGATATCAAGCGAACTACTGTAGTCTGAGGAACTTTTCGAAAATAACGCGATAATTCCAAATATGAACCTTTTCAGAACACGAAAAGCCTTCCATCATTCTTCTTTTTTCGCTTTTTCCGAGATTTGAGGAAAAACGAAGATGTTGAAGAACACCCGAAGAGGACCACCATACAAGTCGTCGAACCGATTCCACCTATTGTCGTTCAGGACGTGTTCCGGATGAGGAAAATTTCAGCCAAGAGGTTTATTCCTCTCTCTCTCTTTCCCTCTCTCTCTCTCTCTCTCTCTCTCTCTCTCTCTCTCTCTCTCTCTTTCTCTCTCTCTCTCTAATGTTCTCTTTTCAGAAAGACGAAAACAATATCTGGTCATTTATCATCGCCATCTACACCAGCACCAACGCCAACGTCCCCACAAAAGTTCATCTTCACCCACCCTATTCAACCAGCGTTCAAGGTGAGCCGCGTCGCCCGCACGCAACGCATCACTCGTTTCCAGTTGAATTCCAATGAAAACAGTCCCGAGAAGCCGTCGTCAACCACGAGTTCCTACGTAGTGAATGAAGGTCCAAGGTCGTTGGATCTACGAAGAAGATCGCTTTGACCTACTCGGTAGCTGGTATACGGTATCCGAGTATACTGTACGTCCTTTTTGATCTACACGGGATCTATTTATCGATTGTTTGTTACGGGTTAATAAATGTGTTAGTATCGACTGCGTCCTGTCGACCCACGGAACGATTCGTCGTCCAGATCATCCGGTTTTTCGTCTTCTCCGATCTCTTCGTAGTCTTTCTCCAGTGCAGCCATGTCTTCTCGCGCCTCTGAGAATTCTCCTTCTTCCATTCCTGAAAGTTTAAAGTTACAGTAATCAAATAGTTCTTGCATAAAAGTTACAGTATTCAAGTACTTCCTTCGTGAAAGTTACAGTATTCAAGTGTTTTGGCGTACTGCGAGTGTCATTAAATGTACAGAATGTTCCGAATGACTGCTTTGTGACCAAATAAGTTGAGATTTTTCTTCCCTTCAATGATGGAAAAACCGTGAGAATTCAGTTTTTACAGTAACTCGCTCAGATTTGACCTACTCACCTTCTCCAACATACCAATGAACGAAGGCTCTCTTAGCGTACATCAAATCAAACTTGTGATCGAGTCGTGCCCACGCTTCAGCTATTGCCGTAGTGTTACTGTAATTCAACTGGTGAGGGAGTACGGTATGTGTATTGATTACCTGATCATGCATACAGACCGTAGAGCTTTTCCAAGATCACCTCCCGGGACTACGGTAGGCGGTTGATAGTTAATACCCACTTTGAAGCCTGTTGGACACCTGAATAAGTGGAAAAGTGATCGGACCTGCAACAGGTCCTTTTGTTGCAGTTGAGCGTTTTTTGACTTTAAAGTCTCCCTATTGAATGCTTTTTTTCACATTGTTTATGAATAAATTTGATTACTGTGGTTCCATTCTCGAATACCGTAAAAGGAAAGAAATGTGTAGCGGTTATGTTACCATATCGTCGCTAGTACATCGCATTTTTGTCGCCGGTACGTCGCAATTTCTGTCGCCAGTACGTAATGGCGATCCTTGAAAGTGTCGCCGGAACATCGCCTTCCGGTCGCCATTCGGTATGCCTAACCAAACGGCGACAAATTTATTATGGAGTTTCCCTGTCGTTTCGCCTCCGACACGCCTCCTTTTGGAATGACCAAGTGCTACACTGTGAATTGATGAGAAACATATGTAGATCAAATTAGTACAAGTACCAAGAAGCAAGCCGAGCTTGTACATGGGATGACTGACTGACTGACTGACGGACTGATCTTGGAACCACGTCACTACAAAACCGATCATTGTATACTCTCCAAAAACACCGCGAGAAACAACTAAAGAACACTGAAGTATCACCAGACAAGCACTCTTCAGGGGCGCTTCGCGCCCCACCTATTACTTTTTCACGCCAATTTCAAGAATGAATGAAACAGTGAACGAACTTCTTTCAATAAAAACGTGAACTTTCAGACAACTTGAAACTTCTTAAAAGCTCCATTTAAAAAAATTAAAATGCTAGGCGATAAATGGATCACGTTGAGGACACGTTTGAATTTTAAAACTAAGGAATTCCGTGCCGCGCAGCAGCGCGCGGTCTGATCAAATTAAAAAGTTGATGCGCATCTCCGCTTCAACAGAACCTATCCGATGGCGTTTTCACCGTTCTGATCCGACTCCTATGAGCTGAGAAAAGGCCGCGGAAAGACAGTGTTACCAAATAGCCTTTTTTCATAAGAATAGATATGCGTTACACTAATTAGTAGACACTTTATGCTTAGAAGTTGTCTCTTATTATGCCTTCATTCATGATAATCTGACCAGCTACCTTTGCTATTGCTGGCATTGGTCTGGTCTTCTTCTGTTCATTTTTGTTATTAAACATTATCATCATCAAGTACCGTAGTTTGACAGAATGCACTCTCTTACCAAACTTTGACCCGCACTCACCATTCCACAAATTGCACGGTCCGTTTGGTTTTGACCGAAGATATGGCCGAGTTGATGTCTTTCGGAACAACGTCTCCTCTGTACAACAAGCAGACCGCCTGAAAATCTTCTCTAGATCGATCCCATCACTCCGCCTCCATTTTTGCCATTTCCGACTTACCATATACTTTCCACGTCTTGGGTCACATTTGACCATCTGGTATCCGGGTTCAAAACATGCATGTGTCATGTCTGCTACAGTGTTCTGCTCATGAGATGCACGTTCTGCCGAAACTAAAGGAGCATAGGTCACGAGTGGAAAGTGGATCCGAGGGTACGGTACCTGAACATCTTATTCGGACTGTTTCAAATTACGGCACAATTCGCTCTCTCTCTCTCTCTTTCTCTTTCTCTCTCTCTCTCTCTCTCTCTCTCTCTCTCTCTCTTTCTCTCTCTCTCTCTCTCTCTCTCTCTCTCTCTCTCTCTCTCTCTCTCTCTCTCTTTCTCTCTCTCGCTCTCTCGCTCTCTCTCTCTCTCTCTCTCTCTCTCTCTCTCTCTCTCTCTCTCTCTCTCTCTCTCTCTCTCTCTCTTTCTCTCTCTTTCTCTCTCTCTCTTTCTCTCTTTTTTTCTCTCTTTTTTAATCGGTTAACTATGCACCTCAGGTCCATAGCATAATTTTCCAAAAAAACCAACCAAATTTGTCTGAAACTCTGTCAAGTCTACATTCAACGCTCCATCGAATCGTAGTGAGGCTGTTATCGAACTGACAATTTGTGCGATGAGTCTGTTCAAGTTCGTGTAGGTCGGTCTGAATTGTTCCGCTTAAAAACTTAAAATCTCCCAGATAACCGCGAAAATTGATATATCTGTTCTAAAAGGAAGAAACTCGACCCTCGGGGAAAACGTTCGGTGTCTGTATGGATCCAAACGGAATTCAAAAAAATACAAACTCGGAAATCGTTTCAAGTCATACAGACAACGTTTTCAACCATGCAGACACAGTATTAAAAAACGGTATCCGTGAGGATTCTTACAGGCTCCGATTTCTCACTGTTTGCAAACGGTGTCTGTAGGGGTTCATACAGATACCGCTTAAATCTTGTCCAGAAACCATACAGACACCGAACGGTTTCCCTGTTGAGACCTCAGTTTTCAAGAAAGTTTCCACGAACCTCGCGAGGTCAAGATTCCGCTTGCATATATCGTAGATTGCTTCGTTGTCAACCATAAACGTACAGTCAGAGTGTTCAAGAGTTGTATGTGTCATCAGAATCGAGTTATACGGTTCTACCATTGACGTTGAGACCTGAAACGTTTGAGAAGAATAATCGAGGCGAAATGATGATGATGACAGTTAAGAGTTTTTGAGACAGTCGACATACATGTGTAGAACATATCCCTGTTTTCGTCGGGATGAGACAGTGTTAAGAGGAGGAGACGCAGAGACAACCCCTTGTTAGAGAGTGACGCTCGGGGTCTTTACTGTCAGATCACGACGTTGACGCGTAAGAGATATGAGAGATATCGCGCTGTTCTTGGAGAGCGTTAGACACTCCAAAGCAGTAAGCAGAGAGATACAAAACGAAAAATAAATGTAAAGTTAAAAATTCGATTTTGTGAGATTTCGAGAAAATGATCATAGTATTGCGCAGTTATGTCCTACGGATCTCTTTTTTCAAAACAATGCATATAAATATTTTTTTTCGACATTTCTGAAGATTACAGACCAATCCGAAATTTCCAAGTGATTATACGCCTAAAAATGTCAGAATTGACTGTATGTGTATTACTTTTGGAAAATGTTCCTTCAACTAACCTGCGGAGCTGGATAAATAGCGAATTCCAGTTTTGGTTTCTTTCCGTATTCCGTCGATAGTCTTTCCATCAGAAGTGACAAGAAACCAGACCCAGTACCGCCACCGAAAGAGTGAAAAACCAAGAATCCTTGGAGGCCGGAGCACTGCTCAGTGAGTCTTTTTACACGGTCCATCACAACCTTAATCATCATTTGGAATCTTCGCCCACTTTGCACAAGAAGCAAAACTTTCTGCAAGCCGGAACCGTACTTGCATGCTATTTTTCCGAGATCTACGCTTAGCCCATTATACCAAAAAGTCGACTCACATCGATCATCTCTCTTCCAATAGTATAACGACCTCTTGCATAGCAGTTAGCAGCGTCTTCTTTACCGCTCAGAAGTTGTTCAGGGTGAAAGAGGTTTTTGTAGGTGCCGGTTCTGACCTCATCTGGAAGAAGGTACAGTTCCCGGTTACGGTATAAACTACAAACCGACTACGGTAGGTTCGAGATCGACGAAAAGACATCTGGGTACGTACTTGCCGCCGGTGGTTTCGGCGAAAAAAGTGTTGAATGTTTCCCGTTCACCGTCGTCCTCGTCGTCATCTTCTACACGGGTTCCATCTGAACTACAAGATTGCCGCGACGTCTGACCGCGACGCATGGATTGTTTTTGCCTCACCTGGCTGAATCCCATGTTCTAGACAGTACAACTCCCAACAGGCGTTCCCTATCTGGACCCCTGCTTGACCGACATGAATCGAGATTACTTCACGCTGAACGAAATTGGTTGAAGAGGAACATGAAAAAGTGCTCTAATGCACACTGAAGCAAGAGAGAAAAGTCGGGCGAAGGGGCGGAGTTTCGAAAACAGTGCAAATAGATCGATACCAATCGATACATTTTATTTCCGGAAGACTAGAAAACAGTGTTCGGTTCATTTTTCACGGAGTCTAGCTGGAATTGATAACGAGAAATGTTTTGAGTAAGTGATTTTTGACCTACCAGCCATCGACATTCCCACTTTTGAAGTGGTCAAAAGTAATAGACACAAAGTTATCTTTTTTCACCGAATTTAACTTTTAAAATTTTTTTCCTTGATAAAAACTCCTTCGTTTTCAATTGAATAGTTTAGTTTTTTCAACTACAGTCATAATGTTATGGCGAAAAATGTTAGCGGTCATATCTTTATGGTCGAAACTGTATCTCGATTAAATTTATTACACTAAAAGCATCGTAGGTTCAACCCCTCAATAGAAAAAGCAAAACTCACACTTCCTCTGTACTGGGGCATTATAGGTTGAAGTGAAGAGAGGTGCTGTGACCCGTCTGGTTGCCTTATGAACGTTTAGGAGTTTCTTGGCAACGAGGGCACGACCGCCCCTAAGGTGGGACGCACTATACTGAATTGTTTATGGACCTTCGAAACAGAGGATGACATTCAAATAATGTCATTCTCTGTTATGGTACTTGTGGGGGGGGGGGAAGGTCTGAGTGGTCTCCTAGGTTTTTTGATCTGGTGAAGACCATAGGACCATAGAGATGGAACTTATACTAGAACCCGGAGAAGGGACGTTTTCTAAAGTTCAAATATTCTTTCAAATTAGAGATAATTCTCACAATTCCCCCTCTCTCGCAATAGACTGGAATCTACTTGAAACCTACCTTACTGGAGCACTCATTTGTCACGTCTGTCCTAAAATAATAAGCAAAATTATTCTCATTATCATAAGACTTTTATTTTTGCATGAGGCGTTGTGAATATTTAGTATGTTGATCTTTAGTTAATTTTATAATTATTTTCATTAAAAATTAAATGAACAGGTTTCAGAGAGGTGATTATTAAGAGAGGAGGAGTTGTGCAAAAACTGAAATACGCGCGAAAAGTACACATTAACTTCGATATCACGGTTGACTCGAAGTCAAGTCACGTTAAAGCTGCCCTACATCGACTTGTCTATTTCATTCATTTCACTCGTCTAACAATGTTCACTCTGAGAAAAACCGCATCCAGTGAGTTTTTCTCACAATCTACAACTCATTATTCGAATTAAGCGCGAACTGCCAAATCTCAAACCGATTCTATGCAAACGATACCGTCTATGATCGAAACTGGTTCGAATTTTGTATTTTGGCGCGAAAATTTGAATTTAGCACGACCGGGTCGACCCGATAGCAATGTTGTCAAAGGCGAAGCCGAGAATTTTCAAGATCTTGATTTTTTGAGTGTCAGTGCAAGACGAAGGCTGGAAAAGATGAACTCCTCAAAGCGTCGTTCGGGTATTTTTGAAACAATATTCGATAAAAAGATATGACCGCAATTATTTTTGGCCATTTGTACCGTATTTTCATAGAATAATTGTTTACAAACATCAAAAAGTGAGCTCTATACGAAATTTCGACGTTGAGAAGGGTGATTTTTTTCCATTTTACTGTACTTACTTTTTTCAGTCAATCAGCCAATCGAAAATCAGACTGCGATTGAGGTTTATTCTCCACACTAACACTCAAGAAATCACAAATTTTCAGCAGTTCAAAAGCCTCGGCGAGGAGTTGCAACAGTATCTTCTAGGACTCTCAGACAAAGCGCAGCAAGCCTTTCTTAGTGCTCAATCGACAACATTGACAGTGAGAGAAGAACTTCGTTCGAAGCAGTTTTTGAGTGCAATTTGGGATACGGTAGGAAAAATAGAGAGAGAGGGAGAGAGAGAGAGAAAGAAAGAGAAAGAGAGAGAAAAAAAAAAAGAGAGAGAGAGAGAGAGAGAGAGAGATAGAGATAGAGAGAGAGAGAGAGAGAAAAAAAAAGAGAGAGAGAGCGATAGAAAGAGAGAGAGAGAGAGAGAGAGAGAGAGAGAGAGAGAGAGAGAATTTTCAGACAGAAACAGCCATCCCACTACCGAAAATTATTTCAATTTTCGGTTTTTCATCAGTACTACTTATTTCTGCTCTAGTCGGATCTATCATCGGATCGACGATCTTGAGCCCAATTTTCTCGATGTTTTTGAAACCAACTGGTGCCCTCATAGCGACCATACTCTTGTCTCCGATCCTCTATGGCTTTGGAGTTGAAAAGGTAGGCATGACGAGGGTGGTCGGTCAAAAATAGCTGATCTATTTGCAAAAATTACTCGAATGAGAACTCAACTACTTTATCAATATCAATAATCTCCACGAAAAACAAGCAAAATACAGTTTTCTGGCCATCTGGAACGTTAAATCGAAATTATTGATTGACACTTTGAAACTCCACCCCCTCCTTTATATTTTTGATCTTGACATACTATGCGACGTTTCTGTATCTTTTTACCAACTAGATAGTTCAGACCGAAGATGCTGATTGCTCAAGCAGAGGAAGACTATTCGTCCTGTCATTCCTTCACGGCATCGTTGCTGGCTTCTCGATCAGCATGAGATTCGTCTACAGTCAGCCGCTCTCCTTCTTGGCACCTCTTGTTATTGCTTTCCTAATGCCTGTTGCAACTACATTTGCCGAGAGCTCCAAGTTTGATTTTCTTTGCCTGCCCCTCCGTCGTAGTAGATCAAATTTACCGTAGATTATAAAACATAGTTTTTCCAGTTTTTAGAAACATGAGGTAAATGTGCTCTCTTGATAACTTTTTATGATTCCCGACGCAACGCGGTTTTGGTTAACTCTCGATCCCAATGAAGCTGAAGACCACTTCAATCAGAAGCCACTCGTGACAACCTTTTTCCAGAAACCGCGTCACATTCCTCGCCATCTTGGCCATCGGAGTAGTGACAGCTCACGTGTCTCTCGGGCTCATGTCACGCAGCATGTCTACAATTTATCTGCTTCTCACAGCCGCCTACACAGCTATCGTCATTGCAGTCCTTCAACTAGCCATAAAGGTAATCGCGCTCTATTGGACTGTTGTAGATTTACGGAGTTCCAGGAGCCAGAACGCAATTCTTCCGTCTACGAGGCGTCAATCGTGATCGCTACTCTGTCAATGAAAGTACTGACTTTTGTCATCTTCGGAAGTCACCAGCCCTACCACGAGCAATGGCCCGAGAATGTGAAATAAATATTTTTGATCTACCTCTTTTCTACAGTAATTTGAACGTAAATGACAATTTATTTACAAATTCTGTTTCTTGGTTTGTGCAGGACACTGGCAGTAGTAACCGTCCTTTCCCGGGCTTCCACGCTTTCCCTCCTGAAAATCAATCGATAAATCGATAGTCATAAAGTCAATACCACGCCGGGGAGACCAGGGGCTCCGTTCCTACCACTGTTCCCAGGTTTTCCCATAGGTCCTGGGGGTCCACGATCGCCAGCTGAAATGAGTTGTAATCGTGCTCTAATGAGATGTATCACTACGATGACTTAAGTGTAGGGCACTTGATGTTGTACATACCAACACCATTTAGAGCTAGCAAGCATGCTCTACGGAGAGAAAAAAGAACTCACGTCTTCCTGTCGGCCCGTACGGGCCCATTCGTCCTGGTGGTCCAGCAGCTCCGACAGATCCAACACCACTGACATACCTCATCCCATCTCGACCCTTCTTTCCCGGGACGCCCATACCACCAGGGAACCCTGGATAACCTCGGTCACCGGGTGGACCGGGCGGCCCGGGACGTCCAATTGTCGCTTTCACGTTTGCCCCCGCCTTACCGGGCGCCCCATCCGGCCCTGGTGGCCCGTCCTCACCAGGTGGCCCTTCAGGACCCATCGGGCACTTTATACAACCACCGGCTATTCCGACAGCGATGCCTGAAGCTCCTGGGACACCGTCTTGTCCTGGTGCTCCGTCTTCTCCTTTCTTTCCCGGCTTTCCCGGTTTTCCCGGGCGCCCGACAGGGCATTGGGAACCTTTTGAACGACACTCTGAAACATTAAAGTTCTAATAGGTCCTCTCTATTGTACTGTAACTGCATTTCCTGGCCAATCACCCTACGAGGAGATGCCCCCACCATCTCGACATGGTCACAAAACTAAAGAGGAAAAATTATGGCCCAGAAATTAAGAAGGAAAGTGCGCTCCAATGACAACTCGCCCGCAACGCGGTCACTTTTCAACCAACCTTTTCGACATGTCGGTTCATCTACAATTGGTTCTGTTGTAGTAGAGGTTACAGTAGTCGTCTCTAGGATTGGGATGGCAGACGTCTTCTCACGGAAATATCCTTCAGGTCTCAGTTCTCTATACCCTTCATGAGGTCTCTCAGCATACTGTCGCTTGACACGTGGCAGAGACCTTAGAATCCTCCACGCTTCGTGTTCCGAGTACTGAATTTATTGTTTGGAATTTAGATGGAGTCGTTTTCGACTATTCTGGATGGACTTCATATTATGGGTCGCAGATACGTCGTCACTCTGTCGCCATTACGAAGCTGCGACAATTCGTGAACAAAAGAACGATTCTCCAAAACTTTTGGCGGACCGGCATTGGACCGTAAATGGGCGACACATGGACCGGGCGACACATGGACTGTAGATGGGCGACACATGGACCGGTGGCGGGGAGAGTACGCTGCGTGTCAAATTTGGACCGGCATTGGATCGTAAATGGGCGACAAAGCGAAACTGCTACGGTAACTAAGTAACCGATTTACGGAGGTCAGACTTTTTTACAGGTAGAGGAAGCTATGTGGGAAGTAAAGGTTATACTCCCAAAAGCGACTTGAGATACGCCAAGGAATGCGGTGTGACGCAGTTTTCGACCTAACTGATACTATCATAATAATGTCAAGAACCATACCTGAAACTCTATTATCTCAGCGTTCGCAAGTTCTTCCAGCTCCTGGATGTCGTTGAACGTTTGCCGGAGGACGTTGAACGACCAAATGAAGGCAGATACGCAGAAAATAGTGTACACCGTCAGCGATTTGGACATGATAATGAATGAGAAAAGTAACTTTTCGCATAGAGAAAGTAAAGAAACACCACTTAGCCGGTGAATCGAATGGAACTAGTTTGATTAGGATGTTAGTAAACATTAGGTGAACTTAGCCCTAACACACGTTTCGCTGGAAAATCGGCCGTCGATAGCTCAGTTGGTAGAGCGGAGGACTGTAGAGTTGTGGACATCCTTAGGTCACTGGTTCGAATCCGGTTCGACGGAGTGCTTTTGTTTTTCGAATGCGCATTAGCTGACTTGTTTGATCATCTGTCTTCATTTTGGATGAAATTCAGACGGAAATCTACGTTTCGCAGGAAGTTATGGATTGTCGAGGAAGGAGCTCATCGAAACTTGTTTTCAAGAATTATGTGAGTTTTCTTGACGTTGAAAAATTGAAATTTTATTATATTTTTCAAAACACGCTCAAAATTGGAAGCGCTACAGTCTCTCCAAAACACTTTTGCCTGTCCAGGCGGGTTAGTTTTGGTATTGATTCTTCCGCTGACAGTCTGACACGAAAATCACAGTACCATTCCAGTACCATATTCATGTTATGCTTCGCCCAAAAAGGAGGGGAGGGTATTATTCACACGTTGGTCCACACTTGATATGTTTGTTCTAGCCGTACTATAATTTGTATTGTCTCATCGTCGACTCGATTTGACATCATTTTACGCTTTACAAACACCGCCTACATAGCTGGAACTCAACTTTTCTAGATGCATACCGTCGAAAAGTATATGAACGCTAGTTTCGCCTGGGATTTTCCCGAAGTTTTGTAGGATGAATTTCAACACCCTACCAATCGATGTTTAATTTTTCTGAAAAACAATATTTTTGTTAACCATTTGTTTCATTTTCATCAAAATCCTTCGCACATAGCTTCCTCTACCTGTAAAAAAAATCTGGCCTCCGTAAATCGGTTACTTAGTACTGTAGCAGTTTCGCCTTGAAACACAAGAACGATTAAGTGATGCGCCTTTAATTTCAATGAACTGTAAGTAAGAATAATAATTTAAATCCACAAAGATCTAACTGTTCGTTGTGAGAGTTACCGTACTCATTCTGCAAAATTGAGATTAGAGCGCGTTTGAAAACGGCCATGCTTCTAGCGATATATGTGCTTCGTCGAATACAAAAGCTTACTTAATTAAATTTATGAAGGAAAAACATCAATTTTCCTGATACGGTATCATTACTATTTTCTTTCTCAATCGATTCCAATCAACAATGAGTCAGAAGTCACTATATTTGGCAAAGGATTATACTGTATGACCTCACTCCCACTTGCTTCAACTTTTACTGACAATTTAAATATCTTCTATCACTACGATATTCCATGTGCTTACTATTTAGTACCGTATCGGACAGAATTCCATGTGAAATCTACCTTCGACATGAAGAATATCTCCACGTATCTTGATATTCAATGAATGTCTTTTTTTCAACATACCGTTGAGTTTCAGACTGAACCAAAATTCCTCATGTAGAAATTGTATCCTCATGTGGATAAATGCTAAAAAAAAATGATAGCGGTCGTATCTTTTTGACCGGCAGTGTATATCTCTGTACCGTATAACTTACCCAAATGTGACATACAAGTGACGAAAATATTATGGAGCGGTGTGCACGAATGTGATTCATTTGTATGTATACTCTGTGCACGACGCTCAACAAGTCATCTTGATGTTTCTTCTCGTAAAGTAAATTTTACTTCTGATTAGGTGGGTGAGAAAAGGAGAGAGAGAGAGATAGAGAGAGAGAGAGAGAGAGAGAGAGAGAGAGAGAGAGAGAGAGAGAGAAGAGAGAGAGAGAGAGAGAGAGAGAGAGAGAGAGAGAGAGAGAGAGAGAGAGAGAGAGAGAGAGAGAGAGAGAGAGAGAGAGAGAGAGAGAGAGAGAGAGAGAGAGAGAAGAGAGAGAGAGAGAGAGAGAGAGAGAGAGAGAGAGAGAGAGAGAGAGAGAGAGAGAGAGAGAGAGAGCGAGAGGGAGAATTAGCACCTGATCTCCGATTTGATTCCATTTGACCTACTGCATTACCAGTTTTCAAGAACCGTGAGAAAAAGATCGCGCGGCTCACACTGCCGACGCGGTAGACATTTTTCTTGCCGATGGAAGGCAGCGCTCCCCCATCCTACTCAGTAAAAGCTGACAAAGGCGGCGGTTCCAGAATCGCTACTGCTTCTCGCGTCCCGAGGTAATGTTCTTCTGTGTTTCCAAGCAATCAATCTTGAATTATTCCGGCCCCGTTTAGGTCTTGGCGTTAAATCGTTTTTTCTTTTTTTCACTGCATGAGAAATACCGAAGCTAGACTGAAATTCTTCTTGAAGACTGTATATTTGGAGCTTGTTCTCACGGTCGGGCTCACTTGACTCTTCAAGGATCTTTGATTCGGCGGTGCTCATCCTCATTTCAACTTTTCTCGAATTTCTAGCACAAATTTATGGTTTTCAAATCCCGGAATGAATATCTTTTGAGAAGAATGAAAACCCAATTGAGAAATGAACCCATAGCCCATTTCCATAGGTTGCCGACCTTCCGCGGGTTTCGCCGTTATCAGATATGGATTCAGATTGACTAAAAGTTTGCAGAATGGTCTTCGCCGAAATCGTCGGCACGTTGTCCTTCTTGCAACCGCAGGCAGATGACGATATATCCGACCGACTACACTACTATTACACAACTACGTTCCTACTACTAACGGCGGTTTGAAGAAAACGATAAAATCAATAAATCGATAATTTGCAGGTTTTGATCTCACTAAAGATGTTCGGTGGTCGACCTATCGAGTGTTGGCTACCTGCTGAATACAAAAGTAGTTGGGAAGATTATACAGGTTGGTGAGAGATAGAGAGAGAGAGAGAGAGAGAGAGAGAGAGAGAGAGAGAGAGAGAGAGAGAGAGAGAGAGAGAGAGAGAGAGAGAAGAGAGAGAGAGAGAAAGAGAGATAGAGAGAGAGAGAGAGAGAGAGAGAGAGAGAGAGAGAGAGAGAGAGAGAGAGAGAGAGAGAGAGAGAAGAGAGAGAGAGAGAGAGAGAGAGAGAGAGAGAGAGAGAGAGAGAAGAGAGATAGATAGAGAGAGAGAGAGAGAGAGAGAGAGAGAGAAAGAAAGAGAGAGAGAGAGAGAGAGAGAGAGAGAGAGAGAGAGAGAGAGAGAGAGAGAGAGAGAGGGGAAAATTTCAGAAATGTACTGTTGGGCTCGAAACACCTACTTCACGGCTTTCGAAAAAGACAACCTACCCCAGGTGGAAGACAGAACAACCACAATGGTAAGTGGCCGACCTTCCGCGAGTTCCTCCTCATTCATCCATTCCAGGTCTCTTACTACCAATGGGTTCCATTCTTCCTGGTAATCGTCGCCTTCATGTTCTACGCCCCATGTCTACTGTGGAGACTTCTGTACGACAAGTCAGGGATCCGATTAAAGGACATTATGTGTTTCGCCAATGACAAGGGAAATGTACAGCCCGGTGAGATGGTTGGAACATGTTGTTTTATTTTTCAAACAGGAAAAACGTGATGTGCGTTATCATGAACACCTCTTTTTTTAGGTTTGGGTCAGCCTAAGGTTCCACCTAAGCCTAAAAACAAGGTGATGGGGATGTTCCGAGCAAAGTTAAGGACGTTTGAAATTAAAGTGATGCGATGTGATGCGATTTACTAAATACCGATATTCTCCACTATATGAACCTGATTTCACTGTATGGGTAGTAAGGCTGAAAGTAGTGAGGAAAACTAACAAGTCGAGTCACTATAGTTTGGTACTTTGATAACGTTCCGGTATGATGACGGTAGGAAGACCACAATGTTACCCAATCAGTACTCAAGTCTTACTGCCCACTATACTATGTTGGGGGTTAGGCTTGGGTTTTCTGGGTTTAAGCATAGCTGCAACGTAGAATATCAGGTCGAGCCCCCAAATCAAGCCATTTTGGCCTTTCCTAAGCCTAAATGAACCAGTGTCAACCAAAATGATCTTCATGATACTGGTGTTATACTCAAATAACGATTTCGAGTTATAGAGGTACTCACTCAAGATTTAACAAAATAGTGAGTGGAGTTTCAAAAAATCAATCAATGCGTACAAATTGACATTCTAGATGACCAGAAAACTGTGGTTTGCTCATTTCTCGTGTCGACGACTGTAAAACTCATGGTTCAATAATTTTGAAAGTAAGCGGTTTTTGACCGACCATCCTTGTTTGTCCGGCCCCCGATACGCCTACTTTTGAAACTGTCAAAACTGTGCTTTGTGTTACACATTTCCGTCTACTTGTGATTAATCTATCGCCCAAAATGTTATGAACAGTGTGACCCCCTGAAACTTCGCATCTTTTCAGCTCAACGACGTGCCAACATCAACGGACTCGCAGCTCATCTTTCATCCGTTTTCAAACATAGGTTTCGCTTCGGTACTGAGCATCCTTACCATCATAAGTGAGCATGTTTCGAATGAAGGGTTGACATCGATTAATTCAGAATCTTCAAGTTCCTGAATCTTCGTTTCTATGAGGCGTATTTGACATTTTTGTATCTTGGAATCAAGTTGCTATTTCTTGTTAATGTCCTTTTCCAGGTAAGGAGAATGAAAGAGAGAGAGAGAGAGAGAGAGAGAGAGAGAGAGAGAGAGAGAGAGAGAGAGAGAGAGAGAGAGAGAGAGAGAGAGAGAGAGAGAGAGAGAGTAATAAAATAATTTCAGATGTATTTGATGAGCAGATTTCTGGAAATGAATGAGCGCGGGTTCTATGGATATGGGTTGTTTATCGACCTCATCTCTGGTAAAGGTTGGTGAGAGACGACTCCAAGTGGAAGAAAGACACGTTCAGGATGGAAAGAGTCTGAGAACTTCCCAGTGGTGACATATTGCGATATGCAGATAAGGATACTCGGCCATGTTCAGAGGCACACCGTTCAGTGTGTTCTTGTCATTAATATTTTCACAGAGAAGGTTTCTTTCTTTTTTTCTCTCTCTGGCCGTCTCTCTGTCTCTGTCTCTCTCTCTTTCTCTTTTTTTTCTTCCTCTCTCTCCCTCATACTCCAACTCCAACTCACATTTCTCAGATCTTCTTCCTTCTCTGGTTATGGTACTCATTTCTCGCTATGATCTCATTTGGATCGATTATTTCGTGGATATTTTCGTCTCTTCCTTTCGAACAACGTAAGAAGTTCGTTGCAAGACGGCTCGAAATGGCAGATGTTTCGTTCAAGAAGAGAGATTTTTCTCAGGAACTGGAAGAGGTGAGAGAGAGAGAGAGAGAGAAAGAGAGAGATAGACAGACAGAGAGAAAGAGAGAGATAGACAGACAGAGAGAAATAGAGAGATAGACAGACAGAGAGAAAGAGAGAGATAGACAGACAGAGAGAAAGAGACATAGACAGACAGAGATAAAGAGAGAGAGAACTCCTTCAGTTCGTCCGCGACTACGTCAAAATGGACGGAATCTTCGTTTTGAAAATGATCACAATCCACTCCGGTGTCTTGATCTGCACAGAGGTCGTCGACACCATGTGGGATCAGTTCCTAGCCGAACAAGGTAAGCCGCATCGCAACACGCGTCGCAACATCTTCTTATTCAGGCCATCAGGCTATACTTCCACTGTTGGAGGAGAACAAGCAATTTGAAGAGAGGGCGCCTTCTGGCCTCTCAGAAGGGCCGATACTCAAGCGTAAGACGTCGGTGATAGTGCCGTTAGTGAGTAGGGAGGATCTGACGTCATCCGAACATTTTCTAAGACCTCCCAGCAGCCGATTTTGAATTCTAATAAAACGCTTGCAAACGAATACCTTCGAAGTGTATAAACAAATACCAGCTAGTATCGATAGCGAAACGGTAGTCGAGTTCTCGCTTAATTTTGCAATTTTTGACCGACCAGTCGTCGACCCGACACGCCCACTTTTGGAACGACAAAAAGTGATGCACTGTGATTCAAAAACATACTAATAAACAAATCAAAAGCTTTTTTTTTAAAAAAACGCGAAAAGATCACATAGGCGTTCGAGTGCGCTGAATCATACACAAGCAACTCGTACTGCCCGCAGCACACCGGAAGTACTTGATGAAAGGATTCGACCGTTCAAAGTAAACATATTCATGTTCATTTTATTCTAGAGATCTTCGATGATACACGAGATCTTTGAGAGTACTTACAAAACACGACGGGAATTGTTATGAATGGCCGTACAGGATGGGAAACGGGAAAGTGGCAAAATGATACAAAGTAGGTGCCTTCAATTTGAATTAAATTTAAAAATGACGATAGATTTTTGTGTGAGTGAAAAAGGCAAGTAGGGAAAGAGGTAAACAAATTAGTTAACAGACAATAAAACAGTTAGAATATAATTTACACTATTGAGGGTTTAGAGGGTTGCTGATGAAAAATTACCCACGCGTTTGGTCGTCTTCGACGAAATCGTACGCTTGTTCCTTGGTGACTACGTCGACGTGCGAGACCTGGAATCATACTTTCCCTCTCTCTCTCTCTCTCTCTCTCTCTCTCTCTTCTCTCTCTTCTCTCTCTCTTCTCTCTCTCTCTCTCTCTCTCTCTCTCTCTCTCTCTCTCTCTCTCTCTCTCTCTCTCTCTCTCTCTTCTCTTCTCTTCTCTGCCTGTCTTCCTCTTCCCCTCTGTCTCTCTTATCTGTCTGTCTGTCTCCTTGTCAATATCTCCCTCATCTCTCTCTCTCTCACCCCTCTTTACCGACAAAACACTCACCTTATTTCTGAATCGAACTCCAAAGTATTTTTCAGCCGAGGCAAGCAGTTCTGGCCTGAACGTGGTCGTGATGAACTGGGCGTTGTCAGAGAGCGAGTGAATCATCTCTGAAGCATGATTAAGGAGATAGTAGGACGATCGGAATGTACCTGTGACAGCATGTCTGTGCTGAGCGTCAAGAGCCGCGTCAATCTCGTCAAATAAGTAAAAAGGTGCTGGGTCGCACATCTGCAAAAATCAGATTCATTACAGAGAAGAGAAGAAGAGGAAGGTTCTTAAATTTAACTTCAGATTGACTTGGAAAGCCAAACGAATGACGAAAACAAGTGAAATGACAACATTTTGAAGATTATTTCGGATTCTTATCGCAAAAATAACCTGAATGGCAAAAATGAGGGCGAGTGCAACAAGCGACTTTTGACCTCCAGAAAGTTGCTGCATTTCGCGAGTCTCGGCGTCACTGGCGTCTGAAGTGAAGGAAACCTGCAAATAGGATTGTACTTTTTTTCTCTTGCCAAACTTGAAATAAAAGAAAGTAAATTTGTGTGAGTTGTCGTACATCTGACTCCAACAATGATAGAAGTCATGGAAAGGGAAAACTCACGCGAATAGCAATTCCCTTGTAGCGTTCGACAATGTCAACAGTATCGTCATCGCCGTCACGGAGAGTCATGGTCAGGGTTCCTTGACCGAGAGGTACCAGACGACGAAACACTTCTCCAAAATTCTTCGTTACCTGCAAACTTCTTTGATATGATTTAAAAAAAACAAACTGAAAAATATTAAGGTAATTGTGTTAGATTCTTTTTTCGCGTCACTATCGAGTATCGATATTGAAATGGTAGTTAAGTTCTCGCTTCAATAGATAAAGTAATTGTTTTTCAAACCAACCTCGGTCATCTCGCGTATTTTAAGTTCAAGAAATTAACCTGTTGGAAGGTAAGTTGCAGTGCATCATTCTTCCTTGTTTCCAGCACTTTGATCAGATCTTCAATGGACGTTTCGCACTTTTTCTGTTCTTCCAATCGCTTCGTCAGCTCGTCCTTCTGCGTGAACGCCGTCATATACTGATCCAAAGCCTGCAAGGAACATTAATTTTTTTTCAAAATCTATCACTCCTCAAGCAGATTTTTTCGTTTCTTAGAACTTCAACAAAGAAACAAACCTTCTTGTTGACATTTTCGTACTTCTTCAGCTCGTTTATACACTCTGCCAGTTTCTTTTCCAGCTGTTTCTGGCTCATATTTTTGTACTTGGACAGAGCTTCGGTAGGACGAGAACCAAGTTGATTCGACTGTAAAATAAGGTGTGAACAGAGAATTCTTGAATCAATCAAACCTTTCTCAGACTTTCTTCTCGTTGAGCTTGAAGTGCAGCCTGTTTGGTACAGATGGCGTCTGACTGTTTGGAGAAGTCGTTCAGCTGCAGTTCCAGGTCCTTCTGTTGTTCTTGGACGTCTTCAGTACTACGAGCAAGGTTTTCACTTCTTTCTTCGTATTCAACGAGATTCTCATCCAGTGTTCTCATTTGTGTACGAATCTCGACCAATCTGCAACAAGAAATTCAATTTTTTTTATTCATGACCGCAACGCGTTTAAACTGTTTTTGTGCTGCGCGAAAGAGACGTCGGAACAGTCTAATTTCTAACTTCATAAAAAGCATACCTAGCCAGAAGTGATCCGAGCTCCGCTTGTTGCGATTGCAAGCGATGTCGTCGTTCGTTATCAGATATGTCGTCAATTTTCTGAAAATGGGGTTAGAAAAGAGAGAGAGAGAGAGAGAGAGAGAGAGAGAGAGAGAGAGAGAGAGAGAGAGAGAGAGAGAGAGAGAGAGAGAGAGAGAGAGAGAGAGAGAGAGAGAGAGAGAGTGGAAGAGAGGGATGAGGGAGAAAGAGAAAAAACTCACAGCTGTCAAATTCTCCTGTTTTTTGAGCAAGTTCGTCTTCAGCTGGTTCTCCAGTTGTCCTTTTCTCGTTTCCAACTTTCTTCGTTCCGTCGCAACTTCTTCCAGCTCTATCTTCTTCGTTGTCACTTCATTCTGGATGATGGGTTAGAATCGAGTAGTTGTAGATGGACAACTCACTCTCAATCGCTCAATCTCTGCCGATTCATCTGAAGAAAGTTGCGAGTGCATATCCCGTCCGATTTCCGACTGATATGTGTCTTGTTGAGCGGTGAGCTCTCGCTTTCTGTTCTTGAGCTGGACGATTTGAGCTTTCTGCAAACACTCAATCACAATGTAATTTCACAACCTCTTCACTATAACATAAACTAATGATCAAAATTGAATGAGAACTTTCTCCTAATCGTTATTTTTTTACATTCTGAAACAAACTGATCTATCATCAAAATAACAATTTCAAAACAAGACACAAAATTAAAAGTTCTGAAGAAAAACTCAAACCGTTAACGATTTCAAATGTTCTTTAAATCACGTTAAAAACGAAACGAAAGGCAAGACCGCAAAGGTTATGTAAAACTTACCATGGGATCCTTGCTACGGACAAGAGTTCCGTATTGATCGTTGAGTGACCTCTTCTTTTCTGACAGCAGTTTGTGCTGGTTGTGGAAGTCTCTGATGGCATCGTCTTTCGACGACATTTCCGCTCGAACCTGCTCCATTGCTTTCGTCTTTTCTCGGACCTAAATGTCGCCGGTAACAAGGTTTTTCTCAGATCTCTCTAAGTTCTTCTTCTCGTTTCGTTCTTAATTTTCTTCATTTATAGACAGACCATTCAGACCTCACAATTTCCCCTCTCTGACAAAATTTCCATATTAGTGAGGTATTATGACTGATTTTTCTAAAAATAGATTTGTAGAGAAAGCTATGTGCTAATTATTGAAGGTGACTAGCTTTAGATTTCACTCGAAACAAAAATAACCTTTCTTTCAGCCGAATCCAACGATGCTTGTAGAGTGCTCTGTGTCTTGATCAGCTCTCGTTTACTATTGTGAATCTCCAACTTGTTACGTTTCGGATCGATATAACCTCCAGTCATGGCACCTCGACGTGACATCTGATCTCCTTCCAGCGTCACACAATCGAATCCATTGTTGCTGAAATAGAAAGACAATAAAAACACAATGTTATACCAAATCATAGGAGCGCGAAACTAAAAAAATTTCTACAACTTTCTCTTACTCTGAAAACTGAATGCTGTAACTATGTAGGACACATGGCAAAACTTTTTAAGGACTCGAATTCCGGGTGGTAAAGGCCGGATTGAAAATTGAACATTTCAGAAATTTTGAACTAAAGACTCACCGTACAGCGTCGGCCTTCTCGTTCAGCTCTCTCACCAAGATGGTTGTGGCGAATATGTTTCTGAACACGGCGTCAAAGTTGGCCGCATAGTCGATGAGCTCGAGCAGTGGTCGGCTGTCACGGTCCGAATCGAACCGTCGGAGGGGCTTCGAGACGACTCGGTTCAGCGGAAAGAAGTTCACTTCTCCGGGCAACTGGAGTTCGTTGAACTTTCGTAGAATTTTGGACGCGACACGGTCAGACTCGACTACCTGCAAAGCCATAACGGGGAATTAGCCCATAGGTTTCTCCTAGTTTTCATTTCTTGACACTTTATCGAAAAAGTAAAAATCAAGTCAAATCGAACCAGTGCCAAACAGAAATCGAACAGAGGTCTCGTTATTTCGATCATTTTTGAAGGCCGCTTTTGGATATTTTCTCACAGTATCACAAAAGACCACGAAAATAAAGGTATTGTCATCAAAATTCACCCGCTTTCAATAATATTTACTTCAGTTTATCAAACTTCAGCGGATTAACCGAAATTTACCTGATAAAAAAGACGATTCTGAGCGATAACTTCAACTGCTTGAAAGTACACTGGATCCATGTATGCGAGGTCAATCACAGGTCCTGGAAAATAACGATAATGGAACGAGAAGACCGTCATTCTCTCATAGAAACAGCCGATGATTCAATTGATAGTTTTTTTTCAAAAATGTGAGAAAAAGAGGAATTCTGATATTGATGGTAGTTAGTGGAAACAAAGCACATGATCGTGATATCTTCAGATCAAAGCATCAAATTTTGCGAGAGACAACAGTTTTTTCTCATATTTTTATCAGTCATACCTTCAACACATGCCATAGATACTTTAATGAAGTTCAAACTCACCATGATATCCGTTGATGACGTCATCGTGTTGTCCATTCTGATTGTTGTCTTTGAAGTAGTCAATAACTCTCTGTACACCGATCATACCGTTGTGGATCGGCTAAAAACGGAATTTATCATCTCTATCGCTTGAGGGGAAACGACTCACTCTAGACGTCAATCTTCGCATTTGGTCATTCAACTGATTGATTTCTGATTCGATCGTTGTGATTTGATCTCTGACCTGCTTCTCTTCTCGTGTCGCCGTGCTAAAAATCAAGTTTACATAGCATAGATTGAATGAAGAGAGAGAGAGAGAGAGAGAGAGAGAGAGAGAGAGAGAGAGAGATATGGGAATAGAAATCTCACATCTGCGCAGTCACTGCTCGGTCGTAGTCTCCTTTCAATGACGTCACTTTGTTGCTCGCCACATCCAAATTTGACCGATTCTCCTCGATGCTTTGGGTGAGAAGCTGGAAGGGGAATGTATTGGAGTTGGGCCAAAAATAGAAAATCTTACCCTGAGTTCAGTGTTCAGGTTCTCTTCTTCCTGCTCGGCTGTCTTAAGCTCTTGCTCAACCGCTTGGATGTGCTCCTCTGTGTCGCCGATCAAGTGTCGCATACGTTTCACCTCTTTTTGCAGATACTTGTCTCGTTCGTCTACCGACCCAAACTGATTTCTACAACGTTTATTCGATATAATATTTGTTCTGATAGAGAAAATGCTTACCTCGACCCTTGCTTGGCCAATAATTCTTTGATTCTGGTATCACCGATTCTGACATCAGTCGCCAGCGAAATTTCGCGCTCTTGGAGTGTCTGCAAAGAAAAGACAGATTTTTATGGTCACTTCACTTTTCGTCCAGAAAACTGCATTTGATTCATCTCAAGACTATCTGTATCGAAGAATAGTGAATATTTCGCTTTCAAAATCGGACACGCTCATTTCTGGCATGACCAAAACTGATAAACATCGCATTGCTATTTTTTATTGTTTTCAGAATTTTGAATTTTTTTTCAAATTTTTAAATAAATTAAATTAAATCTTACCTCGAACTGTGGAACAATGGTCTCCAATTCCTCTTGTTTCGCTTCAATTTCGGATCGAAGAACAGTCAGAGCGTTTTCAGCATCACTTTTTCCACGTTTCTTTCTGCAATAAAAGTTTCCAGCACTCGTTCACTTCCGTGAAAATTAAATGTGAAAAAATTTTACTTATTCGTTTCCTCCGTCAAATCTTCGATTTTCAACTGCAACTCTGCTTGCTTCTCCACAAGATCATTTTCTTCGGTGATCAAAACTTCCTGGAAGACGATGTTTTTGAATACTTTTACTATGCCGAGACTCACCTTTTCCTCCTTCATTCCTTTGAACTGTGAGTCCAACTTTCTTTTTTCCGCAGCACATCTCGCAATTTGAGTTTGAACTTGGGCCAGTTCGGAGGTAACCTGCAAGTTGGACATACAGTATTGGAAAAAATCTTATGTGGTTCGAACAACAGGTATCATATTTTGATTTTCAAGCGAAAAATGCCTTTTTTTACCTTCATAATTATCACAAGTGATTATAACATTGCAGAATTCATGGGTTCAGATTGTTTCATGAATTCTGATAAGAGATGTGTCCGAAAACAAAACAATTTTTAATGTTTCCTCTCACAATTTCCATGATTTCCGACACAACACTCCATTTTTTTCATCCAAGTTTACGAAACGTGGTACATTCTTCCAACCGATATATCCCAACAAGTGGTATAAACAAACCTTATGGTTCCTGGTGGTCAATTCATCTCTCTGATCATTCAGCTTCGACAGCTCTTTCTTCGCCTCTTCAATGGTCACGTCGTAGATTGTACACTCGATGGACCGTTTCGTCTTATCCCATTTCTGGTATTCTTTCAAGTCTTCTTTCTCGTTCTCGAGGGTTTTCAGACGATCTTCGATGTATTTCAGCATGCTCTCCACCTTCTCTGTCTTTTCTCCTATAATTAAAAGTACATTAACATCAAGAGAAGTTGACAATTCGCACGGAATAACTCGGAAAATTCTGATCTGTGCAACACGCCATACAGTCTTTTTCTTGAGAAATGGATATAAGAAATGACAATATTACAACTAATCCAAGGAATGTGACGAAGAGAGTTTATAAAATGTTTTTAAAACCATTTTCTATCCGTTTCAAAAAAGTATTTTTGTTCGCGCATAAACCGTAGCTACAGCTAGCTCGGGTAATATATAATGTAGGTTAACTTTTTCTAAACAAACAATTCCAAGAAAGATCGTGATGTTGTCTATTCCGACACATGTACTGAACAGGAGTTGACCTTGAACGTTATTGGGATCCAGAGTTGAGACCTAGCCAGATGTGTTAAGCAGGTCGAATAATGAAGTTTTCATGTAGAAAATTTTTGCGCGTTTTTTGTTTCAAGCGAGATATTTTAATTTTAAAAATCACTTTTTTAAACCGTACACGTTAACGCCACAGGGCCTTTTTGACCACACGCACTACACAAATGGATCCAACCGTGAAATCAATCGGCGGCGTGGTGAAGTGGTTGTGATCTTGTAGGGGTTCAATTCCATTCACTGACGACTTTTTTTCAATTTTTTTGAATGATGACAAAACTGTGCCCTAACTATGTCAAATTACTTTTTTCAGTTATTTCCTACCGTATTATGCATGTAAATCATACTCAAAGTACACAAAAAGTCTATAGTTGACTTCATCTATTACCCCCTCCATGAAGCTGGTCAAGTGATCATTCGAATATTGACGTTCATCGATTACAAAGTTTCCACATTCCAAATGCATGTTTTGACTGGAAGAAGGATACGGAATCGTTTATATCGGTTAGTTGCAGGTGTCCTTTGGAAGTATTTCATATCATGAGCAGAAGGCATATCGCCAATGAGCTGAATGAGAGTCTATAACCGCAAACTTGAAGCACATGGTATTCTTGAGTCAGTCTCATGACCGTTAAGGTGTCATCAACCCATCAATAGGTGCTGAGGAGTCATGCAGGTCACCCACGTTGTTCATTGGATGTCTCTGGGCAGCATCGTTGCATTCATGTTTTCAAAGTCTGAATGCATGAGAAATCACAGTCTCCACATGATTTAAAAAACCGCAATTTTGCAAATTCATAAAGCCAATAACTTGATGAACTGATTTGGTGTCACCTTAACGGTCATAAGACTGACTCAACGGTACCATGTACTTCAAGTTTGCGGTTATAGACTCTCATTCAGCCCATCGGCGATATGTCTCCTGCTCATGATATGAAAAACTTCCAAAGGACAACTGCAACTAACCGATATAAACGGTTCCGTATCCTTTTTTCAGTCAAAACATGCATTTGGAATGTGAAAACTTTGTAATCGATGAACGTCAATATTCGAATGATCACTTGACCAGCTTCATGGAGGGGGTAATAGATGAAGTCAACTATAGACTTTTTGTGTACTTTGAGTATGATTTACATGCATAATACGGTAGGAAATAACTGAAAAAAAGTAATTTGACATAGTTAGGGCACAGTTTTGTCATCATTCAAAAAAATTGAAAAAAAGTCGTCAGTGAGTGGAATTGAACACCTGACCTCTCGGTTTGAATACAAGATCACAACCACTTCAGCACGCCGCCGATTGATTTCACGGTTGGATCCATTTGTGTAGTGCGTGTGGTCAAAAAGGCCCTGTGGCGTTAACGTGTACGGTATAAAAAAATGATTTTTAAAATTAAAATATCTCGCTTGAAACAAAAAACGCGCAAAAATTTTCTACATGAAAACTTCATTATTCGACCTGCTTAACACATCTGGCTAGGTCTCAACTCTGGATCCCAATAACGTTCAAGGTCAACTCCTGTTGAGTTGGAAACTATACTTCAAGTAGCTAAAAATTAAAAACTCACGAGTTTCTTTGAGAATTTTCAAACTCTCTTCTTTTCGTTCGTCGTACACGCGTGTTCCCGCGACTTCACGAAGCAGTTTCAGCCTGAACGTACTGTGTATTCACGACAAAAGATGAAAACCTGTGTGCGTCTGGTGAGGTGGCGAGTTCATTGATCTTTCCTTGCTTTACAATATAGTAAGGGTTGGAGCGAGAGAAACCCGCTGACTCCATCAAATTTACAATCTGCAAATTTCACAACTTGAATCATTTTTCTGAACAACTAATATATGAAATTTTGAATTGGACATTAGATTATATAGGAGAACTTCATTCATGAACAAAAACACATAGGAATCGTAAGTATTCCAGTTAGTAAAAGAATCTGATCATTTCATGGTTACAACGAGGGGTGAAAACTTTCCGTTTTAACGATAGATTCCGGCACTTCAAAAAACTTAACAAAAACTAGACTGTAAAAGTCCATTAAATGCCACTACCCAGGGAGGGTTGGAAGCCAAAGTCATTAGGTGAGCCTACTAATGTTAAGAAACTCTCGAAACGTTGGACTCTCCTAATCTTGGAAAAATAGGTGGTAATTACACTTTAATACAACATTTTTATAATTTAAACACATTTTCCTTATCTCAAAATAGATCAAAAATGTCCATAACCAGTTTATGTACTGTTTGGCGATATCCGTTTCTTCTCTTTTCTAATAAAAAAAAACCTACGTCAACACGAGGGACCATCTTCCCATCAATGTAGTATTGGTCTTTTTTCTTTCCGATTTGTCTCGAGACACAAACTTCATTCGCGTCGTTCGCTGCGATTCGTTTATCTCTGTTGTCGAATACAATGTCGACACGGGCTATCGTTTCCTGTAAATGGGATAATTTTTATTCAAACAGATGATACCACTGGAGTGATTAAAAACATTTGAGGCCTTTGCCGTTATCGAATCCTAACTTCCGTTTTAGATTCTCTTCTTTTGTTATGAGTTTCGTCGAAAATTTTCGTATTTGAGGAAAGGAAAGTGAAATATTCATCAACTCTCTTTAACAGAGAAAGATCGGCTATACATAATTTCAGGATAATTGTACCCACGTTGAAAAAATCTACTTTCAACTTTCGTGCAACTCGCTGGAACTTCTGACCATAACGTGTTAAATTTCAATTGTTTAGCGGTAGAGACGTCGAAAAACCTAATTTATTACAACAGCTCATGTAAAAAAGACGTTCCTTGACCGTTTTCAGCCGAAGCATAAAATCCAAACCAAACAAATGTTATACTCTTGCAATTTTAAATACTTACCCTTGGACCGGTACTCTCGTGTAACATACCCAGACGTTGCTCTTCTTTCAGATTGATGAATTCATCAGAAAGAACGAATTGGATAGCTGAAAACGGAAAATTCAAGAGTGAACTCGTGCAAACGAAGTGATCGAAATTATACTTTTCTGTTAAGAAGAAACTGTATAATCAGTTTAGAGGGTATCATGAAGATTCAAGCCAAATCAATTTTTGATTGAATACAAAAGGCGGCTAAGTTTTATCTCTTTGGTTAGTCTACATTTTATTTCACTATCGCGAGTTTTTTTCAAAATAAACATTGTTATTGTATGAGACAAACAAGCGCGAAATTATGAGTAAAATTTTCTTAAGAATCTTACACAAAACTGAAACAGAAAACAACATCTTGGACACTTTTCTGCACAAGGACTTTCTGTATTTGTTACTCTCGCCATCGAGTAATAAAATTCTACTTTCTTCAGAACTACTCACCAAAAAAGAAATTCGATTTTCCACTTCCATTTCTGCCAACGACGACATTGTGTCTGGGTGAGAAACCATCAACGCTTGTCTGTTCTTTGTAACTTCGGAAACCTTTGATAATGACTTCTTTGATGTACATCGTTTGAGGATATTGATCTTCTGTTCCTGAATGTCTCACGTTATGATATTTTTTAAAGAAGAGGAAAGAACAACTATTTGTGATGAAACAATAAAACGAATAGAATTGCATGATGAGGAATATCAAACGCAAGAAGTATTCTCTTTGCGATTCCAATTTTTTTCGATCACAAAGAAAACATTTCCAATCTTTTCCTACACAATACCGATAGGAGAAAAAACTTTCACATACAATTTTATCAAAAAAAATAAAAAGCCAAAATTCGCGGGAAAATTCAAAAAGTCTGTAAAACTTAGGTCATGTTTGATTTGTTCGAACAACGAGCTGCCCATACGGAGCTCCCACATATCTTCCTCTACCTGTAAAAAAGTCTGACCTCCGTAAATCGGTTACTTAGTTACC
>OZ022254.1:6222942-6257942 GCA_963978915.1 Caenorhabditis parvicauda
GGTTAAGATTTTGTAGCTTTTGTGTGTCAAAATGTCTGAAAATGATAACTTATGACGACTTCCAGCGACTAGGGGTAATTTCACAATGCCAGGAATACATAAAATGAAGAAAAAACAAAAACTGCTTTCAAACACAAATGCAAAAGTAAATTGGTCGAGAAAAAACTTGAACTAGATTGAAATAAGAGAAAAAGACTAGTAGAACCACGGCTTAACCCCTTGACCATCGGCAACACAAAATTTTGTGTTAACATATCACTGATACCCCTTGTTCGGTTTTGTGTACGTGTTATAGATTTTTCTACATTCAATTCGTTTCCTTTCGTCTTTCAGAATTCAATTTCTTCGCCCTAAAAGCAAAATCAAGAGCGATTTGAAAGAAGAGGTTGTTTTTCCGCTTCTGCGTTTCAAAAAATGGTTCTCTTAGGGGGGGGGGGGGGGGGGGGGGGGGTAAAAGGTAAGCCAAGTATACAAAACTAGCTTTTCCTATCGCTCTCGAGTCATAACTCCGGAATAAGATCGGCATAGCAGTTTTTGAAACCAGTTCTATCGTTTTCAGCATAGTCGAAAACCCTAGAACTCAGTCAGACTTCACAGATTCTCGGCGAGTAGTTGTCATTCCCACGTGAGAGTGAAATCCGGTCTTTTTTAGAAAATAGAAAAGGTCACCGGAAACGGTCGTATTTAGTTATATATACATTTATTCAAGAAAGAATAAAAATAAAAGCTCGTGGCCCACACAAAAGGCACGAGCAGTGATAAATGGGGTAAAACGAGGTTGGGGCAACTGTGGTAGTTGCCTTCATTCATGTTCATGATGTTCATGTTCATAGTGGTTCATGATGTTGGGTACCACTTTCAAGCCAAAACGTGCGTAAAAAACGTTTCGGGAGTATGCAACGCACTAACCTAAAGATGACGTTCAGAATATTACTTTGTGGACAAAACGAATCAAAATATATCGATCGGTGGTCAGGTAACATATTTGGTATTTATTTTTATTATTGTGATCAATTTTTGAGGCAGTACCCTTGACAGTAAAAAAATACAGCGAAATTCGTGATGCACTTGTCAAGGCAGATATCGATAAATGTAGCGATCACAGTGTTATGGGTAACACAAGAGCAGACCGCAAAATAGGTGAGTATACTGACACCACGCGTGGTGTCATGGTGCCTCACGTGCAGTAGCGGTCAAAACTTTTGCAATTTTTTGTTTCCGGCTAGAACTTCGGTCAAATATATGTGCAATCACTTTGATTTTTTTCTGAAATTTTTCTGCTCGAGAGAGAGAGAGAGAGAGAGAGAGAGAGAGAGAGAGAGAGAGAGAGAGAAACATTTCTGTTCTTAACAAAGAAGTCTGAAACTGCGCTTGTCTATCTATCTACTCCAGTATAAATACGCTATTTGGTCACAAACTGCGTACGCGGTCCGTTCTCAGCTCATAGACGTCGGATCGGAGCAGGCTCAACGCTAATCGGAAGCTCAGTTGCGGACGACGGTGCCCGTCAAGTTTCGTCCTGATCGGACCGCGCGTTGCTGCGCGGTAACCATTTATGCTGTTTTTTATGGCCAAAACCAATTCGTAGTATCTGTTCTTATAGTATTTATTGGTTCAATTACCCAAGTTTGAGGTAAAAGAGTGCCAGTGACGGGTCGAGCAGTGATATGCATTAAACGCACTGATACTATCGGTTCGATTACCCAAGTATGCGGTACACTGCTTCGAACTGACGAGAGCAAGTATCGTCATCATTTTCCCAAGTGGGTACGCTATGTACATTACAGACGCAAAAAGTGCCTGGGGTAGGTCAAGCAGTGATATCTATTCCACACACGACTCTAACAAGTTGGTTCAATTACCCAAGTTTGAGGTGAGCCGCTGCACAAAAGAGTGTCAATGGAGGGTCGAGCAGTGATATCCATTTTTTACTCCGTTAAATCAGTTCGGTTACCCAAGTTCATGCTATTGCGACTGAGCGGTCCAGTGGTTCTAAACTTGAAACTCTGGAATGAAAGAAAACAATGAAGTTTTCCCGTGAATCTTAAATTATTACTGTCACAGTATGCCATGCGGGTCTTACTGTCAGGCTGTGCCCTGCGGTTATTACTGTCAGGCTATGACCTGTGGCTACTACTGTTACGCTTAGCGCTGAGGCTCCTACTGTCAGTTTATGTCCGCGACTACTACTGTCAGGTTATTCCATGCGGCTATCATTGTCACGCTGTGCCCTGCGGTTTTTACTGTCAGGCTTAGCGTTGTGGCTATTACTGTCAGACTATGCCGTGCGGCTCTTACTGTCAGCTTACTTCTTTTGACTACTGCTGTGAGGTTATTCCATGCTGCGGTTGTTACTGTCAGGTTATGCTCTGTGGCTGATCCTGTCACGTTTAGCGCTCTGGATTGAACTTCCCCCTGGATTGAACGCTCTGGATTGAACGCTTAGCGCTGGATTGATTAGCGCTCTGGATTGAAAAAAAAAATGAAGTTTATAATGAAGTCACAGTATGCCATGCGGGTCTTACTGTCAGCTTATGTCCTGCGACTATATCTGTCAGGTTATTCCATTCTGCGGCTCTTACTGTCAGGCTGTGCCCTGCGGTTATTACTGTCAGGCTATGACCTGTGGCTAATACTGTCACGCTTAGCGCTGCGCCTATCATTATCAGGCTGTGCCCTGCGGTTATTACTGTCCTGCAACTACTGCTGTTTATGCCCTGTGGCTATTACTGTCAGGCTTGGCTCTGGGGCTCTTACTGTCAGCTTATGTCCTGCGACTACTGCTTTTAGGTTATTCCATGCTGCGGCTATCTCTGTCAGGCTATGCCCTGCGGTTATTTCTGTCAGGCTACGCCCTGTGGCTATTAATGTTATGTTTAGCGCTGGAGCTTATACTGCCAATTTATGTCCTGTTGATATCACTGTGAGGCTATGACCTGCAGCTATTACTGTCACGCTTAGCACTGAGGCTCCTACTGTCAGCTATGTCCGCAACTACTGCTGTCAGGTTATTTCATGCGGTTATCATTGTCAGACTGTGCCCTGCGGTTGTCAGGCTTAGCGCTGCGGCTATTACTGTCAGACTATGCCGTGCGGCTCTTACTGTCAGGCTTGGCTCTGAGGCTCTTACTGTCAGGCTTAGCACTAAGGCTCCTACTGTCAGCTTATGTCCGCAACTACTACTGTCAGATTATTCCATGCGGCTATCATTGTCAGACCGTGCCCTGCGGTTGTCAGGCTTAGCGCTGCGGCTATTACTGTCAGACTATGCCGTGCGGCTGTTACTGTCAGCTTACTTCTTTTGTCTACTGCTGTGAGATTATTCTATGCTGCGGTTGTTACTGTCAGGCTATGCCCTGTGGCTGATACTAACACGATTAGCGCTGAGGCTCCTACTGTCAGTTTATGTCCGCAACTACTTCTGTCAGGTTATTCCATGCGGCTATCATTGTCACGCTGTGCCCTGCGGTTTTCACTGTCAGCTTATGTCTTTTGACTACTGCTGTCCAGTGGTCCAGTGGCTCTAAACTTGAAGCTCTGGAATGAAAAAAAATGACATTGTCTCAGAAATCTCAAGTTATTACTGTCGCACTATGTTATGCGGATCTTACTGTCAACTTATGCCCTGTGGCTAATACTGTCACGCTTAGCGCTGAGGCTCCTACTGTCAGCTTATGTCCGCAAATACTGCTGTCAGGTTATTCCATGCGTCTATCATTGTCAGGCTTAGCGGTTATTACTGTCAGGCGATGCCTTGCGGCTCTTAGTGTCAGGCTTGGCTTTGAGGCTATTACTGTCAGCTTATGTACTTTGACTACTGCTGTGAGGTTGTTCCATTCTGCTGCTACTGCTGTCAGGCTGGGGCTCCTACTGTCAGGCTATGGCCTGCGGCAATCTCATATTCGCCGCTCATTTACAAGGGATCGGGCAACAGATTGGTGTTCACAAAATATTAATCAAACCTGCTGTCAACTTATTATTGATATACTAAGATTACATTAGTAAAATTTAAAAAAAAAAAACAAAAATTACTACCGGCCCAAGAATTGCGTGGGAAACCGTGACCAAGGAAATTACATGGGGCGCGAAGCGCCCCAGTATTTGACTTGTCTACTCTAGTATAAATACGCTATTTGGTCACAAACTGCGTACGCGGTCCGTTCTCAGCTCATAGACGTCGGATCGGAGCAGGCTCAACGCTAATCGGAAGCTCAGTTGCGGACGACGGTGCCCGTCAAGTTTCGTCCTGATCGGACCGCGCGTTGCTGCGCGGTAACCATTTATGCTGTTTTTTATGGCCAAAACCAATTCGTAGTATCTGTTCTTATAGTATTTATTGGTTCAATTACCCAAGTTTGAGGTAAAAGAGTGCCAGTGACGGGTCGAGCAGTGATATGCATTAAACGCACTGATACTATCGGTTCGATTACCCAAGTATGCGGTACACTGCTTCGAACTGACGAGAGCAAGTATCGTCATCATTTTCCCCAGTGGGTACGCTATGTACATTACAGACACAAAAAGTGCCTGGGGTAGGTCAAGCAGTGATATCTATTCCACACACGACTCTAACAAGTTGGTTCAATTACCCAAGTTTGAGGTGAGCCGCTGCACAAAAGAGTGTCAATGGAGGGTCGAGCAGTGATATCCATTTTTTACTCCGTTAAATCAGTTCGGTTACCCAAGTTCATGCTATTGCGACTGAGCGGTCCAGTGGTTCTAAACTTGAAACTGGAATGAAAGAAAACAATGAAGTTTTCCCGTGAATCTTAAATTATTACTGTCACAGTATGCCATGCGGGTCTTACTGTCAGGCTGTGCCCTGCGGTTATTACTGTCAGGCTATGACCTGTGGCTACTACTGTCACGCTTAGCGCTGAGGCTCCTACTGTCAGTTTATGTCCGCGACTACTACTGTCAGGTTATTCCATGCGGCTATCATTGTCACGCTGTGCCCTGCGGTTTTTACTGTCAGGCTTAGCGTTGTGGCTATTACTGTCAGACTATGCCGTGCGGCTCTTACTGTCAGCTTACTTCTTTTGACTACTGCTGTGAGGTTATTCCATGCTGCGGTTGTTACTGTCAGGTTATGCTCTGTGGCTGATCCTGTCACGCTTAGCGCTCTGGATTGAACTTCCCCCTGGATTGAACGCTCTGGATTGAACGCTTAGCGCTGGATTGATTAGCGCTCTGGATTGAAAAAAAAATGAAGTTTATAATGAAGTCACAGTATGCCATGCGGGTCTTACTGTCAGCTTATGTCCTGCGACTATATCTGTCAGGTTATTCCATTCTGCGGCTCTTACTGTCAGGCTGTGCCCTGCGGTTATTACTGTCAGGCTATGACCTGTGGCTAATACTGTCACGCTTAGCGCTGCGCCTATCATTATCAGGCTGTGCCCTGCGGTTATTACTGTCCTGCAACTACTGCTGTTTATGCCCTGTGGCTATTACTGTCAGGCTTGGCTCTGGGGCTCTTACTGTCAGCTTATGTCCTGCGACTACTGCTTTTAGGTTATTCCATGCTGCGGCTATCTCTGTCAGGCTATGCCCTGCGGTTATTTCTGTCAGGCTACGCCCTGTGGCTATTAATGTTATGTTTAGCGCTGGAGCTTATACTGCCAATTTGTGTCCTGTTGATATCACTGTGAGGCTATGACCTGCAGCTATTACTGTCACGCTTAGCACTGAGGCTCCTACTGTCAGCTATGTCCGCAACTACTGCTGTCAGGTTATTTCATGCGGTTATCATTGTCAGACTGTGCCCTGCGGTTGTCAGGCTTAGCGCTGCGGCTATTACTGTCAGACTATGCCGTGCGGCTCTTACTGTCAGGCTTGGCTCTGAGGCTCTTACTGTCAGGCTTAGCACTAAGGCTCCTACTGTCAGCTTATGTCCGCAACTACTACTGTCAGATTATTCCATGCGGCTATCATTGTCAGACCGTGCCCTGCGGTTGTTAGGCTTAGCGCTGCGGTTGTCAGGCTTAGCGCTGCGGCTATTACTGTCAGACTATGCCGTGCGGCTGTTACTGTCAGCTAACTTCTTTTGTCTACTGCTGTGAGATTATTCTATGCTGCGGTTGTTACTGTCAGGCTATGCCCTGTGGCTGATACTAACACGATTAGCGCTGAGGCTCCTACTGTCAGTTTATGTCCGCAACTACTTCTGTCAGGTTATTCCATGCGGCTATCATTGTCACGCTGTGCCCTGCGGTTTTCACTGTCAGCTTATGTCTTTTGACTACTGCTGTCCAGTGGTCCAGTGGCTCTAAACTTGAAGCTCTGGAATGAAAAAAAAATGACATTGTCTCAGAAATCTTAAGTTATTACTGTCGCACTATGTTATGCGGATCTTACTGTCAACTTATGCCCTGTGGCTAATACTGTCACGCTTAGCGCTGAGGCTCCTACTGTCAGCTTATGTCCGCAAATACTGCTGTCAGGTTATTCCATGCGTCTATCATTGTCAGGCTTAGCGGTGCGGTTATTACTGTCAGGCGATGCCTTGCGGCTCTTAGTGTCAGGCTTGGCTTTGAGGCTATTACTGTCAGCTTATGTACTTTGACTACTGCTGTGAGGTTGTTCCATTCTGCTGCTACTGCTGTCAGGCTGGGGCTCCTACTGTCAGGCTATGGCATGCGGCAATCTCATATTCGCCGCTCATTTACAAGGGATCGGGCAACAGATTGGTGTTCACAAAATATTAATCAAACCTGCTGTCAACTTATTATTGATATACTAAGATTACATAAGTAAAATTTAAAAAAAAAACAAAAATTACTACCGGCCCAAGAATTGCGTGGGAAACCGTGACCAAGGAAATTACATGGGGCGCGAAGCGCCCCAGTATTTGACTTGTTCTAATGAAAAAAGGCTATTTGGTCACACTGTCTTTCCGCGGCCTGTTCTCAGCTCATAGGAGTCGGATCAGAACGGTAAAAACGCCATCAGATAGGTTCTGTTGAAGCGGAGATGCGCATCAACTTTTTAATTCGATCAGACCGCGCGCTGCTGCGCGGCACGGATTTCCTTAGTTTTGAAATTCAAACGTGTCCTCAACGTGATCCATTTATCGCCTAGCATTTTAATTATTTAAAAATAGAGCTATCTAGAAGTTCCAAGTTGTCTGTGAGTTCACGTTTTTACTGAATGACGTTCGTTTGTTCTTTGTTTCGAGTATCAAAGCTGGCGGGAAAAAAGTAGTGAGTGGGGCGCGAAGCGCCCCTGAAGAGTGCTTGTTTGAAGAGAAATGGGAAAAAGAAGGCCCCGAGCGTTGTTGTTTTTATTATCAGAAGCTTGGATGAAAATTCATCTTAAGAAAAATAACGACTCCAAACACTCCGATTTTGTTGTGATAAAATGAGCCTAGCGGGATGCACATATCTTCCTCTACCTGTAAAAAAGTCTGACCTCCGTAAATCGGTTTCTTAGTTACCGTAGCAGTTTCGCTTCGAAAAACATGTACGATTAAGTAATGCGCCTTTAATTTCAATGCACTGAAAGTAGGAATAATAATTTAAATCCACAAAGATCTAACTGTTCGTTGTGAGAGTCCCGACCCTACCGTACTCAGTTTACAAAAATGCGACTGCCGCGAGTTTGAAATCGGTTAGACTTTTTGCTAGATATGTGGGGATGATTAAAAATTTAAAATTTACAGCTGTTGTCATCATTGAAAAATGGTCAAAACACTCACTGATTTACACTATCCGACCTCTCGCTCGTATCCGAAATGTACAAGGAAACGTCTACTGGCGTTTTTTTGATATTGCGTATGGACCAGATCGAACATTCCAGGACAGTAAGATACACAACAGTAACTTATCAAGAGCTAAAACTTCAGGTCTGGTCTATAATGGTATTCTTTCTATTCAAGTAGACATTCATCAAAATCATTGTTCAACTTTTAAGTGAGTTCGAGTTACCTTCAGAAGTCATTCGTTCTAGGAGAAAAAAATAAATAAGAAAGAAAAATTATATGATTATTATCATAGTTTTAACTCATACTAAACTGACTCTTATCTAATATAAAAGATTCTTCACTAGTTCATGAAAACAATATCTATTCTAATGAAAAAAGGCTAATTGGTCACACTCTCTTTCCGCGGCCTTTTCTCAGCTCATAGAAGTCGGATCAGAACGGTGTAAACGCCATCGGAACGGTACTGTTGAAGCGGAGATGCGCATCAACTTTTTAATTTGATCAGACCGCGCGCTGCTGCGCGGCACGGATTTCCTTAGTTTTGAAATTCAAACGTGTCCTCGCCTAGCATTTTAATTATTTAAAAATAGAGCTATCTAGAAGTTCCAAGTTGTCTGGAAGTTCACGTTTTTATTGAAAAACGTTCGTTCACTTTTTTCATTCTTTGTTTCGAGTGTCAGAACTGGCGTGAGAAAAAGTAAAATGTGGGGCGCGAAGCGCCCCTGGAGAGTGCTTGTTATTATTGAAAACATATACAGTAGCGGTCAAAACTTCAGCAACTTTTTATTTTTGGTCATAACTCGGTTCAAACTCAAGCGATCACCTTCAATTTTTCTCTGAAATGACTTCAAACAATTAGAAACATTTCAGTAATGATAAAATGTGAGTTGCCTCTTTTCCTTCCAACTAAAAACATTCTTTCATAAAACAGTCCTATTTCCGTTCACTAGTTCATACAACTCTTTTGATTTTTTTACTGTTCCATAATTTTTTCATTTCTCTTTCATGCTTGTTTCTCATAAAAAACATTTTCTCGAACAGAAAAGTAAGTTTTCAGAAGCGGATATGTCAGAAGATGTACAGAATTCAGGTTCAATGACCCAGTCTAGCGGGATTCCTTGTAACATGGATTGAGGCATACTTTTCTTTTATATTCTGAGCGTTATGTTTCCCAACTGTTGCTAAACATGTTTTTCGAGATATGAAACACTCGCTAGGTAAAACTGTACCACGACCATGACATTACTGGAGAATTATTCTGTCAGTAACATTTTGTCACAGTAGCGTGGCAGTGCTTGAGATCGTTGTCCTTCTGTGAAATGATGTACTACACGAATTTTCGATAGCAAAAACAAAACACATTATATTTTTTCACATTTTTGTTAGGTCCTTCAGTCCTAACTACGGAAATAGTGATTATTATGGCGACTTTAATGACAAATAATTCCGCGCATTTTGGCGTGTGCAAAAACTCTGGTGCTAACTACAGTAAAACTTTCTGTTAATCATCGATTCAAAGTTTAAATCGTTTGTTAGTGATAATACAACTTTTTAAAATCAAATTGTGCATCTGTCGCTTCGATTTTATGAACGGCACGTAGACGGTACCTCGAGCTGCTGTTCTGAGAATTCTATGCTGCACGTTGAGTCGACATTTTGGTCACTATTTCTGTAGTTATAATTGATGGACTCAACAAAAAGGTACAAAAAATAATGTGTTATGTTTTTGCTATCGAAACGATTGGCAGAACTCTATTTAACAGGAGGACGACGATCTCAAACACTGCCACGCTTCTGTGACAAAATGTTACTGACAGAATAATTCTCCAGTAATGTCACGGTCGTGGTACAGTTTTGACCTAGATAGTGTTTCATACCTTGAAAAACATGTTTAAAAACAGTTGAAAAACAGGAATCTCAGAATATGGAAGAAAAGTATGCCTTAATCCCTGTTACAAGGAATCTCGCTAGACTGGGTCATTGAACCTGAATTCTGCACATCTTTCGACATATCCGCTTCTGAAAACTTACTTTTCTGTTTAATAAAATGTTTCTTTTAGAAAACGAACATAAGAGAGAAATGAAAAATCATAAAACAGAAACAAAATTTGAAAAAGTTGTGTGAACTAGTGAACGAAAATAGGACTGTTTTATGAAAAAAAATGTTTTTAGTTGGAAGGAAAAAAGGGACTCACATTTTATTATTACTGAAATGTTTCTAATTGCTTGAAGTCATTTCAGAAAAAAAATTGAAGGTGATCGCTTGAGTTTGAACCGAGTTATGACCAAAAATAAAAAGTTTCTTAAGTTTTGACCGCTACTGTATACATGTATCACCTCCGTATGATTTTAGTCTTGCTCCATCTCAGCTGGAATCGTTTGAAAACCCTTTCACTAAAGTTTCTTTATTATATCGACTCCATTTGAGATTATCCAAGAATTATGCCAGGACGTTTGTCATTGATCTTGTGGGCAGACTTTCCAAAAGTCATGAAGTGACAGTCAGTTTTTTGACCATAAAATTGAAACGCCTCTATGAAGACGTCTAATTTTTTGCAAACACATTGTATACATCATATTTGTTCATTTGATGAGTAGGAGAGCCACTAATAAATTGTCTAAAAATACTAGAAGATAGTCGAACTGGAGTGTAGTGAGCGGCTAAAAATTTTCGATGTTTTCTACAAAAGTGGTTTAAAGTTATCATAGTTCATAAACTCGAGTTTTTTGTTGAATGAAACAAACATAAACATTCGGAAATTGTTTTTATGTCAAAGAAAGTTACTTGTATGACCTAATTCATCTATGAACTCGGGTAAATGAAATCTGAAAACTGGCTTCTTTGCACTTTTCTGTTCGCCTTGATTTTCAGAACGGTGATTTTCGTACGTTCGAAAATTGGAATAAACGAAATTAAAGTAGACATTGTGTTTGCAAAAAATTAGACGTCTTCATAGAGGCGTTTCAATTTTATGGTCAAAAAACTGACTGTCACTTCATGACTTTTGGAAAGTCTGCCCACAAGATCAATGACAAACGTCCTGGCATAATTCTTAGATAATCTCAAATGGAGTCGATATAATAAAGAAACTTTAGTGAAAGGGTTTTCAAACGATTCCAGCTGAGATGGAGCAAGACTAAAATCATACGGAGGTGATATCTTCTTCTGGGACTGTTTAGTAAAATGCAGCCACTTCAATCTCATCTGATGACCTCGAACGATCTCCAATTTGGTTGTTTTTTTGATTCTCATAATTTAAATTGTTTGATCTTTAAAAAATATGCACAAAAGAGCAGAAAAGATGAACATAAAAGAAAAAAAACGTGAAATGAATTTTGAGAGAAAAAGTAAATTATGAGTGGTTTTGCAAAAAATAACTACTTTCATGTGAAAAAAATTTCCTATTGGTTCAATATTCCTTCGCAGTGTATAAAAATGTTTTATTCACAATTCCTGAAACTTACAAACGTTGAGATATTTCAAAAAATGTTACCGTGCATAAACTTTCTGACGCAACTGTATATATATAACCGTGTCTGGATAGAATAGAAACCGTGCCTATATGGGTAAAATTTGCTAAAGCTGCAGGAGTCAGTCCAGACACCGTTTTTACTCTATGCGGACACCGAACGTTTTACCTGAGAGTCGAGCACCGCCACCGCCATCGAAAGCGCAGCCATGGCGGTGTGGCGGTGCTTTCGCACAGTGGGAATTTGCTTTTTTGTATCCATTTTCTAAAAATTTTTTTGCTGGGTTTATCACAGAATATGAAATTCGATTCGGTGACATCGTCGAAAATTCTTTTGAAAAAATTTTTTGTTCAGAACTTATCATACTGTTGTGAGTGAACTACAGTAACTCGCATAGTTAACTTTTGACCCACATCGTATTTGACCTACCTCGTTTTCCATGTCTAGTTTGGTTATGTTTATCCCGTTGGCTCAGCCCTTTCATGGCCACGCCCCCTCCGGATCCACTACTTAAACTCTCGATTATCTTATACTTTGCTTCTGTTACTTCTACTAATAAAACCATCATATTGGCCGGCGTACAACAGTTCCAGCCGCCGTCTGCAGTCACGAAGATCCCACATCTTCATCCGGGTCAGAATCAACAGAACCGCTGTCTTCCTTGTGCATGAAGACACGGATTCTGACGCCTCAGCCTCCAGCCAGTACGGTCTGGAGGACGCCGAAGAGCACGCCGCACAACACCTGGAAGAGTCAAGCAGGCTTCTATCGACAAAAGGACTCAGCGTTCCAGTGGGTCGACTTCATGAGCTGCAAGTCACCCGTCGTCTCGTTCGGACCAGCAGCAGGCAGTGTCCGCCTCACACGTCAGCATCGCTCTACGCACGATCTACGTACAAGGACCAGAACAAAGTCGTCATGCATCCCGCCGCCGCGGATCTTACGACTTCACGTGGACAGAAGAAGATGTTGCGAGTGAACTACAGTAACTCGCATAGTTAACTTTTGACCCACATCGTATTTGACCTACCTCGTTTTTCATGTCTAGTTTGGTTATGTTTATCCCGGTGGCTCCGCCCTTTCATGACCACGCCCCCTCCGGATCCACTACTTTAAACTCTCGATTATCTTATACTTTGCTTCTGTTACTTCTACTAATAAAACCATCATATTGGCCGGCGTACAACACTGTCCTTACGATACAACACATACAAATAGCTTTCTCTACCTGTAAAAAAATCTGGCCTCCATAAATCGGTTACTTAGTACTGTAGCAGTTTCGCCTTAAAACACAGGAACGATGAAGTGATGCGCCTTTAATTTCAATGACCTGTAAGTAAGAATAATAAATTAAATCCCCAAAGATCTAACTGTTCGTTGTGAGAGTTACCGTACTCATTCTGCAAAATTGAGATTAGAGCGCGTTTGAAAACGGCCATGCTTTCAGCGATATGTGTCATAGAATCTGAAATTCGATCCTGATCAAATCGTCGGAATCGGATATCAGATTCTACGATGAATCCTGAGAAAATAATTCTTTAAAAAAAAGTTTTTTCGACAACGTCATCGACGACGTCGTCGCATTCGAATCTCAAATTCTGAAGTGAATTCTAGAAAAAATCCAAGTGAAAAATTCGACTAAAAAATAATTTCCCAATGAAAAAAAGCGCCGCAGAATATGCCGGGCGGGCTTAATTGTCAACCCTTGGTACGCCAAATAATATGATGGATTTATTGGAGAAGTATACATAGGCGATGTATGAAGAAATCGAGAGCTTAAGTAGTGGATCCGGTGAGCGTGACCTCCGGGATCGTGGGAAACAAACAAGTATGGGAAAGTTGGTAGATCAAAAGTTAACTATGCGAAATTACTGAACCGATACTTAACAATTATTTACTCATTGTTAACTAACACTTTACTAGCATTCAACTTTTTATCGTTCCATCTAATGTTTGATTTTAAAAAAAGTTAATAGAAACTTATGTTTTACCTCAAATTTTATCTATTTTTAAATTTTTTGTTTCAGTCAACCGTGCCTATATAGTGTGGAATTGAAACGATATCCAAAAATCTCATCCTCGGAGTCCATTCTATCCAACTATGAGCTATTTATGCGTATCAGCTCTTTTGCTATTTTCGGATCATTTTCGCCCTGTCTGGTCTTCATAGTCCGACAGTCGACCACCAACAAACAGATACGATCGTACCTGCTTTTGAACGGATTGAGACTATGGCACATGTGGTTCTCGCAACTTTTTTTCACTCTTCCAAAGGTGAGAATCCTTATAATTATTATTCGTTCGATATATAATACCACAAGCTCAAACTCGCTACGCTCAGATCCCAGTTTTGTCACTGACGCGCTGTCAAATTCGATTACCCGTTTTCTCACGTTTTACGATCTAATTGCGGCTAGAAGCAATGCAACACAAGGGCCATCAACTATTAAATTTTACCTTTTTACAAATGGCCGAACGTTCTAATCTCACAATCCTTCTAACTCTTCGTCTTCTTGCTTGCTTTCCTACTCCATGGAAAAAAGCTTCGCTGAAAAATTAAACCCACAAACCGTGAGCGGAGCAGAGAGGCGAAGCATTTGTCCACTTATCATACAATTTATCCAGGTGTTTATCCCGTCTCTATTCTTCCACTTGGCTGCCGTTGTCGCGTTTCCAGATTCGGACGTTACTCAATTGGTGTTACTGGCGATTCCAACCGCAATTTGCTATGGATCGTTTGCGTTTCTGATGTCTACTTTGAGTCATAATAGTGAGTCTTGTCTCACTCATCGTTGTTTTCTCTTTAATTGTCGCTTTTGCAGCCATAACATCAATGTTTCTAACGATGGTCTTCTGGTGTTTATTGCACGTACATGCAACGTTCATAAACATGGCAAAAGACGTCGAGTGGAACATGTTGAACTTCCTCTACCCCCATCGTGTCGCGTTGACTATACTCGGACAGCATGATCTGGTAAGCATTTCATATGAGTCTAATGTTAAATGCAACCTCTTTTTCACGCGTACTCAAACCCAAATGTACCAAAAAAAATTCGTATCAGGGATAGTTACGAAATTTCCGATTTAACGAATCCGTTAAACGTTAAATTAGCTAGTATTTTGAATTTAACGGAAAATTTCGGTAAAGCGATCAAATAGGGATTTTTTGTGATAGAAAAATCATTAAACTATGGTTTTCAACTTTTTATTTTAACGGAATTATTGATAGTTAAATTAACGATTTTTCAAAATTTAACGAATCCGTTAATCGTTAAATCAAATTTAACGAAAAATTATGTTAAATCCGTTAATCGTTAATTTCGTTAAAATTCGTAAACAGCACTGATCCGTATGGTCCAGTATGACAGTGTACACTGTATCACTTTGTAGGAGTGACGGGATCGGGAGCTGCACTGTAAAAAATAACTTGCAAAATTATTAAAGCCAAAATTCGAATATTTTTTTTGATATCAATACAAATAAAACAAACACGTATGTACAGAAAAATCGAATTTATTGATACGAGCCGATTTACTCGCATTGTTGATTTTCAACTGCTCCTTCTAGGTGGTCTTTTAAGTCTCCGAATTTTTTGAGGTCTTTTTTGAGTGACAACAATCGCCCCCTCCCATAATGGATTGTTATTGTCGAGTCTTTCTCTTGCTTTTCGATTTTGAGGGCTCGTTAGTGACAGTTAACATATTTTAAACACCCTAGTAGACATACGAATGTAAAACTAAGGAAGAATACTCGATGAAAATGAAAAGTAATACGAAACAATGAAAAGAGAATATCGATTAGACCCCTGCCCTCCGTAAATCTACAAAAAACATTCTATGACCGGAGTTTTGTCTCTGTGCTCTCTCATTTTCGCTACTGTTCTCACCTCGGCGCATAAACAGAGAGATGTGAGCCGATGTCAAACCCGCACTTCGCAACTTCTTTCATTCATATGGCGAGACCTAGTTTCGCCACGGCATTGAGAAGCTACCCCAACGTTGGTAACAAGTTATAGATGCTTATGGTCAATGTATATAATATCACCATTGTTGCATTGTTGAGATAATGAAACTTTCTCCAAAAAATTCGGATACTCAATCGACAACCTAATACTGCACTTTTTTCTACAAAGAGTCCCCAAAATTAAGAGGTCTGACTGATAGATTTTCCAATACGCTGAAGATGATAGAACTGGTCTCAAAATCTGCTGTGTCGATCTTATTCCGGAGTTATGGTCCAAAACCGTGTGAAAATTGGGTTCCGTATGTATAGAGTAACCTAGAGTTAAATTAAGCTAAAGTAACGCTATACATACGAAACCTGATTTTGGCACACGGTTTTCGGACCATACATCGAAAACCAGGTCGACGTAGAAGATTTTGAGACCCGCTATATCATCTCCAGCATATTCGAAAACCTAGGAGACCGGTCAGACCTCTCAATTTAGGGGACGCTCCGTAGCAGTTCCTGGTTAATACTTCTTTATAAGAATCCATATTCAAAACCGCTTTAAAACTCTTTTCATTGTAATTTCATTTACAGAACACAGACGAGAAAATTGACATCAAACTCGAATACTACGAATGTATACTATTCATGTTAGGCGATGCGCTTTTGATGATTCTGATAGCGATCTACATGGAGTACGTGTTTCCAACAGTCGAACGTGGAACACATGGACCGTGGTTTATGTGCAAGGTGAGTATTAGAACATTGTTTTTATTTGACTATTTGTAACAAAAACTTTTAGAAATCGTTCTGGACGATGTCGCGTATCACTGAACCATCTCAAGAAGCAGGAAATGGATTCGGAGAGATTGTTATTCTTGAACCGGCGAGTTCGCAAAGAAATGTGCGTATTTTTTTTCTTGCATACGATATGCACACCATCGGACTGTGCTTTCAAAGCAGCAGCTATTTCTCGCTACGCTCGGGCCGCGGGAGTTTTGACACTGACCTGTTTTAACGTAAACATCTTTGGTTCAATTTTTCTCTCTCGATCTCGACCGAGTGATTAGAGCGGATGATTGTTGTTTGCGGGTTCGACTCTCGGCCCCACCCAATAGTTTTTGTATTTTTACCCTCTCTAGCGGATGATTTTTCATCTGATAATGTGATACTACAGATTGCCATCCGTCTTATTAACGTGGAAAAGAAGGGTCCAGTCCGATTGGTTGATGCGTTTTGGGACAGACTGAGTTGGTATCCGGGACGTGACGACTATGACCGATTATACCCTCCGAACAAGTCACTTGAGAACATTTCGATGAAGCTTTACGAGAATGAAATAACCGTTTTCCTCGGAGAGAATGGCAGCGGAAAGTCGCAACTATTCAATGTCATATCAGGTACTATAGTCACAAATAAGATTCTACTCTCCCAACAAACTTATCAATTATGATAATTTATGAAATCAGTCAGCACTTGTTTTTAGGATTAGAAGTTCCCACTAAAGGAGATGTGTTTATCAACGGACTACACGTTCATACCAACCGGAACAAAGTGAAGAAACTAATAGGATTGTGTCCTCAAGTCAATATCTTCGTGGAATCTATGACACTCATTCAAAATATCAACTTCTTTCACAACATCAGGAGTGTTCCTATCAATATGGACACCATGACCACGAAGCTAGCCCAATTCCGACTAGGTTTGTCTTAACAGGAACTGATCTTCAGCGTAATTCACACCAAATCAAGCCATTTTGGCCAATCCTAAGCCTAAATGCAACAACAACAACAGTGCCAATCACATCCAGAGCGGCATTAAGTAAAACGCGTCCCGTTTTCTTCAAAAATTGATAACTTTTCTCAGAACATCTCTTTTTCAGGCTTAGGTTGAACCTTAAGCTAGCCCCAACTTAACCTACGCCTGAAAAAGGGGTGTTCATAGTAACATACATCACGTTTTTTTCATTTGACTGGATGCATTCAAAACGGGATGCGTTTTACTAAGTGCCTCCAGAACTATCCAAAGTAGATCAAATAATCTATCCAAAGTAGATCAAATAATCAACTTTTCATGTAGAAATTTTCGCGCCTTTTTGTTTGAAGGACTTGAATATTCAATAATTCATATGCATATTTTTCAGAAGATCATGTAGACAGAAACGTTTTGGAGCTGTCAGCCAGCCAAAAGCGTAAACTAGCTCTTATCATTGCTATGATTGGTGATCCAGAGGTTCTCCTATTGGATATGCCAACTTCTGGAATGGACGTGACGTCGAGACACGAAGTGAGTTTTGTCGAGTTTTAGTGAGGTTGTCACTCGTAGAACGTCTCTCTCACGTTGTAGCGCGAATGCGTTATTGAATATTACGGATAGTGTACGGTAGCATCGTGTGATTTTCAAAAGAATAGAAAAACGATACTCAAGCTAGACTATGCAAATACAGGTGTGGAACATGCTGAAAGAGGAGAAGAAACGACGAACAATTTTGATGGCAACGGAATGTCCAGAAGAAGCAGAGTTTTTAGCTGACAGGGTGGTCATCATGGACAACGGTACAGCTCGGAGTTTCTGCTCTCCACAATTTTTCATCGATTCATACTGTTTGGTTTACCGCGAAATTCTTTATAAAAACAACGATACAGATGTCGGTTTTCGGCTCACGTGTAAATTCGCCGATCGAACACAGGATAACTCGAAAAAAGTTTTGAAATTCATCAAGTGAATAGTATCAATGAAAGCAATTAAGAATAAACTTTGATACAGGGAGAAGATGGGAAAAGTGCAGCGTATAGGACTCACAAACAATGAAGCTACATATTTTCTGCTCAAGTCACAAAGGGAAACGTGAGTTTACAGGTTTGGATTCGATCGAACAACAGCTACACTTCAGGTTCGCTGACTTTTTCGAGAATCTTGAAGAAAAGATGGATTTTTATCAGATTACGGAATACAAAACTTCGATCGGAACTTTAGAGGAAGCATACTTAAAGTAATGTGTTGTCATTTTACGCGCAATTTTGAGTGACTTTACGTGAACTGTTCACCATAGAATATTTTAATGTTGACGGGTCACGTTCCACTTTAGGGACCATAGTTAGATGAGCCGAGGTGTTAGGGGCGTCACAGAACTTTGTATTTACGCTATCCCGTGAGAGAGCGGAGTCTCGGCGAACATAGACTTTATTTTGATTTTGTGTTGTAAGTTTACGAGCCCTTATCACTGTGGTAGTGAGAGTGTGCACAATAGATAGACGCAGACGCGTGGCGAGAGAGTGCGTAGAGGGAAGAGTTGTGCATTAGGGTGTCTGTTGTAAGTTTCACCAGTGTGCAGCAGTTTACCTCTTTCATTTTCCTAGTATCCAAAACATTGTGAGAAAAACAGATCTAAAGAAGTAGTGTTTTTCAAACGGCTCATCTCAAGTGGTAATAATTCTCGGATTAGACATCTGAATCATAGAATAAAAATATTGAATGAGGATAACAGCCGCACCTGACATCCCACTCCAGAAAATAATAAATGTGATTTAAAGATTATGTCTGAATTGAAGTTCATTTATGCTCTTTATAGCACATTTAAATGTGATTGATTACTATTCTTCACTTTTGAAATGTCTAATGTTTAAATGACATCCGGTGTACATTTAAATACTCTTTGAAGTCATATCAAAAATGCCTAATATTAAAATTGAATTCAAAAGTGCCATAAAGAAATTTAAATGGTCTATAAAGATTCTTATGGCACCTTCAAATTACATTTATTTTTTCCGGAGCAGACACGGCCAACCGTGGTGTCAGAAATTTTGTGAAGCGAAATTATGCACGGGACATCACGTGTTGTGTCCCAATGAAAAAAATAAATTGAATCATTAAATTTTCACTTAAGAATGGTCTACTTCAACAAAATGAGCAATCCAGATGATAAGGACAATGACAATGACAAACTGTATATGAGAGATCTAACGGACTTGTATTCTTGTTAGTTTCAAGATTTAATATAATTATAATTATCATACTAACAGATTTTGTCGATCAAACGCTCAGCAGAGAGATTTTCCAAGAGTTAGTAATCAACTGTGAAGTTGCTCGTTAGTTTGATAGATTGCAGCGGAACCAGGAGAGAAATAGTTAAATCCTAAATATATCTATTTCTCTCCTTATTCTAGCTGCCAAACTGAATTCAACGATATTTTCATTTTTACAGGACTCGCATCCCATCAAAAACAACGTGGGATTCGGAAAGGATTCACACAGTTTCGAGGTCTTTTGCACAAGCGTGTTCGCGCATCTCTGAGACATTCTTCTGAAACTATCATAGTGGTTTTTTTTCCGGTGAGTACTAGTTCAGAAAGTTATGTGGTTGTGAAAATAGGGAAAAGAACAAAAAAACAGGAAAGATTCTGAGTGTGACAATTTATCCTCAACTATTCAACTCACAATTCGTACCAGGGATGATTGCGAAATTTCTGAATTGACGAATTTTTCGATTTTAAAACAAAATCGTTATCCAGTAAAAATTATTTTAAAAAAATTAATAAGGCATCAGTTGAAATTCTTGATGCTATTGAATATTAAATAAAACATTCAAAAAGTTGATAATAAATAAAACTTTTTATTAATTTTTAAAAGGTTAAACCAGTTTAACGAAAAATTTAATTCAATACGTTTACTTGGTAATTTCAGAATCAATCGTGATCCGTAAGTATTACTGATTATTTTTTTTAGATTCTACTAACTTTCTTCGCTTTGAGTCTTCTCATGAGGGATGGTCTGATTTTGACTGGTTATGAAGTCAAGACTCGACCGATTGAACCATTCGTTGGAGGTGTTTGGAACAGGCTTGACCTTACTCTTTCTGGAATCAGCGGTGTTAAGACAATGAGTAGCCACATAACTTCGGCCAACAACGCAGTGTACGTTTTCCCTACAGATGGTTTATTTCTCCGCAAATTTTACCTCATATCGGAGGTCTGTGACATTCAGAACTATGCATCTAGGGTTTCTATTTCTAGGGGGAAAATTTGAAAAGAAACGAACAATTTTGCACTTTAGTAGCTCGAAAATAAACTTTTTCAAACGTTATGAGAAAAACTGTTACTCTTAATTTTCCTTCCAGAGAGAAAACTAAAGCAGACGACTATAACCAAGTGTGGGGCAGTGTAGGAACCATCGAAGAAAAGACTCACTTCTTTGAGTTCATAAAGAAACTAATAAGAAAGCAGGAAAAGAATAAAATGCCTGTGGTTTCTTTCGTAAACAAAGTTGGGACATCGATCTACTATGACGATAACTGGACAACGTCCATGAGCGCCGCACTTGTTCTTCATCACACTTTATTTGGATGTGTAACACCGGCTTGTAAAGTGGAGGTTCATTTTTGAACGATTTTGGATTATATTAGGTTTTCGGGAAAGTTTCATCACAACTTTTTGTTCGTTCATTTTGTGTCGATGGTGAACTTCATGACGTTCTGATGAAGTTTTCTGATATTCAATCGAATTGAGAAAAAATGAGGAAGAAACTTAGAAAAAAAATGGTCGAACCAAACGTGTTTTAGCGTCTAAAAGCGGCTCGAGCGTAGCGAGGACTGAATAATAATTTTAAGGCGTACCTACAACCGTTTGGTGACAAGAATATTACGACTCAACGAGCACTGGAAGACACTGGTCATTTTCATGACGTCAGCCAAGTCGCACTTCTGATTGTTTATTCTCTCTACATGTCTGCGACTATCCTGTTCGACATTCGTGAGCGCCAGTCGCGCTTCAGATTCATGCAATTACGGTGCGGAATCGGATTGTCGTCACTCATCACATTCAACCTTGTTTACGAGTGGATATTACTGTTTCTCAGGACGGTCCCACTTCTTTTTGGCCTGGGCTCGTTTATGACTAACGGAATCGTGAGTTCAACAGGAAACATTAACGTCGTACAGTTAAAATAATTTATCACCATCTTCATACAAAAAAACATTGGTTCCCTGCTTATAAGAACAACAGCTGTTTTAGAAGCGTCTAGTGTTTAAGCTATATTATATTACATTGAAGAGAAAGTATCGGTAGAAATTACCCAATTTTCATTCGGACAAAAAACTGTATCGGAGTGAAATCGATCATTTTTGGAATCTTTGAGGATTTTGAAGCCGTTTTGTTTCTTGAGAATTGCGTGTCATAAGAAATTATGAAGAAACTAGGTATATGAAGGGCTATATACAAACAAAAACTAGCCACCTAGACGTAGCTACGAGATCCTTAAAGATTATGATAATATTGTATGCGATGGTCGCTCAGAGTACTACTTTACGCATCAGAAAAAAAGATCCGTTTTCATTATTTCAATTTTTCATGATACAAATATTTCCTATAATTCATTTTATTCTAAAATTTCAGAAACTGGAAGAACTAGCTTTACTTAATTTGTTTTATTCACTGGCTGGATTTTTTAACTCTTACTTTTTGGCTCAATTCTTCATATCACCGGAGAAGGGTTTCGTATCAATTTTCAGCTATCATATGATAACAGGTACCAGACATAATTGTGTCATGCTAAATTCTCAATGCAGGTCTTTTTGCACTATTTGTTCAACAGATCAGAATCAACAAGTACTTTACATCAATTATCAACTTCTTCTTCCCCACTTTCGGTATTATGTCAATCGTTCGAGATGTAAGATTGTTTTAATGACCGAAGAGTGTACGTTAATATCGCAGGTCTTTCACAATGATCTTGATCGAGAAGAATATATCGGATACGATGGTATCATCTTTCTCGACATGAATCATACTGCTCCAAAGTTTTTCTTTGTTGTTCTATCGGTAATTTTGAAATTCGTAGTGAGAATTAACTGCAAACTTTCAAGGCTTTCTTCTACCTGGCTCTCATAATTCTTTATAACTTGGAGTTCCACAAAAAGATTTACGGAATGGTGAAGCGAGCTAAAACAGCGGTAAGAACTAAACTACATACCTAGTTCGATCTCTATATAGAGGCAAACTCATCAGAAAAAAGGCCGAAGACACATTTTCAGACAAAGGGCGAGAGTTCTAGTGGAGACAGTCTTGTGAAAACGGAAACTGCCGAATGTGACAAATCCGAAGCGGCTAAGCAGTTGAATAAGCGAGAGGTGCTCGTGCTTAATGCCAGCACACAATATGGAATCGGCAAAAAATATGAAGTTGATAGTGTGAGCTTCCAGTTGGACAAGGCTACATGCCTGTGCATTGTTGGAGCGGAAGCTAGTGGAAAGACGTCTCTTCTCAAGGTTTCCTTAAACGCTTCTTCTTCTTCTTCATCAAACTTTTGTCAGATGCTGACAGGTGACGGAACCTTGTCCGATGGTATTATCAGAATTTGCGGAGTAGAAGTCAGCAAAAACTTCAACAAGGTATCTTAAATCCTCAAACAAATAGTGAAATACACCATTTAGAATGGGGCCGAGGTCGGTTATTGTCCACAAAATGACTACTTCCTTCATGAGTTCACCGGAGAGGAGATTCTCACAATCTTGGCACGTTTACGAGGAATCAAAGGGGGTGACGTGAAAAGCCATGTTGGCACGCTCTGCCAGCTGTTATCCATCCAGAAGAGTGCCAAACTACTACTTCGCAACATGAGTGCAGTACACAGACGGAGAATATCATTAGCAGCCGCTATTACAGGTAACACAGCTTTATGTATTTACCTCTCTTGTCTGATATACTCAATCCCCTGTGATAAAACGGTCACACTGAAAACACGTTCAACGTTCACTTAAACCCTGTTCCGCGCAGCAACGCGCGGTTGCATTGAAGTTAAAACTTGATATGCATACCGTTTCGAGCCAATGCTTTCAAGTTGAGAACGAGCTACGGAAAGAAAGTGACCAAAAAGCCATCTTTAATTGAAAAATAAATTATGTCAAGTGAGCAGCCGAATTTTCGTTTCTGAAAATAATTCTTAATTATTTTGATTGAGGTCTACCGAGGGTCATAATATTCGATCAACCATCAACTGGCCTCGACATCCACGCCAGAAATGTCTTCCGATGTGTCCTTGACAATCTACGAAGAGATTGCTGCACAATTGTGATGGCGACAGAATCAATCGGAGACGTTGAGATTTTGGCGGACAGAGTTGCCATTATGAAAGACGGTAATCTAACCAAAATTCAACTGAACTTCTCACTTTTTTCAAACTTTTATCATTATTTTAAATTTACTTTTTAAAAACAATTGAAGGCTCATTCGCGACTATCGGAACTATGTCAACCGTGAAAAAAATGTACGGACAGAGCTACACTCTATTTATCCGCGTGTCGAGAGAAGTACAACTCAAACAGGCTGTCGACACAGTTTTGAGAAAGTATCCTGATGCGTATCTCACAGTAAGATTCACTTTTTTCAGACAATACAGAGAAATATGGGTTCATGGGCTGGAAAAAAGATCAATGGAAATAGATATTATACTTATCAATTTATATTGTTTTTCAGGAGCAGTATGAGCTCCGAGCCAAGATTCAAATCCCCACGAGCTGTAAGTACTCGGAGTTGTTCCGGGCTGTAGATCTCATGCGGCACAAACAAAGATGGAAAAATTTCACCTTGAAAAGATGTACTATCGAACAGGTATGACCAAGCTATTTACCTTAGGATCAGCACACTTTCAGATTCTTGTCGATCTTAACAGTGGAATATCTCACCGTCCTGCTCCCACAAACTACGAGAGCAAAGTGAAAACGATAACCACAGCGCCAGCAATATCAGTAAGAAGAAAAATAGAAGTCGATTCCATAATGAATTTACAGGGACGTAAGGAAGTCGTTGCAAATTCCACGGAAGAAGCGGGCGCCAAAAAGATAACCGATGATCATGTAAGTTACACCCGGGTGAATTGACAAAGAGCATATTTGGCATAAAAACTGACAATCCTAGCAATCAAATTAATTTAAAAAAAGGCGATTACAGAAGTCGAAGAGAAGTAAGAATACCAAAAGGGAGAAGGGGCCGTCAAGACCTGAGAAGAAAGAAAAAGGAGATATAATGGCTTCCGAGAAGACGCAAGGGTCAAGTCTCCAGGAAAATCCTACTCTTTCTTCCGGTAGACGATGATTTTCGAGACCTCAAAGATGCCTTCATATAATTTTCTTTCCTTTTGTATACGAAAAAATTCGTAATCACACCCTTTCAACATATTTGGTGCACTTTTCTCTATTCGGCAATTTCGGGTATAAGATTCGCAGGTGATTTCGGGTGATTTTTACACTAGTCTGCGGATATAATAATTCTAGATCGTTTGTGAGATATTTAGAGTAGTATCTGATCTCGAAGGCCCCATTACATGATGATTTGTATTGTATTTTTATTCATTTATAAAGATTGTAAGTTATTCACCGTGCTTGTCAAACTATCTTTTAGAAGGAAAAACGTCTGTTTTGTGAAGCCAACTATTAGGTGTCGCAGCAATTTCTCTTTAAATATTTAGTATTTCTTGAACGAGGAAATTATTCTAGTTTTGGAAACGCATGTAAACTAAGAAAAAAAAAGAAATAATGTGGAATATTAGACAAAATCATCGCGTCTAGAAAAAGAAACCGGAAGCATAGAAATTTTTCCAAAACATCAAAAAAAAACTCACAGGTAATGCAGAAGTGAATTCGTACCTAGATACATAAATAATGGCATTTAGTAAAACGCACCGAGTGCACCACACTGCACCGGGTAAATTTTCCATTCGTATTCAGGCTTAGGCTGAACCTAAGCTGGCCCAAATCTAACCTAAGCCTAGAATAGAGATGAACTTTTAACAATTTTAAGTTTTAATTTAATAGCTTAGGTTCAGCCTAAACCTGAATACGAATGGAAAATCAACCCGGTGCTGTGCGGTGCACCCGGTGCATTTTACTAATTGCCATAAATAATAACAAAAAACTCACCGCTGATTTTTAAGATGGCCTAAAAATGAAAAATAGTGCTGTGTCGTCAATTAAACTGTACTCGGTGCCGTAAGTGTGACTGCGGTTAATGCAAATCTGACGACACTTTCAAATTGACTCGTTTGCATTGGCATTTAGGAAAACACACATAGCTTCCTCTACCTGTAAAAAAAATCTGGCCTTCGTAAATCGGTTACTTAGTTTCGCCTTGAAACACAAGAACGATTATGTTATGCGCCTTTAATTTCAATGAACTGTAAGTAAGAATAATAATTTAAATCCACAAAGATCTAGCTGTTCGTTGTGAGAGTTACCGTACTCATTCTGCAAAATTGAGATTAGAGCGCGTTTGAAAACGGCCATGCTTCTAGCGATATACGTGAAACACGGAAACGCGCAGACCACGGACGGCAGACCACCCCCGGCAGGCCACCTTTTTTTCTAAGCTTAGGCAAGGTTAAGACCCCCTGTTCGAACATAAGCTAAGCCTAAAAATAGTGCTGATTAAGATCCACAAAAAAATTGGGGTCCCAACCTTACCTAAGCCTAGAAAAAAGGGGTGGTCTGCGCGTTTCCGTGTTTTCCTAAATGCCGTTTGCATTATATTTCTTTATTCACAGCTCGTTCCTTCAGAACTTTACCTTAAAAGATACCGTTTCATTTAGAAATTGAAAAGGTTCTCCGGTATTCAGGATCTTTGTTTTTATTAGCTTGATATGTGCATACAAAAACCAGCTTTCATATAGTTTTCGGCCCGAAATTTGAAAACTAGGTAGAAGTGGCAGATTTTGAGAATTATGTATGAGAAAGGACGTTTGTAATTGCAACCAGTTATGGAATGAAGACCACTCTGAATTGTATTACGAACAAATTTCTGTCTATGCCCTGTTGCTATGAATTTCACTGATGAAATTCTACGGAAGCTGAGAAGTCTAGGAGAAGGGACGGCTATGGTGAAACTGTCTCCCATCAAGAATACAGTTTCCTTCAGGTACTGCGTGGTGTTGAGTTATCCAGACCAGGATTCATAAAGAAGGTTGATATTCTGTCGGCAGCCCTGTTGAATATGTATGGTTTTCAGATGATTCTTTGAAAAATAGAAATGATATTTTTCTAACGTTTCTTATAAAAACAAAATTGATTTTTGCTGGAAATAATTCCTCTCACTATCTCCAGCTATCTTTTTATAAATTGATTTCTCCGGAGATTCCTGTCGATCCGCTTGGTATAGTTCCAGGATAATTCTCGTTTACAGAAGGAAGAGGAAAGTCGCCACTCTTTGTTTCAACAGCCCCGATTTCGTGGCATTAGTGCTTGCTGCAGTCCAAGTTGGAGTCGAAATTTATCCCCTAAACCCTTCTTATAAGAAATGTAAGAGGGTGGTTGTGAACCTAAGAAATCATCAAAAATTGCAGATGAAATTGAAAAGTATACAGAAGGAATCGATGTTGTTATAAATGACGATACGCTGAGAAACATGTTACTTACAACAAGTGAGGAGAAGTATGAAATGTCTCGCAATGGCGGCGTCATTTTCTTCTCATCCGGAACAACGGGCCCACCGAAACCATTCTTCTACTCGCAGAAACTTCTATTAAACCAATTGAACCAGTTCCAGATGATTGCCTATTCTGACGATTATCACAGTCCGTCTGGTGATGACGTGTGTTATGGCGTGTTGCCTTATTTCCACGCCGGTGGTCTTATTACTGGTGGGTAGACGTTTGACAATTTGAAATCGTCTGAAAGCTATTGAGATAGTGCAGAAACCATTTCTCGACACCTTATTCGTTTTTGATATCTAGTGAGTATGACAAATATGTAGGAAGAATCGTGTTAACCTGAAGGGGGTGAATGGTGGAGACTCTGCACACTCTTCCCTCGACACACTCTCACTAACATAGTGAAAAGAGGAGGTGGGGACACACATCCTCCTGCTTACTGCTTGAAGGTGTATGAACTCTGGTCACTCCGAGAAGTCCTCACTGTCTCGCTAGCTCTCGCACGTCAGCAATCTCGCCTTCGGCCACACTCTCTCACCTATTCGAAAGCAGTGATCTCTACAATAACTCGCGATTTTACTTTTAATTTTTGTGAGAAATGATTAAATGTGATAGTTAGAATATTTTAAACACTCGAGTAGAAATACAAATGTAAAACAATGGAAAAATACTCATTGCAAATGAAAAGTAATACGGAAAAATGAAAAGAGAATATCGACTAGCCCCTGCCCACCGTAAACCTACATAAAAAAATTCTATGACCGGGGGTTGTCTCTGTACTCTCTCATTTTCGCTACTGTTCTCACCTCGGCACATAAACATGGAGATGCGCGCTTACCTTGCAAGGTGAGAGAAGCTACATAGACACTATTTGGACAATATGTAGCTTTACCATGTCTCACATCTCCCTGTTTATGCGCCGAGGTGAAAACAGTAGCAAAAATGAGAGAGCACAGAGACAAAACTCCGGTCATAGAATGTTTTGTGTAGGTTTACGGGGCACGGAGTGCCAAGTTAAAAAAATTAGAGTGGGGGTAGAGTTTCAAAAAAGGCGCGAATCACTCGACCCCAATCAATAGATTTAATATTAAGATTTAATATATTTACGCTCCGGATGACCGCTTCTCAGCCGTCTATTGGTATTTCTAACCATTTATTCCATGTATTCTGCTCAATTTTAGTCCTCATTGAACAAAAAATTGTTTTAAAAGTTATTGTAAGATATTTCGAGGAGACTACTCTCTAAAAAAAATAAATTATTCTGAAATATGTCAAAAATAAACAAAACGGATTTTATGCCGCTAAGAATCATTCGTATTTCTACTCGAGTGTTTAAAATATGTTAACTGTCACTAACAAGCGCTCGAAATCAAAAAGTTCGAACATTCCTCTCAAAAATTGAAAGTAAAATCGCGAGTTACTGTAGAATTCACTGCTTGCGAATGGGTGAGAGTGTGGCAGAAGGCGAGACTGCTGACGCGCGAGAGCTAGCGAGACAGGAAGGACTGTTTGGAGTGACCAGAGTTCATACACTTTCAAGCAGTAAGCAGGGAGATGTGTACGGTACACACAGATAGGAAAGGTTAGAAACATTGTAGTAGAATGCCGATGGTTTCTCTCAACAGCTAATATGTTTCAGTATTTTCACAGCTGTGGAGTGGCGCGAAGATTGTTGTCAACGAGAGATTTGAGCCACAAGATTTCCTGAGAAACATTGAAACCGAGAGGGTGACCATCCTATTCTTAGTCCCTCCTGTGATGAAGTTTCTTGCTGAGGCTGATCTGACCGGTTACGATTTGACTTCGCTACGGTACTTGTCTCACTATCAATAGAATAACGAATACTTCCAGTTCTATCTTCATAGGAGCAGCATCAACGAGACTGGAACATTTCGAAGCTGTGAATCGGAGGTTGAAATTGGATCATCTTATTCAATGTATGTTCTTCGTGGTGACGTTGAGGCTGAACTTGAAGGATGAAACTATGCCGCGCAGCAGCGCGCGGACAAATTGCAAATTATGCAAAAAATACTTCTTGGTGCATTCATATACCGTATTCAGTATACGGTATAACCGAGTTCGGCGTTCTACTGTCAAGTACAGGAAGAGGAGTGTGTGATGGGAAAAATGTCGGGAAGCCGTATCCCCTGGTCGCCATAGAGGTTGGACCGATTTGCTTCCTAACCAAACAAAAAAAGAATGTTTAGGTGACGAACGATGAGATCTGTATCAAGTCTGCTGCTACAGGTTAGACTTTTAAAGATTTCAGATGATATGAGTTGTTGATTTCAGGAGATGAATTTCTACCTACTGGAGATCTAGGGTATTTAGATGATGATGGGAACTTGATAATCTCAGGAAGGAAGAAGGAGATGATCAAAATTCGTGGTTGGCAGGTGAGTAGCAAGACCGTCAGAGTCTTCGTAAATTTTCGGATATGCTACCTCCGAGTAGATTCTCTCTCTCTCTCTCTCTCTCTCTCTCTCTCTCTCTCTCTCTCTCCCTCTCTCTCTCCCCTCTCTCTCTCTCTCTCTCTCTCTCTCTCACTCCCTCTCTCTCTCTATCTATCTCTCTCTCTCTCTCTCTCTCTCTCTCTCTCTCTCTCTCTCTCTCTCTCTCTCTCTCTCTCTCTCTCTCTCTCTCTCTCTCTATCTCCCTCTCTCTCTCTCTCTCTCTCTCTCTCTCTCTCTCTCTCTCTCTCTCTCTCTCTCTCTCTCTATCTATCTCTCTCTCTCTCTCTCTCTCTCTCTCTCTCTCTCTCTCTCTCTCTCTCTCTATCTCCCTCTCTCTCTCTCTCTCTCTCTCTCTCTCTCTCTCTCTCTCTCTCTCTCTCTCTCTATCTCCCTCTCTCTCTCTCTCTCTCTCTCTCTCTCTCTCTCTCTCTCTCTCTCTCTCTCTCTCTCTCTCTCTCTCTCTCTCTCTATCTATATCTCTCTCTCTCTCTCTCTCTCTCTCTCTCTCTCTATCTCCCTCTCTCTCTCTCTCTCTCTCTCTCTCTCTCTCTCTCTCTCTCTCTCTCTCTCTCTCTCTTTCTATCCAGGCGTTTCGGTCAAAATGTCAACCCTAGGTCAATCCATCAGAAATCGAGCAACTGATTCTAACTGTGCCAGGAGTTCAAGACTGTGCAGTCCATCTTGACAACGATCTCTTAGTTGCGTCCATTGTCGGTGACATCGACGTCAAGGCTCTTCTGAAGATAACAAGAGGTTTCATACTCATGACGACGTTCCTCTTCATCTTCCCTTTTCAGACTCCTTCGCATCTTACAAGCAGATTCAACAGGTGAGAAAAGTCAACGCGATTCCTCGGAATGCGTCTGGAAAACTTCAAAGACACCTTCTATAAAACACATTTATTAAATAAACCTCGTATTTCGGAAGATTCGTTAGATTATGGTTGGCTTATGTGTGATACAGTACCCTACAGTAGATTTTCATCTTCCTGCTTGTGACACGTTTCCAGGAATGATTCCCAGTCTGTGTTTGAAGTAGTAGGAGGAGGGTTCAGAGCGGGAACGGGAGCACTATCATCGTACAACTGTAGGAGTGGGCCTATCTGGTATTTGGACGTGCTGCTGGTACTTTTCAAAGGTGTAGAGTCTTGCAGTTCTATAAGCTCTACTAGTGGACTGTCCCTCCCGTCTTCCAGTGCATCTTCTGTTGCCATCTCGAAAACTGGAGAATCTCTTCCGAAGAGTAAGTCCTTGACCTCTGACGGCTCCGGTTCGGGTTCTACTTCCCTCGGTTTTGTCGACTCTTGTTCTTTCTTCGACGTTCCAGTTAGAAGATGCTGAAAATACATTGTAGGATAAAATTAACTGATACAGAAAACTTACACTGAGAACCTCGAACTCATAGTTGTTGAAGCTGTTCAGGTTGGCCGCGAGTGTTTCATAGGCTTTTGAGGTTTTCGAATAGTACTCGAACAGTTTGCTCTGATAGTGGCTCAAAACGTAAGAAAGCAAATTCGATCTTGATGCGGAAAGCAAGTCAACTTTTTGAAGTGTATCCATTTTCAGCTGATCCAGCTTTTCTTTGTTTATCCTGACGTTGACCTGAGCTTCGCGGAATTTTTCCATACTCCCCGGCACATCAGGGTCAAGCTGAAATTCGAACTTAAAGGAGAGAAGTAATAAATACGTGAAGTGAAATGGGAGACCCAAAAAATAAATCGTAAAAGCTACGCTACAGTAACCATTTGATCTACCTAATGATACGCATTATCGATTTTTACCTTTTCAACTTTTTTCTTTTCTATTTACATTTTCAGTCTCTCTTAGCTTCATTATAATTCACCTCTTCACTAGTTTTCTTCATCCACAGCAAACTTCCTCGGTACTCAGTTCTAGTCATTTTGACTGCTTCCACAGTTTGAGCACAGTCTCCTATTGCTCTTTCAACGAATACTCCCAGTTTGTTGAAGAATCTGAACCTTGTTCTTCGTGTTTTCATCTCACAATTGTACTCACGTTGCTATTGGAATTCTAGCAGCATTCAGTTGGTGGCTGGAAAAAAGTAAAGCTCGGCCACACGCTATTAGACTTCTCCCGATTACTTCATTCTTGTCCACCTTTCCTTTGTCTTTTAAATATTTTCCGAGAATGTTTTGGACGAGTGTTTCGTCTGAAATCTTCTAAGTTATCATCTTAGATTTCTGTTGAACAATCCAAATTCATTTTAAAACTATTTTAATTTCAAAATTACCTAGAACATCTACACACATGTTGTCGACACAGCTAAGCAGGCTGATAGATGTGTCGTTAACGGATTTGAACAGATTCAAGCACGTGTCTAATTCCAAGTCACTGGCTTCTAAGTGTTCGTCTTCCTGAAAATCCTTTTGAATCACAGTGGACTTTTGCAAGAGTTTCAGAGAAAATACCGTTTTCACTCAGTTTTAGTAGATGAATTCTCAAGAATATTGAAATTTTCTGTTAATATGAGAAAAAGAGTCATATTTTACACCAAAAATTAACCTTCTTGCCCAATTTAGTTCTTATAAATTGCTTCGCTGTCCAATAGTGCCTTTGCATGTTGTTAAGCGGAGATTCATCATATTTATTTATGAACCTATCCGCATTCATTCCGCTTGTATTCCTTTCGTAATATTGAGCAGCCATAATGCTAAAAATGAATAACTTGTCGGGAAAACTGACAAGTGTCAAGAAATCGAGATGAGAGCAAAACACAGGGGGGAGTGATGAGGGACAATACCAAGCATTGAAAGAATATCAAGGAACAATATGGATAACACGAAAACATGTAGCGCATGCAGAAGTACTCATAGATGAATAGGGAAATCGCAAAAACAAGAAGACCTTGGCTAATCTTCTACTGAATTGCTTTTTAGGTGTTTTATAAACAATGTATTTCTTTTCTTATTATCTACGATTAGGAAGGCTGTTAGAGTAGGGTAGATGAGAATTTACCATCTCTTCATAACAGCGAAATTTGATCAAAAATTGAGGTCGCTACGCTCAAAAGGGTGTAGTTATGAGGGTATATTTCAAAGGGTAATAGTTTTGCACCCCATAAAAATTATAATTTTTTCGTCTGATAAGCGAGATTTAGGAAATAGAATCGAAACGAAGGTTTAACACTTTCTAAAATTTTATTTTTTTAAGTGGGAGATAATGTAGTGAACAATTTGAACCCTTTTCCTCAAAGTAGTTGTAAATTTGAGCCGAGTAAGTTGGCCCATAATGCTTCGCATGTTTTTACGATAAACACTCTAGAATACGTTTTGTTATTGACCAAAGCAGTACTTCGTAAATAAAAAGTGGTACAAATCGCCAAAAACCACTCGGAAAGTGAAACGGAGCAAAAGGGCTGGCAAACACCAAGACTACAGCTGTAGACGAGCTTTTAGCAAAAAATCGATAGCCTCCTGAGGGCTGCCAGATAAGGAATTCACGCTCCGCTGTCATGAACATGCCCTTAGAACCATTAATTTACTCGAAAAACACATGAAATTGATGCCCATTAGCCGTTCGGAGGTGGAAATTGGCTGCTTAAAATGGAGAAGATCGCGCATATGTGCCGCGGTGCCATTTCGCCGAGAAAGAGTGTTTTGCATATGAAGGATTTCGCCGGATCTTAGTCCAGTGAGAGATGAAATTTCGTAAATTACATACTCGCTGCAAAATCAACATGTTATACGCGGTTTTGAAGATGAATTAGCGTTGTGCTAGGAGTGTTGGCGAACTCGCTTCGTGGCCTTTCTGTTATGGAATTAGTACTAACATGGGAAGTATATGAAAGCCCGGAGAATCTATGAGGTCTGAGTAGTCTCATAGGTTTTCAAATATGATGAAGACAATGGAACTGCTCTCAGAAGTTGCTTCACCGACCTCGTTTAGGAGTTATGGCCAAAAATAGAATTCACACGCAATTTTCAAAAAAGTGGGATCTGTAATGTTGAAGAATTCTGTCGTGAAAAGGAGCGAATGAGTGAACATGGAGTTGACGCAAAAATTTGTGTCTTTCATGGTAGAGTGGTCAAAGCTCACGCATTTCATTTTTCACGGCAAAGTTCGATTCTCACTTGATACACGTTTTTGCCCGAGAAATACTACAACGATTCATCACTTGCGATCAAGGCTCATACTATGAACCCTTGTGTAACTCTTTCCAATTTTGGACCCAAAAATTTTTGTCACAGAATCGACTGAAAACGTAGGAATTGATAGAGTCAATCATTCTGAATCGTTTGGAATAGGTCTCGCCTCTGGAAATCTGCTAGAAGTCGAGTTACAGAAGGTGAAAGTTGGACGATTTTTAACGTCCACTTCAGATGCATGTAACTTCGGAATCGAGCCTCAGAATCCAGACAAAACTGAGTTTTCCGTGCATCTCGAACTTTTAAAATTCAATAAAATTCAAAATCTCAACAGTTTTTCCTACCCAACATCACAGATCCCCCTTTTTTGAAAATTGCATGTGAGTTCTATTTTTGGCCATAACTCCTGAACGATGTCGGTGAAGCAACTTCTGAAAGCAGTTCCATCGTCTTCACCATATTTGAAAACCTAAGAGACCACTCAGACCTCATAGATTCTCCGGGTTTTCATATACTTCCCATGTAAGCAAATGTGAATATCAATGAGAAGAGAACACGTGCCGTGGAGCAACGCGCGGTTAAAGCTAACAAAACCTTTTTGATGGCGATTAAACGATTCCGATCTTATGCCTACAAGCTGAGATCGAGCGACGGAAAGACAGTAGCCTTTTTCACTGGAAAAATAGGAGAGACGGAAGTTTTGACCCAGGTCCATTGCTTGTAATTACCGGAAACCGTTACAAGAATATCCAATCAAATAGAAACGATGTGACTTGAAGATCGGAACGAGAAGTAACTATCAGTATTGAGAAATGTGGGAAGACACTGGCTATTGTTGTTATTCGGAGCCGCTTCATAGTAGTACCCGTACGTCAAAACAATTGTGCGGTCAGAATACTAGAGGCTCCTCCTTTCTGGAAAAAAAAATTCGACGTCTAACACACTCCTTTTCGTCGCCTGAAGTGAAGAAAACGAATCTTATTCTCAACAGTTTTCACTTTTCACTGTCTAGTACAACTACGTAGGTTCAGTTGGAACGCCTATTACCAGTGCAAGTGAGAGGCCCTTCTTTTCGAAACTTTCTTGTCATTTTACTCGTACAAATCTCAATTTTGACTCGTCGCTGTAAGAAAACCGTTAGTCGCGTTGCGGTCAGTCGTTCATATGCAAAAAAAACGCAATGCGTTAGAAAAAATCTGCAACTAAATTGCGCGTCTAATAGCTTCCGAGAACAATCAATATAAATGAAACAACTTTATTCCAACAACAATAAATAGTAAAATCCATGAAAAATCAATGTCACAACCTTATGGAGAAGTCTGTTCAGTTTTGACCTTCGAAGATGGACTGTCTTCCGAAAGATCTCTCTCCTTCATAACCACGTATTCTCTTGTGGAAAATCCAAACTTCAGAACATCCTTCTCTTGCAGTTCGACGTATCTGAATAGATTTGTAGAGAGAAAGTGTTTTCCTAACATTCTTTTACAAATAATTCAATACATAAATAATTCGAATCGATATTTCCCACCATTTACGATCACTCTTGTTTCATTTTTAGTTCATCGTGAAAAGTTTTGGAATTTAGGGACTACTGAACATGAAAATCGTTTTTTGTTAGTAGGGAATGAGTATTTTAAACTACGCTTTGGAGACAGGCGAAAACACGTTGAAAATATGAACAACAATAAAAGAAATGTTTAAAATGTTGTCGTTTCGGGAATATTGCTAAATTATCTCCTATGATGATGGTCATATTTTTTCGATCGGCACTGCAGATGAGTGTATCCTGATATTACACGCAGGTAATCCTCGCTACGCTCAGGGCCCGTTCCCCCTTTTTTCAAGTTCACGTGTCAAAAAATCTTGATTGAGAACAGATGTGGTGCAAGACTCTCATTCTCTCTTTCTC
>OZ022254.1:6262942-6419002 GCA_963978915.1 Caenorhabditis parvicauda
AACATGTTCCTCATGGTAGCTGCTATTCGCCGCACACCCAGAGATCATTCTGTACACCAACGCCTTGGTGAATGTATGTCTGATGCAGCTGTCTCTATTCTCATTACGTCACTCACAGGTGAGCTACTTTGAAAGTTTGCCATCGCAGATCTCCGGTCTATTTCAGATATTCTCTCGTTCGGTGTTGGTACAATCACATCGATTCCGGCCGTCAGAATCTTTTGTACGTACACGGGTGTCGCCATTTGTTTTGCTTTCCTGTACCAGATCACCTTCTTCGCCGCCTGCCTTGCACTTTCCATCAAATACGAAGCAGCTCATCGTCACTCAGTACTGCCAGCCATTGAGACGATCCCAGAGGAGAAACGAACATCTGTCGGGGTGATTCAGAGAATCTTCAACCTTGGATCTATGACTAAACCGAAGGGGTCCACCAGCTCAGGGGATAAGCACTTTACCGCCCGTTTCTTCGAAAATTGGTGAGTATTCCGCATAACTTCATGAAAACAATTCCGTTTCACACGAAGAACGCAATTCTCAGGTACGCACCAATCTTGATGCACCCTGCGGTTAGAGCCCTATCGATGGTTTGGTTTGTCGTCTATCTTCTTGGTGCATACTACGGGTGTACTCAAATCAAGGTGAGAACTTTTATAAACATCAAAATCATATGGAATACTCGTTGTTAAAAAGTTTTACTTTTAAAGGAAAAATACATCGAATTTTATCATCTGGTTTTTCTCACCGTTTGACTTACAGGAGGGTCTCGAGCCGATCAACCTGCTAATCCAAGACTCTTACGCTATTCCACACTATCATCTTCTCGAGAAGTACTTCTGGAAGTACGGTGCTCAGCTGCAAGTCGTAGTCAATAATGCCCCAGATCTGCGAGATCCAGTGGCCAGAGAAAGGATTCACGCGATGGTCGGTGACCTGGTGACCAGCAAACATGGAATTGGTCTTGAGTCGGTTGATTTCTGGATGTTCGACATGGAGAGGTACATTTCTAATTTCCTTCTCAACATTAAAGCGGATTATGAAAAGTGGGCGGGGCAAGAGGGGTGGAGCATTACCGCTGCCTTTTCGCTATGTTTGAACTAGTTTTTTTCAGATACTACAGAGACCAACTTCAAATCCCAATCGTCGACTCTGCGTACTACGGACTTCTGCAACACTGGCTGGCGTCGAAAACCCGAAATCCTGCTGCGGAAGACCTTCTCTGGGCCAAAGATGATAACGGAACGAACATTGTCCAAAGCTTCCGTTTCGTGATTGGTATGAAGGATCTGGTTAAGACTATGCAACAAACTGAGGCGACCAATACCTTCAGAGAGGTTTTTTATTAGACATTTAAACTCTGCAGATGAATGATGAAATAAAAGAAAAGAAATTCCATCCTCGTTCCGTATTGCACCAATAACATATCCAAAGAATCTGAATACACTATGATTCAGAACCGGAACTAGTATTTTTTTTAGAAACTCAAAAGGTAAATGTATAAAATTTCAGGTAGCCGCTCGTTGGCCGGAATACAATGTTACAACTTTCATGCCTTTGTGGTTGTTCACCGATCAGTACGCCATTATCGTCCCCAACACTGTCCAGAACATCGTCATCGCTTTGTTTGTCATGATCGCCATCGCACTGATCTTCATCCCTCAACCCATGTGTGCCATATGGGTCGCTCTCGCCATTGCCTCCATCGACTTTGGTGTCATTGGGTACATGACCCTGTGGGGAGTCAACTTGGTTCGTTATTTGTTACCACTTACAAACTCATATTATTTCACCTTATGACTGACAGTCTCCTGTAGACTACTGTATCGCCCTGCTTTATGTATACGGAAAAATGTGAATGATAAAATCTGGAGTTGTTTTAGGATGCGATATCAATGATCACAATCATCATGTCTATCGGATTCTCCGTCGACTACTCTGCGCATATCACTTATGGATATGTGGTGTCACCGGCAGAATCTGCTACAGGAAAAGTAGTAGACGCGCTGGCAGCCCTCGGATGGCCACTAGTTCAGGGTGGTGTTTCTACCATCATAGCTGTTTGTGTTCTCTCCAACATTCCCGCATACATGATTGTCACATTTTTCAAAACGGTGAGAATTCCATGATTTTCTCAGTAATTATTCATAGTTCAGGTTGTACTTGCTATTTCTATCGGACTGATCCATGGAATCGTCTTCTTGCCAGTTCTGCTCTCATTCGTTATGCGTGCATGTTGTATGGTAACGAATATCCACCCAGTCACTCCGAAGACGGTGAGGATACTCATTGCGAAGTTAAGCATAAGATTTTCCAGCAGCGAGCATCTCCACGGTTAGAAAAGGGTGAAGGTGATGGCGAGTCTCTTGGTTACGGATCTGGAGGCGCGTCAGTTCGAACTTCATCACCTGTTGGAATTCCACCTCGATTGGATTTCAATGATGTCTCACCAACCGTTCATAATCGGTCTCGATCATCTACCAAGAGCCCAGAGCATATGAAATAGCATTCATAAACGTTACCTACTGTGAAATTGATTCCAATTCTCCTACACATCGATTCCATCATATTTAATACGTGTACTTAACTTACATTCTGTAAAAATAAACTTCTAACATGATTTCAACTCTTGTGTCAGAAAAAATAACCAAATTTCTGAACCCTGGCCACATATATTTACATGAGTATTTCCAAAACCGATAGTCTGGTGAAACTTTCGGCTGCTAAGTTATCAACAAAGGTGAGTTTAGAATGTTTCAAGAAATAAAAGACCATAGCGTATTTCTGTACTCAAAACAGACTTTTCATAACTTTTTATAAACATAAAGTAACAATAACAATTACTTCTCGGCCTCGGCGGCATCGCGAGCTCTCTTCTCACGCTTACCGGCGTATTTCTTGTCGGAGCGTTCCCTTCTGAGGAGTCTGAAGATTTGGGTTTTTCTCTCAGCGTCGGTAACAGCTCTTGGCTCTTCGAAGGTGATAGCGTGGCTGACTGGGAGAATATCTCCTCTGAGCTGAGCGGCAACCTTGAGTTCTTCAGCCTGAAAGAATGAATGAAAAACAATAAAGAAAGATAAATCTTACAGTGCTGTCTCCCTTCTTTGGTGCGCTGAGCTTCTTCGGGAAGAGGATCAACTTAGACTTGTACTCCTTCAGACGTTCAACGTTAGCCTGAATGAATACTCACGTGAGTTAACCAAAAACACCACTAGAATGCGAAGAATCAAAAGTTTACCTTGAGTCCTTCAGCAGTCTTGTTGGTTCTTCTGTAGTCAACAGCGATACCGATAGTGCGGGCCTCGTTCTTTCCGATACCGGCAGCCTTCAGCTCCTGGAGAGAGAATCCTCTTCCAAGGCGGAGCTTGGAGTTGAATCGCTGAGTTGGGCAGCGAACAACTGATCTACAAAAACCGTATATACGTTAAGTTCAAAACGTATAAACACAGATTCAATGTGGAAAAAGCAATATATTCATTCAAATTAAATCATACCGGAGAAGTCCAGCTACTGGTCTTGGGGCAACAGCGGCAGCCTTAGCTTGACGGTTTTGACGGCGTCTGAGCTTGCGGGCTGGCTGGTTGAACCAGGTCTTTACACGCTTGGTCCAGTGCTTGCGGAAATGGGCATTGCCCAACATTTGGTTGCCACGGGGGGCCATTGTACCCTTCTAAACGTTTTTGTAGTTATTTATAACCAGTAAAGTGATTAGATTTAAGGAATTTAATGTTACAAAGAAAAGATGTTGGAAAAATCAAAATAGACATCAAAAACAACGTAGGAGAAATCCATCGAAATAAAAAGAAAAAATTTCTAAAAATTTGCCAGTGATGAAGGGTTGGATACTCAGTCAACGGTAGAACATTTGCCTGCGTACGTCTCTCGTTTGCGAGACGCATCATGCGCCTTTAGTTTTTCTGTGGATTTACAAATATTTTATTATTTTTATTATTTTTAATTCTTTGTGCTTCTTTATGATCTCGAAAAAACTCATAGGAAAAATTCCAACCAAATCCATCAGATTTTTATTTTTCTCAGTTATAATTAAAATATCAAGAAGTTCTTCATCCAAATACTGATTTTGTTCTGTTTTTTTTCATTGCCGACATGTTCTTTTTTCAAACTTAATCCGCCTTTTCATTCAAAAACTGTCTATAATTTTTATTCTCTCTTGTAAAATCATCGATACAATTTATTATAGTTTTCACAACTGTTAGGTATAAGTTTTATGTTGGCCTTCTGAGATCGAGAGTTTGGGCATCTTGTTTGTCTTATTTCTCGTGAACTTTGTCGTAGGTGTCCTTGTTCTTGTAAGCTGCCACATATCCTGTATTGGCGTTGGTCTCTTCTCTTCCGGCTTTACCTTTTCCTTAATATATAATATAATTTTACATCTCAAAAAATTGCTGAAACCTTTTCCTTCAGCATCGAATCTTTCTTTGTGAGCGCCCGTATACTTTGTATGATCAGTAAGTCTACTGTAAACTCCTGCCGCATTCGCCTTTGCAGCACTGTTCAGTGCGGGAGCTTCCAGTTTGGCAAGTTTTTCTGTTATTGCGTCCAGTTCCTCCTAAATTGTTCAAACTGTAATCAAACACAGAATTAGTTTACCTGAACAGACTTCTTGCTCTGTTTTGCTCTGTCACCCGCCACAAATGCAAGGACTTTCTTTGTTTCGTCAAAGTTAGTCTTCTTTTTCGGTCTGAAAGTTGCTTATATCCATTCCGCTTTGTGTTCATTCCTACCCAGCAACTTTGCTGAATGCAATTCCTGTCATTGTAGTAGTAATGGTCTTGCTGTCTAACACACCAGCATCTTTGAGCCATTTGTCGAAGTTTTTGCCGGTCATCTCCGTAGCTGTTGCGGCGCCGAACTTGGTGAACGCTTCCCATCTATAATACATGTATTTTGATGTTCTGTAGTTTCACGCAAACATCTCGATCCGTAGGTTTTTAACTATTTTATTACCACAATGCTGCACAAAAATGATTTTTAAAACGCAAATTCCAGTATGTTCAGATTCTTATGGCGCTTTTTTACAAAGTACGCAAGAGTTAGCTTGAAAGTTGTACTCAATAACATATACCAGAGCTACGGATATGGAAGCAAAAATGTTTCATGTGTCATGCCCCGCAAAACTTTCATGTTGTTTTTTTGAAATTGTGCAAAATATGGTGTTTTTCATATAACTAGGCGATATTTGATGAACCTTTTCTTGATGTCGGCGTTGTCCCAGTTGAATTCTGGTGCTGCTGACATCGTCCTACTGAAAGTTTCATAGAAGTTTGACCATGAAAATGTGAACAGATGGAAGTGTGTGAGACTGGTTGTTGGTTTATTGTTCTGCTACCCGTGGCAACGGAAAGGCAGAATTATGTTGTTTGATTATTGCCAATTGGAAATTGGCGACGGTGGAGTTATGAAAATTGCGTATTTATTTCTTATAAACATTTGAAGATTATAACTTTGTATATATCAGGCTCAGGGAAACCGTTCGGTGTCTGTACGGTTTCTGGAATTCATATCGGATTGGTAATTTATTGAATTCCGTTTGGATTCATACGGATACCGAACGTTTTCCCTGAGAGGGTTGATTACGGGAGACATTAAAAATAACTTTGACACGGTTTTCTTGATTTAAACAAAGCCAGTAATCAACCCTCACAGGGAAAACGCCTACAAATAAATGATATAATTAACAATAATTGAATAGTTGATGGTACAAACAATATGAAAATTTTGGTAATCGAATTGTAACGACACTTTGTGTCTAATTGTACTTGCCAGGAATCAATAACATGTTATTCGTAGGTTGCATAGATATGGAAATGGTGAGTAATTCAAGCCTCATGAATGCAAACACAAGACTGGAGCATTTGGACAGCTCCAGCAGATACTTATCTCATCGAGGGTAACGAGCGGTGGAAGAGCTTTTCGAACTCGAAAAATGCAGGAATTCAACAGTCGCTGTTATCAGAGAAATGCATGTGGTGTGTGTCATATCAGTCGATTTAGTCATCCTTCGTAAAGAATAGAAAAACATCGATAAACAATTAGTTTTTATGTTTTCGATGGATTAAATCTGGAATTTTCCTGTTCAGAGCAACTGGAAATATCAAAAGTTCATGATCATTTTTCATTGATGATCCAAATTTTGAGAAAAGGATAATTTGTAAGATTTTCGAGAATTCTTATGATTCAAGATATTTCAACGAAATAATTTTCCTAAATTCACAAAGAAATGTGGAGAAAAATGAGGGTAAACCACCTAATTCGAAAATTGCAATGTCAAAGATTCTTTCTGATAGTCACTAACTCACATGGGACTCATACCAAAATGCGAAGAATCTGGGGTCTGAATGGCTAAAAGACAAATATGGTGAAGACGATAGAAGCCGGTTTCGAAAAGTTCTTCACCGACCGATTTTCGGAATTATGAGTGAGAATCTAGATTCAAACGCCAGGGAAAGAGAGAAATCGAGTGCATTGCGAAACATCGACCAACACCGATGTTCTGGTTATCTGTCCTTGTGGAGTAAACATGTTCGCGCGTGTGTGTGTGTGTTGCGTACGCACAGAGTCAATTTCAAAATTTCGAAATCGGAGGTTGCATCGGCATTTTTAGTGAAGAAACACACATACACACACAAAGAAGAAAGACCGCTATACGACGTCTCTCAGCTACGTGTGATCTATGACCATTCACTCACCCGCTCACCCTCACATGTCGGAGGTGTCGTTTCACCTGCATCCACTTTTATGGACTTTTAGCCTCACCAAATGACAAGTAACAAACAAATAAAACCCAGCAAGGTCTTTCTTTGTTCTTTTATGGATTTGATATTCTTCGGAATATTATTGCACGGGAGCGGAATTTCGAAAACCGTCGGAAGTTGAAAATTCCGAGAAGAAAGAGACTGAATTTGAATTCTTTTTTTGGAAGTGAAAGTGAAGAAAGTTCTCGAGTATTTTTTATCCTCTTCATTCACAACTCCTAATTAGGAGTTAAAAGAGATGGAATGAAAAAGATTCTCAGAAGTTTTAATCCACACAAAACTCGAAAGCTATACTTTAAAAATATATGTGTTGGAAAAATTGGTACGATAAAATCTGTAGGATTATTGTATTACTGTAAAAAAGTGTATCCGTCGGAAAACAAGATTTTTATATTGATATGAAACAAGAAGAAAGGAACGACCAAAAGGTCAATTCTCGCGTCGTCAACATGAGAGAACAGAAAGAGGGATGGCGGCAATTGTGTAAAGAGGAAAAAAACGAACATTTCAGAACACGCAGTGTCATTAATTATGAACCAATTCCTGAATGAAAATGGGATTGGACATCACCAAATCGAGACTCACATACACACCAAATAGCACATGACACACACCCCCACGAGGGCGAAATCCGATTGGCGCGCTTGGTGGGGCAAGAATGTTGACAAATTGCGTGGCTCTATGATTGAGCTCAGAAAGGCAGTTGGAGACAGAGGGGTGTTTTGGACATGTGTAGAGGCAACAATTAAGATGTTCTCGGAACTTTGACTCGTTGAAAACTGACTATTGTTTTTTTTACTAGAAATTCTGAATCGTATAGACGAATTGGCTGATAGGAAAGGAAGTTCAGAAAATACTGTGACTTAGAAGGACTGACCGCAACGCGACTAACCATCCCCCATGGGAGGAAATGACATATCAAGCAAGTAATTTTCGACTAATCCAAGCCGGAATATTCACGCAAAAATTGAATCCGAAAAATTTTGCTTATCAAACAGCGCGAACGTAGCGAGATTTTGGTGCTGGTAAACGGAGCAGATTTGGAGAGAAAAGCGAACAAAGAAGAAATCGAATGCTCGAGTGGTCGTTATACCTCACTGCAAAGTGCTCAAAGCGTAGTTATGAATAATTGACACGGTTGTTAGCCCGGCGAACATTTGTTCTTGTACTGAATACGTAGTGAAATACCATTATACAAAATTTTGATTAAAATATGATTTTTGCGAGTGAACTACAGTAACTAGCATATTTACACATAGCTTCATCTACCTGTGAAAAAGTCTGGCATCCGTAAATCGGGTACTTAGTACCGTAGCAGTTTCGCCTTGAAATACAAGAACGATTAATGCGCCTTTAATTTCAATGGACTGAAAGTAAGAATAATAATTTAAATCCACAAAGATCTAACTGTTCGTTGTGAGAGTCCCGACTCCTACCGTACTCAATCTGCAAAATTGAGATTAAAGCGCATTCGAAAACGGCCATGCTTCTAGCGATATACAGTGCCGGGCATAAAGATACGAACCCAAAAACTTTTTGGCTTATATCAACCTGGGAGTTACGGATTGGTCTGTGAACTTCAGAGATGTCGAAGAAAACATTTTCCAGCACTGTCTAAAAATATGGGAACAATAGGACATAACTGAGCAGTAAAATAGATCATTTTCTTAAAACCATTCAAAATTGACTTTTTCCTCTTTTCATCTAATTTTCGTTTCTTTTCATTCATTAAAAAATTCCCTATTTTCAAGTGCATAGTTATGATAGTTTATACTATTAACATGATAAAAATAAAAAAATCCATTCAATCAGTGATTGTTCGATGTCATCACATGAGATTGAAGAAGTCGCACTTGACTGAAAAACCCGCGAAAAAGATATCAACCTTTTATGAAGTTATTCTTGCTCCAGATGAACTGGATCTGTTTTGAAAATTGGTATGAACAGCTTTTTCATCGTTTCGACATCTTTCTAAGTTACATGTAAAAGATTCCAGATAGTTTGCCTTTGAACTTGTGGCTCACCTTCTCGAAAGTTATCGAGTTGTGGTCACTGTTTTATTCATAAAATGGAAACGCTATGTAGTAGATGTCTAATTCTTTGTAGACACCTTCCGAACATGTTTCTGGTTCAGCTAAACATCTAGACGTCTACTGAAAAATGGTTTGAAGTTTTTTGGAGAGAACCGAACTAGAGTAAAAGGATGAACGAATGTGCAGGGTTCTACAGAGGCGGTCTGAAATTGTCAAAACGGATGAATCAAAGTTCTTTGTGAATGAAGTTTATGAAAAAACGTTTAGTGAGATGTTTAAATGTAAAAGAAAGTTGTTTTCAGTAACAACATCATTTAAAAATTGAGATTGTAGAAAGCTGAAAATAGGCTTCTTCTTACATTTTCATTTTACCCTCTTGCAATACTTTCAGATGATTGACTTGAGTACGCCATAATACTCAAATTGACAGTAGTAATGTAGAGAATGAGTCCACAAAGAACTGGACATCTACTACATAGCGTATCCATTTTTTGAATAAAACAGTGACCACAACTCGATAATTTTCGAGAAGGTGAGCCACAAGTTCAAAGGCAAACTATCTGGAATCTTTTACATGTAACTTAGAAAGATGTCGAAACGATGAACAAGCTGTTCATACCAATTTTTAAAACAGATCCAGTTCATCTGGAGCAAGAAGAACTTCATAAAAGGTTGATATCGTTTTCGCGGGTTTCTCAGTCAAGTGCGACTTCTTCAATCTCATGTGATGGCATTGAACAATCACCGATTGAATGGATTTTTTGATTTTTATCATGGTAATAGTATAAACTATCATAACTATGCACTTGGAAATAGGGAAATTCTTAATGAATGAAAAGAAGCGAAAATTAGATGAAAAGAGGAAAAAGTCAATTTTGAATGGTTTTAAGAAAATGATCTATTTTACTGCTCAGTAATGTCCTATTGTTCCCATATTTTTAGACAGTGCTTGAAAATGTTTTCTTCCACATCTCTGAAGTTCACAGACCAATCCGTGACTCCCAGGTTGATATAAGCCAAAAAGTTTTTGGGTTCGTATCTTTATGCCCGGCACTGTATGTGATATTTAACTTTTGATCTATCAAGTTTCCCACACTCTGGTTATCTCAGAAGATCCCGGAGACCACGCCCACCGGATCCACTATTCATATTACAATTTTTATATTCTTTGCTAGAATGCTAACCTTTCCTAAACCGGGATCCTTGTTTCTTGAAAGTTCATATTCCCAGGTTTTGTCACCTTCTTTTCACTTCTGACTCACTCCATAACTAAAACGTTGGATATTTGTCGACATTTCATAGCGTCTCGTGTCGTGCTACTATAGCGCGTTGAAAACGTCGCGAAAACATCGACAATCTTTCATCCACCGGCCAGGGGTTCGTTGCGCTCACACGACGTTTTCGGCCACGCCCCCAATCAATAAGAATTATTCCAATCACATTTATTCAATAGACAATAAGATACATGAACAACAGCAAAAATGCACGGAGAAAAGAGAGAGAGATAGAGAGAAAGACAAAAAATAAATTTACATAGAGGATAAGGACTTACTCTTTGGTGAACACACTCTTTCAACTTCTCATATGAGACCTTCAGAGGTTGACGGATTGAGAGTTTTGGTACTTCAAAGGTGTCTGAATAGTGCGATCGATACATTGTGGATTCTGAAAACGACGATTGATTGATGAACTTCGGCTCTTTTTTACTTTTTCACTGTACGAATTAAGCAAATTATACCGAGAATGAAGCAAAAACAGTTTCGATAAAACGCTTGCAGAATCAAATAGAAACTCACGAAGTCAATAGGGGTAATGCTAGATGTTCTTCACTAATTGGGTTGCGAGACGGCCGACAAGTTGGTACAGGAAAGCTGAAAAAGAAAAAAACTGATAATTATACCAACTCTCTCTCTCTCTCTCTCTCTCTCCCTCTCTTCCTCCATCTTTCACTCTCACACACAGTCTCCCTCTCTCTCTCTCGCTCACTCTCTTTCTTTTTCGAAGTTTTGATATTATCAGTAGCTTCATCAAATAGAATACTCACCATTACGTTGCTGATTCTTCAAGCAATCAGAAACTCGCTTCGTATTCTCCAACAATGTCAGCGCAGTGTAATAATGTCTGAAAGGCGGGTAAATCTGCGTAATCTTAGGTTCAAATTGATTTTGATATTCTTGGCTCGTGAGAGTGATAATAAACTATTAACAGAAAAAATCACCTATGAACGATATGCCTCTCGATCTCCCTGTACAGCTTGTGGAAAAAGCCGAACTCTCTTCTTGTGTGATCCATCATCTTAATAAAAAATTTTGTGTTAGAATAATGAAAATTCATCAGATGAGGCGCAGTTTTCAAAATTTTCGAGCAATTTCCCATATAAATTTTGAAGAAAGCAAAAAATACCTGTTCGACCAAGTGAGTTCTCTCGGCAGCTTTTCCATCTAAACGGCTTCACATTTCCACCGTACTCCTTCGTATGTCACAGTGGTCCCATTATCGGGTTGACCAGGTCTGCGACGTTTCTGAAAATTACAACTGTAAGAAGTCGGAACAAAGGTGGGGGATGCTACAAGGTGGGGGATGCTGTTCTTTTTGATATTTTGACATGAGCTACAAAATAGTGAAATAGACGTGTTTAACAAATCAAAAATTCTGAAATATTAACTCTCAAACTTGGCCTAAATTCTTTGTTTGAAAAAACGAAGATTCTAAGGATTTTACTAAATCTAAATGAAACAATTCACTTCAAAAAATTATTTTCTTGATTATACAGACTAAAACAAATGAAATCAAAGACTCAAACAAGTAGAGAGAACGATGACAGAATGAAAAAAAAAAAGAAAAACGAGTGTCAGCTGGCGTGTCGTTTCGATGAGAGAGTAAGAGACAGAGAGAAAGATGCGGAGGTATTCCAGAACGACTCGCGTTGCGTCGGGAAAATGCGTTGAAAACGTCGATTTCAGGCCCCTCGCATGCAATTTGGCCCAAATAGTAGACAAAGTGTCGGATTTTTGCAAATCACCGATAAAATGTCGACAAATATCCAACGTTTTAATTATGGAGCACGTTCTGTGAAATTTCCACTCGTGAAACTTCTTTCACTTCATCTGAATACGAATTCATCTTTCACATTATGAGTTTTACAGATTTGTCATGAGCGCGGAAAGTCTGAATCTTTGGAACACGAAGAAACTTGAAGAAGTCATCGAGGAAAGAGGCAAAATGACCAGTAAAATGGGAAAATTCGTCAATATCGTGACCTCCTGTTTCACTGTTCTGTCTTATTCCGGTGGAACAGTGAAAGCGTTTAAACGTGAACAAGACGCAAGACCCAGCGAGTGGGAGATCGTCGACCTCAGAGGAAAGGTTACTTTTTTGTTTGAAGAAATCTATCTTTCTCTTCTTCCAATCGCAATTAGGCATTTGGTGGAACATATCCTTTTTTTAAGTGATGAATTGCAAAAAAAAACGAAGAACTCAACTATCTTTCCGATTTTCCAAAATAGAGTAAAGTTCTCTTTTCTTCCGCATATTTCCATTCGATTAGTAAAATTTCCATTGGGGGCTTTTACCGAAATAAACATTATTATCTTCAGATTACTCTGAGACACTGCGAGAGAAATCAGTACGTCCGCGCTCGTCGAGACGGAATAGTCGATTTGGTTGATAGTCCAAGAGAATGGGAGATGTGGACTCCGTTTCTCAATGATGACAAATCTTATAGTCTACTCAGCTATCATGGTAACTGGATGAGTGTTCAACCCAATGGAACAGTTGGACTAATCGATCGTAAAGAATCGTGGGAGAAGTTTTTTATCATTGACCCTTATGAGTAACTGATTCGTTGATCAACAGGCAGTTAACTCGGTAGTTTTCCGAATCATCATTTTTGTCCACTTCCCAACATACAGTTGATTACACCATTTTATTAAATTCACTGAAAATATGAGAAGACTACTGAGTTTAACTGCTTGAGATTTTTTGTTATTTTTTTTAATCATTTCTTGTACATACAAGCACTCTTCAGGGGCGCTTCGCGCCCCCCAATTTATTTTTTTCACGCCAGTTTTGATACTCGAAACAAAGAATGAAAAAGTGAACGGAACCTCTTTCAAAAAAAAAACGTGAACTTTCAGACAACTTGGAACTTCTTAAAATCACCATTTCTGAAAATTAAAATGCTAGGCGATAAATGGATCACGTTGAGGACACGTTTGAATTTCAAAACTAAGGAAATCCGTGCCGCGCAGCAGCGCGCGGTCTGATCAAATTAAAAAGTTGATGCGCATCTCCGCTTCAACAGTACCTTTCCGATGGCGTTTTCACCGTTCTGATCCGACTCCTATGAGCTGAGAACAGGCCGCGGAAAGACAGTGTGACCAAATAGCCTTTTTTCATAAGAATAGATAACCTCCGTTCTAGCTAAAATTTTGACGAAAGCGACTCACTCAAACTAAGCAATCTCGCAATATTCTTGGCATTTTTGTACACCTTCCCGTTGTTTTGTTGATACTTGCTCACTCACAAAAATTCTCTAACCGATCTCAAATTTTACGGTTTTACGGAATAAATACCGGTATTTTGTCTATTTTTCGTCTTACAGGAAAAATCCACAGACAAAATTGACTTATGAAATATTTTATTTTCGATTTGTTACTATTGCAATGCGGTGGGGTTGAGGGCTATGGGGTGTTGGCAGAACAAAAATAAGTTAATCCGAATTTCTACAGTATGTTATACCAGTCAAAACTTCGAAATGGTCTCTAGTACATGAATTTGGTGATGAAGAAAATGCTTGATAGAGACTAATTACAGTTATCCCGTAGGTGACTCGAGCGCGATGTGAGCTCTTATGGTTAATAAAATGTTAAAGTGAAAGCTGTTGTCGAAGTTTAAATACCGCTCAGGAGTGCCGCAGCCTTCTCTTCCTTGATTCTTGTCGCGACTGCTGCTACCAGTGCCGCTCCACGACCAGAACCGTCTTCGGAGAGCATCAGTTGGAACTTTAATTACTGTTATTGTTACGGATTGATAGAGAAATCTCACCTCGACTTCTCTCGACAGCAAATCGTCAATTTTGGCGTCGAGAAGCTTCGGATACGTTGGATGGAATCTATAGACAGAACCATCGAGACCGACTGTGATGACCTTCTTGTCCATCCTGTTCAAGAGCATCGCGATACCGGCGGCAGTGAGATGGGCAGCTCTGAAGTTTTCATATTACTAAAATCTTAACACTGTAAGTAAACCTTGTACTGACCACGCTACACACGTACGCCACGTTGGCACAATCGTTGTTAGACACGTTTTCGACTCCAATGTCTTCGAGGATTTGGTACGTCTTCTGGAATGTTTTGTCCTGGTCTTCCAGCAGATCTCTGTAACTCAATCGCTCAGTTTTTGAAAGTTCTTCCCTACTCGATTACTCTCGATTTCGATACATGCTGTTACTCCAGAGGAAGAGAAAACAAAAACCGACTAACCTCTCAATCTCCGACACATACTTGGTCGGGAAGCTGTTTTTCACTTTGATCGCATCCGTTCGTCCACCGAAAAGCAGCTTTTGCTTGGCCAGGTCTTCGAGAACTACACGAACCAGCTCGCCCATGTACATTCCTGAGATCATCTTCTCGAACTGCTGCTTTCGAGGGTTGATCGAGTCGGCGTCGACAATGTCGTCCCAGGGGGTACGGATAAAATCCATCGCACCGTCGTCGCCGAACGCTCCCCACTCCGTGTTGATGCACATCTGTAATGATCATGGTGAAACTGTGCGGATAGACTTAAGCGGGTCGTGAATAACTTGAATCAATCATAAACTTTACTTTTATTTTTTAATTCTTGCTTTAAAAAAAGACCGTTAAGTGCATTGCGGTACGTCGTAAATCTCAAATCGAACCTCCTTGGGTCTCTCTCCATGCTCGTCCAAGTACGTGTCGAGTTTCCCAATCTTGTCCATCTTCTCCATGTAGCACGCGTTGGTTCCAGTTCCGACAATGATTCCAATCTGAAAGTGTGCATGAAAAATTTCAGTTTTGCACAGTAAAATTTGAATCTTGGTTGATACAGTAACCGAGCCGCGCCAAAGACGAAAATTGTCATTTAGAATTTTATTCATTTTGAAAATTTCAGTAAGGGATGTTGAGAAAAGGTTCACGAATGCAGTTTCTACAAACCTGACACGAGTTCTCTTGGTATGCGCACGCCATCATAGTGCCAACCGTGTCGTTGAGCAGCGCGACCACATCAATGTCAATGTCCTTACGACGATGACACGCGTCTCGGAGCAGTTCGACGACGTCTGCGCCAATGACTCCACTTGCGTTGAAGCCTTTCGTCCAGTTGACAAGTTTTCCTCTGAAACGTCATTTCCTTCAATTTAAAATCTATACAGCTGAAAAATATGACTAAAATCGTTCTCTCAAGTTCACTGGATTTCGCGATTGATTTAGCTTGGCATCTAACTTTGAACGCATAAGCTCGTACGCGGAACTTCGATAGGAGTAACACCGCAAAAATCTACTAATATGAGTTTTTCCTAATGTTAACAAAAAGAATGATTGATGTCAACTCACTTTGTCAGGCCATCCTGTTGACATGGGAAAGAGAAGGTGAAGCCGAGAGGAAGTCGCTCTGATTTGTCCATCTTGTTTTCTTCAAGGAACTTGGCCATACACTCGGCAATGTGGTCGAAGAGCTGAAAAATCATAGTCAATCACAGTTACAAGTGTGACAAATGATATTATCAGAAATCGCTCACCGCTGTGCCGGTTCCTTTCATGATGGCGTCTGGTACTCGGAAAATTTTGCTCAGCATCTCTGCTTCATTGTCTTTGAGGCGAATGAGCAGAACGCGGAAGTTGGTTCCCCCGAGGTCGAGTGCCAAGAAGTTACCCTTCTGCAATGACCTTTTTATAGAGCCAAGTCAAGTGGGAACACATGTAAACTATGAAATTGAGCATCTTATGGTGTGTCTGACTACAGTCTTTTCTTACTTCATTGAGCATAATTAGATCTGCACGGACTTTTGATATTTGTTTATAAATTCCTACTTTCGACTACCAATATGAAATGATCATTCATCTTTTCACTCACCTCACTTCCGTTAGGCACCGAACAGACAAACGTCGGCAACATTTTCATGGTGGCCGTCGCCGCGGTTTCCTTGGCCAGTCCTTCGTTGAAGTTCTTCTCCATCGCCACCATAATCTTCTTGAGCTGTTCGTCGCTGAGAACGAGTTTCTGGACGGCATCCTCAACCTGCAAAGAACGGGGTGAAACAGGCCAACACATTTCTACCATTTCTCATAGCGCGTTGCGATTTGAATATAGCGCAAAAAACAAAAGTGACACGGCAAACTTAAAAACTATACCATGGTTCGGACACTTTTCAGGCTCAACGGGGCTGGTCTAAAGCCTTTTTTGACTTTCGAAGACTGGACTTCGGGTTGAAGGCAAACCAGCGACGAGGCCATGGCTATAAAGAGCATTGTTTTGCGAGAATTGTTGGATGAGGAAAGATATGAAAATGGTAACAGTATATAGGAGTCAGATATCGGGGAGAAATGGGAAAGACTGCAGAGTGACTGTAAAGATCCCTTTTATCTGGCCGAATCCGCTGGGCGTTTTACTTGCAACCATGTCACGTGTTTGCAAAACACTGAAGTGGTGGAAAACGCAAAGCACTCAGGAGAAGTGAATTCATAGGACGATCATCCGGAAATCAGACCATTCTCATGTTTATGAAATTCGATAGTTACTGGAATAAGCTGATTTTTGATTTCGGAAAATAGTTCGCACAGCCAAAAAACAGAGTTGAGGAAGTTGAGTGGCTCACGAAAAATTGAATTGTTTGAAATTAGGTAATATGAACAAGACAGCTGGCTGTCTTTATTCAGAAAGTTTCAATGGTCAAAAAAATTCTTTTTCGCTGCGACGGCTCTCAAAAGAAATCGAAAATCACAGCATACGTATTTAGTAGAAGAGTTCGTCGCACTTCGACATAATGGAAACTATATAGTAAACACAAACTAGGCTGAACGGCGTCTCACTTTCGACCACACACATATAACATAGTGATATCATGCTGATAGAGAGAATAACAAAGAATAGTGATAGAAGAAACGTCATCCATACCAATACAATGATGGTTGTTCGCTGAGTAAACGATGACAGTGTGAAAACATCAACAAGTCAATTGAATCGCCCAAACGAGCTTCAGTGGTAACGAGTTTCAGTCATTTACAAAATTTGGCATAAGAAAAGAGAGGAAAACTTGAGATCTGCGTCTCTTTCTCAGCTGAAACGATTGGAAAAATAACTGAACTATATGGAAATAAAGAATACTGCACTTTCATGAAAAATGATCGCTTTTTCCAGAGCAAAATTGAACGAAGATGATCAATAAAAAAAATAAGTGTAGTATCGATTGGTAGGTCAAAGGTCAACAAAAGGTTACTGTAGTCAGAAATCTCATTTTAATATTTTAATTTATTTATATTTTTAAATTCAAATAAATGTCATTAGATGAAATTTCGAAAGATAATTATGGCTATATAGTCTCAAGAATTTTTTTTCAGTTCCGAGGAGTGTAAAGGGAAATGTAGAAATGATCAGAAAACCACAAAAAAACGGACATTTATGAAGTCTGTGTAGGATTACTGTGTTATTTATAGTTCATGTCTAATCAAATCATCTTTATAGTGACTGTTGCGCGACTACGCGCACTACTAACTACAATAAAGACAGTTCATGAGACATAGAAAAGAGTCTGTTAACAGTTTGTCAAGAATGTTCTTTGTCGTCCAACTATTTGTCATCATCGGTAAGTGTAGTTGAAAAATCTACTCTGAACACTTGCACGGTAGCTATTCATGACAACAACTCTGACAGAATGTTCTCAACAACCGAAAATTCGGTCAGTTAATCGCATACAGTAGCATGTTTACAGTAACCAACACGTGGTTTCGTCAACTTTCTCTATTTTGATAAAAGCTTATTGATCACGTCTTACAGGCGTCATTGATACGTAGATGGATCTGGTGTAAGAGGTCTAGTACCTACTCTAAAACATTTTTTGCGGTCACTAGCTGTGTATCAGACGAAATATGCATGCCCACCGTTATAACAAGTAACCCTCGCCGGTATAACAAGTAACCCTCGCCGGTATAACAAGTAACCCTCGCCGGTATAACAAGTAACCCTCGCCGTTATAACAAGTAACCCTCGCCGGTATAACAAGTAACCCTCGCCGGTATAACAAGTAACCCTCGCCGGTATAACAAGTAACCCTCGCCGTTATAACAAGTAACCCTCGCCGGTATAACAAGTAACCCTCGCCGGTATAACAAGTAACCCTCGCCGGTCAAGTAACCCTCGCCGTTATAACGTAGGCCAGAACAAAAATAGTGTCATCTACGCCCTCATGATCGGACGATCATCTACATCATCACGATCCCCATGATGAGATAATCATCCACATCTTCATGATCAGGTGATCATGGGGATGTAGATCGGATGATCATCTACATCCACATCTTCATGATCAGGTGATCATGGGGATGTAGATCTGATGATCATCTACAACTACATCTTCATGATCAGGTGACCCACCAGCTCTGTCGGACACACCCTAGCACCACAGTCCGATTCAGAAGATGTTTTGTTGATTCACATGGATTAGTCATAATAATGACTTGTTTGAATAGAAACAGACGTTTCAGTCTGCGCTCCAGATTCGAAGCGATTCCAAAAACTTGACAAATAGTAAGTCACATCATATCGCATGCTACCTTTTTTCAAACTTTGCTAAGAACATCCCGATCATTTTAGGATTAGGTTGAAGCTGAGACTGTTCCGAACGTGACATAAGTCTAGAAATGAGTTACTCATGATAGCACACATCACGTTTTTCACGTTTGAAAAGACAGAATGCGTTTCACAAAAACCAAAACATAGTTGACTCACCAACTGATGACTCGTCTTGTCAATGGATCCTACCAGGGAGAGGTGTCGAATCTTCTCAATGTTGGACTTGAGCTCATGGTCTCGTGCTGGCATACTTTTATGGACAGCAAACGGGCTGTAAATATATTCTTTTCTTGTTTTCTGTTCATTGACTCGATGAACCTGACATGATGAGATGTCTGTTTGGGTAAAGGGTCATCCTTTCGCCTGATAATCAACGAAACTGCAGAACCTTTACGACGTGGCTCTGCCATGCAACAAACGGCGAGAAATGAGAGACAAAACGGCGGAACGTGAACAAAAAAAGGGAAATTCAAGAAGTTGCATCATTCTCTAGTGTTGTGCAATTTGAGTCTGACCGCGTTTGGGATGAGGCTGGCAGCAGTCTTTTGTTCTGGGCTGACAGAGACATATAGTACATATGTGTGGGAGAGAAAGAAAGAGAGAGAGAGAGAGGGTAAGGGAGAGAGAGAGAGAGAGAGAGAGAGAGAGAGAGAGAGAGAGAAGGACAGAGAAAGAAGAGAGAGAGAGAGAGAGAGAGAGAGAGAGAGAGAGAGAGAGAGAGAGAGAGAGAGAAGGACAGAGAAAGAAAGAGAGAGAGAGAGAGAGAGAGAGAGAGAGAGAGAGAGAGAGAGAGAGAGAGAGAGAGAAAGAGAGAGAATATTTAATATCACCATGACCACGGAAGCCGTTGATGAAGAAGGTGTGCTTTTTAGGTCCCAAAATAAAGAAAATCGAGTCTCTGAACGATACGAAGAGTACATTTGGAGAGTTCACGACAACAAAACGTAACAACAGAATCAACAGTTTTGTCTGTTGCAAGAGCCATTGACATGTGTAGGAAAAACACAATGATGAGAGAAAGGAAGGGAGACAGAATGGGAGAGAGAGAGAGAGTATGGGAGAGAGGAAGAGAGACAGAATGGGAGAGAGAGAGTATATGGGAGAGAAAAAGAGAAGAAGGAACGAACTGAAAAAGCTGTTGCGCACGTGGAGCTATTGTGCAAATAGATCAGCACCAGAGAATGGAATTTCTGCCTAACAGGAGTTGTTGCGGCAATTAGGACGGTTATCTGAGACACCAGGTGTACCGTAAAAGATACCGTATACAACCTGAGATATCAGGTATGCTGTATAATATACCGTATGCCATCGTTTGAGGTGTCGGGTATACTGTATTAGATACCGTATATTGTTCATCTGAGATATCAGGTATACTGAATTCGACACCATTTGTCTGAGCGACCAGATGTACTGTATTAGATATCGTATATCGATATTCTGAGGTATACTATATTCTATACAGTATACCGCATTTCTAAGGTGCCAGCTAGACTGTAGTGTAGCTGTTGGGAAAATCTTTTTTTTTTCAAAGAATGAAACGAATGATGATCTTTCACTCCCAGTCTTGATAGTGAGAATAAGATGATTGCAGTTAGCAACAGTTACATTGTGAAATTGTGGTTACGAAATTTCCATTTGAGAAAGGTTGTAAAATCCATTGAATGAAAATATCGTAACCACCAAGCTCCTTTCACGATCCAAGTACAACACGGAGCGCACTCCATGGAGTCTGTGCCCATTAACAGTTAAATTCCTCAAGGCCTTGCCAAATGGCAGTAGGTACAGTAAGTCTTCGATTAATAATGAAATTTCAAATATACCAAGACCTTCCTGTTCCAAATACCGTATACTAATTTGTAACTGTGAAACAATCTCAAATTTCTAAAATGTTTTGCTAGCTGCTGTGTCAGAGTCATCCAAGTGTTCAAATTCAAAAAGTTCATAACAATAATGAAAACAATAACAACAACATTTTCAGGAACAGTCAAATCAACACACAAAAAAGTGACGACTGTCGGGGGACGGACAACGGCTAACAGGGAAAAATCAAAGATGTATGCACAAAAAATTCAAAACTGCCGACGAGGGGCTTCTTTACGTGCCAGAACGCTCGTCAGACTCGAGTGCGAGAAATAGTAAAGTGAAGCGAGAGGGTGCAAAATGCCTCTTCTATAAAAACATTAATGCGGATGCCCCCTCTCTCCCGATGCTTTTATCGAATTTCAGTAAATTTCTAGTTTTCTTTATCAACCAGACGAAAAGCTAATTTACAGAATTTTTGTTGCAAACTCCAATAACAATGTGATCTTTGAGCGATAAAGCTACGCCGGAACTACTAAACTACAAAAACTTTTGGAGGCGGTTCGGGCAAATTTGGAAGAGAAACCTAGTTTCGAGCTGGATAAAAAGGAAAATTACTAAATTCTTCTAGATTCTGTTCAACAGGGCTGGATGTTCAATGTCGAGATGTAGCTTGACATTCATCGCTGCCAATTCTGCTGTCAGGTAGCGGAATACTCGAGGTACCTGGAAAGTGTTTTTTTCATCATTTCTCTCTCTCTCTCTCAGAGAAGTCAACTCTGATTGGATCCAGAAAAAATCAGATTGGATCCAGAGTTGTGTTTCCAATCGGAATGAAATATATTTCAAAAAACTCGTGCTGACCAAAGATTCATCGTGTTATTTGGGTTCGGCGAGAAAATAATTCTCCGGAGCATTATAGTTATTTGAAGGCCTTTATCCGATTGGATCCAGTGCCGTCAGATTGGATCCAATTAGCAGTGTTTTTATTTGATGGAAAATGGGCCTATAACCATGATGACACATCATGATGATTCATTCCATAATACTTTTGTTCATGATCTATCTGTTAACTCAAGTTTCGAGTACATCTGTCAACTCCGATTGGATCCAGAAAGAATCAGATTGGATTCCAGTTTTTCCCAAACTAGATGTGGTTGGATCCAATCTGAGTTGCCTTCTCTGAGCTCTCTCTCTGTCTGTCTCGCTCTCTCTCTCTCTCTCTCTCTCTCTCTCTCTCTCTCTCTCTCTCTCTCTCTAATACTCACCTGTACCAAATAGATCAAATCGTCCTTTCCGCAGTTCCTGCATACCCGTTTCTCTGTATAATCGGCCAATGTTTGGGACTGTTGAGCAGTCTGGAATTCAGAGATTACTTTCATTCTATCCACCGCGATTAACTGATTCCAAAGTATTCGAAACTGCGGCAACTCAATTAAACGTTTAAGATAACAAAAATTGTTCGGTTCCTTTTTCGCGCAGACAATCTAGTATTAAAAAGTAGTTAATCTCTCGCTCTTACAATTTTTCAGGTAAATAATTTTGACCGACCCGCCTCGGTCGCCCCGCCCACTTTTGGAATGGCCAAAAGTGGTATAATGTGCTATTTCCCATCAAAAAATGTTCTTACCCTTCGTTTTTTCGTCTCTTCGATCAGCTTCGATGACATGAGAACCGACAGGAGTGACTTGCAACGCTTGCAGACGTGTGCCACATCCTTGTCCGAGCAGTTGAGCAGTCTGTCTTGAAGGACAAACGACGTTCCGTGAGCGATGATCGCATCTCGTTCCATTTCTCCGAATCGAATACCACCACCCTGAAAGACGGAAAATTCACATATTATTCTGAATCCCGAAATTTTCTGTTAAAATTTTTTCTCTTGAAAATTAGAGCGGAGGTCGGCAAAGCGATTATATTGTCTTACGCCTGTGCCTAGGTGTGCAACATAGTTCAAATAGACAATTTTCAATGTTTTCAGGCGATAATTTCCTATTGATACGGTATAAATGAAAGTGGTAATTATTTTTCCAAAGCCAATTAACCATTTCACAACATGTAAATTTGTCTGGATAGAAAAAGTCACCTTCTTTCTTCCCTTGACTGGTTGATGTGTGATCGGATCAATGGGTCCAGTTGCTCTCACTTGGAATTTGTCTGCGATCATGTGACGAAGCCTCTGGTAATAGACGATTCCGAAGAATATTTGCATCTAAATGTATATTTGTTTTTTTGTACAAAAATTTGATCGCCTATTTGAGCCCCAAATGCACAATTTTTGAGAAAATAAGCAAATTTAGATCTAATTTCTGTCTTTTTCAGTTTCCTTTGGTGATTTAAAAGTGAAAATATACCTCCATCTGCCTACCGTCGACCCCAGAATAGAACGTTTCATTTCCGTAGTAGTTGTATCCAGATTTCGTCAACAACTCTCCAAAGTGGTTGATTGCCGTGTTCTTCTCGCTGAAATATATTCACTTCGAACAAGGTCGTCTTTTTTCTGACAGACTGCAAATTTCGAGAATCTCTTAGAAAAAAGATAATTTTTGTAACTGTAGATCAGAATTAGGCGGAATTCTATCTTCAAAAAAAATATGAAGAAGAAACCATGTAAGCTACCTGACTTTTTTTTGTTCAATTTGTCTAAACGACGGAATTTTCTGTTGCAGCAGGAAGAAATAATCAAAACTTACTTGAAAACGAAAGGAGACGCATCGTAACTTTGTCCGTGTGATGCTGCAGCTTTACCTGCCATACTTTCTATCATCATTCCTGAAAAATCATAAATTTAAATTTCTTTCTGAACAGAGACATTTCAGCCGAAAACACATAGTGCGACGGTTCTTGCGCGGAATTCTGATTGCCGTCCTTTTTTCACTTCTGAGTTCCGTAAAAATTTGATTTGAGTTTTGAGATAAACAACAGAAATGAATCATTGGTTATACAATACTTTAATCTTGAATCGATCGTTTTTCATTTCTGACTTCCAATTTGAAACATGTTACAGTATCGGACGAAATCTCATGTGGTTCAAACAACAGGTATCATATTTTCCGATTACGGAAATTCTGGTTTTCAAGAGAAAAATTCCTTTCTTTTGACCTTGATCATTTCAACTCTAACCACAGTGATGTTGTCCGATACTGTACTTTCAAAAATGTTTCTCTCGCGTTTAAAACAAAAAAAATGATTTCACGATCAAAAAAAACATACCGATGGTCATACGACTTGGGAAACCGTGAGGGTTGAAGATAATGTCTGGGACCATTCCACTTTCCGAGAACGGCAACGATTCGACCGGCCACAGGAACGAGTTGATTCCCTTCTGTCCATGACGCGACGCAAACTTGTCTCCGATGATCGGGTTACGTTCTATCCTCCATTGGATAAGCGCTGACTGTAATCGAAATATAGTCATGGGTGAAACTGATATGTCAAAAATCACGTTACCCGGTACGGTATAGGCAGAGAATCTCATATAAAAGTAACAGATGCATCTTTTTTTTAACAGTTGGCTTACTTTTTTCTATTTTCACAAACTTTTTTGTTGACGGAATGAATCTGTTACTATTATTCGAAACGTGATGCATAACAAATCAAGAGTCTTTAGTCGTCATACAATGAACAATGTTCAAGGATTTTTCTTGAAATTCCGGAGAGAAACGAACCTTAACACCGTCATCTCCAGATTCCGGCTGGCAGATTCTTACAATTCCACAATAAGCTGGTTCAGCGTAGTGGAACTTGTGTTTTTTGTAGTCTCCAGTTTCCATATTGTACGTTACATAGTACACTTCATCTGAAAAGTTGAACTTGTCAAAAATGTTCTCCTTCTCGTAGGTAAAATAATTTAGTGTGATGGAAAAGGAAGAATTGAACATTAGGTTAAGAAGAAAATCTCACGAACTTGGTTTTTCAGACACTTGTTTGAACAGAAATAAATTTCATTTCTTCCTATTACAAAATTCTCAACTTCGGCTTTTAGAATAAAAAAAACAAGAAGCTGAACGGATTAATATTTTCTAGGGAATTAAACTCAAAATATCACGTACCCAAAAAGTATCGGCGTCCGGAAATGGGGAGACCGTCGTCTCCAACCGTCGGAATGACGTCACGGGGATTCTTGTGGAATATGGTCTTTTTCTCTCTTTCCGTGATCAGATCAATTCGTTCAACTTTGATGACGGTTCCATGTGCGAACCCTCGTTGGTACGATGCCTTGTTGATGGTCATCGCATCTTCCATATCGTACCCTGAAAAATTCCTTCTGTCAGATTTTTTTGTGATTTTTCATATTGGAAGTTTATGAAGCGAAATCGAATAAGATCAGAATCCTGCTCAGATTTAAAAAATTCATTTTCACTCCTGTGAACCATTTCTTTGATCAAAAAGTTCGGTACAAATTTGTTTAAACTTAGGTTTAAACCGTATCCGTGTACAAAAATATAACAATTGTCTCCTTTTCTACAATAAATCAGTTTTTATCGACTATTATATCAAATGGGGCGTTTTTTTTAGAAACAAGTACTAGAAATCGAACCTGTATAAGAGATGACAGCGACACAAGCGTTGGTTCCCAGTGGGTACTCGTCCATCTGGTACTTTTCGTATGCTTCCAACTTGAGTAGCGGCTGTTGAGGGAACTGAAATTGTCCAGTGTAATGAAGCGAGTACCACCATGTGATACTTACCTGTAGTCGATACATTTTGTTGTCGGCTCGAGTGTGCCACGCGTGAACCGCTGTACCCATCGTTTGCTTACCCATCTGACACTGGTAGACGTTTCTGAATATTGATTTGATCAACCTTATACTGCTAACCAATCTCATGTGAATATTTATAGGTGACTAATTGTAACTGATGATGGCTTGACGCCGAAACGTTGGATAAACTGGATAAATCTTTGTGCTAAACATGTGGTCACTGAAACGATCTGTCATTCACACGAATATTGATTTGACAGAAAAGAAAGAGGTCCGAGTGAAAAATCTTAGAGTGATTATCGGTTACACACTTTTATGTGAAAAAATTATACATAACTATGACTTGTCTTCAATTTTTTTTATTGGCTATATTAAAAATGTATGCTTGCAAATCCGATTTTGACGAGCTTCAAATTTTGAGCTCGTGACGATTATTGATAGTTGTTACTGTCGCTCGTGTTAACTATTTTTGGGAAAAGTTAACGAAACAAAAATTAAAGAATAAAAATGTTCAACCAACCTCGGAGACTGATTGTGGTCGGGGAACGGAATCAGGTTTCCGGCGAAGGAGAAGAGGCACGATGGGTGGAGTTCTTGATGGAAAGTCACTCCCGGCTCCGCTTCTTCTGGGTCGATGACAATTGAGAGGTACACTTGCTCGAATGTTCCTTCAAAATTTGATTCACTATTGATTACAATTGGATTAGCGACAAATTTCATCTAAATAGGGGACAGTAATGTGAGTTTCGGTCAGACCTATCCCGTTCCGACACAATTTTTACTGTGTAGTATCTACTTTGTTTTCAAAAATACGCCCAGTACTGTAAAATTTTCGACCTACCTCAATACTCGGAAAAATTTTATATCCAAAAAGAATAGAAGAACTTGACAAACAACTTACCGATATGTTCAACATTGTCAACGACCAGATTCCTGACCGGTCTGATGAGTCGCCCGGGGTCTGAGAGAATGTACAATCCGGGGTACTGAGTCTGAACGTTCTTCGGGTCTGTCGACCGTTTGACCAGCGCAATTTCCGACGTGTACGGCACTCTGGCATCCATCGACGCTTTGGCGCAACGCAGGTGACGCTCGATGATGACTGCTTTGGAGATTGGCACGTAACCGAGGAAACGACCGTCCATCAGCACAGGGTACATCTAGAAGGTTGATTATGTTTTTCATAATACTTTCATCATTTCAAAAATCTTCATAAATTTGATTGCTAACACTTTTCTCATTCACTTCTTGTAACATAAGTTCCTTTTATGAAGGGTATCACTTTCTATTTTCCAATAAACAGAATAAATCTATTTTTAAGAATATTATTTAGCGTTTAGGTCATATTTTCGTGAATCCTCTTTTACATTATTTACGCATGAAAATCTTACCTCTTCGTTTTTCGGTGCAGTGAGAATCGTCTTGTGCGTGTACATTCCGAGATCCGACAAAAACGCGGCAACCTGAAGAGAAATATGTCTTTTTCCTCTTCATTTATTTTTACATACATAATCCTAGATTTCAGATGGAAAAAGGCAAGTTTTAACAATGAAAATGACTAGGCTCTATGAAAGATACAAAAGCTATACCTGAGAACTGTCACCAAAGTGAGTTACGATTTTGCACGACGCAGTCACGTGATTCAAAAGTCCACAAGGGGCTCCGTCAGGAGTGTGTACAGGACAGATGAATCCCCAGGCTTCTGGTCTCAGCTTTCTGACGTCGGTCGTTCGCATTTCCATGAAGAACGCTCCTCTGCAAATAACCTCTTTAAACACCAACTTCTGACTTTCGTTTTAATTATTTTTACTTCCATTTTGTAATTTTTATGCATCTATTCGATTTTTCAATGTCTCAAAATAACCATGAGACGCCAAAACTTCAAAACGTTTGCTATATTGAACAAAAATATCCAACATAAAACATACTGACCTGTGAATAGCTCTGAAATGAGACACGAATCGTAGTTGGTTGATACGTTCAGCGATGACCGAGAACCCAGAGTCTTGTTGCAGCGCCAACCCGACTCTGGTGACCAAGTTTCCTGTCGCCAAGAAGTACGCCATTCCTCTGGTGATCTCTCCACCTTGGTGGTTACCCAGGCATTTGAGGACTTGTGCTCTGGAAGAAAATATCACTGTTTCACTAATTTGACATAAAATTTGCAAAACTCAGTCAAAAACTCACGAGGTCAGCTTGAAATCGTTTCTTGAAGACAGAAATTCTAATTTTCTACGGACCATTCCAATGATATTCTCCATACGTTCACGCAGGATCAACAGAAGAATGTGACCAGATACAGAGGCTTCTTGGAACTGCGGATTATCCGGTGTTTCTGGTGCGCATTCTCCCTGAAATTCGATTTCAAACTGTGAAATAATTTTGCTAACTTTAGAAACCGCAGAATAGCGAGAATTCTGGTTGATAATGAGCGTAAGAAAAACACAATATTGTCAAAAAATACACCACGAATGGCAAAAACCGGCAAAAAAGACGGAAAGTCACACACTACCGAGATCAATTTAGAATCCAGTTATGTGTTATATCCGAAAGTAGAATTTCCCCGATTTTAAGGTTGTAGAATACAGTTTCGAATAATGGAAGGAAACATAATCTCTACAAAAAATAATCATTTTTTCCTTCTTATTTCTTTTCACAATCTAAAAAACATACCTTGACAAGTGCAATCAACTTCTGAGTCATGTACGCCAAAGTGTAGAATTTCTCTTCTGGATCGTCTAAATGAACCAAGACGCATTCTTTCATGAGGAAACGTCCTGCTTCCTGCAACATTTCGTGAATTTTCCTTCGTTAGATGATATTTTTGTGCAATAGGCTAAACTCAAACAAAAATAACAAAGAAAGACCAACCAAGTCATCTTCCCACGGAGCGATTCTGTCCGAAATGGCAACTCTGAACTTTGCTCCGATGGCTTCGAGTGCTGCATCTTGATGAATGACGCCGTCATCCAGGCACTGAGCGAGCATGTTGATGACACAAGAAGAGTAGAACAAATCATCTTTTCGTGTCCTGCGAGTATTTTGTATTTTTTTTTGACTTTAACAGACTATTTTTGAAAAATTCTACATATTGTACTCAAAAATCAAATTTTATCGTGAAAAATGGAACACTGTTTTGAAATAAATAAAACACGCTAATCCACATAGCTTCCTCTACCTGTAAAAAAGTCTGACCTCCGTAAATCGGATACTTAGTACCGTAGCAGTTTCGCCTTGAAATACAAGAACGATTAAGTAATGCGCCTTTAATTTCAATGGACTGAAAGTAAAAATAATAACTTAAATCCACAAAGATCTAACTGTTCGTTGTGAGAGCCCCGACTCCTACCGTACTCATTTTACAAAAAAGCGACTGGCGCGCGTTTGAAATCGGTCAGATTTTTTGCTAGATATGTGTAATCTGTTTTTTTCTTTTAAAAACCGAAGTTTTCTTACCAGAATTTCATAGAAACTAAAAAAAACCTTTTGAATTCTTGAGCGATGACAGCATCATTCTTGTTAGTTATTGCCTTCACAATGTACATCAAAGGAACGTAGAAAATTTCTCGTCGGAACTGAAAAATTGAATGGAGAAGGTCGAAACAAGAACAAAATTACCTGCAGAGCAACTTGAACTGTTCCATTCTCAAGGTAGTGAAGAGTCATCATAACCGCCGTGTGATTTTCTTTCACGCTTCTCATCATAACACCGTATTCAGAAAACAGATTACCCTGAAGTTCGAGTTGCATGAATTTCCATTAATCAAAGTTCACTTTGTCTTTGAACGTTTTTCGGATCAGAGCGATTGGGAAGTTTCTTCTGTTGGCGATCAAGATTCGGATCACCTTCTCACTTCCATTTACAATGAAATATCCTCCTTTCTCAATAGCTTCTTCTCCTACAGACTCCAACTGTTTCCTCGACATTCCTTTCAGATGACAAGCATCAGAATTCAACATAATCGGGACTCTTCCCAGAATGGTTTCAATTATATCCATTCGCTGACCGTTGACACGGAGCTAAAAATCAAAGTTATTTCGATACGTCACTGTTACAAACCTCAATTCCGACTTTTAAATTACCAGCGTATGTTAATCCTCGCTGCCGGCATTCAGCAGGATACAGCGGAAGCTGATCGCCAATCATTTTCGACTGAAATGATGTTCTACTATTGTTAAAATCAAGATCTTACCCCGACATCTTGAGTGGGTTTCGACAACGACGCTCCTGTGTATTTGAGGACAACAGAATCACCATTCTTCAATCGGAATTTTTCTGGAGGAACTGCTACAGCTGCTAGATGTGCACCGGGTGTTACTAGATAGTCAAACGATGAAACGTGATATGATACTATATCACAATCCATCTAAACGCATTAAATTTAATAAATGCAGGTTTCGAATATTCTTGCAAGCGAATTTATGACGTAAATACATATTCTGTCAGATGTAGCAACACCTAGCGCATTATACTTCAAATTATTATGTCAACAAAGCAGAAAAACGAAAATTCAAAACGAAAAATAGAAAATAAATTGAAGGCGCATACATCTCACTGTCGCCGGTCTCCCGCCGTTTTGTACATTTACTAAGTTATCTATTTATCAAAAATATTATTTTTTCATTTTATTTTTCAAAAAAATTTATTTGTCGTAAAATATATCATAGATTCTGAAATCTGATAGAGGAGTGACAGTTTTCATATGGAAGTTTCATTGAACGCTGTTGAAATGAGACACAACTCACTTCTACCGTGTCCCGTCTTTTGTAGATCTCACCGTTTGAAAACATCAAGAGAGTACCTTAATTTTCTCATGAATATCACTTTTTCTAACAAAACGAAGAAGCCTCTGAATTATTCAAGAGAACGTCAAAGCCAAAACACTTTCCATTAGCTGTTTTCACTACAGAGTTTGTTACCCGTAAAACGTAACGTACCGGTTTCAATAAATGAAGGAAGATGAAATGATTCCGGAAATAAGATTACTTAATATCTATCCTCGAAAATCTGTAAATGTTTTTATCAAAATTACTTTTCCTAATTGACGTTAATCATTTGAACTTCGCCACGTTCACTATTTACGGAAACTTCGGTATTTTCTCTGTCGTTATAACTTTCATATCAGAAGAGGTTCTCCTCATCGAAAACGAAAGCAAAGATTCACCAGACCATTTAAGGTCTACACCAAGTAAAGAGCCGCCTCTATCTGATGCGCCGAACCCCGCCCACCGCACCTGCGGTCTCCCACTGCCAATTGGGAAGGACCACTCTGACGGCATGGGTCCGTCGTTATTCGTTTCTGTTGTTTTAGCGAACACCGTAATATTAGGTGAGTCATTTTCCAAGTAAAGAAACCCCTGATATAGCTCTTTATTCGTTTCGCGACGAGAGTCGGTTTTTTTTTTGCCTAATCCACGTAGAATAACAAAAATCTTTGATACAAAAAATTGCGCGAATTTGGACACTTCCGTATTGAACTAGCGGACCGTGTTTCAAAGTTCATAAACATTTATCAAAACGTATCCGGACACATACCCTTCTTTTCAAACGTTGATAACTTCTTGGAAAAGAGCCGTAACCGCTTTTTAAGGCTTACGTTAAACCTAACCCAAACTTGTCATAAGCCTCAAAAGGTCAAAAGGTGTTCATGATACCACACGTCACGTCTGAAAAAAGTGGAATGCGTTTCATTAAATACCCAGTTCATACCATTTTTCAAAAATCACTGAACAACGAAAATTATCGGCCTTAACCAAAGTCGTGATCGTTGTCGAACTGTATCTGTTTTTCGAAATGAAAAACATTTTCACGCTACTATTGTAACATGTCTCATTTTATCAGGATGGTGCGTAATCAGTTAAAATGTATACTTTCATTTCACTCCACCAAAATGAGCTCTCAGAAGTTAATCGTATTAGTGGTTGCTCTACCTCACGAGTGGGGGCAAGACTTTTTTTCTTATAATTTTGTTTACAAGTTCGCTGAATCATATTTGTCTGTGTCTACTTCCGTGAGTAGAATGTAAACCTTTGAAGGTGTACCAGCAACAGTGAAATTTCATTTGACTTAAATTTCAAGCCAATGGCGATAGCATATAGCCCAAGTTTTCGGTCTAATAATAATACGGAAATATTCTCATCTCCGATATAACAAAATGATATTTCAAATCAATAAAACTGACTTACGGAAAACCTTGAATCCTGCGACCTATAGAATAATCTGGAATTCCCCTCGGTATAAAAATCTCAATGGAGTCTAACTACCCGAAATATGATTGAATTGCGCGCTGAACCCTCTCACCAGCCATCTAGACGGCACCCAACCCACGATACCCATGCTCAACGCCTCAACTATCCTCATGCTCCCATCACTTCTATGTCATTTTTTCGACGGTAATTTCCCACATTCGATAAATTGCCAATGAAAAAAGAGAGATGATGCTGCACATCTCCCTGCTTACTGCTTAGACGTGAACGAACTCTAACCACTCCACACCATGTCACACTGTCTCGCCTTCTCCTCTGCGTCTTGGCCTCGCGTACCCCGGCACCTCTCGCAGGAACTACAGTAACTCGCAAATTTTACTTTTAATTTTTGTGTGGACTTCTCGTCCTTTCTGTTATGAAACGCTTGAAACTGAAATAATCATAAGTTTTCTTCTCAAGTTTTTTTTTCTATTTTCATACCGAACGAAATTCAGATGAGTGAACTACTTTGATGTGATAAAATGTGAATTCCGCTAGAAAAATTGGGAATCAAAAAAGCAAAGCTTGAAATCAAGCGGGTTAGGGTAAAATTCAACATATTTACCAATAATTCATTATACGCAATATGATTACTCAAAAACTACAATAGAAGGTATGCGTAAAATGGGTTCGTTCACAACACGAGCAGATTGAAGGATGATTGGGATGTTGGAAGTGTAGAAGAGCTTGATTGGGTAGCTGCTGCACAGTCCACTTTATCAGGTAGACTTGATTGGAAGGTCGACGCGGAATATCTGTAAATGTAAATTGATGCAACTTAGTAAATAACGCCTAAAAAAGAGATCATTGAGATGAGTTATCCTTTGAAAAAAACGGAACACTTCTTACAATAAACACCGAATTTTCCGTGAAGTAAAATTTGAGAAGAAAGATCTCATAAGTTCTAATTACTCATTTTAGTATGTAGAATGAAAACTTACTTAGAAGTAGAGGACAACTGCAAAAACGAGACGGGTGGCCATCAGATTCATCAGATTTGGAAGGTTCTGGCAGTAGAAAGCCTCACTGAGAGCACGGATCTTGTCGCTTCTGATGGTCAAAAGGTGGAAGAGAGCAATGACAGTCGATGATAACCTTTGAAAATTATGATATCACATTAGAAATTTATTAAATACCTGAGCTTTGTTCTTGACCGAGTTGATCAGAATGGAAATGACCCAACTCTGAACGCATCCTTTTTGATTGTCATCTTTTCTGAAAAATAAAATATTCGAAATCAACAGAGAATTAGGAAAGAGAGAGTGAAATCATCCAGAAAAGCAAACCTGTTGCATACAAAGTCATAAAAAAGAGTGGAGAACAATAAGAAAATTTATTCAAACCTTTACACAAACACACTGATGTGAAAAACGAAACATGTAATCATGAAAACAGAGTGAAATTGAATTTAAAAAAAAAGAAATGCAGGTTTCGAATATATGGGTCTCGTTGCGAAGAGCGCGCTCGTAAATCGACAAGGACTTTTCCACTCTTTCTCTAGCACCCTCCACCTCAAACTCCCTCTCACGTGGCAGCGTAAACAGGGAGTTGTGTGCTGTTTTTTTTGTGCACCCACCCCTTTCCGAACAACAGATTGAATTGAAAATGGCTACTTTGATGCTCGCTTCCCGCCTAATAATAGGGCAGGCTGAGTTGCGAAAACAAAAAAGAGCACAGAGCCGGCATCGAACACTGGGTTGCTGCAACATAACAAAGTGCTGTACTTGTATACGATATGTACTGTAAGAAGCGGTTTCACGCCGCTGTAAGCGTGTTGAACATGGAAAACTTTCAGCATGTTCAAGAGGAGTACCACCAGCAGTCCAAGAAGGTTCCATGAGCAGCGTCGTGGTGCTGGTAGGACAAGACGTCGACTTCACGTGCGGTGTGAGCAACCTGGGCAATCATATGGTAGCCTTCATCAAGTCCGAAAGTCCACCGAGATTGTTAACCTTCGATGAAAAGGTAATCCTACCAATGTTTCTCTTTCAAGAATTACGTTTCCCAGGTTTTCCGTCGACGTGACAAATACGAGCTGAAACCAAGAGTCGGGAACGGAAATAACGAATGGGTGTTGACGATTAAAAACGTTCAGGTTAAACCATTTCCTGTGTTCGTACAATTTCAGTTTTCAGGAATCAGATCGAGGCAATTACTCGTGTCAGATAAACACCGAACCGGTGACCATTACAACAGGACATTTGGATGTTAAAGGTACGCGTTTTTTGACCACGTTGCCTAGCAAAATGTTCATCTTGATGATTTATGTGGTGACATGTTTGTGACACACAGTTGACAGGAAAGAGAATGTACTTTTTCACCTCTCTCTATCTCTGTCTCTCTCTACCTTTCTCTCTCTTTCTTCATCTGACTCTCTCTTCCTCTGACTCTCTCTCTCTCTCTCTCTCTCTCTCTCTCTCTCTCTCTCTCTACAACGAAAATTCATTTTTCTATCCTCTATCACTATTAAAACATCATGAAATCACCAGAGGCCACCTCCATCTGCAATCAGCACACATTAAACTTGCAGTACCACCCATAGTGTCCCGAACTACACCAGCGGCAGTCGAAGTGCGCGAAGGACACAATGTGACGTTGGCGTGCAAAGCCGACGGAAACCCAACACCAAGCGTGGTGTGGAGACGCCAAGATCGGCAGATCATCAGATACAATGGGGCCACGGGCTTTGGAGGTGATTTTTTTAACTTAAAAAATGACCAAAATCGCATTCGTCCAAGCTACTATGAAAAAAGTGAGAAATGTCGCAAATGGCTTTATAAAACCAAGACTTTCCGGACGGCCTTGTACAAAATCAGAAATGATTTTCATGATTTTCGCCCTCCAGATGATTATGCAAGAGCGTACCTGATCTCAGCGAGACAAAAAAGAACGAACATCCGCGTGATATAATTCTCTGCGCCCTGATTTGTTTGCACTTCAGACGACATATGGAGTCTATGTAACATAAGAAGCTAGTGCATTTTTGTTTCCCACACAAAATTAGGCTGGTCGGGCGGAAAAGTCAAGGGGCCCCCATCCACCAACACCATATGGTGGTAGCGGGCACCATAATTGGGCTTTAAGCGTGATTACCTAAGCGCGAACAAAGGAACGGAAGACTTTTGTTTTCACCTTGGCAGTTTCGGATAAACAGACTTTGAATATTTGGGAACGAATTCATGCCGAGCGGCTAGTATTTTAGTATTTTGGTCAAGAAATCTGGTTATATCCATGATGATCATCGAAGGGTTTTTAATCAGATGGAATATTTTCTAAATAAAGGTACCCCTGATTTAGTTTTTAGGAAAAGACGGTCCCTAAATGTTTTTCAGCACTGTTTCCGTCGAATTTTCAAAAAGATTCTCAATCCTTCAGAAAAAACTGAACACCTTCCATTGATTCTTTGAATCTAACTCTATAGAGCTTTAATGAAACGAAATTACGAATTCCATTCTACACATCAAAATGCTTGACGGATGAAAATCTCCCGAATTCTGTCATACCCCCAAAGTCACCCATATGGTGAACCCATTAGACACCATGAGATCCACCCCCTAATTGCTACCGTGAGAGAATGTCTTGGAACAGACCGTAAACATATTAGACGTCTCTGTAATTATCTTAGCAGCGAGAGGGAAAGAGTGTGATGTGAACTCAACATGGCTTGGGATTACCATGGTTCTCGAAATGATTACTACAGAAGGAAAGAGAGAGAAAGAGAGAGAGAGAGAGAGTTTAAGTGATAAATGTATGTAGAAGTTTCTGAGTACTTAGAAGTCACAACAACCTTACAAGATGTCAGATTGAGTTTACCAGGTCCTACACAAAAGGAAATGTTCATGACCAAGTCTTATGAATGTCCATTTTCCTTACAACAAATACTTTTCAGCGAGTGTGTTCCACGGTCCGAGTTTGCACCTCACCAAAATCTCCCGAAAACACATGAGCGAGTACATTTGTGTAGCATCGAACGGAATTCCGCCGGATGAAAGTTGGACTGTCAAGCTTCTGGTTACATGTGAGTTTTTTTGTCTCTCCCCCCTCCTCTCTCTCTCTCTCTCTCTCTCTCTCTTTCTCTCTTTCTCTCTTCCCCCTCCTCTCTCTCTCTCTCTCTCTCTCTCTCTCTCTCTTTCTCTCTTCCCCCTCCTCTCTCTCTCTCACTCTCTCACTCTCTCTTCTCTCTCTCTCTCTCTCTCTCTCTCTCTCTCTCTCTCTCTCTCTCTCTCTCTCTCTCTCTCTCTCTCTCTCTCTCTCTCTCTCTTCTTTCCCTACTTCAGATCCGCCAAAGCGTCTATTAACCGAGTTAATCGGAGTTTAAACCGAGAAAAAACACACTAGATGGATTGCGCGTATTTGCATTCAATTACTCCACGAAAAAGCGATAAAGCTGGCATCATTCGGGGGTTTTGGAACGATGCCAAGTCAACTTTCAGTCCCGCCAATGGTCCAAGCACAAACGAACGAAGTGAGTGCGTCGCGAGGATCGATGACTAGGATAGTGTGTACGACCGAAGCGTGGCCACGACCCGAAGTCACCTGGCAGAAGGACGGCGAACCGATCTTTGACAACGAACTCTATTCGATGGTGAATTTCGGATTTAAAACTAAAAATACAAACAAATGACTTCAGTCGCACACAGTGTCTGGCCAGTATCACAGCGTCCATATTCTGGAGATTCGCCAGGTTCAACGAAGTCACTTCGGCACGTACAGATGTAATGCGAGAAATGACAATGGCAAGCATCATGCGGATATCGTATTGAAAGGTTCGATTTAATTATGATGAAAAGTAATTAAAAATCAAAGTTTGGGTGCTAGTGTGAATTCGAAAAAGGGATATCAGATTTGGAGCAAAAATTTGGCGTTAACGGGAATCAAACTCTTGCATGAAGTGTCTGAAACAATATTCCAATTTTGAAAAAGTGTGTTTTTCACTGATTCAAACATTAAATATTCGATCGCTTTCTAAAATCTGTCAGACGGGCGGCGAAGTCTTCTTATTACCGTAATGATTTTATTTGACACCTTTCTCACAGTCCTTTTCAAATTTTTCGGAATTGTCAGAAAAGAACTTTCTTTTTAGTGAAGGAAATCCCTTTGTTTCAAAACCTATTGAAATGAAGGAAGTACGGTTTTCTCATTAATGATTACTGTATTGAATTTTTCTCAACTCAAAACTTTCAGAAAAGAAACACGATGAGTTCCTGCATACAAACGTCTTGTCCGAAGGTACTTTTTTATTTCACCACCTCTTAAAAATTTTCCTGTGATGTTGCGAATCTCACTATTCACCTCCCTTTGCACTGTAGAAAATCCTGTACTAATCTCGATCTGAAATCTGCAGTCAACAGTAATTTTCTTTCTTGATAAGCCTAGGAAACGTTGGGAGAGAAATTTTTGCTTTAAAAAATGTCTTGGAAACGCGGGTGAAGTTAGAAATTGATAATTTCTGGTGGATTACGTAGTCAGATTCGTCTCGTCTTCCTTTTCTGCATGCCCACCATCACTTTGCACCACTTTTCGCACTTTAAGGGTCTGGAGATTTGGCGGACGACGAAGACATTGGAGCCATGGTTGATGAGATGGTTGAAGCGGAAGAACGGACGGCACAAATCTCGACCGTTAACATAGTGACGAGGAAAAGTGTGAACCCGGGGAGATACTCAACTAACAACCACCCCGGTGACTGGGTATCTCCAAACCCTCCAGATAACTTGAATCTAATTCATACTGGGACGAGCTTTAGAAAAGGTAGAGAGAGGGAGAGAGAGAGAGAGAGAGAGAGAGAAAAAATATTGTTCACTGCATGCCCAGCTTTCACTCTGCACTTTTCATCTTTATATCAGAAGTGGTTGCTGATTTTCTAGTTTTAAGAGAAACGTTCAAAAAGTATCAAAGTTAAACGATTCGAACTAGCCCGGTAATCATTGAAATTACTTCATCGGAAGTTTCGGATCCACTCTTGCTTTACACTGCTACTAACACTACTATAAAAGATTTTTTGTGAATATGGTACTTTTAACGCCAGTTATGCTCCCGCTCTGCCCTTACTTATCATTGCTTTTCAGAACTTCGCGCACGGTCTTGTCGGAGCGTGTCCACATCCCTTCTCGCTGCAGTACTTGCGGTCGTTCACCTGCTCTGACTACTCGATCTCCAACGTGGCTCTCACTTCTCCCTTCTACATTTTCAACTTCCCCTCTTCCAAATCGGTGTTTTGCTCAATCGAATGTTTTCATGTAATAAACGCGACTTTAGACGCTTCCTCGTTGGTTAACGTTGTTAGTGACTTATAATTGGTGGGTAATAGACTTGTCGTCCTTCCTCGACGTTTGTGAAGAGGGATGGAAGAGTTGAAGACTTCAGAAGATTTTATCCTTATTATTGGAAAGAAATTTCTCTCGTGCATCTTGCAGATTTCTGGTTGAAAATCGAATTAACTTCCCATTTTTACCGAAATTTGATTTACTGATGATTACAGGTTCTTATTGAAAAGTACAGTATTTTCTGGAAACGCTGAAAAAGATCTCATTTCGACTTGAAAAGGAAAAAAAGGCGTTCCAATAAAATTCAATATGACTTTATTTCTCGGATGGTTAAGGAAAATTTGAAAAATATAAGAGAGAGGGAGATGCACGATAAGTAGGTCCACTATTTACAGAGTTATCTATGACTAATGGATCAAGGGTAACGGTCTGGGTAGAGTATTATTTTGATTGGATCATTCTCATGAGGCGGGCACGTGGCTGGTTCGTGTCACCACGAACATATCATGTGTCCAGCCAGCACCAGAAGCATGATGGACAAAGAAAACCCATATTTGTGTAAAATCACAAAAATGTACAATTCGAAACGAAAAAAGAAAAGAAAAGCGGCAAATTTTGGGGAAATTCGCCGGCTAAAAGAAAGAAGGAAAAACTCACTGAAAAGGCCAAATATAATCGATGATTCCTTAGGTTAACTCTTAATTGAAAATGCCATTTTTGGATACAAAGAGGTGCGCGGACTGATTTATTCTTTCTTCTTTTTACTCGTTGGGATCCTTTCCGAGACGACGTAGACGAACTGAAATATGAATTTGAGACTCTTCCAAATCCCTCCAAAAATCTTATTCATATGAAGATCAACCCATTCCTCTGTTTGTTGTTTTCAGTCCACGTTTCAACTTTCATCCATCAAAACACAAAAACCGCACCGCCCATCGTACGTCACAAATTTTCATGAGCTTTTTCTTTGAAAAACATAGAGGAAAGGCCGTGGGTGCGATGTCGACAGCTGTTCCACTACGGCGGCGCTCGGCTCTCTGAGCGATCTATGATTTCTTAAAAAAGCCAAGGCTATTCATAGACATACTACAATTTTCACTTATCTTTCAAGATTAAACTCGAAGGAAGTTAGAATTATTAGAACGAAAGTTGGCCAAAGTGAAAAATACTTGGAATTTGTTCAGTACTGAATTTTTTTTACTTTCTTTTCCGATTTCCAAAAAAATAAATAGGAAGAGTTAGGGTTTTTGGGTCTCAATATTCGGTTTGAGTCACCAATTTTCATCTTTTCAGGGCAGGAGATCAAACTACTGGCATGTGAGGAGGAGAGAGTGATTCTAAATTGGAATTTAATAGATTTATAATTAATAGAGAATAATTCTGCACTTCACTTTTCCCTAGACCATCGACAATGTCAAGCTTATATGAAAACCTTGGAACTTTTCATGGGGGAACCATCAAAAAATCACCTCTTTCATAGTTTCTTTCCAGTGCTTCAGAAACGCGATGTCGGGCCTCCATCGACGCAAACGCAATTCCAACTCTCAGAAGATTTTCGTTCTCTTCCACCGACATCATCATGTCCATCTCAATTTGGTTTCCGAGAACCGATTGCCTCTGGAATATTGACATGATTTGTTGGAGAAACGTATTTTGACTCTAAACATGAATTTTTCTGTATTTTTATGCCCATAAATTTTTTTTTGAAAATGTGATATGCATAAATATCAGAGCTGTTTATAAAATTTATGATTTAACGTATGTTTTTATTTTTCATGATTTGACTAATTTTAATTTTTTTCTATTTTTTAAAAAATTCGATTTAACTATTAACGGATCTGTTGAACGTAGAAAAACCGTTAATTAAATGTTTAAAGGTTTCGTTAAATCGGAAGTTTCGTGAACATAACTGCTAAATATAGCATTAAGGGAGTATTAAGGAAAATACATGTTTCATCTGAAATACTAAAAATATGTTTTTTTTCCTAGAATAATTCACACCAGTTTACTCCCGCTCTCCTTTGCTTGAAATTCTTTTTTTTTAATTTCCTAGTGATATTGTCGGTGCGATTCTTATGCAAAAAGTACCTGATTCGCTGCTTTGAACTCAACCAACGACTGTGTTACAAGAGTCGATCGCAGCAATTTGGCCAACAATTCTGGGGTGAGGAAGTTGGATTCCACGTTCAGAATTCGTAACGATGGTGAAGTCTCGAGAAGTTGAGTCAGGCCCTGAGAATAATTATCTTCTTTATGGAAAAAGAATATTTATTGTTAATATCTCTCCAAAGCCCGTTGTCAGCTTATAGATATAAAATCAAAACGGTCTAAACGCCATCGGATAGGTTATCTCGGCGCGGAGATGCGCATCAAGTTGAAAACTCAATGATACCGCGCGCTGCTGCGCGGCATTGATTGAATTGGTTTTGATATTCAAACGTCGAGTTTCTAGAAACTGACGCGAAAACGTATGAAAACATGTTCGGACCCGCGACAGTCCCCTTCTTAGATGATTTTCATTCTTCTTTTCTTTTTTTAAGATCATAATTCCTAATTTCGTCCTATTTAAAGATTTAAGGTTAACCGATAAAAACGTTTTTTCCGAATATACCAAAAACTTTCATTAAAAACACTCACTCTTGCTTCCGAATCCGATATCGCAGTGTTTGCCATCGAAAGCTTCTCAATGTGTTTACTGTTACAGGCCGCGTCGATGAGGGTTCGGATCCGTTCCTTAACGTGTTTCATAGTAAATTTTACAAGAGAATTCAGAATACCTTAGACACTCGCTTCATGTTGTTTATGTTAACTTCGGTCATCGATGAGTCATCTTCTTGTAACCTTCTGTAAATCATCTATTGTCTAGTTGACGCGATATGAAGCATGGAAAAATATCATTTTTTTAAAGTTGACATTCGGAAAAATAATGTTTTGACATTTTTGTTCTAATTCATGAATGAAAGCATTAGAAATTTCGCACTTCACCGATTACAAACTCTTCGTGACTCAAAGCAAATTAATTCCTCTGCGAAATTTCAGAAATACTTACCTGATACAGTCATCGACATCTGTTTCGTTGTCCGGTTCATCTGGGATAATTTTCGGTACGAAAGCCTAAAATATCATTCATTTCTTGGTTTGGTTACCGATTTTCTGGAATTTATAGCATCATGTGGCCCGATTCTTTGATTTATAACATTTAATTTCATATTTGATCGTTGAAGAGCGGTTCTATATAGATCTTCATGTGAAATCGTATAAGACCACAAAGACTGCACATGTTAACCGAATTTTGATAAAATTTTGTACCGAAGGAAATAAAAATGAAGACGAAAAATAACCTGAACAATTCCATTGAAAGTAATACCAGTCGATTCATCCTGCATTTTTCCCTTCAGTGCGTTGTAGTACTGCGGCTGGTTCAGTACGTTGTGCATTCCTGCAAATCATGGATTTTGAGTTTCAGAATGAAAGAAATCGTCAATTCGAGCTTCTGCGCCGTTTGATTAGTACTCACACTGCGGCAAACGCAGTTGAAAAGTGTAAGCAAAACAAAATGATAGAATAGATCAAATGTAGTTCAATTTATTTCTTTCTCTACTTTTTTCTCAAAATTTAATTCCGGAAGAAGCGTGGACATAAAACTAGATCAATTCGAAAGCGACGTTAATAATTCCACTCGGAAACACAAAAAAACAAAACCAAACCCAGAATACCCGCCAAATCGACCAAATCTCTTTCTGGGGCATCGATCAGAGCACACTCCAGCTCGTCGTCTTCGTCCAGATCCAGTTCAATCGGCATTTCCATTTTCCCGTCTTCTGGTTCTTCAGAATTCCTTCCACTGTCACCTTCCCATATTTTTCCTGAACATTTTTTGAAAATTGTTTTGGAGGGAGAAAATGAAATGATTTCAGCGTTCTAAACCTAAAAAAGCAGAAAATCTACCCATTTCTCTGCTTTTCCGACATTTTTATTAGAAAAAATAAAGATTTTTAAAAAACATACTAGTTTCAAAAGTTCGTCTTTTTTTCGAATTTTTTTCAAAAAACCTATGAATCTTAACCAATCTTTCGCCTTTCACAACACTAACGAGAAAAGTTCGGAAGCGTTTCATTTTTTCTGAACTTATAAACTTCAAGTCAAAGTCTACTTGAAAGAGGTTTTTCACTCAAAAATTTCAATTCAGAAAAAAACCTCTTTTCATTCCTGGAGTAAACGGAGAAATATCATCCCAGTCTTTCTCAGTTTTGGCCTGCTCTTCCAGAAACTTCAACAAGTTGTCTCGCTTGTATGGTCCTGTGGGGTCCTTGTCCGTCTGGTCAGGGCATCGCTGCGATGGAGGTAGCATGGAATTCTGAAATTCATTCCAAAATATTCAAAAATACTTCAAAATCTTTAATTTTAGCCTATTTCTGATTAAAAACGGTATCCCATGCATCTGTTCTATTCAATTCAATCCATCCCTCATTTTTCACCTCGTCTCTTTTTTCTGGGCGTCTTTTCGATCAACAAACAAGCGGTTAAACGGCGGAAGAACACGGGTCGTCTCACTTTCTCTGTTTGTCGAGTAATAATCCGCGACGTTAAGTCAATCACTAAATATGCTTGGCACTGAAAATGTCCAACAAAACTGTTCAAGTGGGCAGTTTGAGCCTCGGAGTACACATTGTGAGAGAGTAAGAGAGCGAGAGAGAGAGAGAGAGAGAGAGAGAGAGAGAGAGAGAGAGAGAGAGAGAAAGAGAGAGAGAGATAGATAGAGAGAGAGAGAGAGAGAGAGAGAGAGAGAGAGAGAGAGAGAGAGAGAGAGAAAGAGAGAGAGAGATAGATAGAGAGAGAGAGAGAGAGAGAGAGAGAGAGAGAGAGAGAGAGAGAGAGAGAGAGAGAGAGAGAGAGAGAGAGAGAGAGAGGAAGCGACAATGAATCCATGTTCAATCATCCAATTAGTTCACTTTTGTCAACGATAAAGCTGTGTGACCATGTCCGAACTTATACCCTACCTATGAAGCAACATTTTACATTTGAAAAAAAACTTGTAGTATTAACGAGAACTTCATTTTGTTAAATCAGACTGACCAAACATCAAAACTGAGAACAACGATATCGTATCGAATTCAAAACTTGATGCCACAACCGCTCGCAAACAGAACCTATTGTCTCCAAACAGCTTTTTTCGGTCAGAAAAGAATCGGAATACGTTTTTTGCATATAGCAGGCATTTTATCTCTTCCAGGTGGTCAAAGACATTCTCTGCCTAGTACTGACACGAAAACCTGCGCAGTACGGGAGCATTTATCGATCACGTAGTTATCATTGACCGTTTTTCTATAAACTTATTACTAACACCAGTTTTCAGTGATGTTCTTTCTGGATGTCTGGCAAAGTTTTTTCTCAACTTTCAGAGCAGTTTTCTAACACATGTTCTCAGAGTTCTTACCACTTTCTATAATTTTTTCGAGCTTTTGGGAACCATTGAATCTTACGTATTGTTTTATTAATGGATAAATAAATTAGATTCAAGTTGTATCTATTGAACTATACAATGTTTCCTAGGGAAATCCCTAGAACATGCCCTCGACACTCCTCACATTTTTCTTTTCATGAGAGGACAACGGGCGGCGAGTTTTCTTGGGGCGAGCAATGTGATTGAGGAGTGAGGGAGTCGAGCAGAGGGGATACCCTCGAGTGATTTGAGTGCCGAGATAGTGCGCGTTTGGTAGAGGGTACAGACATCACTCTCTTCTTTCTCTTTCTCTATCATAATAGCCAGTGGTTACATCCTTCCGGAAAAACGACGGGTGAATGGAATGCGGTTAATTTTACTTGAAGACGGGAGACGCACTACGGATAGAGTTACCCCAGAATTTTTATTGTCGCCATTTGGTGTGTCTTATCGAACGGCGACAAAATGGCGACATTCTGGTCACAAAAAGGGGAAATCGTTTTTGTCGTCGTTACGTCACCATATTTTCACCCTTCGGTAGAATATACCGAATGGTTATAGAAATATTCCGGGGGTTGGGTCTTATTTTTCATCAAAAACACAGTTATGGAAAAGCTATAAGGATAAGGGTCTTATTCGGAACCGTAATTAAGCACTGGTGATGTTGAAAATGGTTATCTCTCTCTCTCTCTATCTCTCTTTCTCTCTCTCTCAAAAGTATTCATCGCTTTCGCGAAAAATCGCTTTACAAAACTCGGAGCATAGGAGTGGGACGAGGTATAAAACCTTCGAATGTTAGTATCATAAAAAAGCAACGGAACAGGGACAGATGAATGCATGAATAAATGGAATCTCTTCGAGCGGTCTTTAAACGCTTTCCGAGTTTCTTTGAATAAAAATCTCACATCTGGATCGAAGTCATTGTTGAGGTTCTCGAGTTCATCAACACTCAGTTTGGAGAGAAGACCTTCGATGTCGCTGTCTTCCAGATCCTGAAACATTCGAAACTTTTATGAGAGAGAGAAAGAGAGAAGGAGAACCTGGAGTAAGTCGATCAGTTTCATAGGTTTCTGGTTTGGTTATGAGACCCATAACTTTCGCACACCGACATCATGATTATTGCTTTAAACTTCTCCCCCCCAAGTCAACGGTCTTCGATTTCGTTTTGATCTTTCGGAAAATGCGAAAAGACCACTTTTCACTAACGTTAAACTTTCAAAAATTGAAAAAGTTCATCCTTCAAGGGTATAAAAATTAAATTTGAGTTCAAAACAAATTGGTAAATTATAAATTCACACCTAAAAGTGACAAAGAAACTTCAAAAATAGAATTAATTTCAAAAAGTTTGAAAAAATTAGAAATTCAAAATTTACACTAAAAAACGAGATACATGTGAAAATTCAATTGCAAAGAAAAACATACTAAATTTCAATTATAATTTTTTTTTTCACCCAAAAGGGAACAAAAATGAATGCAAAACTTCAAATGTTGGTACAATTTCCCCCGTTTTGTCCCAATTCCAGGCTCTCTGGCCATTTTTCTGTTGTCAAACTTCGCAGTTGTGCAGTTTAAACAAAATGGTAATTCGAGACGCGAGAAATGGAACGACAAAACGTATGAAAACACTCACTTTTAGCCCCTTGCTGTAGATTTTCTGAGGTGCAACGTTGGTCGGCTTCGGTACGACCTTCGGCGGTGCACTGAACGATTGCTCCTCGGCGTAGTAGCTAAAAATCAAGTTTAGAAGGAACCAATGGGAAATGCTTATAACTTGTTTTGCTCAATTTTTAATAAATTTTTGAACATATTTCTTGTTCGAGGAACGAAATAAGATTTTAAAGTCTAAAAAAGTTTTTTTCTAATCACGAGGTTTAGAACCATAAATGGAATAAATGCGAAAAAGCGTAAAAAAGTGTTTTTTTCTATAATGTTTTGATTATATTTTTGTTTGAAGAACCGAAAATCTTATTCACAAATTTTCTATAGCCAATTTTATAACAATAAAATAGCTATGGGAAAACGGTTGAAACTTAGAAAATCCTTACCGCGCTGCAACGCGCGGATTCGATTGCGAGCGTCAAAATCACAAAATTAAATTACTGCTCGCTGCAGATTGCAGATAAAGATTACATCATCGACGTCACGGACGCTGGATTTTATACAGTGCAGTTTCTCACTCATATTTGAAAGGTATCTATCTTTTTCAGAGTAAAATGGGGAGATACCTGCTATGATAGGTTCTACTACGTGGGAACATGGGCTCCGGGGGTTGAGACTCTTCCATATTCGGATCAGCTGATTGGAATGAATGGCGAAGGGAAAAGGGAAGAAGGGACGCGGGATAACACACAAGTGGAGGGGCTATGCCTTTGCGCACCGGCACTCGCCACAGAGATCGTTTCGATTGCTGATGCGCAGTGAATGTGCTGGTTGAGCACGGGACAGGAGAGAGAGAGAGAGAGAGAGAGAGAGAGAGAGAGAGGAGAGAGAGAGAGAGAGAGAGAGGAGAGGAGAGAGAGGGACTGTCATCAAACAAACACGCCATACACACGGTCTCTCAAACAGTCACACGCATTGATCACCTTTTCTGTGTTAACTAAAACTAAAAATAGGTAATTTTCAACCAAAATCGTTTAAACACTCATCTAATTCTATTTTTCTTTCCTCATTTCGTAGTAAAGATGAAGCCAAAATTCAAGGTTAAAGAGTTTTTATAGAAATCATTAAACTGATTTTTGAAAAAAAAGATTCTGCCCTTTTTACACTATCGTGCTCTGAAAGTTTAATTTTTTACAGTTCTAGTTCTAGTTTCGCCACTCGAAGAAAAAAAAGTGAAATTTTACACTTCAGGTTATTTTAAAACGTAATTTTCCATGAACTTCGTTAAGAATCTTGAAACGTTCAAGGACTATCCTGTTTTTTCGACCTGCGTAGAACCACTCGACGCAAGTGAATGGTTCAAATATCAAAACAACGTTGTTTGGAAGAAAAGCTTTTCGATCTTATAGCCTTTGTTTATTTCTGAATCTTCTACAAACTTACTCAGTCTTGGCGGGTTGGCTCGGCATCTCGCGTGGAGTGGCACCCAAGCGTGGTGCTCCGATGGCGGTAGAACTCAGTTTGTTGTAGGAATAGATTCACCCCAGGACTGAACAATTTGTTAAAGAGAAATGAGAAGAAGAAATCATGCAGTGACAACGTGGACGTATAAAATTTGTTACGACTTTCCGAGTAGAAAAACGTGTTTTCAATATGCTCAATTCGAAAGAAATGCATTTCTATTCATGTGAAACTGGCGTCTTTTGAAATAGCATCAAAAAAAAATGACAATTTTACGCTGAACAAACATGGGTGAATAATAATGGATTGACAATTTGAACAAAAATGAATATTTTATGGACAGGAAATATCAATGGTTCACTGAAAATTATTTTCTAATATATTTTCCATCTATTCAACATCAATATGTATACTTAAAACAACATAAACACTCCAGAATAAAGATATTTGGAAAAAACAAAAAATAATAAAAATTAGAATTAAATCTACACAAAATTAGCATAGGGGCACTTTTTTCTGTTTCCTTTCATTTTTTCAAAATTTCTTTTTGCGTTTCCGAATAGTCTTCAATCAAAAGCCTATAAGAAATGATGAATGTGAAAATGAGGGTCTGTGCAGAGGTTCGCTCTTCACGGAATCGATAGCGAACAACATTTGTTCGGCGTGAACAGCTTTGACTGCGTATCGACATTAGACCACGGGGTGATGATACGCAGCTGGCAGGCTGGAGAGATGACACCTGCTGGCTCTTCTCGTGACTTTCACCTCACAGGTCAGATGAACTTTGCGAATACTTTGGTAAATTAAGCTCAGGGGTCACTCGGGTCCAAGCTGGAACTCAGTCTGCACGAGGTTCCACCTTGGTTGAGTTTTCTGAAGTCATATGGAAGATCTACGTAGAGTTATAGTGAAGAACTTCGATTAGGTCATCAAAAAATCTCGGGCTACTGTTGAATTTATTCACAGAACAAAGTCAATCAAGAAAATGTGAGAGAGAAAGTACTGAATTCTGAGGAGCAGAAGAGTGTACTACCAAGGTGATAACTCCAGACCGTATGTTTCAAAAAACTGAGCTGGAAAAGTATGGATGGTTTCTCTTAACATAGCTCCAACTGACTATCGGCTCACTAGAAGCTTGACAGTACATTTAAAAAAATCAAGATGGATCTTATATTAATTGTTTCAAGAACAACCCTAGACTCTCCCAACAGCCTATGATAACCGATCGCTTATCACTACAGATGAGGTGTCAATTCAACTTTTCAATACCTTCTTCTTGTCTGAAATTCGTAGATAGGATCGAAAATGTTCAATTTATTGGCATTCAAGATAGAGAAACAGACCGGAATGGGTTGAAAAGCGGTGCTAGTGAAAGTATATGTATGGATGGATTCATGGCAAGACGCGTGCTTGACAGTTGTAACAGCCGGGACGAGGGACTGTTGATAATAATAATGAAAATAATAAATATGTTTGTAACTATAAATATGGCAGAGAATGATGATAAAATGGAGGAGGTAAACGATCATTTTGTACAGGACACTCAGTTGGATCTTTCTTCAATTCTCAAATCTCTCGTTCGTTGTGTCGCTGAGTTTTCTGCAAAAGAATGATTAGTGAGGGAAGAGGATCCGGTTACTCACGTAAGCCACCTTTTCCCCTGTCTCTGATCCGCCATAGGACATCCTGCAAAAGTTATCAGGTTAGAGGCTGGAACGCTTGACCGCAACGCCTTGTTCGTTTGAATGATTGAAATGGAGCAAGGGGAGCTCGTGAAATCTCCCTCTCTCTCCCTCTCTCTCTCTCTCCCTCTCTCTCTCTCTCTCTCTCTCTCTCTCTCTCTCTCTCTCTCTCTCTCTCTCTCTCTCTCTCTCTCTCTCTCTCTCTCTCTCCCTCTCTCTCTCTCCCTCTCTCTCTCTCTCCCTCTCTCTCTCTCTCTCTCTCTCTCTCTCTCTCTCTCTCTCTCTCTCTCTCTCTCTCTCTCTCTCTCTCTCTCTCTCTCTCTCTCTCTCTCTCTATATCCCCATCAACTTGGACTTACAAATTAACAGGATGATTGGTATAAGCTGTCGAAGCGTTTTCAATCCTGACCAGATTGTCATCAGACAACTTGAGTGTTCCTTGCGTGTTTTTCTTTCTTTTGTTCGTCAACTGAAACACCAAAATCACTTAAAAATAACACAGAAAACCCACGAAAATGATGATCAATGCGGTGAAAATGATCAAGACCACACAGGTGATAATAACGATCAACACCAGGGATGACCGTCCTGCACTAGGTTGATTGGCCAGGGAATCCACGTAGGCAGTCGAGGCGATACCTACAGTATCCTACCGTAACCCATATTACTCATTTTGACCCACCTTCTACTGTAACACTAAGAGAGTCTACTGTATTCTCCGCCAGCTGGTTGTTATTTGTAGAAAGGGCTGCTTCGAAGCTGAATTATTCAATGTTTCAGAGACTTTTTTGAAACCTACTCGTTGACAAGCTTCTGTGGATCGGCAACGCCTCTCTTGGTCAGAAGATCTGCGTGGACAATCACACTTCCCTTGCTGAACCCAACAACTTGCACGTCAACCAGATTATCTTCTAGAAGTTCTGCGAAGATGTCTGTGAGCTGAATAAAAAGTACTGTTGTAACACACTAGGATTCAGTTTTTGACCGAACCATAGAGTATCGGATGAAATCTCATGTGGTTCGAACAACAGGTATCGTATCTTCCAACTACGGAAGATAAAAAATACCTTTCTGGCGACCTTCATCATTTTAACTCTAACCATAAGTGATTATAAATTTTTAGGTTATACCAAAAGTTTAGCTTGTTTCATGAAGAGAAATATGTCTGACAAAAAACCCACATAAGATATAAATATATTTCGTCCAATACTGTACTTTTAGTCAGTAACATCACACTGTATCAGAATATTTTTTAAAAAATGGGGCGGAGTTTCAAGAACAGCGCAAGTCAATTGACTCGAACATCCAATTTTACATGTCGGATTTCAAGACAACTGTGTTTGCTTCATTTTTAAACCGAAAAAGTAGTCGAGTTCTTGTTTTGATACGTTTGCAGGTAAATAAATTTTGACCGACCATCCTTGGTCGTTCCGTCTCCGACATGGCTACCTATGGGTCAAAAGTGGTCAAAACTAACACACTGCTTGAAAGAGCGTAACAACTCACCGCAGGCACAACAGACTTGACAAGTTTCTTGAAAGGACCCGATTCGGAGTCTTCAAACTGTTCGCTGAACTGGATGGAAGTGATACGGACTGTGACCGGGGTGCGAGCAGCCTTCTCTGGTGAAAAGACCTTGGAAGAGTTGGCATTCGACTGAGCGAACTTGCTGAAGTCCTGCAGGTCCGAGTCTTCTGATGCTACCGATGTCGTTGCCTCCTCTGTCGTCGTTGTCGTCGTTGGTTCTGAAAATTTTTCTTCACCCTACTTCTTACCTTCTGTAATAACCGCAATCTGCTTAAGTTACAAGAGTGAAAAACTGTTTAGATGACAGAGGCCGATCATTTAGAAAAAACAAAAAAAATGTCAACGAATGGGATAGAACTCGTAACCTCTGCAATCATTAACTCGATATCGCGGGTAGAAATTTTCACCGTTAGATCCAATTTTTTAGAGCGTTTTCAACTTCTTCCGTTAAAATATCTTGCTTCAAACAGAAAGTGCATGAAAAAAACATTGTTTCACCAGCTGATTCCTAGTGAATTTCCCCATCTTCCCTAACCTGTTTCAGCTTCATCTTCCACTTCCACCTCTGTATCCGCGACTTCTTCGGTCGTCGTGGTCGTCGTCGAAGTCGAAGTCACCATGATCGGCGCCTGTGTCGTGGTTGTTCCTTGCTTAATGATTGTCGTGTCTTCTTCACTCATCTCCACGATTGGGAAAGCGGGAGTACCGTTCTGAAAATTCTTTTATATCAGGTCAATGACAAATTTCATTGAAACTTGCGGTTGAAGTTTTTTCTATAATAAAAAAGCATGGGTAAAATAGGGGAAAATGGTCTGATGTAGAGGATACGTTCGGAAAAACCACAAAGGAAATAAGTAATGTTTAGGTTCGACATGCACCGTGATCAAAGTGAAACAAACAATGTCATCACGAATTCTTCTGCTTTGCAACGCGTTTGGAAAAGATTTTAGTTCATAGTACCGACAAGACATGATAGGTTAAATAAGCCTCACATACATTCTAGCTAAATTTCAGAGGAAAACCATATTTTTTTCCGAATAGCAACGAAAACTACCGAAAGAGAGCCTATACTTACAGAGGTGGCAGAAGTGTCGACAAAGCTTCCATCCTGTTCGAACAACGATGATATCGCCGATTCATCGAATGGTTCTTCTTCTGAATTGACGACAGTCGATGGGTCCGAGGCTTCAAGGGTTGTTTCAGACGAGACTGCTGAAGTTGTCGATGGAGTCGATGAAGACGCTGAAAATCACAGTTCCCTATGTTGAAATATGCTTAGAAATAATTGCGGTCATATCATTTTGAACCCTATTCATCTAGGACTCGAACGAAATGGAGTATTTCTAGGTAAATTTTTTCCATCTTACCCACCTTTTGTAATAAACTGCTCGGCCTTCAATAATGGCAAGAAGTGGTCCTTCTTTCTCTTTCAGTACTCGTCTATCAGAAATGTCTTCGTGAGTCGAGTCAGTCGATACAAATGACTCTGTAGACGTGCCTGTGATGTCTTCAAAAACTGTCGATGGAGGGAACGTCGTCAGGATTGTTTCCGACGACACCGCCAGTGAAGGAACATCGTCATCCTGCTCCACTTCGGTTTCTGTGGTGTCGAATGGTGTCAGGGTGACGTCGAGTGGTGTGATCGGTTCCATTTCTGAAATTTATTGAATCTATTGATTTCCATACTGAATCTGATTGTAAAAGCAAGATCAACCTATATTCAAAGGTAACAAAGTTATTATAATTTAAAATATATCGACTCTGCACCACCTCTTGAGCGTGGCGAAATTTTTTTAAATAAAATATTTTTGATTTTTGCTTCTCATATCCGGGCCCCTGGTACTGGGTACACACTTTCAAGCCAGGGGTACTTCAGCCAGGGGTAGCTTCTTGTTCCAACCCATGTTCAAGCTCTGTATCCATTACCACCATCAAATGAGACTATCTCACCTTCTCTCTCGGTTACCATAGTCTCGGTCGACTTTTCTTCTTGGGTGGTCGACGGGTCAGTGACTAATGAGTTCAGTTGAAGTTTGCCTCTGTATCTGTTGTTATTGCCGATTCTGTTGCATTTTCTACGATGACCATTTCTGTTGACGCTTGGAAAGTTTCCATTCTGAAAAATCTCTCTCTCTCTCTCTCTCTCTCTCTCTCTCTCTCTCTTTCTCTCTCTCTCCCTCTCATCTCTCTCTCTCTCTCTCTCTCTCTCTCTCTCTCTCTCTCTCCACTTTCTCTCTCTCTCTCTCTCTCTCTACTCTCTCTCTCTCTCTCTCTCTCTCTCGTCTCTCTCTTTCTCTCTTTCCTCTTCTCACCCCTCGTTCGTATCACTCCGACCAGCGTCCAACGAGAAAACGACGAACAGTTCCTTCTCCCCTGGGTTTCATTTCGAAAACATCATCCGAGTTCTCATCTTGACCGATCGAACCTAAAATTATAGGTTCATATGACACAAGTCGTACATAATTGAGGCCAACCTGTGACGAGCAGAAGTGTTATTAGTATCGTCCGAACCATTCTGAAAAAAAAAACAATTGTAAAGAGAAAGGTGTACAAAAGGTGGTCACACCATGGTTGTGGGTGGATTAAGAGTTGCGCAAATAATAACAAGTTACAAGCTCATTGTATGCATAAGAATTGGGAAGCTAGTTGACACGGATAGTTAACTGTTTGGGTGGTCTTGGAAAAAAAATAGAGGAACTGTCTTTTTTCCCAGTCTCCTCTTCGCTTATAAGCCAACGTTTCGTGAGCCATTTTTATTTCTTATCTAAACATCAACTACGGTAGGAAGAGAGAGAGAGAGAGAGAGAGAGAGAGAGAGAGAGAGGAGAGAAAGAAGAGAGAGAGAGAGAGAGAGAGAGAGAGAGAGAGAGAGAGGAGGGAGAGGGGGGAGGGGGAGAGAGAGAGAGAGAGAGAGAGAGAGAGAGAGAGAGGGAGGGAGAGGGAGAGAGAGAGAGAGAGAGAGAGAGAGAGAGAGAGAGAGAGAGATGAAGAGTAGAGAGAGAGAGAGAGAGAGAAAGGATAGTCATTTTTGTGGGGCATTCTCATTTCTAATGTGTGCATCTACTACGATAGGAAGAGGGAGGAATGATACGCATTTTTTGAAACATTTTCATTTCTATTGTGCACATCTACTACGGTAGGAAGAAAAAAGTGAGGGGTCCTCACGTCAAAAACAATTTTTTTTCACGTGATCAATAATTTCTCGCCCAGACAGCTTCAACGATGTTTCACTTTCTCACGATTTTTTCAGTTTTTTCGAAGAAGGAATCTATCTTTGCTGTGTTTTGATTATGACTCGAGGATTCATAAAAAAGTCGTCGTCTGACTCATTGGTTTTTCTTACCTTATTCTCAAAAAAAAAGAGAAAGTTTGACCAATTTTTTTAATCGAGTGGCCCGAGCGTAGCGAGTAGTTGCCGGTTGTATAAATTCAACGCGACAAGTGGAAAACTTTTGTCCTAACGCGATTATGAACCCTTTTTTTTATTGTTGTGACCAGAATAAAATTCCAACAACAAGCGATCCGAGCGTAGCGAGGAACAGCTATTCGTCAAATTTCACTTTTGAAAATCAAATTGTTCGCCGTCAGATAAAGTCTGTAGCACATAGCTTCCTCTACCTGTAAAAAAGTCTGACCTCCGTAAATCGGTTACTCATTACCGTAGCAGTTTCGCCTTGAAACACAAGGACGTTTAAGTAATGAGCCTTTAATTTCAATGGACTGAAAGTAAGAATAATAATTTAAATCCACAAAGATCTAACTGTTCGTTGTGAGAGTCCCGACCCTACCGTACTCATTTTACAAAAGTGCGACTGGCGCGCGTTTGAAATCGGTCAGACTTTCTGTGTTTAGTTTTCAGCGCGCGAAATTCAAAAATTTTGTTCATTTAGTCCTGCCAGAGCCTCTTAGTAAAATTATCATGTAGAGAACAGGACAAAAAACACCAAAAGATGAAGGAAGACTATACTATTGAAGAACGAGCGTTCATACACTCTGATTGGCTCTTATTTCTAGCTCTGGAGAAATTCGTACAGTTCGAACGGGAAGATGGAGAAAGAGTTTGGAATGAGTGAGAGAAAAAAAATACAAATTTTCAGAGGATGGTGTTCGAGTTGTAGTCAATACAATATTTTGAGTACAAATTGGGAGGATGTCATACATTTGACCTGTTACTGGAGTGAAGACACCAACCAGACGTTCGACTTGAACCTCGCGATGTTGTAGGAAAAGAGGAAAAGCATAGTTAGTGAGTGTTGTCGGAAAAAATCGGCCAGCCGAAAGGAAACGAAAAAAACGGAGATTTGGTCAAGCGATACGGTTGGATTTGGAAGATTGGAATGAGAGATTGCGTAACTACAATTATAAGCGATGGTTGGGGCGAGTAAAATGGCTGCGGAATGGTGGTCGTTTCACCTTTCAGAAGACGCTAAACGTTCCTTACGGCGATCGTCTTTTTGCCAGACATTTCAAGTTGAAGCCGTTTCATTTTTCATGACTTTCACCTTAACAGTGTTTAGTCAGGTTTCCATTTTTGAGGGAGGTATCACTTATGGAGAAAAGAGAGAGAGAGAGAGAGAGAGAGAGAGAGAGAGAGAGAGAGAGAGAGAGAGAGAGAGAGAGAGAGAGAACCAGAGAGAAAAAGAGACAGAGAGACAGAGATAAGAGAGAGAGAGAGAGAGAGAGAGAGAGAGAGAGAGAGAGAGAGAGAGAGAGAGAAGGATAGAGTGAGAACTTCAATGACAATTCGAAGACAAACTGACGACAGTCTGGGACTATTAATAAATCACCAAAGTTTACAAACATTCCTACAGAAAAAAATGAGTGTTGTAGATGGGAATCTTCACACCTCGCAGGTAATTCTTTGGAAGATAAAAATCAGCGTTGGAGGTGAAACCTCATGGCCTCCTTGTGTGTATGGAAGAAATCTGGTCTGTGAACAAAAAGAAAAGTAGTACAGGGAGAGAGAAACAACCACAAAGACGATGACTTTGACAAGAAAATTCTCGACAAAATTCGCTTTTGTCGTGGAAGCTGACAAGGAATTAGGGGGGGGGGGTTGTGTTGTTTCAGATTTTGGGTACTTTTCTCTCTCTCTCTCTCTCTCTCTCTCTCTCTCTCTCCCTCCCTCTCTCTCTCTCTCTCTCTCTTTCTTTCTTTCTCTCTCTCTCTCTCTCTCTCTCTCTCTCTCTCTCTCTCTCTCTCTCTCTCTCTCTCTCTCTCTTTCTTTCTCTCTCTCTCTGTCTCTCTCTTACTCAAAAAAGTGTTAAATTCGTGCGATTTTACAGCACTTTATGTAACGTTCTGAAATGTTGACTGAATTTAAATAAAAACCATTAAAGGTGTGACTAATTTTTGAGTATTTTATGCAGAAGATTTTTGGAAGAAAGGGAAAGGAAAGCTTAATTATTGTTCGATTAGGTCTCAACTCTGAAGCCCAATAAAGTTGTCTTCTTTTCTGTTGAAGTTCGAGGTCTAGAGTGATCTTTCAGTACACAAAAAGCAACATGAATTGTCGAGACGAGATCATAACCGGAGGGTAAAAAACGGAATCGGTCGAGTCGCAAAACTGTCTGTTTGCGACATCACCGGCATGAAGGGTACTTATGTCGCCATTTCATGAAAAGAAATCGAAACTGTTCAAGAGCGATCGAATGAAAAAGAAGGAAGAGGAGGGGAGATGTAACGGTAAGTTGATATCAAACCACCAGTCATAGATTGTATTCAATGATACTCAATGAGATCTCCCATTGTTTATTCTATGGGATGAAAAAGTGGTTACGGCAGGTTTCTGCATGTTGCTCGTCGAGTTTTTGACCCGAAAATGTCCTAGACTATTTTTGAACAGGAAGTTCAGAGAGTACAGCTTCAGAAACTTATCTACAATCAATTAGTTCCTAACTCAGGCATTACTACTTTATCTATGATATTTACATGCCCTTCATGCTGCTATTACAAAGGAAACGACGACAAAATGACGACTTTACGCCGACAAGACAACTGAACCGTGACTCTGTCGACGGTACACCGCCGGATTGTGGCCGTTACGTAGACAGTATATCGCCATTTTGGTAGATCAAAAACTTATTGCAATGAATGGATGGTTAAACTGTATAGATTGTTGATCAAAGACTACAAAAACTTGATGCTGAAGAGGGAGACAGTTTGTGACAAGAAGGACGAGTCAAAAACGGATTCGCTCAGATTATTCGGAGCGCCATTGGGCTGTTAGTCTCGAGTGTTTGGACAAGCAAGAACAATGTGCTGCATGCCTCGACCAGGGTACTTTCAGATCAGTTTTTGACACTTTAGCTGACCACCAACACGCTGTTCTTTATAAAACGGCGAAATTTCAGCGGGAAAACTTCATTTTTCAAATTAGAACTAATCGTGAGAACCGGCCGCCTTATTGGCTCAGTGGCAGAGCGTCTGTCTAGTAAACAGAAGGTCGCTGGTTCGATTCCAGCATAAGGCAGTAACCTTTTGCCATTTTAGTTTTGGCCTTGAACGCTGTGGTCGTATTTCATTTACAGATAGAGAGTGACAGTATCCATTTTGAATCAACATCGTTTGCTGTGACCGTTTCAGATAGATTGAGGTATACCACTACGATAACAGCTTTCTGAACACGTCCCATCATCAAGTATGTAACTAACTCTAGAGTGGTCTAAAAATAAACTGAAAGAGAAGTCTTATCGTTGGAATTTGAACATTTAGAAGTACTATCAGGTGATAAACTTGGCAATAACTTATCCAGTAGCGACCTTTGATAGTCAAGGTTCGAGAAGAGAGAGAAGAGAGAGAGAGAGAGAGCGAGAGAGAGAGAGAGAGAGAGAGAGAGAGAGAGAGAGAGAGAGAGAGAGAGAGAGAGAGAGAGAGAGAGAGAGAGAGAGAGAGAGAGAGAGAGAGAGAGAGAGAGAGAGAAGAGAAGAGAGAGAGAGAGAGAGAGAGAGAGAGAGAGAGAGAGAGAGAGAGAGAGAGAGAGAGAAAGAAAGAAAGAAAGAAAGAAAGAGAAAGAGAGAGAGAGAGAGAGAGAGAGAGAGAGAGAGAGAGAGAGAGAGGAGGGGGAATGAAGCCTTCTAGTAGTCAAGGTTGTCGAAATAACAAGTGACTCATGTTTTTACAACAATTTTGACACGCTGAGGTTGATTAAAGTGATGATTAAGAGACAAGGAGAGGGGAATTGGCCGAACGACCTGACAGAATGAAGTGCGAGCCATGGTGTCTTTCCAATAGCCACACACCATTTCCTGCCCTACGTAATTACTTTTTGGACGTCTATCGTAAAACCCGGGCGTGTGTGGCCAAAAGTTTGGTTTTATGACAAGATGCGTCGAATTGGGTAGCATTTTGTTGTAAAAGGAAGTTTTGAGTATTTGAGGAAAGTTTAAAAAGAAAAATGGGTAAAACACTGTAGAATCTCTTAAGTGGAGGTGAATCCTTGGTTGTAGCATTCACTTTTTACTATGACTTTCAGAACCACTTCATTGAGCTGGAACCCGCTATATTTCCCTGAATTCGAAGCTAGTTTTACTGCAAAAGTTGATAGATTTGGAAAACAAATATTTTGAATGGGAATTCAGATAAGAAGCTAAGTTCTTACAGTTCACTAGTAAGATGTTCTAGCGGAACAATTCTCAAGGTTTATTAAAACTATAGCTCTAATGAATATTAAGGGTTGAATCGATTTGGGAAGAATCTAAGGACATGCTTTATGAAGAAAATTGGAATGAATCTCAATCTGAACGATGAAGTAGGATTCTACCTTCATCAAGTGGAACTCCCAAAGGGTACGGTACCTAGGGTTCATCGGAACTAATGCTCCTAGGAATGTTAAGGGTTAAATCGGTTAACGGATGGTCTAGATGGTCTTTCTCTGTGGTTCTCTAAAGAACGTCTTAATCGGATGAAAGTGGCTTGTCTCCGTTTCCTTTCAGTTACGCAATCAAACGTTCGCAGTAAGTATGAAAAGGGCGAAGATGTAAGCGAACAAACGCATCAAACTGGTTGAAGAAGAAGACGACGACCGCTATTTGGTGATGCATCACAAAAGTGGTGGTAGCTGCTGTGGTATACACGAGTAAAGGCAAAAGAAGAAGAAGAAGCATTCAATGCTGCCAGACACACCTAATTACGCTCGTACAAAACATAGTTGTAGTAATCCTGGAATGGCCTGCCCCATGGGAAGGAAGTATTCCTTACCTATACCAAGGGACAGTATGCTTGAGGTCTTACAAAGTGCTGCGCCTCTGCAAGATTCATCAACCTTCTCACATTGAACATCTTCTCCAGCTATGGGGCTGCATGGGGATCGTTTTCTACTAACAATATGCGCCAAAAGTTCAACAGTAATTTTCTCAGCTTATGTTAAGGTTAAACACCCCTTTTACAGCTCCAAAAGACTATTCTGTGCTCAGTTTCAGTTCAATACAAAGTATGAAACACTGCGAGACTTCTGTAACAGTACTACTGCAGAACCTCAGGGCTCACGCTACCTTTACAGAATTGAGAAGTTAGAGGTTTGAGTTATAACATTCACTAGTAAGATATCCTAAGGAAAAAGTAATCTAGGTTTAGTTCTCCTAGGAATGTTGAGTCTTGAACCGAATAGAAACAAAATCTAGGAGATACCTTATAGAAGAAATGCAGTTATGTTTCTAATTAATGTAAGAATTGAAAATAAGGAATCGCCTATTTTATCGGAACAAGTTCTTCTAAACGAGAACTTCATGGATGCAGTTCGAGTGGATCTCAATCTGAACGATAAATCTAAAAATTAGGATTCTACCACTGACTAGTAAAACTCCCTAAGACTACGGTACCTAAGGTTCATCGAAACTAATGCTAGCAGGAATGTTGAGGGTTAACTCGGTTAGGGAAGAATCTAAGTGAGGGTACGGTACTCAGGGTTCAACAAAAGGAATTTTGAGGATGGTCTAGCCGTTTCACTGTTTTTCGTACAAGCATATACATTAATACGAACAGCCAGGAAGGAAGGGGAAGAGAGAGAGGAGATTGGGTGTTATATCATAAACTGGTCGCTCTCAATTCGAGTGTTATGAGCCGTGTTAGTGAATAAAGAGTTTAGTTATGGAAGTGCAAGGTCACACCACTCGTACATCGCTATACGATTTTTGAAATTCGGGCCGTTTATGGGATCGGTCGGGAACGTCGTAGGCTATTTTCGAAGCATTTTTTCGAGATCCACTCAATCAAAATCCAATTACATACAGGGTCCGCACTATTTACCCGCGGAAGTTACAATTGATGTATATCAAAAAGTAGGATTCAGAAAACCATGTAAACTGACGAATAGTTTGTTCATGATCGTACCAACAATCATCAGCTAATTGTGCTCCATAAGATCACCATTATTGACACATCAAGCTCGAAGTCCTATTGGGTATGGGTCGATGGTCGCACGCAGGTAGTCAGGGTATTAAACGTCTCATTTATCGATCAGGAGTTTCTTGAGTTCCTTGATACTTTGCGCGGGTTTAGTCATAACCTTGTTCTGTAAGGTCCTTCAGATACAGTCGTCCAACAAATTCGGGACTGGCGAAAAATGCGGAAGTTAATGCACAGGGTGCTCGCAGGCAAGTGGTTCTCGCACCACTGTTGCGACGTCTTGGCTGTGTGTGCAAGCGCACCGTCTTTCTGGAAAACTTAGTTATGTTCATTAAAATGGTTTTGGTTTCAGCAAAGATGCATACACATTAAAATCTTCAAAACATTGCCTTCTTTGTTGTTATTGTCAAAAAACAACGTTGATTTTTCATCAGCACACCTTACTCCAAAAACCATCTCTCTAGAAAGGTGAAAGGCTTCATGATTGAATCGTTTTTTGCCAAAAGCTGCTCCGGGTGTCTGTGCAACAGGTCAACAATTCTGAGTATTGGATTCGGCCTGCACCGTTAACAGCTCTTTATCCAAGAACACTGACACCAAGCGTTCACCAATGCGCGTGCGCTTAAAGAGACATCTTGATATTTTGGGTCGTTTTTTGATTTTGCTCTCCAAGAGATTGGCAACTTTTGTTACACAATGAAATCCGAGCTTTATCTTGTCTCTGACCAATCTTTCAAGCAGAATCAGGTTGGTGTTCATATCGATTGCCATCCTTCTGATGATACGATGTGAATTTCTCATGCTTCTCTCTTTTACAGCTCTGGTCCCCGTTGGAAAGATGATTGTTGACATTATTTTTCAAAAACGCATATCTAGACATGTATCAAGTTGTTCGAAACCAGAAATGGAATAATAGACGGTTCTTCTATGAATTCTAAGCTGTTTTATGATGCCAACTACGCGGACTCCTGCCTTTCAATGGTAGGGCGGTATGGATTTGGTTCCACCATTCAGCTAACACTGAACCGAGTGATCTCTAATTCAATGAAATAGCTGAACAAAAGATACTTAATGAAAATATCAACAAAAAATACAAAAGGAGTGCGTCATTGTCTTGCTGTATGACGTCAAACTTTACGCGGGTAAATAGTGCGGACCCTGTATATGCTCCATCATGATGAACGAGGCTGGTGACAAAGGCATCCGAGCATGAGTCAGAATATCCAGTTTTGAGAGGTAGTTAGTAGTGACAACACGAAATTTTCCGAAAGCATGTTTTGAAAAATGGAGATGGCAAAATGTGAATGATCTCTTTTTGCTCCAAGCTATGATCAGAATTTTTCCGATTTGAATCCTGAAAGAAGCACCTTGTCTGACGTGTGAGAGGTTCGAGCTCATGTGACTCCAACTATGTTTATCTTGACTTGCAAAAATAAAGATGATTGGAAAATTTCTTTCTTTCAGATGAAGGGAATCAAGTGATGGAGGATCAACCTACCCGATGAACCATAATAATGTTAACACAACTTTGCTCCACAATCATTGTTCGAAAAAGCATTTTTAAATGACATTTGTGGAACATTCTCTCCAATTTTGAAAATATCGAAAGAGAAAAATAATTGGACCTATTATTTTGGCGCGTTATTATTTAAAGTAAAGTAGCCCGAGCGTAGCGAGGAACAGCTGCTGATAATTGAATTATTAATTTTTGAAAATTCTAATCATAGTCCAAATAATCTGTGAGAAACGCAAATGATTGGATGCGACTTCTTTTCTTTTTATGCTTCTACAGTCATAAATATCGTTGATCACAGGCACGCCAGGTTATTTGCTTGCAAAAAACCACAGGTCAAAACGGTCTGTGAGAAACTTTTTATCGCGCATGATTTACGTTTAGATCGTAATATCCACAAACCGCCTAATGATATGAAGTTTATTGTGTTGGTTCCACTCGTAGATTCGGTTTGCAGAAATAATGAAGAGAGAGAGAGAAGAGAGAGAGAGAGAGAGAGAGAGAGAGAGAGAAGAGAGAGAGAGAGAGAGAGAGAGAAGAGAGAGAGAGAGAGAGAGAGAGAGAGAGAGAGAGAGAGAGAGAGAGAGAGAGAAGAGAGAGAGTGAGAGAGAGAAAGAGAGGAGGGGGAAGAGAGAGAGAGAGAGAGAGAGAGAGAGAGAGAGAGAGAGAGAGAGAAAGAAAGAGAGAGAGAAGAGAGAGAGAGAGAGAGAGAGAGAGAGAGAGAGAGAGAGAGAGAGAGAAGAGAGAGAGAGAGAGAGAGAGAGAAAGAGAGAGAGATGATTTTTCAGTTTTCCCGTCCTCATCTTACTTTTTTGAAATAGGGCCAACTTTCCCATGACTTTCAGCCACGAATCGGAGGCGGCTAACAGAATTAGCAAGATATGGTGATAAGAAAGAAACGCGGAAAACATTTCGCTTTCACCGACCCCCTATCATATGGACGATTTTTACTTTCCGACCTTCTCCATCAGCCGTTCTTCTGTTTATTACTACAAATTAGACGGTTTTTTGTGAGGTGTAACACTGTTTTTTGATCACTTTTGTTTCGGCCATAGGCTATCTTTTTTTTTTGGAGTTTTCCCGATGTTTATTAGTATCGGACTGTGAACATGTGAGGTCAGTTTATTGGCGGTCAAATTCCTGTCAATTATGGGTCTAATGTAGGTCGAATATGGGTCTAACGTAGGTACGGTCAAATAACGGTCAGATGACGGTCAGATGACGGTCAAGTTCTAGTCGGATGACGGTCTAATGCAGGTCAAATTACATCCTTCTCATGCCGAAACTCACATTTTTCCAACTCCAAATTTATCTTTCACTTGTTTTCTTTTTCGAAACCAGACTTGATTCAATTGGCCAGATTGAAATGCAGAAGTCTCTTGAGACATCAAAACGATTTGCATAATTCTAATGTAGTTAAATTCTGAAAAAATAGTGAGGAGAAGTTGTGAAAGAACAAAAATGCAAGAATCCTTTGGTGAACTGATCCAAACCGTAGATCCAGTAATTATCGCTACGCTCAACAAGGTGATAACGGAGTCGCTATAATACGATCCATTGCGTCTGTCTTTCTCCGGATGAGCGGACCAGAGTTTTTTCCTAACGAAGTCTTAACATTTTGAGAATTTGGATCTGCGTTGGAATCTTTGACTAGGAAATCTGTCAGTTTTGATTTAAACTAGATGATTTCTAATAGTAAATTCTGAGAAAGGAACAGATCCCAAAAATAGTTATTATTCTCTGCAATTTTTGTCTTGAGCTTCTCCCGACTATTGCTGTTTTCTGATGCTTATATAAAAAGTAAACAATGTAGAAACCCTGGAACCAGCTATAGCCCCACAGACTATTTTGATAGGCAAGACGAGTCTGCAATGTTAGCCGTTGGATGATAACAACACGATAGCTTGCTTGATCGATCTTGCAATCGAACCAAACTGTGTCTGAACAGTCTATCACAAAGGACACCAACCTTCTCTACCTAAAAGCAGTTTGAACGATAAAATCTGCCGAACGCCGTTTCTCTGTTGTTTTTTCTGCATCATCCTTCTTACCTTGAGTTTAAGCCTTCGGAATTTTACACTACACCTTGAGGAGAAATTTTGAACCGAAATTTTTTTTTTAGTTTTTTGGGGATCATAGTTTTACGATCCCGGTTTTAACCTGTCTCTACTTTGATGTTACTTTGACAGAAATTCGATACAGCAAGAAGTTTTTTTTGCTTGAAATATGGAAATCTCTTTTCTCCTCACTCTTTTCTCCAATCATTATCAGATCGACAAGGTTAGTTGTCTTATTCTGTCTCATACACATAGCTTCCTCTACCTGTTAAAAAATCTGGCCTCCGTAAATCGGGAATTTAAATTCGCCTCGAAATACAAGAACGATTTATGTAATGCGCTTTCAATTTCAATGGACTGAAAGTAAGAATAATAATGTAAATCCACAAAGATCTAACTGTTCGTTGTGAGAGTTACCGTACTCATTCTGCAAAATTGAGATTAGAGCGCGTTTGAAAACGGCCATGCTTCTAGCGATATATGTGTCATATCCTTTTGTACCGTAACCCAGAAGTGCGAAACTACTGTAACAACTACCTTTGAGCAATCTATCCTAACATGAAAAAAAGATATCCAAAAAAAACCTTTAAAAAACCTAACTTTTTTCAAGCACAATAGTGTTGTTTTGGAAACTATAACCTGATCGACATTCCAAAACTAGAGCGCCTTTGTTGAAGTGGCAATTTGCTTACATGAAAGTGATAAATTCGAGAAAAAATCTCTGAAGTCGCAAAAATGTTGTCTTTTACATGTGTGAAATTCACAGACCCAAGAAAGCTAAAACACAGTACAATAGGACCGCTGGCACTACGTGTAGTAACACCGTATACTATTCGCCCCTCCTTTCTATATGTGCTCTTTTCTGATGTTCAAACTGTTCCTCTTTCTTCGTAACCTTCAACCATGAATGTTAAAGCACTCCGCTCGTCTTTTTCCCGCTTCAATTACGCAATTTACACGTCCTTCCGTATTTTGAAAGTGAGAGGATCTGGCTGGCTGCCTGTGTGCCTTGGCATAAGTGGGAGGGGCGACCGCCTGCACGATCATCGCACTTCAGCTAACTAACTGACATTAACTTCCACCTCAGGGTACACTCAACAAATATCCTCCTCTCCATTTTCACAGGTAAATTTCCCTTCTTAAATTCTCCCAAAGTACCTATCAGGGGTATTCCCCTTAGGCTGGAGAGTGGTACACAATACCGTATACCAGGGAATAGAATCTGAAAATCCACATCAACCCTATTGTTTTCTTTCAGAGTCTCGTTTCTCAGAATTTTCCAACAGAAAAACACCACAAATGGTTTAAACCAAACTGAAATACCTTCCTAATGTGTCGAAATTTTTGTCTTTGCGGTCTTGCAGAGCGGTTTTTTTAAAAATCGCCTTCATTTGGAAGAACTTTGGCCAGCCTACGTACCTTTCTGGTAGTTCATAGGCTGTTGATACCAACAGCGCATTTGCGTCATAGGTCGCAGATATCAGCAGCCTATGAACTTCATAAACCATCTATCAACATCTTCATAAAGAATCAGCCTAGAAATGTCAAGTTCATTGGCCTTCTCTACCCTTCTGGTACACAACGCTCAAGGAAAACTTAAATAACCATATTTCTGTATAATTACGACAGTCTCGACGTTTTTTCGCCCTAACTTCTTCTACCTCCTCGTATTGCAATTAGTATGCGACCAAAAAAGGGAAAGTATCATCTTAGAGGACTACTTTGCTTCTTCCTTCCTGCACATGTTCTTTGTAAAGACCAGTTTTGTCTCTAATAAGTCTTCCTTTCATATTCATTATCACCAAAACAGATTATGCAATGTAAGTGTAACTGTTGATGCATCTAATCTCCTGTATTCAAAGAAACTTTCGTGTTAAGGGGAAAAAGTTATTTTAAAAGTGCGCTTTAATATCCGACTGTTGAACCTACGAAAAAAGCTGACGTGGGATTGCCACCAGGGCACACTAAAATTGTGAATTCTGACTGGTCTCTAAGGTTTTCGAATATGCTGAAGATGGTAAAACTGCTCTCAAAAGTTGCGGAACCGACCTGGTTTTCGAGTTATGATCGTCACCAGTTTAACGTGTAAATTGGGAAGAAAAGTGGACATCTGTCGATTCGGGCCGGTATTCATACATCAATTTTGCACTGATTTGAAAAAAATGTGTTCGGTCGCCTAGTGGTCAAGAGCTAGTGCTCACGCTTTTGGTTTCGGGAGTTCGAATCCCACTCGTTCCATTTTGTTTTGCTTTTTTCATGCTTATTGTTGATTTTTTTTTTGAAAATTTCCAGTCACGTATTATTACAACATTTCTTGAAATTATAGAAAAAACAAAGAGATTCAGATCAAAAATATATTAGGACACAAGTTATTATAGATAACTCACAACTACAAGAAGTAATATGAATCAGCCATACTCACAATACTCTTTGTGAATTGGTAGTCCTAACCCTGGCAACTAGTGACGAAAAATGTAGATTTTATAGTTAACTAATAATTGGGTGATTTTCTGTAGAAGTACGATGTTGTGAACATACGTCAAACTGAAGAGTACTTCGCGGCATAATGAAGTATAAATTCTTTCCGGAGCGTTGAGAAACATTCATACATTGAACGGTTAGAAGTAAAACGAAATCAACAAAAAGCATAAAAAAGCAAAACAGAATGTAACGAGAGGGATTCGAACTCCCGAAACCAAAAGCATGAGCCCTAGCTCTTGACCACTAGGCGACCGAACACATTTCTCAGACACGACGAGTTGCATCAGATCTGGCCTGAGTCGAATCAGATCTAATCTTAACCTCCAATCCCTTTGAAAGTTATGCCATTAATAAGGGAATCATGTGGGTAGATGTGTGTTGAAATATCAGTTCGAAATTCTACCGTCTTCATAGAAAAAAACAAAAAATGGAAAAAATGGTCGAGTCAGATCTGGCTCGGTCACACCAGATCTGATTCAACTCACTAAACTGGCGAATAAACGCTACAAAATTCATCGAAAAAGTGTATGAAACGAACTTTAGACTTCTCTAGACACTTACTCTATCGTTTTAATAGATATCTGGAACATTTTAAACTAGTTCTTATTATCTTACCATTCTACTCAGAGTGGCGAATCAGATCTGCTTGAAGTCGAGTCAGATCTGGTTGGATCGAGCCAGAACTGACCAGATGATTCGAGTCATAGTTTTTTCGATGAACATTATCTGTTTCATAAGACATTCTTCTCGAGAAATCGAAATGCTGGCATTTTCAATGACTTGTCGAAGAAGTAATTGAAAACATTTTGGTTTAAAAAAATTCTTTTAGACTACTATATTATCTTTCTTCTGCTCTGATCTGCTCAGTGAATGTCATAATTAATTAGATTTTTTTGATGGTCATAGTTAGCTAGCTTGGAGTCGACACTGACGTTTTTGTTTCCATGATCATGTCATTTGATAGGTTCTCAACAAAAAATCAAACGCATGCGAAAAAAAAACTTTGAATAAGAATAAATTAATATTTCGGCTTCGAAATTCTCAAACTATCCGTTTTCTACACATTACTCTGCATGAAACAGTCAAACAAAATACTAAAAATGTTACTTATCAAAAAAATAAAACTTGAACACATTCTCCAAGTCGGGAGAATATGTTGAGTAAACGTGCTCCTATGCACCTTACCGTAAATTCAAATTTAAACTTTTTCTTTATTTTTTTCGCTCCTATTCCGTTACAGTTTCTTGTTTTTAGAATGTTTCAAACGTTTCTTTTCAGGTTGGATCAAGTGAAAAGACCCCTATCTCTCGGAAGTGCTGATTTAAAAAATGGTGAGCTTTCGAATCAAGTTGAAATTACGTAAGAGAAATTTCGAAAATTTTATAATTCGTGAATTTGATCTGAAGTTTAGTTTTTTAAAAATCTCTCTCTTTGGAAATTCACAGATTCACCACTCTAGTTGAGGTTTGATAGAATTATACGATTCCGTTAACCAAAACTGCTCCCAGTCAGAAATTTTATGTGAAAGGTTCAATTAAATACTCTAATTAACATTAGTAGTGTATAACGAAAGACCCTTGAAAAAAATCGAATAGTTTGGCGCTAATTTATAGGAGTTTGTTGCCAAGAAGCGACATCGGAAATTTGATTTCGTAAGTTCATTTTTTTTTCAATTGTTAGTTATAACGTACAAGTTTTATCACTGTCTCGTAGAAATTATTGACAGCCAAATATTACAGGATAACTCTTATAATGGTACAATTCAAGCCATCTCGCACAAAATAAAGAGAAATCTCATGAAGTCAGGGTTTCAACTTCATTTCAGATTGTAAAAGACGGCAACGGAAAACTCTGCTGGACGAGATGGCGTGAAACTCCAGGACCGGACGGCTAACACACACTGGATCGACAAGAACATAAGGAAGGTTCAAAGGTAGCTCTTCAGTCTTCTATTAAAATTGTGATTTTTGTTAATGCAAAAACTCTTATTCTTAGTTGAAGATATTTTTCTGATCTTGTTGTCTGGTCTTTGAAATACTTCTGAATACACTGTTCGTTGAAAAAAATTATTCTGATAGGTTGTAGAAATTACCAATGGAAAAGTCTAATGAAATAAAGATTCCAAATTCATTCCAGGTCGACGAGGACATTGGCATGAAGATCTCCAAGACGTCATGGCTAGCGAATGGTGGGTGAACGGTCATAGGATAGAAGAATTGAAGGATAATCGAAGGTAAATATTTAGTTTATTTGCGCTTGTTGAAAATTCCGAGACGTTTCTCCCTAGTTGTAAACCTACTTCTGACACCGCTGCTTATTTGTAGACAAACTTCTGACAACACTGCTTAATTTTTGACATACTTCTGACGCTGATGCGCAGTCAAAAAATCTTGATGTCTAAGTAAGTCTGCCTAGTCGTTGAAATACGTGTGACAATGCTTTATAGTCATAGACATACTTCTGGGGTTCAAGCCTAGTCGGAGTCATGTCTCATAGATTAATTTCGTGACAAGTTTTGGATCGTGGGAGTATCGTTACAGTGAAGTTATATCGCAAAACAGAACATTATTACAGGAGTCTCAAAGTCTAATAACTCGAAGAAGCACCACTACAAGAGAAGACCCGAAGTGGACATTAGTCTATTTAATTGTATATGTGTATTTGAATAATAAATTTGATCATATTGAAAAGTGTTATTTTTGATAAGAAAAACCCTAAATATAAAGGAGGAATTTTGAATCTGATCTCGCCCGAGTCGAATCAGATCTGGCTGTAACCACGCCAGATCGTGCCACGCTGAATTCGACTGAGAGCAGATCTGATTCGACTGAGGCCAGATCTGTTGCAAGTCGCTTTCCCTGAGTTTTTTTCAAATCGGTGCAAAATTGATGTATGAATACCATCCAAAAACGATAGATGTCCACTTTTCTTCCTAATTTACACGTTAAACTGGTGACGATCATAACTCGAAAACCAGGTCGGTTCCGCAACTTTTGAGAGCAGTTTTACCATCTTCAGCATATTCGAAAACCTTAGAGACCAGTCAGAATTCACAATTTTAGTGTGTCCTGGTGGCAATTACATGTAAGGTATTCATTTTCTATTCCGCGGGCTCCGCCGTTTGGGCTTCCCGAGCATGAAAATACATTTTCATGATAATTTTTTCTATTCCAGGGGACTCCGTACGAAAAGTTTTTCTGCTTTCGTTCTGAACTTATTTCAATTCCAAATAAATAGGTAGTTCGATAACTTCATCAGAAACCCTTCAACCTATAGCAGTTCTTATTCTGTTGTTGAACATGGTTGTCACTCGAAACTCAACTTCATAATCTTTAACTTGACCATGAGTCTATTAACATTGTTCAAATTTACTGAACCTCATCTACAAACTACACAAGACATCTCAAACAGTGTAAAAAGATTCTGCTATCATCCAAATCTTGTTAATTTTCGTTTATTTTTCAAAATAAGTTACAATTTTTGAGGAGCTCCTTTCTTAAATTTTTTGATCGAACTGATAGTTAGGACCTTATACTTCCGGAGACTGTTAGAAAATTATTCGAGATACTGTAGGGTTACTGTAACTCTGAGAAGGATGTCCGGCAAGTGTTGGTCAATACTGACGAACTGACTGTCGATCCCCCTTCTCAGTTTGATCCAAAATGTCATAAGCAGGAAAAAGACAGAATCTTGAAAAAAAAAATTAAAAGTCTCGACCTATTTACAATGTATGACATATGAATTACGTCACGAGTAGCCCATCGGATGAGAGACACAATGGATATCATCAAAGAAATTCTCGATATCAGCAGACCGGTCTGCGCATTCCAAAGTTACGCACGATTAGCGTGGAATTATTAGCTGGGAAACCACGGAGATGACGGTTGAATTTCAGTTGATGCGGGTTGCAGCAGACTGAGAACAAGACATGCTTTTACTACTCCTAACCTCTTTCATCATCCAACATTCCGACGGCGTCAAGTATTCTCTCTATAGAATTCAACCACACGATGACATTTCACTACGACTTCTGCACCAACTTCAGGCAAACGACTTTAAGTATGGCGTGAGTTACGGTTTTTATTCAAAGTTGGAACATCTTGTCATGTCATGATTTTCCTCGCTACGCTCGAGGCGCTTCGGTTTTACACTTGTGAACAAACACTTTTGGCTCAGCTTTTCTCTTTCTCTCTCTCTCCTGATTAGAGAGAGATAGAGAAAGAAAGAGAGGGACAGAGAGAGAGAGAGAGATAGAAAAAGAGAGAGAGAGAGAGAGAGAGAGAGAGAGAGATGTTGAGCATGAACACAAATTCAGCTCGACTTCTGGAAGGAACCAGCTCATACCGAAGACAACGGAGATGTGATGGTCGAGTCCGGCCGTCACGCGGTCCGATTTGAAGCCATGATGTCCAGATCCAATATTTCCTATGAGATCAAGGTTCCGGACGTCGGAAAGTGAGTATGACTTTTGAAATATTCTTGATTCTCATATCCGGACTCCTGGTATTCGATTTTGGATACTACTTACAAGCCGGAATCGAGCTTTAAAAAAGAAAATAACCATTTTTCATTCAGGTTGATAAAAAGAAACGAAGGACCCAGAGGAGATAGCTGGTTAAGAGACGATCCTATCCTGGACAGCGAACGTGAGTTCAGGGTTCTATAAAATCCCATCTAAATCAACCTCCAGCCGACAGAGACCAATCGAAAGTGGGAAAAGTGCGGAAGGCGAAGTACCCATTCGGTGACTATGCATCCTACACCGACATGGTTAAGTACATGAGGACCATCGAGTTCTACTACCCAACTATTGCCAAGATCGTTCGGATCGGCAGCACACACGAGGAGAAACCGATTGAAGGGCTCAAGGTGAGTTGCGATGACTGACCGCGACGCGGCCAGGAAGGTCTTGAAGTCCCAGAGAGCGTCGATTCCCACCGGCACCGATCTATTTTTGAGAGTTGGAACATTTTTGTACAGACAGTAACGAACCAAATGATAGATCAAATCGTTTTTACAGTAAGATTTTCAGATAGGACTGCCATCCAAAGACGGAAAACCAAAAAGAGCTGTCTGGGTTGATGGGAACATTCATGCTAGGGAATGGGCTAGTAGTCACACAGCACTGTTCTTCATCAATCAGGTTATCTTCGATTCAAAAATTATCAAGTTTTCGGGAATGTCTCGGGCTATTTTTGAATCAATAATCTCTCGAAGAAAGCTCAATCAAGAAACTGATTTGTTGTATATGGTTCATCATGATCAACAATCTACTGTCATTGTTCAGATAATTTGTGGATTCTCTACCGGTGAGGGTCATAAGCTTTGGAGTATTGCTCGAGATATCTCCTATTGGAAGAATATCGTCATATACTAGTACGGTAGCTCAAGGAGAACCGAGGAGAACCGTTCATCCCCACTTTGCCAGTTTCATTTTTCCGAAACATGCAGTGGGATGTTATCATGTTGGTCGTACTTTTCTCTATCTACTTTGACTCCAAACCTGATGACTCTCACAGGCACAGTATTCACAAGCCATCTGAACATTGGCAGTTTATTGTTGATCTCGATGGATCATATATGAGAAGTTTCACGAGAGAAACGACCGAAAAGTGCGCTAGGCTGTGTGTAGACCGTTTTAGTTGAAATTTTGTGCACAATGAACACCCAAAGGTTGAAAGGGCTAAGTTTGTGCAAGTACTGCGAGACTTTGGTAGGATATACTGGAACAAAACCAACATATTTGGATTTAGCGCGTTGAAATCTACCTGTGCACAAAATTTCCACTAACACGGTCTACACACAGCCTAGCGCACTTTTTAGCTGTTTTCGGTCGTTTCTCTCGTGAAACGTCTCATATGTAATTGATTTCTTGATTGAGATTGTTTCGAAAAATGAGCAACTCGATAACAGTCCAAGAGGTTCCTGACAGCATAACGAACACTCGGCACTAAAAATCAAATTAAGCTGATCTCCGGTTACGAGAAAGATGCAACGATCACACACTACATAGAAACTCTCGACTTCTACATCGTTCCCTGCCTGAATCCTGACGGTTACGAGTACACCAGAAGTTCTCCGATTCCGAGTGTCAGACTGTGGAGGAAGAACCGATCACCAGAAGTGTGCAAGGAGAGTCTATGGGGTGGCGAGAAATGCTGCCAGGGTGTCGACTTGAATAGAAACTTTGACTTCCATTGGGCTGGTGAGTTTTTTTTTTACTTTGTGGGTGGTCTTTTTTTTTATATTTTTGACTTAGATCAGTCTCAAATTTGCCCCCTACGAAAGAGAAAATTCCAGAGAGAGGATCATCGAACGAGCCATGTTCCAACATCTTCCACGGTCAGGAAATCTTCAGCGAGCCGGAGACCGCATCCATTCGAAACTTTCTCGAATCCGATGAGATGAAAGGCCGTGTCGACGCCTTCATAACTCTTCACTCGTATGCTCAACTCTGGATCTATCCATATTCACACGAAGAGAATTCGTATCCTGATGATATTTCCGAATTGGTAGGATATTTGTTTGTTGAATGAGGGAAAATGATTAAATTCAGAGAAGGACCGCCCGAAAGGCAATCAATCGATTGACAAAGGTTTACGGAACGATGTACCGTATGGGGACTGGAGCCGATACTTTGTGTGAGGTTTTCTGATTTTCAGAAAATGCAAAAATAGCGGGAAGGATTCGAACGCGCGCGTGTAGATCGATTAATCCTGGCGCACGACTCTCCGATTAACTCATTACGAGATGGAAGGAGAGAGTGGAGAGCATAGACGAACATAGACATTGGTTGGATTTTGTGTAGGTTTACGAGCCTCTCTGTGAGAGAGAGAGAGAGAGAGAGAGAGAGAGAGAGAGAGAGAGAGAGAGAGAGAGAGAGAGAGAGAGAGAAAGGGAGTGTGTGGATTCGCTAGACGCAGACGCGCGGTGAGAGAGTTTGTTGAGGAAAGAGTGTTTGCAATGTTTCCCGGGTAGGATTCGAATTTCCACCATGTGCGGCAGTGAGCGGGAACACATCTGTAAGCTCACAAAAACTCTCCAGCTCCCGCTTCCGGAGGATCCGATGATTGGGCAAAATCAGCCTTGGACGTGAAGTACGTCTACTTAATCGAACTCAGACCTCAGATGGAATGTAAGTTTATGTAAAACTTCAAAACTCAACCATTCTTTAACAGTGTCCAACGGATTCATTCTCCACAAGAAAGAGCTGATTCCAACTGCTGTGGAAACATTCGAAGGGTTCCGAGAAGTCGTGGATACTGTATTGGAGAAGAACGGCCAACAGATGAGTCCTATGAAGAAGATTTCCGCGTCGCAGAAGAAGAAACAACTATGTTTGCGTTACTTTTTGGGAAAATGAGGATTTCAAGTACGGAGAGACTGTGTCTATTCGTTAGACGCAGCTGCGCGGTGAGACAGTGTATTGAGGGAAGAGAGTGCAGACTCTCCAGCACGTCTTACAATTCTGCTTCAGCCCATAGACAAATTCAGACCGACTACGCCTTCTCCAATCTCAGACAACACGTGAAGCGGATATGGAAACAACAACAAGGAAGGTGCACCGCCAGACGCCACCCAGTCAGCCGCCAACATTGGCGCCAACCACCGAACCAACGACAGTCACGACTACTGAAGTCACCGAAGAGACAACGGAAACCACAACAACAACGGAAAGATGGCTACCACGGATACAAGACTTGACCACAACACTCGCACCAGACTCCGCACCAAAGAGGTCGACGTTTGGGTTTTACACTCAAACACAACCCACTAGCTTCTCGGATCCCACTTGTAGAGACATGAGGTGAGTCAAAGGAAAAACAACAGATGATCCACGAACAAGGCTGAGTAGATGAGGACTTCTTTGTATATTTTTCTCAATAATTTGTTTACACTTCTGATGAATTTTCTATTCAGTTGTATGGTTTTTGTTTTAAAGTAGAAACGGTGCCTGGATAGACAAGAAATTGTGTTTCGTAGGGTGGAAATTTCCGTTTTACTCTAGAAACCGAACTTTTTACGATAAGATGACCAAAATTTTCAACTGAAGTCATATTTATGAATAACTCGGCTGGATGTGTGAAACATCTACAATTCTTAGCACACAAAAACCATCAATTTTGCAGGTATTCGTGCAGCTTCTGGCTCCGACACAACCCAGAAGTATGCCAAGCACAAGAAACATTCATGAAGGCGCAGTGCGCGTTCACTTGCAAGTTCTGTACATCTTTCATCAAGAAACAATGACGAGGAGGCCGTCGCGTCGCCGTTGATCTACTTATAGACCATAACTTATGTTAAGTGATCTCACTAAAGTTATCAAATTTATTTTCATATGTATATTCCAATGACATTTAAAAGATGAGCCAATAAACTATTTACACAACTCGGCGAACATTTTCTCCACAGATTTCATCATATTTTCGTATTCTTCCTAAAATCGTGAATTTGAGGGATTTACGGAATATGAAACGCCATTTTTCTTACCCACTCGGGAAACGACATTGATATGACCTCATATTCAAAGATATTTTACTTATTTATTCAAAATTTTCGATTTCATGATAAAAAGGCCTTTTATAATACAAATATGCCCAGTAATTAAAAAAGTCAAATCTTTTCACTGTATTTTTAACCTATTTTCAAGCCTAATTCCCTTTAATTTTAATGGATAAATCGCCAATGAATGAAAATTCACCTTATCCACAGCTACCAGTGCTCGATACGTTTCAACCTCAATCAACTCCTTTTTCAAGCTGATGGTCATTGTGAAGATACTACTGTTAGTGATGACTCTTCCGAGCGCCTCTTTTCTGGTTTTTATTGTGATTCCCTGAAGTTTTATATAGAAAAATGAAGACCAAATGAAAACCCTTCTTTCTGCATCCAAAATCGGCTTTATAGGAAATTTCAGAATTCCCACGTCGTAGGTGAAGAGCTAAAAAGTTTTTTTAAGTTGAAATTTTCGATTTTTCACAACGAGGTTATTACAAATTCACCATGATCATGAATTTATTTGGATCTGGACAAATATTCAGAAAAGATGAAGCTAAGAGCCTTCGGCGCACTGGTACATTTCGGTTTTGCCTCAATCCATTTTTTAAAATAGAAAACATTAACAGCTAAGTTGTCCCAACCTAAAAAGGTGGTCCTTCCATTCAACATTTTTGGTGAATAAAAAATAACCTCGTCCGTGATACTTTTGGCCAATTCTTTGGCAGTTTTTGTTTTCCTTATGTCGTTCACAAATTCTCTCGCAAGCCTCCATTCGTCTCCTCTCTGAAAGTAGCAGATCTAATTAAAATTCTCCATAGCATTGATATATTGAAGTATAATATATCAAGTTAATGAGAACTTGTATGGACATTTTGTAGGTTTCCTAGCGCTCCTACACTATGTGAGTGAGAGAGTATATGAAATCTCTAGACGCAGGCGCGCGCCGAGAGAGTGCGTAGAGGGAAGAGTCTGCAGAGTCTCCACCACGCAGGTAGTTATGCGCCATAACTCATAAAACGTATTTTGACAAAAAAAACAGGATTACTGTAGAGATTAAATAAAAGTTCACCTTGACACATGGAAAGAATCTCTTGAAATCGGCATCAGTGAGCTTCATGCCGTGTGAACGTGCCAGATGCATGACGATTTCCTTGAACGACTCCGGATTGCTCAGTTGAGACTCCTGCAGGGTTTTTGTATGGAAAAGGTTTTAAAGGAAAGAAACCTCTTTCGGATCATCTCCCGTTTTGGCCAGTTGATTGTTCAGCGGGCGAGTCGATTCCAGTGTTGATGTACTCGCCGCTTCGCGTTGTGCATCTGAAAGTCGCTTCACTTTTTGAAATTCAATTTGATCGATAAATGACTATACTAATCAATTATGATCAAACATGATCTATTACATTACTGGTTGGGATAAACTTGAAGATCCAGATAAAACTACTAACACTATTTTTCAGTCATTTTCTTTCCCGATTTTCTATATTTTATGACTGTTCGAAAAGTTAGGAACCTTCATGAACCGTTTATTCTCAAATGTTATGTACTAGTTTCAATGTTCCAGTTTCATTTAGTTTGATCGTACAACCTCCACAATGGCGTTTCTCAACATTTCGACCGTTGCAAATTTTTTTCAAAGACATTCGAATACAAAAATAATCTATAACGGTATTCGTAGCATGACGCTTCAAAATTTTCTGATTTTTTTTTCGTATTCTCTTTGAATAGAAGAAACTTGTACAAATATTACCTTGAATAACCGAATTTTCATCCTGACCCACGTACACGAGTGGTTGCTCGAATGAGTCAACAGACTCGATCGTCGGGTTCCAGTTGGTTTCTTGCTTCAGCTGTGTCGCTTTGTTTTTCACTTGATCCTGTTTTCAATCAATGTAAATTTGTTATAACTAGAGTTCAATTGCACGGAAGTAAAATTTTTCCATGTCGGAAGTTGGAATTCAGTGCTACGCTAGAAACTCACCTCAACTTCTTTAGGTTGCACCATAGAGATCGAATAAGGATGTTTGAATATTTTACTCTCCTGAAAAATTTAATGGGAAAGAGATAAAAGTCAAGAATACCTCAGAAACCGCTTCAACGACTACAATGGAATCTCCAGGGTCTTCATCTGAACATGTGTGTGTGTGTGTGTGTGTGTGTGTGTGAGAGAGAGAGAGAGAGAGAGAGAGAGAGAGAGAGAGAGAGAGAGAGAGAGAGAGAGAGTCAGAATACGGAAAACTTACTCTTCTTTCTATAACTGACAATGATGTCATCACGAATTTTCAACTCCACTCCGTACTTGGTTTCTAATCTGAAATGAAAAAGTATTTTTTTTAAAAACTCTGGTTTGGTCAAAAGCATACAGTGTGGACAGAAAATACAGGAACGGTACACTAAGCTCCGCTACTCGAACAGCATTCTAGATTTCTTTCTGAAATTCTGGTCTATTGTAGCCAACACTATTCTCCACAAGTGTACTAAATTTCATCCTGATTCATTAACTTCGAAACGGTGTATGATGATTTGATTGAAAACAGTGGATTTTCAAGTGGACATAAAATAGAGGAACGCTACTGTAATTTGAAGGTCAACGCTCGGAATTTGGAATTAATGATGAAAATGACACGTTATAAAGTTTTTTTAACAATTTATATTTTTATTTTCATCATTCCGACAATTTTGACAGAGTTACAATCAAATCTTGTCGAATCCTCTAATTTTCCGCATTTTAGAAGTTTTTGGTTTCCACCGAGTTAGTTATCAAAATGTTAGTTATTTCACCATGATCAGACAATGATTCTCAACAGTTTTCCGAACTTTCGTAACAACATCGGTTATTTTACCCCTCCAAAGAGCCCTTCAAACTGACTTAAGTTGACGTCGCTGCAATGGTGACTACGGTATCTTGTTGTAAAACGCGATGATATTGAACGATAAATGTGAAAAAAACACTCAAATTTGGAGAAGGATATTTTGAAGTCATCATTTAAGTCATTATCGACCAAAAGAAACATCATACTGTGAGAAGTCGTACTGTCGAAGTGATGGCGCTGGAATGAACGGAGTTTTGCACTCAAAGTGTCTGTTTTCGCCTTGTTTTTTTAACGCCCGTCTTTGAAGCGGTTCGAACAGCCCTGTTCCTTTAGATCCAAATTTTTTTTTGGATAGGAAACGATCCTTATTAAGTAGATGACAAATGCCCCATGACATTTTTTAAAATTTTTCACAGTTATCATTCAATATCATCACGTTTTACAACAAGTCACCGTAGTCACCTTTGCAGCGACGTTAACTTAGTGGGTTTTTCCAAAACGTAAATAACCGATGTTGTTACGAAACTTCGGAAAACTGTTGAGAATCATTGTCTGATCATGATGAAATAACTAACATTTAGTAACTAACGCGGTAGAGACCAAAAACTTCTAAAATGCGGAAAATTAGAGGATTCGACAAGATTTGATTGTAACTCTGTCAAAATTGTCGGAATGATGAAAATAAAAATATCAATTGTTAAAAAAACTTTATAACGTGTCATTTTCATCATTAATTCCAAATTCCGAGAGTTGACCTTCAAATTACAGTAGCGTTCCTCTATTTTATGTCCACTTGAAAATCCACTGTTTTCAATCAAATCATCATACACCGTTTCGAAGTTAATGAATCAGGATGAAATTTAGTACACTTGTGGAGAATTGTGTTGGCTACAATAGACCAGAATTTCAGAAAGAAATCTAGAATGCTGTTCGAGTAGCGGAGCTTAGTGTACCGTTCCTGTATTTTCTGTCCACACTGTAGCTTGAAGATGTTGCTGAACAATAAAATAATTCTGGCTCCCGATATTCCCAAAAAATGAATGTCTGTGAGACATGGTGGAGACTCTTCACACTCTTCCCTCGACGCACTTTCTCGCCGCGCGTCTGCGTCTAGCAATTATACACACTCTCTCACTCACATAGTGGAGAGAGACTTTTTCCGAGGCATGTTTAAAAAACCTCAAAAATGGTAACTTGCAACACTTACATGTTTCTAATTGATCCATCAATCGTGATTTCCAGTTTTTTGTACAGTTGGAGAGTCATTTTTCTTCCCAAATCAGCAGTGTACAGTCTACAGCACATCTTGTGTCGGAAGCTGAATCAGTAACACTATCGAGGAGTGAACTCAATCAGAACTTACTGTTCTCTTACGCTTTCGGGACTTCTTGACAGCTGTTTCTCGACTATACAATCTGCCCAAAAAGCGATGGTGTTCCGTTGAGTCAGCGTCTTTTCACTTGTTTCGGCCACCCTGCGGATTCGACTTATTGAGTTCTCGAAGAGTGGAGGCAATAATCTCGCTTATTTTTCTTCACTTCAAAAATTTCAATTTGTTCTACAACTTTAGAATCGGAAACGGAAAAACTCACTGGAAGAGGTACTCCCAAATCTGTTTTTCTTCTTCTCTTGTGTACGCTACACGTTTCAGCTCTTTGGAGTCAGTCTGCAACAGAAAATCGTTCAATTTCTATGTATTTTGAATAATCTCACAATTTTTAAAAACAGTACTCTAGAAAAAAAATTAATATAGAGTTAATTGAGGCACCAAAAAATTAACTCTGAATGTACTCCGGAATTAACTGAATGTACTCCGGAAGTAACTTTTTTTGCGAACATCTGAAAGTAGGATACCGAAATAGTAGAGAGCCGGAGATGATTTTCAAAAGTTACTAGAATCAGTTTTAGTTGCTTTTTTCTTTTTATGACCTCTGTGATCGTTCAACTTTATATGAAGTTAATTCCGGAGTACGTTCAGAGTTAATTGTTTTGGTGCAAATCAATTAACTCTATATTAATTTTTTTCTAGAGGTAGGGAACAGTTTTATAAAATTATTTCACACTGAAGAAAGACAGTTTTCCAGATAGAACTATGTATTGACTCTCTTATTATTCAACCATGTTTTAGAGTGAGAAAAGCATGGAGGGTGCCAGACGAACATAGAAGTTATTTGGAGTTTGTGTAGATTTAAAAGCGAGGTTAAACCCTTCAATTTCACTACTTGAAAAAGAGAGAGTGTACATATGTACAATCGCTAGACCCAGGCGTGCGGCGAGAGAGTGCGTTGAGGTAAGAGGGTGCAGAGTTTTCACCACATCTTTCAGGTAAGCAAAGAGTTGTAGAAGATATAGAAAAAAGAACCTCGGGGTCGAAAATCTCAATCTTCGTGGGTCTCGGGACCAACTCCTGTTCTTGGAACTTTCGTTTCTCCCTTTTCTCGAGTTCCCTTGCTGATGGCTTCTCTTCTGAACTTTCTGTACTTATCATTTTCTAGTTGATTTCTTACTTTCCACAATTTCAGCCTGTTTCCATGCATACAACTTCCCGTTCCTCAGCTCAATTTCGACTTCGAACTTTCTTTGGAGTCTGAACAAAATCGATAGATGGGAGTTAGGGAAACTCTCCGACTTACACTGCGCAGACACCCTTCGATATAGGGATCTGGAGCTTTTGATACAGGAACATGGCCACTTTTCGTTCAATCTGGTAGTTGTACAGTTCACTCTTGGCTTTTTCGTGGAAACTGAACATGTTTAAGGTACGATATCACAGAAAACTGATTTTCTTGTTAAATGCTCTGATCTTACCATTTTAACTCACTGTAAACAATGTGAAATTTCTAGAAGCGCCGACCTGCCGCGGGTTCCGCCGAAAATTCAGATCAAACATTTGCTGGTGATTCTCTATAGTTTCTCTATATCTCTAGAAGCAGGATAAAACTTTTCAGGAAATTTTGAAAATCGCCGGAAATCTCACAAATCTTTGTACTTCTGTGAGTAACCTGGAAAATCGGTGGTGTCTGCGTACTGCTCCCAGAACTCTGTATCGTTCAGATCGGCCACTTTAGCTATCCGTTTGCGCAGAACTCTGAACGTTTTGTGATTATAGAATGTTTCAGGATAAAATTACCCGTACACATGATTGAGCATGTTCAACACCTGGTCAGCTTCAAGGTTGTTCTCTGGCTTCGAAGTTTCGTTGAAGTCAGGCTCAGATACTGGAACAAGTTCATTGTTGTGGACAGTTGAATCGAGGAGTACTGTAGCGTGCACATCAACCGGCCGGAACTCTTCACGGTGACTGCAGAGAACGTTAAGTTTTAAACTTTTTCATACAATTCGTCAATTTTCGAAAATCAGGATATTAAAAAAGATTTGTTTACCTTCTCTTCAAATCAGCATTTTTTGGACAATTTTTCGATCCATTTTGTAAAAACTAATTTTTTGAGCTCGATCCTAGCATTAACTGTAGCTACGGCTGGTTATGGAATGAAAAATATATAAATGGTTTTTCAAAAAAAAAACCTGGTAAAGTCTTCTTCTTTTCTCGTTATCACATTCTTCTCCTGTGGTTTTTTCAGTTGCTTCATCCAATCGATGACTTTTGAAGTGCCACATTCGGGAATCGGACTGGAAACAAATTCTGTGAAACCGATGAATGTTTTCCAACAATCTCAAAACGAACTGAACATATTTCGAAGAACTTTGAAAAAAACCTAATGACTTCAAGAGAACATTCCTCTTCCATAGCTCTTTCTGGTGATTTATCGACCTCGGGTTGTTTCTTCCGACTATTTGAAGGACGATGGTTGCGAATTGGACTGAAAATAGGACTTATACCTGTCTAAATATACTTTTTTCGCAGAAACTTTAATCTAAATCTACTTTTTCGCAGAAACTTAAAAAATGACACGAAGAAATGAATTTTCCCAATGAATTTCGACGAGGCACTAGAAAGACGGGAGTGAGGAACTGGGCTCTATAAAAAATCCAGTGTCCGTCATCTTGATTTGAAAAAACTGCAGCCAATGCTTATTCTCTCTTATAATAAGTTGTGGAACAACTTTTGTGATGAGCCAAGTCATGAAAATGCGAGTAAACTGAGAAGATGAGCAGTTGCTCACTCTCTTTTCCAAAATTGCGTAAGTTTTCTCCGAATAAGGAAAAAATACCTGACGATCCTCTGAACATCGTTCTTCTGCGAAACTTTTTCCGATGATTTTCGATCAACATCAGGCTGTCTCTTCCGACCATTTGAAGAGCTGAAAATTATGTTAAATCATATTAAATTCCTCAAAAGTTGACATTAAATAATTTCCTTTAATTTCTTTTAAACAAACCTGACGACTTCACCAGCATTTTTGGCCTCCACAACTTTCTCCGATAACTTTCGACCATTGGAAGAACCAAAATCGCGAGATGGACTGTAAATCATAATGAGTATGAATTATATTAAAACCTTCATTTAAAAAAAACCTGATGACTTCATGAACAACCTCCTTCCCCACTGTTCTCTCTGGTGATATATCAACAACATTAACGCGCTTCTTCAAATGTAGAAGATTGAAGGAACGAAGTCTCCGATCGTTTCGGAGATGAAGTTCAGCGTCAAATTTCAATTCAAGTCTATAACATGTATTCTGGATCAACTAAGAGGTGAATTTACCTTTGTTCAATGGCGGAACTGATTTTGATGCCAAGTGACTGGTATAACTCTAGTATCGTTTTCCCATCCAGGTCCGCCTTGTAAAGTGTTTCTTTCATACGGGGGAAACTGAAATTGAATAATATGAAAAAATATCTTTCAGACTTTGGAGAAATATTGCCGGACCTTGTAAATAGTGAAGGAATGGGGCGCCCGTAAATCTACGAAAAATCCAAATGGTATCTACGTTCGGCGGTCCCTCTCTTTCTCTTGCACATGATACCATAAATCAGCTATAATGTTCAACCTGGTGATCTTCACCTAGGGCTATGACATTCCATAGTTTCGTTCAAACGTGACCAGAATTCTTGGAAACGAAAAAAAACTCACTGCGATCGAAGCACCTCCGGTTTGAACTTGGTTCGTTTACTAGAGTATCCGTCCAACATTTCATTGCAGAAAGAACGTTTTTCAGCGACAATTATTCTGAAGTCATTATTGATCCAAGTAAACGAAAAAAAATCATTGGGAATGAGAAGACAGAGGTCATGAGTGCAGAAAAGTCAGATGAACCAAGAAATTTCGTACAGACGTTCTTTCTCGGACGAACTTGACTGAACATGAGTATATAAGGATTTCGTTGTCTACTTTTTTCAAAATTGCAAATTTTAAAAAATATTTTTTTTAAATAATTTTTCAGGATAGTCGGAATTCCGTGAAACTCTGCTCTCATTGACTGACAAACATTGGAGGAAAACTAACTTATGCAAATACTTCCAAATCGACGCCTCTTCGAGACGTAATGTTTCTTCAACGTCATCATCAGCTTCTAAAACATATTTTATCAAGGAACAAATGGTTAACTGACCTTGTTCTGGATCTTCAACAACCTCAACACGTGGTGGTAGTTGTGGTGGTGCTGGTGCGGGGATAGTTTTTGCCTGATGTCCCCAGCTAGTGATGAATCTCTTCCGTCGATCTACGCAGATAGGCAAACCGAAAAGTTGTTCCATCCTAGAAATTTTGAAAAATGGAACTTTTGTAGGGTGATAGATGACAAAAAACAAACAAAACTCATAGTTCAGACAGTTGTGTACCACACCTCAGGTCAAGAGAACACTTATAAGCCAATTTCTACTAATTTGTTGCCAGCCGTTAATTTTCCTGTTACTAACTGTTTACCTATCAATATCTCTAGATGTCATTGGGACTCGGAGTGTTCTTAACAATTCCAGCTTCACAGTGGTATCGACATTCCGAAGGACATCAAGACACTTCACTAAACGGTCGAACCTGGGAATTTCAGTCAACTGTGGAAGCCACAACGAATTACCTCTTCCTAGTGAAAACTGGATCACCAAACTCTTCCCAGAAAGTTGACTTGTCAAGAAGCTCAGGTTTAGCCAAATCGCCAAACTTTTTCAGTTTTCTGGAAAATTTAGATTAACTTGTAACTGAAAGTGCGATACCTGTGAACAGCTAAACAAAGTTCGACGTCATCATAGCGATTCATCTGAATATGGAACGTGAGCAAGATAATATTTGCAAACTAAGAAAGTATAATATAACGGGGCATGTCACGTGGCATTCAGTAATTAATATTAAATTTAATTAATAGTAAATTTACGTTTGAAAAAAACACGGGATGCGTTTTACTAAATGCTTCTAATCCTTAGGTTAGATTTTGGTTTTAAGGTTTAAGGTTTAACATAAGCTTTGAATATAAAGGATTGAAACATTCCGAGCAAACTTATGCAAGTTTAAAAGAAAAACGGGATGCAGGATGCATTTTACTAAATGTAAAATTGTTTGATCTACTTTCTGGATCTACAGTAATCATTTGCGCGCGCGCGCGAATGTTTTTTTTTTTGGATTTAGTTTTTTTTCTTTTTTAGTGAATTTTATAGATGGTTTCGGCTCGACTTGCAAACGTTAAACAAACAGACAGTATGATAATCAGAAGATGTGAGTTTTACTTCATTCAAAATATCAAAAATACGAGTTTCAATTAATGAAATTAGTTTTGCGGTGAATTTCCGTGAGAATTGTGGTGAATTTCTGTGAGAATTGTGGTGAATTTCTGTGAGATTTGCGGTGAATTTTCGTGAGATTTCCATGAGAGTTTCGTGAGATTTCCGTGAGAGTTTCGTGAGATTTCCGTAAGATTTCTGGTGAAATGTTTTAATTCACCGGAACTTCACCGGAATTCTCAAAAATTTTTTTAGAGAGGGTTTACACCAAGATCAATTCAATCCGACGTCAATGAGAAGCTTGTGGTACCGAACAGTAGACATTTTCTTTTTGATCATGATCGTCTTACGTTGCCCTCGAAGATCTGTAAATGGTGCTCTACTTCTGAAAAAAAGTTATACGTGAAACATACTGACCTATAAAAGAGACGAGATGGTCACAATGATCTTTACTCGAGTATTTTAATATTGTCCCTGAACACGTGCTAATCTGATAGGTTCATTTTGTGAAGACTTTTGTCTCGAAGAATGAATCGAAGAAATGTGAAATGTTACCCGCGAGTAAGCTGAAAATGGTTAATATAATGATTTCAGTATCACCAATGTCCATCCTTCTTGGACGGACGTCGTTCGGAGAAGAACATCCAACGGTTGAACCCAAAGACCGTAAGATCTTGTCCGAGGAGGTAATAATTATAGTTTACATATTGTTTTTAAATATAAGTATTCGAATCTTAATTTTTATCAGGAAAATATATTGGAAGACTCAAACTGAAAAAAATCTCAGTTTTTTGTGAATCCGGATTTAAAATGCTCAGTTCACATCTGATTAATTCTCGTATCAGATTCAAAATGAAATGGATGACAGTAACGATGAACCGTCGTTCTATATGAATCGGGTCACAACGCAGCCGACTGGTCCAAAGCCCAGCAATAATTGGTATGTGAACTGATTTCAGAAATAAATAAGAAAAATTATTCGTTTTTTGAGGAATGTCAAACAATGGCTACGAAAAAAGCTCTCAAAAGTTGGATTGTTCAATAGTTTCCATTTTCTCACGACATTGGCTATTTTGGTTTTCAGTGAGTTTTTCTGTTGTTTCACTCGGAAACTGAATTTTTCTCACAGTAGATTCATTTTTTACTCAAGATGAACTTGCCATTCCGCCTGAAAAATTTGTGAAATATTCAAATCCTTCTAAAACCACTAGATTCCCAGCTGATAAGAAAAGACTTTCAATAATTTATTTACCCATTTCAGCGTGTAGGAACGCGCGAATGGTACCTATCGAGATTTTTCCGTCGCCTCTACAAGCTATTACATGACGTCAAGAACGCGCGCATCCGAGTCGCCTAATCAAACCCAACTTTCAGGTTCTTACTACCTCTCTTCATCAAAAGTCCCGTCAGTCGTACACGTCACGTCATCTGACATCAGAATAGAAGAAATTCTGTCTGAAGTGCAACGAATGGCGGCCCACCAACACTCATTGACAGCTGATATTGAAGAACTCAAGAAGGCGTACTCGAAGGCTCTCACGGAATTGGATCATAGCCAAGAGGTTAGAAATTTTGAATTTGGTTTTTAAAACTGAAGATTTATTAATCATACGTAGAAGATACTGTCTATAAAAGGCTTAAAAAACAAAAAGGTCCCAAGAATTCACATGATCCGTACTGCTACAGCTCGTATTGTGAATGATATTTCACTCTCAAAGTTTGTGGATTCTTCTTCATTCGACTATTCGAATTTGATTCTCACATTACAGTTGTCAACTCTCAGGCACAATGTAACATTTATCAGAAGTGAAGTGGAAGATTATCAAAGCCTGGCGGTCAAAACTGAAGAGAAGATCTTGTCACAGGTAAAGTTTGTTCACTCTCTCTCTCTCTCTCTCTCTCTCTCTCTCTCTCTCTCTCTCTCTCTCTCTCTCTCTCTCTCTCTCTCTCTCTCTCTCTCTCTCTCTCTCTCTCTCTCTCTCTATTTTTATCAACCAACTGAATTTCAGATTTACTCACTAGAGAATCTACTCAGTGAGTTGACCAATCAGCTGAACGACCTGAAAGCAAAGACCAAGCGATCACTAGAAGTGATTCCCGCACAGAATGCGGTTGCCATGAGAAAGGTTTGGGTAAATTTTCAAGCACTTTCTATTTCTGTAATATTAGAGCAATTTACTGCTCCCCTTTTAAGAGAGGGCAAGATTTAGAAACTTCCAAGAGCCGTTCACACTGAAAATTTCTGATCTATCTCGTCACTTGACAGAAAACACTTAATCACTGAACCCGATTTCAGACACCAGTGTATGGTGTTAATGTGGCAAACCGACTCCTCGGCGCTTCAATCGTCACTCAGATGTCTTCTTGGTCGGTTTATGCTGGAAACGGGCTTCTGGCAGAAACTGCTTCGACAGTCTTGCCGTCGTGGCATGCGGACTACGTGTTATTGGTGAGCTTTGTATAGCTAGCGTGTGGTCAGTAAAGGTCTCTTTGTTGTGGGATCGGTCCTACCTCATCGTAATTTTCCACAGAATAATAAAATAATTTTTTTAGGCTTATGTAAAGTTTGGAGAGAAATTTGCGGAGAATTCTAAAAATAATGTTTTATTACGTAAAGCGGGAAAATAGAGAAATGTAAGAAGGAAAAGATTCTTTTGGAAACGCTATTAATTGAGGATCTATTAGACCTGGAGAACTGGCAAATGAAATTGAGCAATTTAATGGTGTTCAAAGCTTTCAAACAATGAATCGCGAGATGTGAATTACAAGTACACAAAATTGTGGTTTCTAACAAAACCGAAGATACTCAAAAGTAGAGCTTATTGTATTGAAATACAGCCACTGGCTACCTCCCCCCTACTGCACAAAAGTTGAAAAAGTAACAAATTGTCTTCAGGACCGCGAAATTATCGAACCTGGAAAAGCGTGGTGCTCGAAAGACGCTGAGCCGGTGCTGACGATCAAGCTCTCACAGCCAGTCATCCCACGTGCTGTCTCCTACCAACACGTCGCGTGGCGAAGCATCCCGCCAAAAAACGCACCAGCTGTTTATGATGTTTATGTAGGTTTTACGACTAAATTTGAATTTTATGAAAGCTGACCGAGAAATCTCACTTCAAAAACTTTTTTCTTGTTAAATTTAATTTTATTTTATTAATTTAATTTTGTTTTTGGAAAATTTTACTTCATTTTATTAGATTTTTGAGTTTGTTCTTGGAATATGTATTCTTGAGACATCAAAAACACACCGAATTCCAAAAATATGGAGTGCATAAGGATGACCACACAAAATTAACTTTGTCACTTTGAAGCGGTGCCGATCTCGATTTTAACCTGGTTGCATTAAGGGATGCAACAAAACATCGTGTGAAACGGCGATTGTCACCGACTGTACCTACCACGGCGACGACTACAGTACACAGGAGCAGTTTTGCGAGGTCGACAGCACCAAGGTTGTGGAAAAGTTCCAGACGGTCCAGTTCAGATTCAAAAAGAATCAGCAGAATACTGTCAAAGTTTGTTTTTTCGAAATTCAATCTCTTCAAGGAAAAATCTGTAGAAAATTTATTTTTTTCTTTTTTAGTGTAAAAAGTGTAAACTTCTATCGAATTTCAAGGAAAAACGTGCATTTGATATCAGAAATAATATTGAAAATAGTTTTCTATAAAAAGTGACTATCTTTTCTCTAATGCATTCGGTTGGAATCTACATTCCGATTGTTCAGACGTGTGCCTACTTGGTACGAGTGTTCGGCGAAGCCTCAGAATCTGAAAAACCATCAACGGAGGAGGTCACGACCCAGAACAGCACAATCTTCTCCTACTTTTTCGGACACTCGCTGTTCGAATAGCCGTTCACCGCTATCACCCACCTATTGTACACCACATTTCTCATGTCACCGTTCAACGTTTTCCCCTTCTCATACGGTTGTATCGCTACCTGGTAAAGTACTGTATGTGTGAGCCTCAGGTATTTCAAATTTTTGTAAATGATCATCAATTTTATAACTCTTCTCTTTTACTTGTCGCGTGCTTATAAATGATTTGTATTATTCGTCTTGTTGTAACTTATCCAGACTTTTTGAGCAGCGCATGTTTCGATGACATTTTTTCCGGCTCTGGGAAATTCCGCCTGTACGTTCCACGCTTTGAAAGCACTAGAATTCATTTTCTCGAAATTTATTCATAAATACATAGTAAATCGAGGAAAAAGAAAATTTTTTAGAAAATCAAGAAAAAAACAGGCAAGGGTGTGTGAAGCTATCTACATAAACTAACAAATCAAAGTGCTTGGATTCTCTTTTCTTGGGCGTCGAGTTCGGCCCGAACTGGTCCTGGAAGATCGCTTCCGACCTGTTCCTCGAGGAATTTTCTGGTCTCGACGGCGTCCTGTTTCCAGTAGTCTGCTGGCACGGACATGAGTTCATCCCAGTTGACGTTGCCGAGTCCTTCCAGGTTGACGGATCCCTTGGCTGGGACGGTTCCGATCGGCGTCTCAACTCCGATATCCTTCTCTCCATCGAGTCTCTTGATGATCCAGTCAATGACACGGATGTTGTCTCCGTATCCTGGCCACAAGAACTTGTTGTTGGCGTCTTTACGGAACCAGTTGACGTGGTAGATCTTTGGCATCTGAATTTTTTAAAATGCAAATTGTTCAGAATTCGGGTGAAAGGCACAATCAGTTTCGTTTTTGTATTGATAAAAGCAAGAATAAATTACCTGACGTCCTGGTTTCTTGAGGTCAAGCCAGTGCTGGAGGTACTTTCCGAAGTTGTATCCCATGAATGGTCTCATAGCCATTGGGTCGTGCATGACGGTCTTGCCTGGAAAAAAAACTCATATTGAAACGGCTACTGCTTCTCTAACTAGACGGTTGTAGAACACTCCAAATTCATGAGTAAATCTATAAAGAATCCCTCTAAAAACAATATCCTGTACTTGTATACAACATCAGTTGTAGATAACTTACGGCACATGCTGTACATAAAAATGTGTTACAGCCGGTTTCGTTCATCAACCGCTTCTTACAGCACATGTCATACACAAGTACAGCATTTTGTTTCTAGAGCAGGTGTTATACTCAACCTACTAGGTAATACATCAAAGTTATCCTGAGTACTCACCGGTGAACTCGGCAGCAGCGGTAGCCTCAGACTTGAGGCAGGAACCGACAAAGATTCCGTGTTCCCAGGAGTTGGTTTCGAAGATGAGTGGGACTCCCTGTGGACGACGTCCTCCGAAGATGATCGCTTCGATTGGGACACCTTGTGGTGACTCCCAGTCTGGGTGGATGATTGGGCACTGCTTGGCTGGTGCTGCGAATCTCGAGTTGGGGTGAGCTGCGACTCCCTTGTCTCCGATGTGGAACTTCTCTCCCAACCAGGTGGTGATCTCGACGTTCTGTGAATAGACTATATTAATTTCTGTTCCAGGAATCTATTTTTCAGCACTACAAGTACTAGATTCTGAACAAGAAGTCAAATTTTCTCTATATTCCGCATAGTTGAAGTCATCGTCACTTTTTAGTTCAAAAATTTCAAACTAAACATTCCTGGATCGAAACAAAACGAACCTTGTCCTTGATCTCATCCTCTAGCCCTTCCCAGTAGTACTCTCCGTTGGCGGTTTCGGCGACGTTGGTGAAGATCGAGTTCTTCTGGAAGGTGGCGACGGCCATTGGGTTGGTCTTCTTGGAGGTTCCTGGCGCGACTCCGAAGAATCCGGCTTCAGGGTTGATAGCGTAGAGCTTTCCGTCATCACCGAACTTCATCCATGCAATGTCGTCTCCGACACAACGAACCTCCCATCCCGGGATGGTTGGTTCGAGCATAGCGAGGTTCGTCTTTCCACAAGCCGATGGGAATGCGGCGGCGATAAAGTGCTCACGACCACATGGACGTTTGACACCCATGATCAGCATGTGCTCGGCCATCCAACCCTCGTCCTTGGCAATGTTCGAAGCGATACGCAGCGCGAAACACTTCTTTCCTGAAGTTGTATTTATTACATGTTCTCTGAGCAAGAGAAGTGGTGAGGGGGGAGGGTCAGGAACTTTTGACCGCTACAGTATATCCTTGTGTAACTTACCAAGAAGAGAGTTTCCACCATATCCGGATCCGAAAGACCAGATTTCTCTCTCAGCTGGTCTGTGAGCGATCAGAACCTTCTCTGGGTTACATGGCCAGTGGTTGATGACCTTTTCTGAAATATTCAACATATTTCTACGTCATACAACCACATTTTTTGCGGCCCACATATCTTCCTCTATCTGTAATAAAGTCTGACCTCCGTAAATCGGTTTCTTATTACTGTAGCAGTTTCGCCTTGAAACACAAGAACGATTAAGTAATGCGCCTTTAATTTCAATGGACTGAAAGTAAGAATAATAATTTAAATCCACAAAGATCTAACTGTTCGTTGTGAGGGTCCCGACCCTAGGGTAGGCCTACCGTACTCATTTTACAAAAATTCAACTGGCACGCGTTTGAAATCGGTCAGACTTTTTGCTAGATATGTGCGGCCATATTTTGAGTGAAAATAATTTCGCTTTTATTGAAAATAGCAACTTTTTTTCATTTTGCCAGATATTCGGTACGGAGTTTTACAATAAAGAGATTGAATAGCTTTGAAAAAGTATCGGAGCAAAAACCAACGTCTGACAGGTCTTGGGAGTCCAACAGAGTGGATGCATCTGGTGAAGTTCTGATCTCCGAGTGCATCCCAGACGTCTGGACTGACACGGGTCATGATTCTCATGGAGAGGACGACGTAGTTCGAGTCGGTCAGTTGAATTCCAATCTTGGAGAGTGGACCGCCGAGTGGACCCATGGAGAAGGGGATCACGTACATGATACGTCCCGCCATGCATCCTGGGAAACGCGAATCCAGTTCAGTTGCGAGTCCGTCTGGTGACATCCAGTGACCCATGATGGGCTCGACACCTTCTGGGGTGTGACACACCGTCTGGTACTTGTCTGGGGTCACCATCCAGGTCTTGGACTCGACACGAGCCACATCCTGAACGAGTATAGTCACAGAAGAACTGAGGGAAGTGTTCGAACTTCAGAAAAGCGTTATTTTTCCACTCAAACTCGAACTATTCACTCAATATTCTTTCTTTTTCGATATTTACCGATGAACCAACCTTTGGATCAGTTCTGCAAATGTAGTTGTTCTCGTAGGCTTCGAGCTTTGAGAGCATTCCACGCTCGATCAGCTTGTCGATCAGCTCATCGGCTTCGTGTTGAGATCCGTCACAGATGAAGATGGCTCTTGGTCTCATCAATTCCGCCTTCTCGGCGATGAAACGTTGAACCTTGGCTGGCAGAAGGTGGAAGTCTCCCTGAACAGAACAGTTGTGAACTTTTAGAGTTTTGAGCTCTGGTGGTGGGTTGCAACACATCTTGGTGTAGTTGTCCCTTTACTCAAGCATCTTTATCAAGTTAGTTATTTAATCGTTCAACTTATTCCCTAGAAAAATGAGTTGAAGTTTTAAAAAAAAAATTTAGTGGGAATTCGGAAAAATTCACAAACGGATAGAACATTTTAAATTGCATGATAACAATGAAAAACTTTCACTTTTAAAAAGATAATTCCAAGTTATATTTACAAGTATCATCTGTTCAGTACTTTTTACCGTCACAGTACTCTAGTACAGCTTCAGTCTCTCTTTCTTTGAGCATCTTGGTGTATCACAAACACTCAAAGCGGCAAGACCAAGAGAAGATTCGAATCTTTTCTACCAACCGGTTCAACCATCGGTTTTATGTTTGATAAATCACGTTGTTGGTTGCGAGGCACGGGCGTCCATACAAAACACATAAAACACCAACCCTTTGATTTTTCATTTCATTTCATTGAATTGGATCGATCAAACACAATGTTTTCAACCGGCTGAATGATAAGATTTGCTTTTGTTTGCTGACTATTGTAATGAAAAAACATGACACTTTCACCCCTGCTTTGTTTTGATGAGTGGCAAATGGGTTTTTTTGTCATATTTTGGAAAATCAACTTTTTGTGTTATAAACAATTTTCGAAAACACTGATCGTATTGATTTTTTTTAAAGTCATTCGGAAAGAGGGGGCCAACGACTGTTGGGAATTCCGTGTTTTCCCATTTTTCCACTGACTCAATGTAATTGCTCAATTACAACTGTTCTTCGAACTGAACACCCAAAAGCTCATGAGTAATCATTGAACAGCGGATGACAGTAAACATGATCATTCATGGCTCCTTGACCATTCTGTCTCGCCACCACTTGTCAGTTGCTGTCGATGATGATATCTCGCAACCGGCCAAGGTTGCAACGGGCGGTGTGTAATGCTCAATGAAAAACAACTAGCGGCCATCGTGGAACGTAAACGATCATTGACCTTTTGACTGGTGGAAATGTTTAACACAACACATAGTGGGGTGTTCAGTGTTATCATTCGGGTGTAAACAACTTGCAACTTCAACGTTGTGTGGTTCGCCTAGTTGAAAATTGCTCGGATATATGGCAAAATCAACTTGTTTCGTTCTTTACTTATGCTTAAATAGATCCAACTCAATTATTTTGTATGATTTACCTTGGAAAACGAATTAGCTGCAAATTTGCCAAAGTATTGTCTTTTTGAACTTAAAATATATCTTTTATATTTCTGACTGTATCGGTAAGAAACTGTCCTTGTTCTCTCTTCTAACCAAACAAAAACACAACCCACAGCGGTAGCTGAAAAACAACAAAAAACTCACCTTGAGGATCGGCACGTGTCCCAGTCTCTTCATGACAACTTCATTGACAACGTAGAACGCATCTTCAGAAATCTGACGCAGCGAGGCATTGCCAGTGTTCTGAATTTTTGAAAATAATTATTCACCTCTAACATTGAAACTCCACATTGTGTATTGGACGGGAAAGCAGGACATGTGTCCCGCTGGTTTTCGGTGTCTGATCTTATGTGTTTTTGACCAGAAAGTATTATCTTCAAAAGTCTTTCGAGTTTCTAGGACGTTATGACACGCGTTTAAGTAGGAAAAGTATTGTTTTCAATGACAGATAGTGTGAATTCCCGACACACACACAACTTAAACTACGTCGATAACCTTATGGAATACTACAGGGTCCCTAGGAGTCATGTCAAATCACACCAATACCAAAAATGCTCACCTTGAAAGGAGTTAGGAGGTTTGGGTCGACCGACATGTTTGTGGACTGACACTAACAGCGATACGACGAGCGCTGTAAATGAGGCCACGCCCACTTGACGATCTGGTGACCATGAATTGGTCAAATAGCAAAAAGCGATCAAAATTAAACGGAAATAGAATCAATCGATACACGGAAAAAAAATAAATTCATTTTTGACCTACGTGTGAATCTACGTAAACTACAGTAACCGTTTTATTTTTATTTTTGTTTCTGCTTGTTTCTGTTTTTCTCGCTAATCGTGTTTGTGACTCATGGATATGACATATCACTCAACACAAAAGCAGACGATGTCTTGTTTACTTTCAGATGTGCGACATATGCGAAATGTTTCTCACAGCCACCAATATTTCTTTTAAATTTGAAAAATTTTAAAAAATACATTCAAGTTTAGTTAATGTTCATCGGGCTCTACGCTTAGGAAAAGGTTGGTTCAATAGTTATTATAACTTTCACTGGCACTCAAATTAGTTGAAACAGGTACGAAGTTTTGAAACTAACGCTGCATTTTCTATGAAAAACATTACCGAACCTAGAGTTAACGTAGAGATAACCTAGAATTAACCGAGTTAACCTAGATATAACCTAGAGTCAACCTAAGGACAATTCATTTTTAGGGATTTCTATACCCAAAGTGTTCGCACGCCGTGATATTGTGAGAATTGTGTGTTCGGATCATTCACTGTCACCCTCAGATTTGAGTCTAGGTGATTGTCGACTGAATTATGGCCCAGAAAATATCAAAGTTTACCTGAACAGGCTCGATTTCAACCTGCAGGCGAAATGTTGTCGATTTTCAATTCCCAGAGAAAGACTTTTGTGGCATTTGGTTTGGCATATTGTGTGTTACCATGAAAACCTATTTCCGAAGCCCTGGCTGTTCCGAGCAAAGTTATTCACAGTTGAAGAATCTGGAAAAGCGATGGGATACGTTTCACTGTGTATCCCGTTCCAACACGAAGAATCGTCCCAATTGAAAACCATCGACCTCTTCATTTTGCAGGTACCCTTTCACAAAATAGGGTAGTCATGATGATCCTTCCTATCCTTACAACCTTATCACTGTACAAATCACTCATCATCATTGTGTAGACTACAAAAAGTGTCCAGTCTCACGTGACTTCTCTTTCTTCCCCTATTTTACACATCGAATCAAACCAGACCACGAGCCTCCGAGGCGTTCACGTGCGGGACGAGAGAGTGGGTTGGGTTGAGAGACGACAGACAAGACACAGAAAACTACCACAGTTCGAAACAAACAGCCAACACCGCAAACCAATTCGGGGAGAGACAGACCATAGTCCTTTTGGAAGGAGGACAATGAAATGGACCGGCTGACTGAATTATGACGAGACGTTTGAGTTAAACAGACTGGTATTGAACAAGGCCGTCCGATCAAAGTACGAAAAAGTGACGTATCTGCCTCTTTCTCCCTCCCTCTCTCTGCCTCTCTCTCTTTCTCTCTCTCTCTCTCTCTCTCTCTCTCTCTCTCTCACTCTCTCTCTCTCTCCGTCTATCTCCCCCGGTGTTGTTTTTGCCGTAAGCCCAACCCAAACCGCCTAACAATGGACGAGTTGGACTTTGAACGATGTGTTAAACTCAGCAACACTGCCTGCCTCTCACTCAAAACATGATATTATCAGAGGTGGAGGAGATAAGAAGTACAAACAAGGCAGCAAACAAGTCGTCACGTGACAAGAAAGAACTATCACATCCTCGTGTAGTTAATCAAGTCGATCCATTGGAATGAAAGAAAATGATGAAGAATGAAAAATCTGAATACTGTAGCGATGTTCGATGCAATGGTGTGGTCAGGATTACATCACTAGAAGGAATCACGGCAAGAAAAGCTCATTTTGTTGTGAAAATAAGTTGAATTTCGAAAGTTCTGAAGCATGCGTTTTCATCGAAGATAGCCAGAGGATACTCGTGTCGATACAGTATCACGGCAAGGACCGACATTCTCGCTCATGTAGTTGAATACTGGCTCTTCTAGAAGTTGGGAGTCACCAGGATGAAAAAGTTTCACTGAAGAAAACACAGAACTCCAGATTTTGTGTTTTCTAGGACACAAATCCGGTGACGAAAAAAATGTAGTCAGCACGAAAAAGTAGTTCCCAGGAAAATACAAATCTATTCGATAATACTAACTATCAAGCATTCCGGAAAGATTTCTCACTTTTTGTCTGTCCGTCTCTCTCTCTCTCTCTGTCTCTCTGTCTCTGTCTCTCTCTCTCTCTCTCTCTCTCTCTCTCTCTCTCTCTCTCTCTCTCTCTCTCTCTCTCTTTCTCTGCCAATCTTCAAAGTACACTTCGTTCTTTGTTCAGATTTGCCTTATCGCATTTCTACAAATCAGCGATGATGAAATTATCTCGGCGCAAAACAATGGTACGTCATTGAACCTTCTCCTTCTTCGAAACTTCAGACATGATTGACCACAGTTCGGTTTACATCGTTAACTCCAAAGGGAAAACCCGGTGCCATCATCCGAGGGCAAGGAGAGGATGATGTTAGTACAACTATTTGAGGCGTTGAAGAAGCCCGTGACGAAATTTTTCTCTGGCAACTGAAGAAAGCACTGTGAAAAAAAAAAACTTCTGAATTATTTTCAAACACAACTTCCTGCTTATCTGTAAGTAGTTGTGAACGAATATCTAGTTGATTCTTTTCTTTCAGTTGTCAGAGAGTGCACACATTACTGACATCTGGATCATGCCAGAATAGTCTCATTCAGAAAGGCGTCAACCTCATCTACCTGAACTCTTGAGAAAATTCATTATAGGCGTAGGGAAGACTGGAAGTGTAACCAAATCAAGCCATTTTGGCCATGCCTAAGCCTAAATGCACCAGTGCCAACCATTGAGAAATTTGACAAAACTGTTCACCACCTCACATAGCTTCCTCTACCTGTAAAAAAGTCAGGCCTTCGTAAATCGGGTACTTAGTACCGTAGCAGTTTCGCCTTGAAATACAAGAACGATTTACGTAATGAGCCTTCACTTTCAATGCACATAGCTTCCTCTACCTGTAAAAAAGTCTGACCTCCGTAAATCGGTTTCTTAGTTACCGTAGCAGTTTCGCTTTGAAATACAAGAACTTTGTGGGGAGTTTGAACTACGATATCAAGTACAGATCACTCGTTTTCTAACAACATGGCAGATCTTCTAGGTGATGGTCTTTATCAAGCTCCTGGGTTCTAAGCTGAACAGATGTCAAGCAGAAACTGAAACAAAGAAAGGTGTAATAACCTATTCAAAGATTTTATAACAGTTTTCAAACATCTATCACCGATTTTAGGGAGTTGTGTGCTGTGGAATCAAGAATTCAATTTTTCAGTACTTCTTGTTTTCCGTTTTTATTTCAGAAATATGTTCATTCTTGTTGGATCATGATAAAAATTGTACCACAACAGTGTGAGATGATCAGAAATAACCTCTGAGAGTTTCAGATCGGTTCAATAAGCTTGAGAAGAAATATGACCAAAAAGTCAAATGCGCAAAAGATTATGAACAGTACTGTATGTACTGTACTGAAAGTAAGAATAATAATTTAAATCCACAAAGATCTAACTGTTCGTTGTGAGAGTCCCGACCCGACGGTACTCATTCTGCGAAATTGAGATTAGAGCGTGTTTGAAAACGGCCATGCTTCTAGCGATATAGGTTCACCTTATAGTGGATGTTCGTTTTTCATTAAAACAGAAGGATTCTTCGGAGAATGAATGCCATAGGTGTGCCAAACAGAGTTTATTGTCGATCCCTTCACACTCCTGGTCCAAGTCTATCGTCAACTCCAAAACTTTAAGTATATGGGAAATTGGACCGTAAATGGGCGAATATCGTCCCGGTCATCTGTCGCTCACTTACGATCCACTTCCAGTCCAAATTTGATACGCAGCGCTCTCCCCTCGCCACCGGACCAATGCTGGTCCATTCACAGTCCAACTGTCGCCCATTTACGGTCCGATACCGGTCTCCCAAAAGTTTCGGAGTAATGATCCAATCAGTAATATACCGAAAATGGAAATAAAAGTAAACCGAAAGCAGAATTCCGTATATCTCTGTGCAATGCTAGTCCATTCACAGTCCACAGCCCGTCCATTCACAACCTATCTGTCGCCCACTTACACCCTAGTCCTCGCAGCTCAAAATCTTCAACACCTTTGGTCAACTTCCCCCGCAAAACCGGTAAATGTCAGATTCCGAGTTTGTTTTCTCATGGTCCCCTTCGCCCTCCCTCTGTCATGCATTCGCTTCACACATTTCAAACGTAGTATCCTCGCTAATGAGCGTGCAAAAAGGTGACTGACTTGTATAATTATTATGTTATAAACATTTGGCTCCACTCTCTCTTTCTTTCTCATTCTCTTTCCTTCTATCACATCCTATCCTCACGCCACATCACAACCCTTGATTTGCCTTTTCTGCTTCTGTTCAACGGGGCTCGTCGCGCTGCCATTGCTGCTGTCTGTTGCCGTGTGGGCTGCGAGCATCGTCTTACCTTCACCGATGTCTTTCTGCACGCTTGAAGGTAAGAATTCTCAGTTGATATCTTTCCCGAGGTCCAGGCTACAATTGTATAACTTGTATTCGCTCATTCATGACACTTGGAATTTCTCTCTCTCTCTCTCTCTCTCTCTCTCTCTCTCTCTCTCTCTCTCTCTCTTTCTCTCTCTCCCTCTCTCTCAATCTCTCTCTTCATCTCTTTCTTCATCTCTTTCTCTCGTTTTTTTCTCCCTCTCTCTTCTTCCATCCTCATATTTTCCCCAAACCTTACCGTACCATTCTCAAAATAATATTAATGAACGAAATCTTGTTATTCTCTAGTATCAGGCGTGATACCCCGAACACTCCGAGTACAGCATCCCTCAGAATGTCCGCGAGTCGGTTGGAAACTAAAGTTGGATAAACGAGTAATGACGCTGTGAAACAATCCACCTGTCGATCAATTGAGTTTGTCAAGAAGGAAAGTCACCTCTCTCTTTCTGTTCATGCATGTTGCACAACTCTATCTCGCAAAAGGGTTCAACTTGTTTCATCAACTCGAAACAGCCATAATTGGCCATTTTTAGCGTGTTCTTATGATCTACCTCGTTCGGTTTTCCTTGTCTTTAAGCAGCTGAAACTTCATTGAAAACACTTAATCAGTGGAACAGCCGATCGTCGACGTCTGTATGTATTAAGATGTCAGGAAAATCTTGGTGTGTATCCAATTTCTCTTGAGTTGTCGGTATTGATGGATCCATCAGTTTAATGCCTATCCTGCCAATCTGTTGTCCAGTCCAAAGTCGGTCCAATCCATCTGTCAACCAGTACAAATTTTGCCGGTCCAAATAAGATCCAATGCCTATCCTGCCAATCTGTCGTCCAGTCCAGCCAGTTTGCAGTCCATGTGTCGAATACCGATCCATTCGCAGTCCAACTGTCGCCAAGTCCAGAGTCGGTCCAATCCATCTGTCATCCAGTTCAACTTTTGCCAGTCCAAATAAGATCCAACCCTGCCTATCCCCCAATCTAGCTCCAGTCCATTCGCAGTCTATCTTCCGCCTGTTTACAGTCAGATACCGATCACCCAGAACATGATCATTCAAAGTCGAGACTCTTTCTCTCAATTCCAAAAAGAGTCAAGTAATCAACGAACCCTGATTAACCACAGGAGGATTGTATAACTCATCGAAGAACGCTTTGTGTCTCTCACCTCGCACCTCTTTCCTTCTTCCGAACGCTTTATTTCTCCGAACAACACAACACATACACACAACGTGGCAATAAAAAATAGAATAAGACCACTTTGGTTAATCCAATTTCACTATCCTTATGTTTCTATCTACATGTCAGCTCGCGCACTCGTATTATTCTCTTTCTCTCACTCTGTTTTCAATCATGTCCTGCTCTGGGTTGATTGCCCATTACTTTCTCTTCTTTTTTTGGTCTTCTTGGACTCTTTTTCGAATTTCTGGGCGGAGAGAGATGATGGGGACAAGGGAAAGAGAGACAGAGAAAGAGAGAGAGAGAGAGAGAGAGAGAGAGAGAGAGAGAGAGAGAGTGAGAAAGAGAGAGAGAGAGAGAGAGAGAGAGAGAGAGAGAGAGAGAGAGAGAGAGAGAGAGAGAGAGAGAGAGAGAGAGAGAGAGAGAGAGAGAGAGAGAGAGAGAGAGAGAGAGAGAGGGACCAAAAGATGGAGCAGATAGAAAAGGTTTTTAGTCTCTCTGCCTTGATCAAAAACTCAGCAGCGACTAATGAGAGATATCATAATGTGTTATTATGAAGTTTGGCCCGTAATTACACGATAATTGTTCGTTTGCAGAAGAGAAAACGTGTGCTCCAACTACCGGCATGGGCTCACTGGGATGTCACATCTCCATGTGTTTTCAAGGACCGAGTGGGTATGTGTTGGGTCGGAGTAGTATTAGTTTGGTGCTTTAACTTGAAAAAAATCTGACTTGATTTATTTCAGATGGGAGAGAGAGAAAGAGAGAGAGAGACGGAGAGAGAGAGAGAGAGAGAGAGAGAGAGAGAGAGAGAGAGAGAGAGAGAGAGAGAGAGAGAGAGAGAGAGAGAATTTGTTATCAGAAAATGGCACAAAGCCAAAACTCCGCCCATTTACTTTTATTGGTCCGTCGATTGCAGTTGTCTTGGGAATTCGCATATCGATGAAGGTGCTGTTGACCTGACGAGTCATATGGACGAATTGAACGATAAACTGTCCAACCTCGCGAAGAAACGAAGCAACGAAGTGGACACGTTTCTGAGGGAAAACAATGCTCTGGATGAAGGAGTCTCGAAAATTCTGCTCCTAGGTAAAACTTATAAGTTGAACATTGAAAAAACGGACCGTAGGGTACTTGTTGGGTTCGTCTGGATACTCAGATCACACCATTCCTAGAAAAAGTAATCAGAAACTCATTGTGATGTGGAGAGAATATTCTGAATTGTATTATTTCAGGAGGCCCGTCATCCGGAAAAAGTACCGTCTTCAAGCAAATGCAGTTGGTTCTTTTTTAATCTCTCTCTCTCTCTCTCTCTCTCTCTCTCTCTCTCTCCCTCTCTCTCTCTCTCTCTCCTTCTCCCCCCCTCTCTCTCTCTCCCTCTCTCTCTCTCACTCTCTCTCTCTCTCCCACTCTCTCTCTCTCTCTTTCTCTCTCTCTCTCTCTTTCTCTCTCTCTCTCGATTTGTAGCTCTACTCTGAGTGAAGTCGGTCTTCAGAATCATCCACAACGATGGATTCAAGAAGCCACAACAGCTGGAGTACTTCAAAGATATAATCAACTACAACATCTACGAGATTTTCCAACAGCTCATCGTCGGAGCCACCAACCTCGAGATAGATCTCAGTGTTCACGAGGTTTCAGAAGTTTCTGATACCAGAAGATGGGTATAATTCAGAAACTGATAGAAGCAATCGACAACGGGTTCAAGTCGTGCAGATACATTTCCACTCTCACGTTCCGTATCGACCCTATTCTCGGAGGATTTTTGACCCAGTTCTGGCAGACAAAGGAGATCCGCTCGCTGTACGATCAACGATACCGAATCGAACTTCACGACTCGGCAAAGTAGTGAGTTGGAAAAAGAAACAAAAAACACAAAAAGTAGGCTTCTCTCTTCTATATGAAAAAAAGTTTTTATCAAATCTCATTGGCTCAGAAATCAACAGACAAAATTTTCAACGTTGAATGATTCTACATAATCAAGTCTTAAAGTTTCCGAAGTATTCTCAAATGAAGACAGTTCAAAAAGTTTATGAATGGCCTAACTCAGAAAACCGCTGAGTTTGGGAAAGTACAACAGGGCTGTTGTGGATTCACAGCACTCAAATTTATTTGCCACTAAAATTCAACTTAATCGGTCTATCAGAAGCACACTTTTTCATCATTTTGCTTGAAAATCGTAGTCAAGATCGTTCCAGCTCACAATTCAGGTCATATCAGAATAAAATGATTAAACATGCTGAGTCCTGACGTTAATCAATTTCAGTTACCTGGAAAATCTGGACAGAATCTCAAATGAGAACTACAATCCGAATGAGGAAGACATCGTTCACACCAGACTTGCGACCTACACGATCACACATACCACGTTCGAGTACAATGGGCTCAAGCTCAAGTAAGTTGGTGTGACTGGTGCAATCACACCTACAGTAGTCAACCGTGTCAGGATGTAAAAACTATCTTACTTTCTCTCTCACTCTCCCTCTTTCTACCACCATCCTCTCTCTCTCTCTCTTTCTTTCTTTCTTTCTTCTCCCAGTCTAATCTCCTCACACTAACCACAACTTCCAGACTCGTCGACGTCGGTGGTCAAAAGTCGCAAAGAAGAAAATGGATCCACCTCTTCGACGACGCCCGCGTCATCCTTTTCGTGGTCGACCTCACCGGTTACGCTAAGAAGACTGACGCTGTCAAGGAGAATCACGATCTGCACCTCGCGAGGCGCATCTTCCGTGAAGTAACAACCAACAAAATGCTGAAGAAGGCAGTCATCCTGCTGTTTTTGAACAAGGTCGATCTGTTCACCGAACTCTTGCAAGCAGTGCCCTTTTCATCTGTTGTCAAGGAGTTCTCAGGTGAAATTTTTCTGTCTATCAAAGACCAACAAACTTTGAAAGATACAAGTCTGAAAAACAAATTCTAGTAGACCTCGAATCTAAAATATCCGAATAACCGTAACGCGTTTTAAAAAAGCAATAAAAACTTTCTTCCTCTATCTTTCGTTCTTCTCCCTCCTTTGTAAGTTTTTAACTCTTGGACTACGCTACAACGTGAGAGGGAGAAGAGGCAAGAGAGCGCAGACAACTACGGAAATTTTTGGATTTCGAAGTGGAGGAGGCAGTGAGAGAGTGTGTACTATCGCTAGACGCAGACGTCGGCAGTGAGACAGTGCGTTTAACGAAGAGGGTGCAGAGTTTCCACCATACTTGATAGAAACCCTGTGGATATTGTGCGTTTGTGCTTCAAATCTGCTATTTTGATCTGAGAACTCTGGTAGGCCTAATAAATTAGAACAAGCTCCGGGGCCTCTTTCCTTCACATAATCAAAACCACATATTCAGACTTCTTGATTGAAAACAGAAAAGATTTTCAAGGCATTTTTTTCGCTGATTCTCTCTCTCTCTCTCTCTTGGTTAAAGCGTCTAATTTCTACCCGCTCAACGCGTCTCCAGATCCCGTCAACCCACCCATTTCGCATCCCAACCAAAACCGAAAAGCGACACACTAAAATCGGCTCTACGAAAAGTGGGCGGAGTTTTTGTCTATTATTAATATATAAATCATTTCGAGCCCAATGTAATTCCAACTCCAGGAAAGAACACGGTCCAGGAAACAACGCAATACATACAAGAAAAGTTCGTCCATGCCGCCCGTCCACGGAAATCCGTCTTTCCTCACACAACCACAGCGATCAACACAGAGAACATTAAGGTATCGTTCCGTTCGACACCACTCATCCCATTCAAATATCCGTCTTACAGCACGTCTTCCGCGCTTGCATGGAAAGCGTCTTCAAAGCGAATTCTCGCGCAACCGGTCTCGCATAAAACTATCTGATGAGAACAACGGGCTCAGGAAAATTAACCCCAAAAAAGATTAATAAATTCTTAAAATCAAATATTTCATGATACAAATACAAGATAAATACAAGAGTCGGCATTAGTTCACAAACTGAGTTATTAGGAAAAAAGAAAAGATACCGCGCATTTTTCGTTTGAAATCATCAGATGAAATTATTCTGGGACGTCTTCCAGCATTGATGGTCGCAGCACTCCTGAATCCATTCTTGTTTTTTTTTCTTGAAGCAGTTTTGAAGATTGTTTTGATGTGAACTCAAAAAGTCAACTCACTGGGTTTCTTTGTTATTGGTGCCGAGATGACGGACAGATTGAGATCGCCGAAGGTAATCTGAAAAGTGTTTTATGATCGTGTGAAAAACTGAAACTTCACTCACATCATGGTCCGACTTCGATACAGGAGTGGAGCAAAGACGACCGCGCCCTTCGATCACACTTTCGTCTAGAGCCAGTGAACTCTGAAATTGAACACTGTGCGAGAGAGAGAGAGAGAGAGAGAGAGAGAGAGAGGGAGAGAGAGGGAGAGAGAGAGAGAGAGAGATCTTACCAATCTTGATCTTTTATCTTCTGTTGATTTCGGCTTGGTAAAGTTCTCCGATTCGGGACTCTCCTGTCTGTCCGTACCGGTACGCTTCTCCGACTGCGTCGTGTTTCCGGTGGTTCGACGGCTCTTCTGTAATATGTGTATGTGTGGTTGTAGCGATGATTGTGTGATTTTTTCCTTTATATTCCGCTTCTGTTCTGTTTACGAAAATGTTTCAAGATCTCTGATAGTTTTGAACGATTCCTTGTTTGAAACAAAATATATATAGCAAAACGGTAGCATGCGTATTTTTCTTGACGATACACAACCATACTCTGCACGCTCTTCCCTTGACGCACTCTCTCACCGCGCTCCTGCTCCCAACGACTGTACACACTATCTCACCCACATAGTGAAGGAAGAGGTACAGGGTGCTCGTAAACCTACACAACATTCAAACAGTGTCTATGTTCGTCTGCGCTCTCCACCCTCTTCCCTCTCTCTCATGTGGTAGAGTGAATACAAAGTTGTATGATATCTTATAATGTCTCTATACGCATGGAAATTTTTTGAATAACTTGGGAATATCAACCAACCCTTCTCAGTGTCACATTGACACTCAATTCAGAAGGTGGAATATGTTCTTTCTCAGCATTCTGTTCTTCTTTTTCTTCTTCTTCTTCAACTGCTTTTTCTTGGGTCGGGACAGTGTCGGCCGATTCTTTGGACACTTCTGGAGTTTCTTCAGCGTGTGTCTCGGCGGTTGTCTTGACATCTTCTACAGATTCACTGCTGGTAGCCGGCTCCGTCTCCATCAACGTTTTATCTTCCGGGTCTTCCGCAGCCTTCTTTGGTGATGGTGCAGAAGGTGGGATGGGAGTTTCCTCTGGATTGTTCACTACTGTGTCTGAGATAAATTCATGGTGTCGATGGTGTTTTTGTAGCCTTAAGTAACTCTGATGGGTCTCCGAGGTCGCCTAATGTGTATGCTGATAAGACAAAAATAAGACTCAAAAGGGAACATTTTGAACATAACTTCAAAACCTCGTTTGTGAAACATCTTCCGATTTCCGTTTTATTTTCTAAAAAAAAAACAAAACTAAAATTTAGTTAAATGAGTGGATCAAATTTACATTCCTACATTAATTCTGTATTATTTCTCTATTAACTCTTTTTTTTTCAATTCAATTTTTAAAGAAATGAAATTTCACCTTCAAAAACGATCGGCTTCAAATTGACCGCATTCTCGCTGAGAATCACTCCGATGGACTTCCGCTGCAATAATAAATTTTAAATTTGGTAGGAAACAAAGACAAACCAATCGTCTGACCGTCTTCGGTGACAGTGCTCTTGGTGTCTTGGTGGGCATTGGTGTCGATGGGTCGGCTTGTTGGCGTCTGGCTGGGGTGGATGGTGGCATCTCTTCGTCATCTTCTTCGGCAACTGGTGGTAGTTGGGGATTGGCGGCCAACTTCCTGAATTACTTTTAACCTTAAAAAGAAAAGATTCCACGATTCTGGATTTTCCATTCAAAATATCTTTCAGATCCTTTCCAGAATTATTCCCACAAAACAAAAAATTACATGAGAAAAATAATGCAGAGAAATGATATTGACTACATTTTTTTTATTGTTTTCCAAAATTTTTCGGATGTCGTACTTTTTTGACATGTACTGTATAAATGCCATGTGCACATGCGCGGATTTTCCGACCTGGGTATTCAGAAAGATCAAAACCATCCACATATCATTTTGTTGTGATTTTTAAAAATGCAATAAAAACGAACGTAGCCTGTTGCTTGTACTCGCGAACTTTCGCGATGCATCGGTCAAGGACAATGTTGGCTTCCATCTGTCGCTCTTCCACACGTCGTAGTTCGAACTTCATCTCCTTTTCCAACTGCTTGTTGCCCTTCAGAATTGTGTCCATGTCGTTCTTGTGTTCGTAGCAGATCATTCTGAACGATACGCAATTCTAGTGACTCTCACTTTTATGAATTCTCAGTGCGCGGGTCACGGTTAATCAATGAACAGGTGTCAGACCCACGGCGGTTCCCCTCTTCGAAATATTTTCGTCTCTCTACGTCATAGATTCGTCATGGAATTGGAATTTAGTAAAGTCGCTTCCCGTTTCCATCCACCTTGAATAAATTCTCTCAGAATTTCCTAACTACGTTTTTCTTGCTAGAAAAAAAACGGGATGCGACGAGAAGCTCCTTATAAAATTCCAAAACGGGAGACGAACCTGATTGCGAGAATGCACTTTCTGAGTAGAGGTGACTTGAGTGACTTGAGGAAATCTCTGGTGGCGATGATCGTGGGAACAATGGTGTTCATGTAAGAGGCGAGATAGACGCTCTGCAGGAATCCCTTGGCGTTCGCGATCACTTCCTCCGGCACTTCTTCGAGATCGTTGTCCGAATTGCTTTTACCCAACTCGACATGCACTTTCATCTCTTGGCTCGCCATGATCTGTAGCACATTTTACAGAGTGAATATAGTTTCATATCATTTTCGCCACGGTTACTGATGTCTACCTCTGTTTTCAATACTTAACTCAATTTTAGTGAAAATTGTTTTTTAAAGCAACCTACATCGTTCATACTTATTTTCAGTACAAAAATGTTCACCCGAACATCTCTGAAAGTTTCAGATCAATTTTCGACGTTTACAAAATGTCAAGAACTGGAAGCGTTAGTATCTTTTTGATCGTCTCATAATGTCTAAACTAACCATGAGAGCGTCATCAACCAGACACTTTACATTCGCTTCGTCAAAGTCGTATTCCCCATTCAACATCGGGTCGAGAATCTTCTGACAGATGTCTCGTTTGACGTCGAACCTTTGTCGATCATCGAGGGTTTCAATCTGCAGTGGTTTCCGTAATATTTGTGTAAGGAACAAAAACGAACCATAAAATTGTAGAGAGCGATTCGAGATGCATGTGGCAGCGCTTCTTTCTCTCCTTTATTCGTTCCATCTGAAGAGTTAAATTCGTTTGAAATCGTCAAAAAGGTAGAGGAAATATCGATTTTTCATTTTTCGACTTCCGATTTTCATTCAAAAATTATTTTCGTGTAATGAATTTCGTCAAGTTTTTTTGAATTTGAGAAAAAATGAATAGTTCATCTGAAAAAGGGCAGCTCTACCGAAATTCCGGGTTTTCCTATTTTTTTAATTCGATTTTTATTTCTGTAAAACTCGGGAGTACATAAACCACTTTTGTATTCTTCTAGTAGCATGATTCCGATAGAATTTAAAGTCATACCTTTGGAGACAACCGACTGTCGTCTCGCCTGCGTGAAGTAAATCATGTAGTCAACAAAGTTGGACGGGATAAAGTCCTTCGTTTCTTGTTGCATAAATTCATTCTGGAATTATCATAGTTGGTCGAGAGCTGAAAAAAGCGAGAGAGAGAGAGAGAGAGAGGGGGGCAGAGAAAGAGAGAACTAACCAGACAAACGTGAATATCTTCTCGGACCTTCTCGTTCTCGTCCAACACCGTCATCATCATTCGAATCATGACTTCTCCTTTGAATCGAATGATACTGACGGCGACGAGACGTGTCAGTTGGTGGATTGCTTGACGACGGATCAGGACCGAAGGGTCACTCAAGCACGCAGACAGCACTGGCCCGTACCGGTCCGTCTTGTACCTTAACATGAGCCCATTGAAATTGGCAAAAAGTGGAACACACCACTGACACCCTCACACACTGCATTGGTGTACCATTCGAATGCGCAATCTATTATTGGGTGGTTCAATGAATGCAGATCACAGATAGTGGTGAATAAGATCCACAAAAAAATGTTGGCCTTCGAACCTATCTAAGCCTAGGAAAAGAGACGGTTTTCAGTCCGAATTTCTTGAAGTGCTTAACAATAAGCTCCGCATAGTTCCCTGTTGATGTCAACACAAATTGATTCCTATCACTTTTTTCATACGAGAAAAAACGTTTTGATCTTTTCCCGTTTAAACAAAACATACACTCCACTGATATCCGCAACTGCAACCATGATCGTAGCTCGGACCTCGTAGGACGGATTCACTTGTAGTTGCTTCACGAACATCGGCATCAGTTTTAGCATTTTGTCGTGCTGAAACATTGTTCTGAACCGTCCATCTTATCGTATATGTTTCTTTTAAGAGTATTTTTCAATTACCCTAGGTAACTGTTTGAAAGGTTTGAAGAGGGAGAAATTTCTTTTTTATATTTGGCAAAGCGTGGAATCCCATCTATTTAAACAGAAGAACAAACCACAATGATCATGCTGGCGAGGACACGAGCTGCAGACGCGCGTACGTTGGGGCTGAATAGAATGCCTTTGGATTCGTCAGTCGTCGTTGGCTGATTGTTGGTGGCACCAGAAACCGTGGACAGTGCACTGGCTGGACGTGACATGAGCGGAATCTCCGGGTTTACTGAAATCAGTTGAGGTTGAGGTGATTGATGGAGGAAAATGTACATTCCAACAGTTTTCTCACTTTCGTTTTGAAAATCTGTCAAATGTGAAAAATCGAATTTGGCAAAAATTTTATTAATAATACAGTTTTTTCATATGAGAACGATCGATAACCACCAGAACTCCGCAGAAGCCAATTTTGTCAACCAATTCACTAATTCATTACAACAAAAAACATACTTTTATCATCTTCGGACCCTTCCTCATGCGATCCAACAACCATTGCGAGCATCTTGGCGAACCTTTCGTACGCGACAACCACCTTCGGTGACAGTGTGATCGCTTCAACGACTATGGCCATGGCACTTATGAGGAGTCTCTCGATGCGGGGGCCTCTGAAAGAAGAAACATATGAAAACAACTGACTCATTCATTGAATGGACTCATCAAGAATACGTTTTGTAACCATCCCTGCCCCGTCTTTTCCCACCTTTCAGACAGCCGTTTCGTTCCCAGAACATAAAACTCACTGTTTAGCCCATTTCTCCTTTTCCTTGTGAACCGAAACAGCAATGATGAGATCTTCAAAGCAATGGTCGAGAAGCTTCCTGGCATAATCGGCTAGTTTCTCAGAGTGTCTTGCACCGTCGCCAACGCCGTCCATCAATTTGGCGAGTAGAAGGTAGACGTCTCTCGCGTGCGTCGGGAAAAGTCTGAAAACATTCTTGTTGTCGCAATTTTGGGTATATCATAAATTTCTCTGTTCACTGCTAAAAAGGTGTACTCAGGGAGATGTGTACCGCACCAATTGACAATGCCTTTTGGCGACGTTTCGATGACAAAACAGAGAAATATTCAAGTAATTCAGACAATTTTGATAACATCACTTTTACTCCCAGTTAATCAATGAAAACACAAACGAAAAATACCTGAACGACATGAGCGAATTCTCTAGAACCGACTGCAGATCTTTTCTGACGAGAGTTTTGATCTTCTCCATGTTGAAGAGCAGGATGTGCACAACATAAACAACCTGGAAATTAACATACTACATTTCTCTCTCTCTCTCTCTTTCTTTCATACAAACTTTTTCCTACAGGTGGGCCACGTGCTGGACACAATCAGGCAACGTGCCTGCCACACAAAAATTGAAGAGTCTCTCATCACAAAAACTCACATGTGGACACTTTTGATCAAGATCGATGCGATCCCATGCTGCAAGGGCAAAGTCGACGTTTTGCTTGAAGCTAACGGATAGTTGAGAGAAAACCATCCATGCAGAAGGGTCGTCCGGCAGCTCTTCGAGTCGCTTCTTCATTACTTCCATCACGGAAGGCTTGATCCACTTCTCTCTGACTGCCTCGTCCAGCGTGTACATGAAGTAGTCCCTGGAAGATTTTCTTGATTCTCGGAAAACTGGGAGTATTCACGGGGAAGCTTCGTGTCACCTCTTTTGGTAAATTTGAATGGTCCAGAAGACACGTTCCGCGCAGCAGCGCGCGGTTAACTAATGGCGTTAAGACCGTACATGCTTCAAAAATCAAACAAACCTTTGTTCAATTCTCTTTTCAATGGCCCCGAGGACGAACCAGGTGAACTGTGACGGTTTCTCAAGCAATGGTGCTACCACCATCAACACCAATCTCTTGGCGAGTTCCTGTACGTCACTCTCAGCGTCGTCCACCAACTTGAACACCATCGTCAACCATGTTTTCACCAGACAGTCCCTGAACAAATTGTTTGTACGCAACTTATCACAGACTACAAAACCAGACACAAGAAAACGAATGAAGTGATTATTCTTTCAGAATATTCTATAGGAAATTTGAAATTGGTATTTCTTCAATATCATTCGGTCGATACGGTAGAAAACAATTCTCACCTGAATCGAAGGTCTTCTTCCATCATCAATTCTGTCATCGTTTCAGCTGCTTGCTTCCTCACGACTTGCGTCTTGTCTCTACACAAAACTTCCAAACGATTCAGAATTTCTTTGAATTTCCGTTCTTCTTGCGTTCTGCGCATGAACACTTTTGCTGCTGCACACGTCGTCTTTCTTACAGGGGCCTGAACATTTGTTTACAGCCGGTCAAAAAGATATGACCATTATGATTTTTCTCATCATGCACAAAAATAATTCTACCTTTCGTGATGATTTTCCCTATTAAATATAATCATTGTCCGAAAACGAGAAAATGATCACATTTTCGACTGTCAAAGTACACTTTTGATTTTTGGAATTTTAGAGGGTTGTTAATACTAACGAAAAGTACCTTTTCATCATTGAGAAGCCTGCAGATGATAGCCAGGACCAAGTCTTCTTCATTCCTGTCACCTTCATTCAGCCGCTGTAGGACCTCCAACTTCTTTAGGATTGCTTGATCCTGGTTTTCGTTCTGATCTTCACTGGTATTTTCCACTTCTTCGATGACATCTGGAGTGTGATCACTCGACTGCAACATCATTTCAATTCATTCATCTTTTTGAATTTATTTCACTCACCAGCTTGTCGCAGTACTTGACAAGAAGCTCAAACGTCTCATCCGATTCAACCAACTTCATGAAGTGAGCGATTGCGCGGTAACGGACCGACGGAGTCTGAAAATCTCTTTTTTTTTCTTTTGTAAACATTTTCAGGAAATAAGACAGGACGAATGTGACTATTCTATCTATTCATGAAATACTCAATTTCTTAGTTTAATCGCGTTTCCAGAACTCAGATCTATTTCATCTCCTTAAATTCACTTTTCAACAGTGAAGGAATTTCGTCAAATTTCCAAAAAACTTTGAAGATTCTAATCAACTGACCTTGTCGATGCATCCCAGAATTATAATAGTGTAGAGGATCTGATTGGGATCGATTCTGTCCACAATCACCTCTTCTGCAGCCTTCTTCTTGGCTTCTTTTTGCTTCTTCTTCTCCTTCTTCTTCTCGACTTCTTGTTCGTCATCATCACTATTCTCTTCATCGTCCTCGTCTGGTACTTCTGGCTCCTTCTCCTCCTTTTCTTCTTCTTCATCGCTGTCGATTTGAACATGTGGATCGTCTACCTGCCCGGGATCTCCTTGGCTCAGATCAATATGAAGCAAGAGTGGTGCGAGTTCGACGGACAACTGCTTCACATTCGATTGTTTCATCTTCGCGAATAACGCCATTTTCTGGACGAAATCCTGAACAGACATCAGTATATTCTTGGTTTGAGAGATGAGACTCACATATTTCAATTCATACGGTAGCGCATCCACCAGCTTGGCCAAACACTGCGAGATATTGTTACGGAAGTCTTGTCGATCGGCACATTGGTAATAGACTTGAGCCATTGTCTGAAACTTCTCTGTTTAGGATAATAGATACCAGAGTTGCAAGGTTTTCCGATATTTCTTAATACCAAAGTTGCACGGAATTCCGGCTTCCGACTTCCGCCCTTTTTTCACTTACCACTTCCGATTTCCGTGAAAAAAATTCACTTCCGACTTCCGTCGAAAAAACCGTGAAATCGTTTCTACTCAGTCTGGAATTGACCTATCACCTGTTGAGAATGCGCGAAAATACAATATCTCTGGGTTTTTCTTGCCTTTTGCACTCCCGACTAGCGTTGAAAAAATTCTACTTCCGACTTCCGTTTTGAAAAATTTTACTTCCGTGCAACTCTGGTTTGAAGAAAGAAAAACTGACCAATCGAATCAATTTCATTTCAAACTCTTCTGGTTTCCTAGCCAACCGGGCAATCACAAACAGTGTCATGATGTCACACCAGCCGGTTCGGTCGGATGACAGACCTGTCGTCTTTCCATCTCCAGCAAAGTTCAGAAGGGAGAGACGTGGTCGTACGATTCTTCCATAGACCTGAACTATCGACATGTTTTCGAAACTATGGAAAAATGATTCATATAGAGTGCCGATCAAAAAAATATGAACGCTATTATTTTTCGGAAACTTCTCAACGTCGGGATGTCCTATAATAACATAGTGCTGAGGAGTGAGAAAAATTGAACGATGCTTTTTGTCTCGTTAGCGTCAAAACTTCAAAGCAACGAATGTAGCCAGGGAAAGCTGCTGGTACTAATGAAGAAACTCACACTGAGAGGATACGATTCAAACCGGGCATCACACAAGACGTGGTACATTGCGACAGCTCGGTCAACCCATTTGGTCAGAGTTCTGAACTCTTTTCCATCCTTTACGTGGAATCCTTTCGACGATCTTTTCAGGTCCAGCCTACTTGCATCCTCCAACATGTCCAACACCATCGTCATACATTCCGAGTTAAGCGGGATTCGGCCTGAAATTTCTTATTCCTGTAGGAAAATATTTACATTTAGCGAACTGCATCCCACTTTTATAATCGTTGAAAACTTTGTTAGGAACATTCCAATCACCTTGTTTGAAAGAACGGGATACATTTGACTGAATTTAAGAAAAAAAAACATTGACGAACCCTTGAAAAAGAATATGTAAAGTGATTCGTGCAGCTTCCTCAGGTAATCTTCTGCATCTTCTGAGGATATTTTCGGCGGTCCGGCTACAACCTCTGCCTCTTCATCTTCATTTTCTTCTTCCGTCTTCTTTTTTCCTTTCTTCTTACTTTTAGAATCATCACCGTATTTCACAGATAATGTGCAGTTCCGGAACAATTTAATGCTTCTCTGAACGATCACACTGAGAAAATGAGAAAAATAGAAACAAGATACCTGGAAAAGTGCTTCTTGGAATATTTTCGCTGCATTTGCATTCTTCATTGTACTCATTTCCAGAAGCACACATGCAGCATCAATTCCAGCTTTGACTTCTTCGGTGGAACTTAAAGTTTAGAATCTTTTCTAATGGAAAAAAGGTGATTCGGTCGCACTCTACTTCGGCTGCTTGTTCTCAATTTAAATAAATCGTTTCGATGAATTCTACCAGCGCGAAAATTCCCATCAAGTTTATAAATGAATCCAAACGCACGTGAGCTACTGCCCGAAAAGAATTTTCTTAGTTTCCATTTTCAAACATGCCCTCAACGTGACCATTTCGGTATAGGTAATTTAACTTTCATAGAAAAGGGTCAACTGAGTAGTTTTATAGATACTCCAAGTGGAATAGGTAAATTATGAAAACAGACCTTTCGGAATTTTTGGCGTTCTCAAGAAGAGTCCAACAGAGAAGAAGAAACTTCAGAACATTTACATCTGACGTCTCGAACGTATCCAATAGGTCAATTTCAGTTTTATCCAAACTCAGTTTAGTCAGCATTTTAGACACTGAAATCCATCTGTTTTATGTACTATAAATACTCAAACTCACAATCTTTTAATATTACACCATGTGCGGGGTTATCCAAAAATGTGTGATGTGAGGATGCAGTGAATTCTTCGAAATTCTCATAATTGCACTCTGCACTAGACGTAGCCCATTCGTCATCATAATCATTCACACATTGAAAGTGCTGGGAAAGTATACCAATTAATTCGGTCATCTGAAAACAAAGATATTTTATTTGGATTGGGTTTTTTAAATTTTTCTTTTGAACTGTCGAAAAAGAAAAAAACGGCACTCAGTAAAACATCATATTTCCTACAATCGGAACATAACGAGACGCAACAGGATGTGAAATCCAATATGAGTCGTTTCATCAAATATCGGTAAAAATTACAAAAGTGCAAGAAATAGAAAATATTTTTCCAAATTTTAAATTCGCGGTTGTGACCGTTTTTTGACATCCTAGGCCGAATAGAACTTTTAGGTCATTTCTTCTTTTCTTGTAAAAATATTTTCTTATTCAATTTCATTAATTATGCTCTATTTGAATGTGACTTCTAAATATTTTCAGTGTTTTAAATGTAAAAGAGATTTATTCAGATGCTCTCTCGACTCTCATTAGGGACAATTCGCACAGCAGCTACTGAGGCTCAGAAATTTACTGTTCATCCCGCCATAAAGGTATTTTCCGTTTGAAATCGAGAAAATTAGATTCCGTTCAGAGACAACCAACAGATTTGCTTCAAGCACTTTCGGAAACTGTAGGTGTTGATCAAACTGCCCCTCACTTCTCCTTTATCGATGACCCGTTGACGATTCCATCAACAGCAACTGCAAAACGTAACTACTTCCTGGCGAAGGTATTCTTTCGATTTCAACATTTACATGATGAATGTTCATCTACAGGAAATGGGTAAACGAGCTGCTCGCGAATTGGCAACGGAATGGCCAACATTGTTTGCTTTCGACCGTGATCAACCGCGTTTGCCAGTGTTCCGTCCAGAAGGAGTCACTGATCCACTAAAGATTGATCCCACTGAGAAGAGCCTTGTTTACTACATCGAGAACCGTGAAGTCAACGACGCTGTTGTTCTATACGAACGTCTTCGATCAGAAAATGTCGAGCTTTCGGAGTCAGTTCAGGTGGGCTGAACCATACCTAGTTTTTGAAAATATTCAATATCTTCCAGTTGAATCTATTTCGTCTTGTTGCCTATTACAACAACCAGAATGTTCCTTTCGCTGAATGGAATTGGCCAGGAATGCGGAATTACGGACAAGACGAAAGTCACTCGAAGTGGAAGAATGTAGGATTTTTGAAAACGTTGCCGATAAAAAAGTGAGAATTCAGGCAGGAGTCGCGGATCTACTCTTTGAAACTCTTCCACAAACTACAGAAACGACCTCGATTCTCATCGCTGCACTCTGCAAATACCCCAGTGGGGACAGCGTCAAGAGAGCCAAAACTCTACTCGAGGTTTGATAAAACAGTTCAAATGAATAACTAGCAGTATTTTATGAGGTTACTTAGTACACTCTCTTCTGTGAAAGTAATATCACCCATGCCGAAACGGTCACGTTGAGGACCAAATTAAATATTAAAACTAAATAACTCTTTCCATTAGAAAAGAAGTAATTTATAGGAACTAATCAGCAAGAAGTCGAAGCCATATAGAGAAGCATTCGATGCCGTCATATCGGTCTCCACCTTCAAAGACGCACAGAAACTGTTATCTATCATGTCTTCTATGAATGTGAAGCCAACGGACGCGACTTGGTCTGCGCTTGTGAAATCTGCAGCTAAGGTTTGGTTTTCATATTATGAGAAAATACGTCGGATTTACAGATTCAATCTCACTCCGAACGTATCAACGCCATCTCCGAAATAATCGGAGAAGTCAAGGCGTGTGGCAGTCCTCTGAGCCTTGAGATGTTCCACAACATTGCCAAGTCGCTGATCGACCAAAGTCTTCTCAATGAACCCGAGGTGGAAAAATCGAAGCAAGCGAAAGCCTATGAACAGCAGCTGCGATTGGCGGTTGGGTGGTTGGCGGAAATGGTGGGAGAACTCGAGAACCAGAAGTCAATTCAACTCGCTTCCCCGACGTGCAATCTGTTTTTCAATGAAGCTATGGCTATCGCCTACAGAGCTTCAAACATCGAATTGGCTAGAAGAATCGTTGCGCTGTATGAAAGTGAGAAGAACCTTGTGAAAATGCCCGCCTTCACCACTGAAGCAATGTGAGTCCACCAAACGATCCATCTAAATCTTGTTTCAGCTTCTACAACCGATATCTTCAACTGTTCATTGAAAGATCTGGAAACATTCAGGAAATCGAGAAACTTTACAAGTATGTTTTCCCAAAAGATATTTACTACGCATACTTATATAAAATTGAATTTATCAAATCCGAAACTTTCACGTGGAGAATAAAAAATAATTAGGAAAATTGCCGCGCAGCAACGCGCGGCTGAAATTTTTAAACCACACTTCCGCTCCAAGAGAATATATCAGATGAGGTTCAGCAAAAGCCCGTTGTTCTGTTACTCCTCGCTCAAAATCTAGAATCTCATCGGTTTCTTCAGAATAAAGTTTAACCGTTGTTCTGTTACTCCTCGCTCAAAATCTAGAATCTCATCGGTTTCTTCAGAATAAAGTTTATAGAAATTTTCAGATCTTACGTTCCAAGACTTGTCGGTGTCAGCAAGTCTCTGACTCGTTTGGTTCTAGGAAAATTAAAGGTATGTTCCACTTTTTGAAAGACAAAATTGAAAAAGAAAGAGTGATATTTCAAAAATAATGTTGATCTTGCTTCAGAACAACTCGTCGTGGTCCCTCTTGCAGCGAGTGATTCTCGATGCAGTCAACTCCAAAATGATGACAGACAACTACGTCAGCAGTGACATTCGATTGCAATTGATTGAGGTTCAGTATCACGTGAGTACTGGTGTTTTTAATCGAAAACATAAATGTTTAGACTCTCTCCGTACAAGAACGTGAACAGTTTTCCAATCTGGTAAAGAAACTGACGAACGCTTGGATTGAATTCAGTCGATTCACAGAAGACTCTCCAGCAAGGAAAAGAATGCAGATGAAGTTGAACCCGGCTTCGGTTAGATTTTCATACATGAAAATTTGCTCTGAACTGTTGAGAAAACTCGAAATTCAACGAATTGACTTCAATACCTCAAAAAATATTCGTTAAATATGTATGAAATCCACGATTTATGAGTTCGTGAGGGGTTCATTCAATTTTCAGATATCGGAATCTGCCCTTCTGCTGACGAGAATAGGTGAAGAAGAACGTGCTTACGAGCTTCTTGAACTTATATTAGATGACGATGCTAAATTCGGGGAAGAAGCTACAGTAACGGCTAATGGTGGGTTACTGTAGTTTCTTTTGGTTGCAATCGTTATTTCAAGGGTACGCACGACCGAACGTGATGGCAGAATTGTTTGAAGACGCGCTCAGACAAGGAAATGCAGTCAGAGCGGCTGTCTGCCTGGAAATTATGTCACTGAACAGTAACAAGGCAAAGTTGGAGCCGTTGGCGAAAAGAATTCACGAAAGGTTGGCAATTTCTTCGTTGAAACGGTCAAAATATCTTCGCTTGTAACAAAAAATGCAAAAAAGTTCACATTAAAACTTCATACCATTTCCTGCTTAACGAAATTAGCTCATTTCTGGACCCCAACAACTCTCAAAGTCAATAGCTGTTCAGATGCCGGTTAACACCAACACAAAGCAGGCTGATCGATGGGTTCGTAAGACTCAGACCACAGTAATTTACGAATGAGCCGCGCTCACGGGTGTAGATAATAGTTTTAGATTTGTTACCAGTTTTCTGTTAAATTGTTTTCAGTCGCAATAAACATTACATGAAGAAAGTCTTCTTGTTCGGACGCTGCTCTTGGAAGCGATCTTCAAGATTTATCTCATCATCTCTCTCTCTTCTATTTCTTTTCACTGAAGACATGCAGCGATCTTTTCATACTGTAGTGAATGCCAGAATAATGCGAGGTGGAACGCAACCCGTTTTTCTGGCATGGGAAACAAAAATGAGCTTTAAATAAAAGGACACTCCAAGAAGCACGGACCACAGTAGGCAACTTATTTTCCTACGTCTGGTGAGAAAAAAAAACGAAAGTCTAAGTTTCTGTGAATCCTATTCTGAAGACTTAGCCCTTCGAGCCTGAAAAACGAGATTCGTGTCTCCTATCGCATTATTATGACATTCATTACAGTATACCTGCTTTTCACGAAATTACGGTGTTTCCATGACCTACAGTTTCTGATCGAAAAATTACTTTTTTTCAAAAAAAAAACGTGATAACAAATTCCCATTTTAGTTCCTTTGTCTCTTGATTTTTACCTATTTCTCATTACGTAAAGGTACCATTTCTTTCGACCAAGAAACGTGAGATACATGAAATGTCACGTGAACGTAACCTTCAGGACATTCGGGTAAGATGGTTATTTCTATTTTCTATCACCGTCATGGCATCTCGAGCCGTCAAGTCAAAAACGCAGCGTCAACCGAAGAAGAGAACGCAAAGGGAAAGAAGGTCGACGAATAGGAAGGCTAGTTCGACGAACAACAGCGTTATGGGAAATGTTACCACAGGTGCTGATGTGAGTTTTTGAAAATCTTTTTGTGAGTTTCGATTGTTCTCAAATTCCATTATGGAAGTGAATCGAGATTCGTGAAGAAAAAAACTATGATAGAGTTTAGAAGCTTTTAGTAACTCGGTAATTGTGTTCAGAGTGCTGCTCACTAGCATTTTTTGACAAAGTAGTCGAACCTCTTCTTCTTATTTTACCACTACAGGAGGTGACGGCGGTTGAATCCAAGCCGATAAACCCACGTGCAACGACACACAAGAAAACGGGCGGCAAGCACTCGGAAGAACGCAGATGGGCTGGGGAAGAAGCTGCGAAAGCGTTCGTCAAAGATTTACGTGAGTTTTCTTTTCATTACAAAGATTTAAAAATGAAATGAACAGCTTTGGTGCGAGCAACTTATAAGAGATCATTCGCGAATGGCTCTATATTCATAAGAAATGGGAGAGTCCGAGACTTGGATCTTCACAAAAGTTGTTTCCCTCAACTTATCATAAGCTCATTTTGAAATAAAAAATAACTATTGGCTGCAATTTGCAAGATGAAAATAGAGCGGTTTGTTGTTGATCTGCTTTTAAGATGGTTGAGTTCAACTCTGGATTCCAGAAGTCTCAAGAACAAAGCAGGAGTTTGCCTCGATTGTGGAAAAACGCTTGAACATGAAACCTTCGTTGGCATTCAAAGAGAACATGGAGAAGAACCGCGACGCCAATTTCCCATGTATCGATGAAACGCGCGTGAAACTAGAGAAGGTGAACGACGAAAAAAAGGACTATATCAATGCAAGTCACATCAAAATTGAACAGGTATACTGTAGTTTACTGTCATCGATTTTAACCAAAAAAAAAACGTTACAGTACCCGAAGAATGTGATTATCGCTCAGATGCCGATGGCCAACGTGGCGGGCGCTCTCGAAGACTTTTGGCGCATGATTTTTCAGGTTGGTAACATCAGAAGGTTGTTTTTTTTTAATGAAAGAACTTCAGGAAAGTGTGACGAGCGTCCAGCTTATCTGCCTTCCAGTCGAGTGCGCGAACCACTTTGCTGAGCTGTTCCCGAAGGAGTCTGGAGAGTTTGTGTATCATGGTTCAATGTTCATCAACAACCGGAAGGTTTGTTTTTGTTTCTGGATCTTTAAAAAACTCAACAATCATTCCGAAACTCAATTTCTAGCCTGGAAAATTAATATAAATGAAATTTCTGATTCTGAATGATGTATAAATTATGTTTCAGACAGAAACGGGTAAAGAAATCAACGTGTACACATTGGAAGTGCTGCCTGACGGATGCTCGAACAGCTTGATGATTCAAGTGTCGCAGCACTTGTTCTGGAACGCAGAGAATGTGCCGACAGCCATGAAGTCGCTGATCAGATCAGCTCAGATGACGTACAGCAATTTCGGAAGCAGCAGTGACTCTGCCGACTTCAAAGTAGGCATTGTGAGTCTTCTGGGTTGTGGTCGAGCCGGTACGTTTCTTGCCACCGCCGCTTCACTCTATCAACTGTCCAAGGGAATCAACCCGAATGTGAGTTTTTATTTTCTTTCCCAGAAGATGTAACCTCGATATCATTACTAATTTCTGAAATATTACGTGCTTACAAGCACTGGGAACGAGAAGAAAACTATCGAAAAAATCGAATTCAAATTTCTGGATTTGGAAGTTTCGTCTTCGAAAAAAGGGCGGGATGAAGACTTGGAGAAACTAGGAATTAATATGATAAATTACAGATAAGAGATATAATGGCGGCAATATGGGATCAACGACCGTTTACGGTAGAAAACAATCTACAGTACGTCAGTATCTACACGGCCGTAATGCATTATATAAAGGTTGGTGAAAATGAGTACTTTTCAATCATTCTTTCAGTGCAAAACGCACAATGCGGAAGTCTTGTCAAAGATTCAAACGTTCCGAGCAGCGCTAGCAGCGGAAGCAGAAGAGAAATCAACGGTAGGAGCCCGACATTCAGACAGAGAAGTGAATCATATCAGAAGGGCAAGTAGTGAGAATGAATTGACAACGTCTCGTGAGTTCGATCACTCCCGCTCGTTTCATTTTATTCTTGCAGTTTCGATGAGCAAACCAGTTGTTGCCAAACATGAAAGCACGGCTGACTCGCTTCACAAAGGTCCTGGCGGTAAAGACAAATAAGTAATAAATCTTTCTTTTTTTCTTATTTTCTTGAAATTTTCATAACTCGCGCAGAACGTTGCCTCATAGCGATAAAAGAGTTGAGTTTGAAGAAATTCAAAAAGGAACTTTTTTAAATGTTAAAATGGGAAAATTTCATTCGAGTACGTATAGAATAAGTTACAGGACACAAAACCAAACCCATATGTTGTCATATTCCGGAAGTATTATGTGTTAATTGTATCACAATTGCAAAGGGCTATCCATGTGAAGAATCTAGACTCGTTGATGATATTCGTGAGAATGACCGGGGTGCGAAGCAGCAGCTTCTTCGTGTTCTTCATAAAATGTGAGTAGAAGTGGCAGCACGCAGAAGATGACAATAACTCCTGAACATTATTATTCATGTTTTTCAAGAACTCTAAGTGAAAAAAGGTTTGACAAACTTATTTTTGCTTTTAATTTTAGTTCGTGAACTTGGAAAGTAGGACTGGTTTTTATTTTAAACAACTGAAAACGCCAACAATACAACTTTCAAGAATAGTCTGTGAGAAAAAACGAATGAGTTTTCCGATAACGATTATTTTAATGCTTGAGTGTTATACTTTTGTTAAAAAGAAAATAACCTATGACAATAGCCCAGATTGAAAAATTGCCAGAATCTGGAGGCTTCGCGTCGACAAAATGAAAAGAGCCATGTAGCCTGTCCTCTGGGAGAGCTCCGCGTACTTGAGCTGAAGCGCATTCGTTTTCAATATTTCTCTATAATAGTTCACCTACCAATGTTTGAATCAGTTTTACTGAAGATCTCCTCAGCACTTGGATCTCTGCTGTTGCGAGTTTCGTCTTCAATGAGATGAGTTCGCTCGTCTGAAATCAACAACTTTTAAAAATGATTTTTGGGAAAATATTAATTTTCAACTTTCACAGGTATACTTTCACTAAAAATTAGTAAAACAAATGAAAAATAACCTCCATAGTTTTCGTCTTCATCTTGACTCGTAGACGGATTCACTCCGAGTGCAATGCGCATCCTACTCACTGGTATTTTCACTTTCGACATTGCGAGTATTTCATTCTCGTTGATAATACCATTCACCCGTTTGATTTCCGACACCTGAGATGAAAGATTAGTTTCAATCTTCAATAAGGACTAACGTTCACTGCATATTTGATGGCAAGTTTGTTGAGAGTATCATCTGGCTTCAGTTTTCTCTCTATTAAAACTATATCCTTGTATGTTGGAGAATCACTGCCATTGGAAGATGTTCGGGCAACCCGAGACCTCATGGCAAACTGTTCACCAGACTCATGAGGCATCTGAAAAACAAAATTTAGGCCGAAATGAATAAAAATGAAAAATAATTTATTGATTAATTCTTACTGTAGCCCAAATTTGACCTACCGCGCATTTTAAAAAAGTGTTTTGTCCTAATTTTCATTTTTAATTCCGTTTTTCTTGGTGTATGCATTCATTTACATTCTTTTTTGTTGAATAAAGGGTTATTGAGACCCAAATATACAACATCGTGTCATGAACATTCACTGATATCGCTTATCGAGCTCTAAATAACACGTAGAAAACTTTAAAACCTCACCTGGTCTTCTTGAAAATGAAACTGATTTAGAAATGAATGCCAACTAGCTTAACAGGTGTGGCTTGGATGCTTGCCAACGTGTTTTAGTCGGCCGCCCGGTCTAATCGATATTCTGTTCTCTGTGTGTTCTCTTCCACTTTCTTCGGTTTTCGGTTGGTTCCGCTCGTTTTCTATTGATAAGTTTATCATCCAGTGGCAATACTTTCACTCTTTAATGGATTTTAGTAGATATCCAGCCTGTGAGTTGTTTACGGCTTGTTTTATATTAATTTATTTCAGGGTTAAACAGAATGTTGGCTAAGTACTTCAAAAACACAGTACCAACTGTCGAAGCCGTCGCTAAAAGATGTGCTTCTACTGATGTAAGTTTCGAATTTTTTCATTTTTCATCCAGTATTTATCTTGTATTTGCCCATGAAAAATTCGGGCGGCTTTTCGAGTATTAAGTAGAGTATAAAGGCTAGTTCACAAAACTTCTATCTATCTTTGATCTCGAATTTTTAAAAACTTTATTGAAGCGAACGTCAGTTATTTTTCTAAACGAGTTTGAAGATAATTGTGACTTCTCAGGTCCGTCGTGTCACCCTCATCCCGGGAGATGGTATTGGACCAGAAATCTCAGACTCTGTCCAGAAGATCTTCGAGGCTGCCAACGCGCCAATCGCCTGGGACCCAGTAGATGTCACTCCAGTCAAAGGAAGAGACGGAATCTTCAGAATTCCATCAAGATGTATCGAGCTCATGCACAAGGTAATTTTTGAATATCATTCCAACTAGATTTCCAAATACTGTTACTGTTTATGGATCATTCCGTTTCTATCATGATATTTTTCCAGAACAAGGTCGGACTCAAGGGACCTCTTGAGACACCAATTGGAAAGGGACACAGATCTCTCAACTTGGCTGTCAGAAAGTATGCTTTATTTCTATACGTTCATTTATTTTGAATCGAATTGTTATCACAGAACCATCGAAATTCAGTATACTCTCTACCTTTTGTTTTTTTTCGAATTTAAAAAGGGTATTTTAAAAACTTAGACGCCTTTCGCGAATTCGAAGAAAGACTCAACTATGGGGTTCTCTGATGGTCGTCTTTTCTTTCTCTGCCCAAAACCTTCTTCCGATTTCGATCAAAGTGAACTGATTGTAATTAAATTCATAAAATCACCTTCCATCAATTTTGCTAGTAAACGTTTTCAGAGAGTTCAACCTGTACGCCAATGTCAGACCATGTCGTTCTCTTGAAGGACACAAGACCCTTTACGACAACGTCGATGTAGTCACCATCCGTGAGAATACTGAAGGAGAGTACTCCGGAATTGAACACGAGGTGAGTGCATACTGAATGTTCTCGGTGCAAACTGTTCTCATTTCGCCTTATCTTCGCATGCAAATCTTCCATTATTTTGTAACAGAGTGAGAAAAAAAATTGACAGGTCGCCGATGGAATCGTCCAATCTATCAAGCTGATCACCGAAGTTGCCTCCCGCAACGTCGCTTCGTTCGCTTTCGAATACGCTAGACAGAACGGAAGAAAGTGTGTTACTGCTGTACACAAAGGTAGGAATGTATTTCAAAGTTTTTCTACTTCTTTCATTTCAGCCAACATCATGAGAATGTCCGATGGACTTTTCTTGAGCATCTGCCGTGAGCAGGCTGCCCTCTACCCAGACATCAAGTTCAAGGAAGCTTACCTCGACACTGTGTGCCTCAACATGGTCCAAGACCCAGGACAGTACGACATGCTCGTCATGCCAAACTTGTACGGAGACATTCTCTCTGACTTGTGCGCAGGACTTGTCGGAGGTCTCGGAGTCACTCCATCCGGAAACATCGGAAAGGACGCCGCTGTGTTCGAGTTAGTTTTTTTTAGTATACGAAAAATTGAATCCAAATATTCATTTTGTCGTAGTTTTCACAAAAAAGCTATTTACTGATTAAATACAAAAGGGTTTATTGTTCCAACTTTTCCACCTAACCCATCATAAGGTAATTGTCACCTCGATAACAGTCAAGCCCAACTGTTCTCCCACTGAAATGCCACCTTTTCTTACTTGCCCGAGATGAGTTGAATCGCAGTAGATCTCCCCACTCACAAAGTTTGTTCATCACAATGATATGTCGTATATTATGAAAAATATTCCAGATCTGTCCACGGAACCGCCCCAGATATCGCCGGACAAGACAAGGCCAACCCAACTGCTCTCCTTCTCTCTTCAGTGATGATGCTCAGATACATGAACCTGACCGACCACGCCCGCAGAATCGAAAAGGCTGTCTTTGACGCCATCGCTGACGGCAGAGCAAAGACTGGAGATCTCGGAGGTAATTTTTCGAAAACTCAAAAATCAATAATTCACCACCGAACACTCCTCTTCATTTGTGTAAATAATTATTACAGGTTCCGGTACATGCTCATCCTTCACCGCTGACGTGTGCGCCCGTGTTAAGGACATCCAATAAGTTATCAGATAGAAGACGAAACTCCCTCAGTAAATTTCTTTCATCTAGATTCTTCGTTAGATGCCCCTACTTCAATACCAGATGACTTAGTTAGTGACCATCATACGAGCCGTTGAGTTCAACCATTTTTTCGTTCCCTTTTATTTTCAGCTCATTTCTGTTTTCACCAAAAACTCGAAATCTTCAGCATAAGCCATCGGTTTCTGTTATCCTCTTATTTTTTTGTACCACACCCGTGTATCGATGCTTTAGTACCACGAAACCACTGAGAGAATGAGATAAATCTTCAAATTTATTACTTGAATAATTACAAACCCATATATGAAATGACTGAGAACGGTGGTTTTTTTTACATTTACAGGTAAATCGCCTTACATACTCGACGACTCGAAAATTATTACAGGCGGTGGTTATTAAAAGTCGAAAACAAGAAGAACGAAATCACATTGTTGCAAGTAACCGAGACCAGGAGATGAAGCAGATCAAGATCGTCTGTATCAGTCCCATCACCATGCAGTGCCATGTGCTCACTTCCTGAATATTCATTTTCGAGTTTTTTTTTCCGATTTCCAAGTTGGAATGGATTCTAAAAATTAAAACACACTTTCAAAGATTTTTTTGCGTCTGGTGGCATGTTTGAAAAAAAATTCTAGCATTTTTGAAGTTACTATCAATCTTAGGACTTCAAAAATCTTGAAAATTGAAAGTTAAAGTTTTGAAGATTTTTTGTGATTATTTCATGATTTTTAGAAAACACTCACATTTTTTGAAGCAGACATGGCAAAAGCGAAGATCATCGATGTCGGCATTCCGAACAGGAAGGCTACTATGATCATCATTACTGAAATTTGATATTTCAATTGTGTCTTTGTGCAATCCTACCAAACAACGGTATTAAGAAGAGAAATACGTATGGATGCTTCCGAAGTGTTACTAATGAGACAAGACTGACTCCAACATTTATCGCCTGAAATTTTGGGGAATGATAGACCAAACAATGGCTCTCTTGCTTCGCGCACTTTTTGTGACGTACATTTTCGTTCAAAAAATTTCCCGGGGTTCACTTCGAAGATGCCAACCCAGCGAAACCTTTGAAAAGACAATTTTTTGAGTAAGTGTGAATATCTCTTTTCACATAGCTTCCTCTACCTGTAAAAAAAATCTGACCTCCGTAAATCGGTTACTTAGTACCGTAGCAGTTTCGCCTCGAAATACAAGAACGATTTAAGTAATGCGCCTTTTATTTCAATGGACTGAAAGTAATAATAATAATTTAAATCCACAAAGATTTAACTGTTCGTTGTGAGAGTCCCGACCCTACCGTATTCATTTTACAAAAATGTGACTGGCGCGCGTTTGAAATCGGTCAGACTTTTTGCTTTTCTGTCGTTTTATTCGAATAAATTATCAATTCGACTTATTTTCGCCGTGAAACGGATAAAACTGTGTATCACACTCATCCCACAATCAATTAAGTTTTGAGTAGACAGGCCGAGAATATGCTGAGAATGGGAGACTCTTAGATCTCTATAATAATAAAACTTCAAAACGAACCGCAAATGACAAACTCATCCAGAGGAATATGCTGAGTGAAATCTCGAACCAATCGGTCATGTTTTCTCCCCATAGGAACAACGCTCCAGCCACCGAGTAGTCCGTTCTGTTCTTCAAACTGAAAGGTAAATTAAGAACCGATATTCTCTCAATATCAACGCTAACTATGCCAAGGTAATATACATTTTCTCGAAAAAACTCACTTCATATCATGCATTCTTGAATTGTACAATTCAGAATGAAAAGTTATCGTTGAAAATAGCTATTACAATAGCTCTCAGAAAGTTTAATATGCAACCGTGATAGTTGTTTATCTGTATATTTTCAGAAAATGCGCGGTTTGATTTCTATGAATCATTCTTTCAACCGGCAATTGATCCAGATGATTCATCCGTTCTGCTTGTGAACTGTCAAAAAAACAAGAGTTGTAATGAAAAACGCCGCTCTTGATGAAAATGTATGAAGTTCGTGTGCTCTTGATAAATTTTATAATGTTTATGTGTTGTTGAAAACAGGAGGTATATTTCGTTTCTGGAGTAAGAAAGAAAGAAAAATTGGTATAGTAGCGATATCTTGACAAGATTAGTGACTGATAAAAAGAAGGAAAGAAACCTTGTTCCTTGCTCGAACAGCGACAAATGTTGCGTGTCTTGGGTCATCTGAAAACGAATTCATATTCTTGTTTTTCAGAAGTCGAGTCACTCAGAGAATACCATATGAATCAAAATAATATTCACTACGATTTCGACGTCTTCTGGAAAGATGAATGATAATATTGATCGATAATTTTATTCTGCAAGGCCATTTTCTGGGGGTCGGAATGCCATGAACGGTGAAAAATGAGAAATAAAAGTGAGGTTCCACTCGTCAAATCTGCGAATGCATGAAAAACCGGTGATTGAGACCTATTTAAATATGGGGAAAGTGAGAAAATAATCGATATCACCGAAAAAATATATTGCGAGGCCCTCTTGACGGGTGAAAATGTGAGAAAAACATAGAATAATCGACTAAAACTCTACTATGAAACCGGTGTGAAGTATAGGGAAACTCAATCTGAAATTTAACCGTATGAGGGAAGTGGTAACTAGAACAACTCAATTGACTGGGGAAAATTGAAAAAGAAAAAAAGACCATCAACATGCAGCGAGGACGACGAGGAATCGGCTCGAGAAGACGTCCGCTAGGTAGTCTTCAGAAGTCTCATCGAAAATAGAAAACGGCAGGCCGATGTCGACCACTGTACTGTCTGTAATTTTCTTGTCCGACTCCATCTTTTCTCAAATCGCTTCCTCCTCTGCCAAAATTTCAGTCAGACCTACGATTTTGAATTTCGTTTAAAAAAGGATTGTCAAAATCTGGAACAAAACTTACTTCAAAGAAAAAGAAGGGGAAGTGAGAAAATGTAATTCACTACGTTTTCCCTATCCCTCAACAGAAATCTCAAAAAAATTCCTTTTCTACTCAACAGTGCTCGATATCAGAGAGAAGTCATAGTTAATTGTACGAGTTTGTTCCTCATTTTGCGATTTCAAATGGAGAAATGATAAAAACAAACCAATGACAACTTGAGATGATGACTGTGTAACTCCAGCTAGTTCAGCGAGGCTGATACGTCCAGTCGTTGGTTGACGTTTCACGTGTCTCAGACCCGCAGTTGCCACTCCGATCATCAGTAGATGTAACTGAAACAATCACCGTAAAATTATTTCCGAATGTTCTAAACGACATACAAAACTCGAAATTCTTACGTTAGCCGGGTCAACAGCTTTCGGTACGTTCTCTACAGCGATTACTTCCGATTTGACCTGTTTCTGCAGCCACATTTCAATGTCAGGAGAAAAGGTTGGAGACAGGAGGACTGTCAGCTGAATGTGAAAAATAGTGTTGATTTTTCCAAATACGGTTCAATGCACTTTTTATCACGACCTCAAACCGCGAGCTCATTATGACGACTTTCAGAAAATTAGAAATCGCTTCTCAAAAACTTTGAAATAAAAACGATAAAAATAGGCAGAAACGACACCATTCGGAAGTTCTTCCAACTCTTCTCTTATTTTTCGCCTACAAACGTCCAGAATTCGTTAAAAACGAACCGAGATAAGAATTGTTTGGAAAATGTACGCAAGGCTCACCTTGTTCATAGGAAGAAGATCGACGTGATCGGCGACAGTGACGTTGTTATACTGATGTCCTGGGTACTTCCCGTAGATGTGAACTTTGTACCTTAAAATGTATCTATCAAAGCTGTTTCCAGAGTTGCACGAAATTCCGGCCTTCATGCAATGGATTCCGTCGAATTTGTGAAAAAATTACCTAACTGGAAAATATTGTCTAAAAACCTAGACCATATGAGAACAAGCAACTACTTATGACTCAATTTCTTTCTTCATTCAGATAAATTCAATTCCGTGAAACTCTGTCATTTTCAGATCTTATGCGCCAAAACATGCAGTTACCTTCTGTTGTTCAAATGTCCGAGGTATCTTCTCACGAGCGCCAGTGATGTTTCAGAAGAGGCAACAACGTTGATTTCACGATCGAAGACTGCGAATCTTTAAAAAATTGATTGTTGAAGAACCATGACCAGTACACACCACACATCTCTTTGCTTATCCGTAAGGTGAACACACTGCACGCTCTATCTCAACGCACTATCTCGCCACACGCCTGTGTCTAGCAATGATACACACTCTCACACATACAGTAAAAGGAGAGAGGTTCTCGTGAACCTACGCGAAACCCGAGAATCTCTACTCTGATCCCTTTGGAAAAAATCATAATTTTGGCTTGTTCGACGTCTTTTCCACCATACACAGTTTCACACGTTATGGTTATGCGTTACGCCCATAGTTTTCCCATTAGCACAGTATTAGTGCCCTCTTGATCTAAAAAAAAACCAACTTTTTCTCAACCACACGGGTGAAGGTGTAGAGTCGATCAGCGAGGAGACTATCAAAGACGGCCCTTCCCATGGATTTGATGCCTTCTTCCATGTACGTCGCTTTTTGTGCAGCTGTTATCGCTGGCATCGGTCGTCCGTCGTGCGTCTTTTCATAGCTTGAAGATTCGAAAGCGACGAAGGACGTGTTGAATGAGCTGGAAATATTCCTACAAGATGGAAAACAAAAATAGTGAGACCATGTTTGCTTGCGTTGTGAAGTTTTTTCATTTTTTTAAAATCATTACTTTTATCGGTGATCAATAAAGTGTATGAACTTCTCTTTTCCAGATTGGTTCAGTAGTACAAGACAGACAGTACCAACTTCAGTTATTTCTAATGTACTTCACTCGAATAATACTCACGCGGAGTCTCCTTGTCCCTGTTCCAGCCCCATATCTTGTCCTTTCAGTTCAGCTCGCTTTGCCTGAATGTTCGTCCACGATGTGACACGTTGTGGCTCGCTGATGATATTCTCGTAGTGAGCAAAGTTCTTGGACATTTTTGGCTTCTCCACTTCTTCGTAGTATTCTTCATCGATGTCCTGGAAAGTTACTCGTCAAACTGATAAAATTGATTCCAGTCAGGAGTGAAAATGTCAAAACTGAGGTCTCAGCGTAAGTATATAAAAACATTAAATGGAACCTGGTAACGGTTTAAAAATGATGTCGTATTCAACATGTACATAAATGAATTATGAGACCTACAATTCCCGTACTACAAAAAAATTTCAAGACCTTAAAAGTGACCTAATGCAGAATACTGTTCAAGTTTATAAAAATTTTGAACTAAAAAACTTACATCCTTCTGGAACAATGCCAAGTTGGCGTCAAAGTCAAAGTCCTTATCCAGGTCAAAGTCAATTGGCCCGTCGAGCTCGGCTCCTGTTCTTTTACCCTTTGTTCCCTTGTAGGAGTTGATGACGTCCATTATTGGGTTGCCTGATGGTCCTTGGCGAGATTTTCGAGAACTTGGACGTCCAGTCTTCGGCAGCTCGGCCAGTTTGACAGGCTGAGGAACTTGTGGCCCATAGGTGCGAAACTGAGGAGTCGGCGCTATATCCACCGACTTTGGACTTTGAACGGGCTGAATTCTATTTTTGCTGGTGGGAAAACATGATTACCAAATATGCTCTGAATATTTCGTCATAGTGCAAAAGACATATGGAATAGAATTTCATAGTCGAAATAACATTGAGATCACGAAGTGGCTTCGCAAATTACTAGTTATCTCGAAAAAGCTTTGAAAACGTGAGTTTTGTAGATTGCGACCATTTCATTTTGTGAGAAATACTCCGTGGTTTATGTTGGCGAAGGGCCGATCAACATGGAAGTTTCTGATCCACGCCGTCACATGACAACGCGAACAATGAATTTCTGAAGTAACTGAAGTAAATAACGTGAGTTCTGTTGACTGTGACCATTTCACTTGGTGTGATGATTCAAAAACTGACAACTAAATTAGAATTGAATGTCATAGCTACCAGAGTTTCACGGGATCCCGACAAAATTTCTCTTCTGATTTTCATCAGAAAAAGTTTTCCTGAAAAATGACGAAAAAGACAATAAAATCCTTGTCTACTCAATCTAGTTCATCTAAGAATGCGCGGATATACAATATCTCTGGGTTTTTCGACTTTTTTGCACTCCCAACATCCGTGAAAAAAACTTCACTTCCGTCTTCCGTTGAAATATTTTACTTCTGTGCAACTCTGATAGCTACAGTTATATATTTCAAAATAAATAAACTAGTGTCCACACTACAAACCTCAGTGTAGTTGTTTGTGATGTGTATGGTTCTCGCATTTATTGTCTGTCTCGGCGCGTTAACTTCCAGCAGTTTCTGAACTCCGGGAGCTGAAAAAAAAGTTAACTTCGTTCTGAGAATCTTCATGTTTTTTTTACCCAATTGCTTCTGTGTAACTTGATTTTTAACCGCTGCAGGTTTTGCTACAGTAGAGTTCTCGTTCTGATCCAAAATCTGAAAATCACTGTTACAAAAAAGGAAGTGACTGCTTTAGTGAACGTCTTTAAACATTTTTTTGCTTTTTGGCCACACTGTCTTTCTACGGAACGTCCCAGTTCATAAACAACGCATCTAAACGATCTAAACGGAGCTGTTCTGTAAATTCTAACGTTTTCTAGCGAAACGCAGGCGCAGCGGGAAAATATCGGAAGTATGACTTTTTCAAAAAACCTTGAGGAAGCTAATTCCATCAACATCTAGTGTAAGACACTTCTTGGTTGGAATTCCTTCTCTGAATGTGTATTAGTTGCTACCAAATGAAGTAAAATGCATACTTGATAACACTGAGCAAAGTGATCGCCTTATTGTTCGGATCGAAGGCTGCGAATTTTCCTTGATAAATTACATTGGCGTGTTCGACTCTAACCAATGATCCAATATAATCTTCCATCTGTAATTATACAGTAATACTACTCCACAAACATGAAATTGTCAAAAAAAAAAGATAATACTCGCGCAAAAACACGTCATAACAAATAAAAGTACTCATAAATAAGGTAATTTATTCACAACAATGAGATCAAGCAATGTAATCAAGTGGTCTATTGAAACCACCCTTCCTGTTCATGTACTGCCGGTATTTTTTCGCCTTTTTTATGTTCGAACACCCTTCCTCATTGTCCGGAACTTGGGTGTTTTTGGTAGTAGAAAAACCGGCGAAACCCATCTCTTTCATCATTTCTTCTTCGGCCGCATTCAAGTCTTCCAGTTTGATTGGATCCGCTGAAGAAATTGATTCTCTAAAAAACTCAAAAAAAGGCCCGTGCGTGATCCCCACTCGAATACTATTACTCTCTCAATCAAAGTACAATAAGCCTCCATTAGACTTTTTAAAAAAAAAACTGCTGGTATCCATGGAAACTCACACTTCTTCTCCCGCTTCTCCTTCTTTCTATCCTTGTGGTGGGAGTCACGATCTCTTTCACGTTCGCGGTCACGACTTCTACTACGACTTCTTCTACTGTGACGAGGGCTCCTTAATAGATCGTTCAGAAAAGTAAACGAATATATATTTAAATTTATATAACGTTCTATTGAGAAAATCATCACCTGCTTCTGTCTCTGTTGTGATCACGTTCTCTTTCTCTGTCTCTATCACGATCACGTCTGTCCTTTCTCTTTTCCCTGTCGACACTTCTGCTTCGATCTCTTCGTCTTTCCACTGACCTAGACCGTGAGCGTCTTCTTCGTTCTGAATTGCGAATTTTTGAACATTCAATGTTTTTTTAAACTAACCTCTACTGCGACTTCTACTACGAGCCATGTTGAAACGACTGAAAATGAGAACTGTGTAATTAACTGAAACAAGGGCCAGAAAGTTCAATTGAATTCAACGAAGAAAAAAAAACAAAATAAGCAAGCGCAGAAAGTATGCAAACATTGCATCTAGCCACGCCCATATTGTTTTCTTTTTTTCCGCCATTTTTTTGAGATTCAAAGTGGTTTTTCGTTTGGAAACAACTCCTTCCCATTATTGATTTTTAGAAAATGATCATCCCCATCCGCTGCTTCACCTGTGGAAAAGTTATCGGTGACAAATGGGAGGCTTATCTGGGATACCTTCAATCCGAGTGCAGTGAAGGCATGTCCATGCGCAAATCATCATTCTTATTGGTTTTTTTCCAGGAGACGCTCTCGATTTGCTGGGACTCAGACGATACTGCTGTAGAAGAATGTTACTCGCTCACGTTGATCTTATTGAGAAACTTCTGAACTACCATCCACTTGAAAAGGTATTTCTGCTTCTCGTTGAGAGTTCGATATCCCCATTTTCAGGTCAAAAACTGATCATCCTAACTGATCGTGTACATTAATCGTTGATTTATTCGTTTCGTTACTTTTATCTCATAAACTCCTCACTGTCTTTGTTAATGTATTTGTTTACTTTGGTTGATGCCATTGAATACCTTTCATGTCTTTGATTCTCAACTTTCAATCAGATTTCAGCATGCCGCGTGAACGCCGCAGACCGCGTGCGAATCTGGCCGTCAGACAGAATCCGTATCACTTGAGGAACAGAAGTATGTTAGACCTCATTCTTATCAGAGTTCCGATATTTTAACTTGCAAGTGGATTAAGTTTCAATATTTCAGTTAGAACCCCACAAAACGACATTGATGAACTGTCCAGCGATGACTACACACTGTCTGCAGAAGTGAGATTTTCACGTGGAAAACACGTACTTACTCTCGATAATTGTATGCTTCGAAGCGCTGTTTCCAACCGATCAATATTTTAATGTGGCGCCTACAGGTGTGTCATAGCAACAGACCAACTCATTAGATTCTGGAAACGTTTCGTACCTAGAAGACTCATCCAAACGTCGAGAAGGGAGTGTAGCCACGTAGCACTTTTTCATAGTAAACAGAGGGAAAAATACTAGAAACTATTCGGAAGTCAAGAAAGATAGTTCAGGATTTGACGGACAACGATAACGATGATGAAGGACTGGAATATAATTCCGACTCTGGCAGTTATCAGGAAGATTCAGAAGCAGAAGACGTTGAGATGGATGAAGTCGATAACGAGGACGAGGATAATGTCGAGGAACAAGAAGATGATGATGACTCAGATAATGGAGATCCTGATCCAGAAGATGACCACCGTTTACCAGGAATGGTATGTATTTTATAGAAATGTCAGTTTTCAGATTGAAATCTCACTTTTCCCCATCTTTGACTATAGAATCCCCCGTCCGTGACGTCATGTACAAATCTCGATCTGCAATCTGCATCCAACATTAATTTCCTTTCACATTGCGCTTAAGAACGGTTTGGATAACAACTTTAGTGATGAATGATGTCTTGGATAAACCGATAAATTGGGAACTTATGATGGAAAAATGGGAACTCATCGATGTGTCTATAAAATATGAGGAAATATTAAACTGAAGTCCAAGAAATTTTCATATTATTTATCCGATTCAGGGTTACTGGCCATCAAGCGACGAAGAGGACGATGACGAGGTGAATGATGAAGAGCAGCGTGGTAAGTATAAGCTAATAGAAAAATAGTATCTGGATTGGGAAACGGGCGTGATAAGTTTCGTCATTTTATGTTCTGAAGTTAAGAATTATCACTGACTGAAAATTAGAATTCAAGGAGCCGCACTCGGTTGCATTCCCTTTTTTCAGCGTTAGGTTAATCTTACTTTAACGAAAAAACGTTGTGTGTTTTGGGTTAACCGAATATTTTTTCACGCTTTGCAAATAAGGTTGCCTTTTACTAAATGTCGATATTCAAAGTTTAGGATGTACGAAACGAACTGTTTTCATAGTGCTTCGCTAATGTTTAGTTTCCTGCTTTTTTATCTGTTTCATAGAAATGTCTGGTCTCGAAGAGCCATTTTTAAAATACTCATCGCCCAAGAGTTCTTCAGATGCGAAACACTAGCACGCTCGTTTCCCCATTTAAAAAGATTTTGCTTTCTATTAAGGGAGGATCGGTATGAACTTCTTCCGCAGTGTTGTCGAGGAAATCAGGAACATTTTTGCAGGGTTTGTTTTTCGTCTTTTGGTCATAGAGCTTCGTTTTCCTAAAATAACTTTTTTTTTGATATAACAACAAGATCGATGAAATGCGGGAGTAACAAGTTTCGCACATTGGTGAATGTTCAATTACATGTTGTTACTGAAATTTCATGAAGTTCATGCGCTCTTGATAGATTTTATGATAGATGTCGTATGAAGTTCATAGGCTGTAGATATCTATGACCTATGACTTAAATGCGATGTTGATATCAACCGAACTTCATCCCGAAATCCAAACGAAATTTTCAAAGCTTCTGATTTATGATTTGCATTTGCATGTTGAGTTTGGGCTCAATCTGTCTTGCATCTGAATGAAAGGGTACATTTTAAGGGGTAGAAACGACAACGAAGACGAACCATTAGAATACACACCAGCTGGGAGTGAAGATGATGACTCAGATGAACTCTTCGATAGTGACGTTTCGGAGTATGAAGTTAGGAGAGTTAGTTTTCAGAAGTTTTTTTGCAAGTTATAAAGCTATTGCCAAATTTTTAGCCTCCTGAAGTGTTTAATTTTTGAAATAGGATAAGACTGTTCTGAATTCGAACAATAAGTTGATCACATCTTTCGTGTTTTGAGCCTGTTCTCGTTAGTTTTCTGAAATTAGAAAAAATCGTGATTTCAGGAGAGTTCACCAGAACGCGATGTCCAAGGACAAGTCGATGAGATTGTTCTGGATTCTGATGGTGAGCCAGCAGATCCAGCAAACGATGTGCTCTTGGAACAACAAGAAGCGAGATATCGTTTTCTTCGGTCACTGAATAATGATAACGAGGTAGGTACAGTTTGAAATACTGATCTACTGCTCGCTTTTCGAAATAGGGTAAATCTGAAGGAGAGGCAGAGGTCTTTGCTTTGTAGAATGAGAAAACGAACATCAGTAGGACAAAGTGAGTGTGACGGCACTGCTCTGGTGTAGCGACATCAACTATTTTCCAACTTTGCACTCTACAAAATCTCGCGTCCATGACGTCATATACTAATTACTCGATTTCAAATTTGCAGCTAACAGTAATTTCATTTCACAATAAGCTAATGAAAAATTGGGAGAACGACTTGTGAAGAATTGAGCTTAGAAACGTGGGTGAAGAAAAAAAGTGGTCAGATTTTTCTCTTCTTCGACAGAAATAATGATAATGGATTTATTCCGTTAGTCGGAAAATTAAAAAAAAAGTAATCATTTTATATAACAAAGAAAAATGAATGGGGTATAGAGGCAAGTTCTCCCCTGGTGACTATTGAAAATATAAAGTGTAATATTTTTCTCCGAAAAACCATGCACATGAAGTTTTATTTCAGCAGAACGACCCACCAGCCAAGCGTGCCAGAGTCGAGGAGGTAGAAGAAGCTTCGAATGGTTTGTTGTCGGTTCCGATTGAGGGAAAAATTTCAGTTTCAGATGCCCATGAAAAGGTCGAAGACAACGACGAAGGATGTCCTATTTGCTATGAAGTGAGTCGTCGAAACTCAAAAGTAATTCACCCCAGAACTCCATTCCATTTTGTTGTACAGGGTTCCAATCGACTGGAACACATAACCCCTTTGCATAGAGAAAACTTTTCTTCAGGAATTCTCATCCAATGGACAACATCGACTGGTTTCGCTCGCGTGCGGTCACTACTTTGGTCACTCATGCATCGACAGATGGCTCAGGAACGACAGTAAGTATACCAAACTCGATTTAAATTCGCATTTGTTTGTTGATCGCTCACATTTTGTATTGTTCTTAGCATGTTCTGAATCTCAGAAATCAATTAAAACCATATATTCGTAAGTAGTGTGCAAAATTGGATGGAGTGATTCGAATGAGCTGAATTTTTGAAATATTTTCAACTGAAAAGAATTATGAAAATGCACAAAAATTAGGAATGGTTAATTTTCAGCCGTCACCACTCTACAGGTCGTTGTAAAAAAACTTTCAGTCTTTCGTTTTTCCCTTGAAATCTGTAAACTTAAAAATCAAAAAATTCAAAACGATGATCTCGTTTCAGAAAGAGTCGCATCATGCCCAAACTGCAAACAGAAGGCGTCAACAAAAGATATCCGTTTCCACTTTGCACGAATCTTGTCAGCGGTCGACAACGGCGATATTGAGAAGCTGAAGCTGGCGAATGCCGAATTGGTCAAAAAGTTGGTTTTTTCCACATCAAGCGTTAACCCAGGTTTCACAAGATTTGTTGAGCTCCATAACGATGGTTCATATGGGACCAAAACACTATGTAATTGACAAATTTGATATGTTCTATAGTTTCTGAAATACTGAAAGTTATGAAACCTCGCCGATTTTTGGGTCAAAACTGTCAAAACGCAATTTCAGCGTTGTGTTAGTGTTAGTAGCCTCGATACCAAGTTTTCGATCTTAACCTATAACCTTCTCGCGAAGTTCCGAAAATTCAATCTGTAAATCATCTTTGTAGAGTTTTCATTGGAAGTAAATCTTTTCAGAGTTGCACAGCTGGAACGTCAGAATACTGATCTCGCTATTACTTGTACACAGAAGGAAGATCAAATCATGGAATTGATGCGAGTGAAGACACGTGGGGGCAGAATGTTTGTTTTTAAAATTCTTTTTTTTTTGAAGCCCTATCAGTTTATACGGTACACAACTTCCTTTTTACGCTAGCACGTGAGAGAGAGAGAGAGAGAGAGAGAGAGAGAGAGAGAGAGAGAGAGAGAGAAGGAACACAGGCACTACTTGCATTTTTTGTAAGTTTACAAGCAGCACTTCCCTTCACTATGTGACTGAACGAAAAAGAGAAAGTGTACAATCGCTAGACGCAGGCGCGCGGCGAGAGAGTGCGTTGAGGGAAGAGCGCGCAGAGTTCTCACCACGTCTTACAGGTGAGCATGAAGTTGTTCTGTGCAAAAACTAAGCTTACCCCCCCCCTATTCTAATGACCACGGTTTCCAACACTATGTTCGTGTTTCATGAACAAAATGAAATTTCATTGTGCAGGATGGTGGCTGATATGTCATGTTGAACTGCAGTATGTGAAATTTTTATAGAAGTTCAAAGTTGAAATCCCCAACGACCTTGTACTAAAAGTCACCATACTCTCATTTTTCACTCTTATTTTCCAGCGGAGCTTCGTTCGAGATGCGCTTGCAGTTCCGTCGATCATGGCCGATCAGAAGCGGACCAGCTGATGAAGGTATGTTTAGAAGCACATAAAACACATCATTAATCATGATCTGGTCAGATATTAACAAAACTTTGAAAAATGACATGATAGTCTGATACTAAATTTACGATTTTTAATAAGTAATAACCGGTTATGAACCGTGGATACAGCTGTCACTCATTCATTTCGCACTGAACTTGACTATAAGGACTTGACTAAAATCATCAATAAGTGTAAGATATCATAACAATGACTTTTTTCTGATCTCACAAAAACAAGAAACCGTGGGAAAGTTAGTCTCCTGCTGCCCAACTCGGATTTTCAGATCCCACACTTCACAGTAGGGTTTTCGACTACTCTCCCACCGCCAAAGTTTTCTGTTTTGCACACGCCGAAGACAGTGTTTTCGGAAAGTTTGGAATAAAATTTGTGAGTTTTTCCTGCGCACAATCGAACTAATAGAGTGTTTCTAGTGTACTCCAAACATGAAGAAACTATCCTACGCACCGCTCTTCACCAAGCCTGTCAGAGCAATCGCCTACAGTCCTCATGCACCAGAAATGGTTGTTTGTGGTATGATTTGAAATTTTTCAATTGAGATTACTGTATTTCTAATTGTATTTTAATTTTGAACATAAGATGTTAGATCTGAAGTCTTTGTATCGAAGTTTTCGGAGTTGGAATTGTAACTGAAGCATTGTTTGAATAGTTTGAATGTTTTATTCAACATTATTGATATTCTGAATAATATTTCTGAGATAAAAATTGTAGGTGGTGAAGATAAGACAGTGAAACTGTACGACACGCTCAATTCAACAACACGGAAGACATGGACAGTCAGAGGATCAGTGATGTCTCTCAGCTGGGTCAACGCGCACTTTATTGTCGTCGGCAGTGCCGCGACCATCACCTTCATCGACATCAGGCAGTCGACACCGGTCAGAGAAGCCAGGAAACTGGGCAAGACATCTGTCCATTTCATCGCGTGAGTTACAGTTTTCACAGAAAGTATATAATAATTATTATTATTTGTTCCGGTAAAAGCTCTTAATGGAAATTTTACGAACCGTTCAATATTATGGGAAGAAGATAGAAATGTATCAATTTCAGCTTATATCATCAAAAATATTTATATTTTTGTCCGAAATGACAATGATCACATCATATTGCCCGGTATTATATGTCCGATTGAGTTTTTTGCCTTATCCCAACGTTGAGTTGGTTGAAACTTCAGAAAATATTTTATTAAACTGCAAGTTCTGAAAAAATTATAAAGACTGATATGTTCCAGACACGACGAAGAAATGGACGTCACATTTGCAGCGACTTTCGACCGACTCGCAGCCTACATACACGATATTCCAATTGATTTGCTAAGAGGAAGTGAGTTTTCCGCTTTTCATTTAGCTTTCGTACTGCGAATTCTAGTTTTCCGCTTTTGTATGCAGCTTTCCTACTGTAATTTCGAGTTTTTGAGAAGTTCTGCTGCTTAAAATCAATTAAGTAAAATTATAAGAGGATATATTGAGAATCTCACAACGATCATGTTTCTACTTCAATCATTTTTTTTTCTAGAAAGAAATGCGGCACTGGAAATTTCAATGTAGTCGTTCTCTTTTCAGTTTAAACATTAGAGGACCAGAATGAATACTAGGCCTCGCGACCACCGAACTCTCACTTCTCACCCCCTACATATGGTTTCGCTCGATTTTTATTGCGAATTTTCATAAAATTAGATCTCAGTACGAAATTTTGAGTACTGCACGCAAAACTTTCCGAAAGTTGATTTGCAGGTGAAGTAAAAGCAATCAGGTCCGCCGCATACGACCCAAAGTCGAGGTCGTTGTTGATCAAAGCACAGTTGATGAACAACCAAACGGTCCACCAGCTGTTGATGTTGAAGTATGAGAACGATGTAAGTCTTTTTGATTTGTAACTATGTTCCGAACAAAATGACGAATATTCTATTTTTTAATCATTTTTCTGATCGAAGTCTGCAATTTGCAGCCAAAAGTACTTTTCGTATGTGCTCAGGAAAAGTTGGGAGAATAACTTTTGTGATGACACGGGTTTAGAAAATAGGAGTAAACTATCAAGTTGTGAAATTTTATGGTTGAGAAACTAGTGAAAATTATCTTGTCTTAACTTCGCTCTCATTGAATTCAGTTGAAAATTGATAGAGAGTTTTCAACAGTGAATAGTTCATAGAACGACAGTCGTTCAGTCCATTCAATTTTCAGAAGGTTGTTGTCGACAAAACCAAAACATGGCCACTCGGTCTCGGCACTGGAGAGGTTTTCGGAACCGATTGTCTCTTCACCCTTGGACAGAGTGAGTTTTTCAGTTGCGATAAAATTTAATTTTTTTTATTTAAAAATTTAATTCGATAAATTTTAATTTTCGAGAAAAATTCATTTCATACCGGGGTGAATCTTATTTATTCAAATTAGCGATGAAATCGAAAATTTTCAATTCTGAATTTGAGTTTCGATTCGAAAACTTTTTCTTGATGGGATCTATCTCTATTATTTTTGTTGATAGATTTGTATTAGTCATAAATTTGACATTTCATTCCTGCTGTTAGAATAAAACTACGGATTATTCTTCATTTTTAGTTTGTAGCATCGACGCGACATTTTGTGCATTTATAAAAAATTCCAATAGTGGTGTAGATAATTTGTCGGTGAGACGTATCGAGTGGCGCTAGTGTTCGCTGAATGTCTACATTCTGATCAAAGTGAGGTACAACAAAATATGAAAATAATAATTATTTCTTTTTTTTCAGCCACCTACACAATCGTCCATGATAAGAACGCGGGTAATCTCGTAGTCCACGATTGGTCTAAACAAATGTCCGACGTAAGTCTTACCATTGTGCAGAATATTAAAGATGGGATGGCATGGGTAAGGGGAAATGACTTGAATTTGGGGACGGGGCACATCTCCCTGCTTAGAGATGTACGGACTCTAACACGCTCCAACAGTATCACACTGTCTCGTCGCGTCTGCGTCTCGTCCCCCCAGACTCTAGCACGACCTGGCAGCAGGAACTACAGAAACTCGCAAATTTTACTTTTAAATTTTGTGTAGAAGCTTCGAACTGTCTGTTTACGATTCGCCCCGTAAGCTTATACGAGACACTCTCTAACCGCTAATTTTCTCTGCGCTTTCTCACTTCCGCCGCTGTTCTCACCTCTACGTATATACAGGGAGATGTGAGGTGATATCAACCTCATACCCGGGTTATTCTTCAATTTATCCCAGAAACCCTGCTCTAATTGCTGGTGTTTTAATTTTCAGAAGCACGTCACAGAACTGATACGCTTTCCGTATACCTTTTTTCAACGATTACAACTTTGTTCAGAACAGTCTGACACAGCTAATTTTCTGGGAATCCAAAGAGCTTTTGGCGATAAACATAAGATAATTTGCAGAAGGCATGCAGTTTGCCAGAAGAAACCAGACACACCAACTTTTACGCGATCAAAATTGTGGAAGACGAGTCGGCGGGCGGTGACTTTGACGTGTACTGCCTCAACGGCCAACGCGTCGTCCATTCAACCTTCAAAATCGTCATGAAACGATCATAATCAGACGCAGCTTTAACTCTCATGATTACTCATTCATTGAACGGTAGAAATAACTCACACAACACAATACCTATTTATCTTCTCCCTGAAACGCTCTGTATTGTGACACGCGGAATGTTGGGAATCCTGCTCGACTGAATCAGACAAAACTCTTATCTTACTTGTAGGACTCTCTCCTCAACGCACTATCTCGCGGCGCGCCGGAGTCACATAGTGAAAGGAGAGGAAGGTAGTGCTCGTAAACCTACACAAAACCCAACTAGTGTTTGTTTTCGTCTCTCGCCTCTCCTCCCTCTCATGTGGCATTGTGTCAAAAGCCAAAACGACGACGTATCGACCTCGAGGCGACGACATTTTGCCGCAGTGTGAGGTGGGATTCCCAACATGCATCATTTTCCCTTCTAGCCATAAAATAATCTTCGGGAATTCAATGTTTCTGATATTCTATAAGTTGAATGTATTCGAGCTCCCACAGTCAAAAAATTGCTGTTTCAATAACTTTCTCCTAATATCTCTCGCATTCGTTCTTCAATCGCGTACGTCTCACTACTCTTATTGTAACTCGACTCGAACACATTCCTTTCCTCTATTCTGGACCCGATGCCCCTAGTTGAACACCAACTGTTTGTAAATACTCCCAATTTATTCCTACTTTCAGAATCCGCTTTGTTTACTGGTATTCTGATCTTCAAGACGCAAACACTGCTATTCCTTCCGCTTTTCCATATCCGTTTTGCCCTAACAACAAACTTTCTGGTCTTATGAACATTTTGAAGTATAAATATTTCGGAGAATTATATGTTACGGTGACGAAAAGTGAGTTTTCGCGAGAAAAAGGTGAAAAAAACTGTATAATTACAAAAGGAATGCGCGCATGGTACTTTTGCAATGCGTGCACGTTCTTTTCAATTTTTTTTAATTCAAAAAAGTCACGTTTATAACGCTCGTTTACCGCTAGAATAAAACTCCTGTTCATTTTGACACTTTGTAAGTTTTTATGAAAATTTATCGAGCTGACTTGTCAAAAATTGAAATATTAATTTGCTAGATTTCTGGAATTTTTGTTATTTGAAAAATTAAAGTTTCATTTTTTGACGTCGATTTTAAATCAAACTTACCTACTCCACTCTATCTTGAAGGCTCTTATTTGACGCTTATTCTGTTATCAGTGGGAAAAGCTTTCAAGTTTTTACTATTTTCAAACGATGATTTGAAAAAAATACACTTTTGAAAAATCAAAATTTTCTTTCTTTCTACTCGCCTTAATAAATGTAAGTCTGATATTTTTTTACAGGATATGATTCACGACTGATGGACCATCAAAAACGAACCAGATCGATCAGTATAGCAGGTAGTAGCACGTTCAAATCTCACATAACCCTCCACTTGCCCGTTTCCGTTCCGATTTCGGGTAATTTTATTCGTCGAACGTTGAAAATGACGATCATTCAGTTGAGAGAAGGACAAGCTGTAGTGCCGATGGTATAGGTTCCCCGACAGACTTAGCTTACACGCCGCCCGGAGTTCTGACGAAAGTCGAGAATATTGTCAGAACAAAGACGCCAGCAAGGTTCGCATTTTTATTCATTGATTTTTGTCGTATCAAAGTTAATTTAATAGATAGAATTTCGGTATTTTAGTGTAATTGATAAGAAAAACTGAAATAAAAGAAAAATATTTTTGGAACATTAAAAATCAAGATATTTTTATAATAGATGTGTTTAAAAAAAGAGAATTCTTTATTTCGATTCGAAAATAAGAGTGATAGATGAACTCTCTGAACATTAACTGTTATAGTCATGACACTGATAAGATTTTCGGTTTCAACTGTTTCTTTTTTATATTTCCCTGTATGGTTCTGGTAGTCTCGATTATGTTTCGGAATCTTGAACAGATGTCGAAAATTTTAAAAAAGTTTTCGTTCCGTTCCATTAAAGTATATCAGTATCTACAAGACTGTTATTTTCTTAGTTTTACCATCAAACCACGCACAAAATAGCAGAAAATAACACAAATATCGCTGGTTTCAGCATTTTCTGAAACTCAAAATAGAAATAAGTTCTTCTGATTTTATGGCTTTTTGATTCACACGCAATCTTCCAGGCACAGTCCGGACAAGATGATATGCGCATGCTGCGGAAGGAACGCTCAATGTCTATGTAAAAAGTGTACACTCGAGAAATGTGAGTTTTTCCCTTATAGATATCATTTACAGCACATACTGTGCATAAAGTTCTAGTTACAACGTATGTTGAAGATGAATGATTTCTTACAGCACATGTTGTACATGAGAAATTTCTAACAACCGGTGTCTGACATAAACCGCTTCATGCAGTCTATTTCGTACATCCTTACAACACTCAACATCAGATTCAAGAGTATACAGAGTGTTTCAGTGACCTTCTATGCAAAGAAAGAAACTCTGTACAGGTCTTCCGTAGAAAAGGACAAACTACAAAAGGAAATTGAAGCTTCTATTCTTCATAGGGTGAGTTTTCACTTTAATCTCGTTTTATCTGAAGTTCTTAATCTTACGTTAATTAAATTCATGAAAATATTAATCTGATCCAAAAACTGAACTGAAAATATTTTTTTGAGATAAGGGATAACGTAATCGGAGGATTTTTCTACAGTTCTCTCACTGCAAATTGAATTTATATTTACTCCTAGTGAACCGACAAAATATGTTTCGAAGAAAAAAGAATTCCAAGACTTTCAGAAAATAACGGAAGACATATCAGCAAAAAGCAATCGAATCATCCTCCTGAAAGCCAAAATCAGAGACGTGCGGGCAAGAAATGACATGAACAAAGTGGAGATCAGAATTTTACGATCGAAGCGGATAATCAAAGAGGAACAGCTTCTGGTAAACTGATTCATTATAAACGCAATATTCCGCGTAGCAAAACGCGGTTGAATTGAATCATGACGTTGATGCGCATCTCCGCATCGACAGAATCTATCCTATGGCGTTTAGATAGTTTCGAAAAATAATAATAATAAAATTAGAATAAAAACAGTGAAAGTAGCCACTTCAGAGCGTCTTGGAATCTCACGAGAAGAAGAAAGTTGAGAACACAAAAAGGAAGCAAAGACGGCATGAAGCGTTGGCTGTAGCGGAAAATGCGGTGAGTATTACTTTTTGAATCAGATTGAAACGCGCGAAAAATCGTGTCGGAGGAAATTTTGTTCGAAATGATTTCCCTAGTGAAATAGGCTGAATAGTAATGATTTCCACCGTTTTTATTTCATTCAAATTCGTAAATTCATATTATGAAAATAAAATTTGCAAAACGGAAGTCGTAATTTTTTTTCATCAAAACCGCCTAGAATCAAAAAATAAAGAAATCGGCTCATTCGAAAAAAGTCTCCCGGTTAAATCACTAATAACCTTGAAGGTGGCGAAACTGCGGCGAGACCTGTGCTTCCAAGCGGGAACCATCTTCCCGGTGGCCGAAATGGAAGTCGCGTTCACCGACACAGACACCAAGAATCCCAGTGCGTGGACGTTGACCAAAGATGAGAAGTTGGAGGGGATCGGTTTCCAAGTTCGCTGTGATTCTGCTTATATCAACGATGCCAAGAGGCAAGACCTCGGTGAGTGTTCTCAAAGTTCTTGAGCAATGTATTCAATTCTCTAGTTTTTCAATGTTTCGAAATTGAACTGTTCTGGATATTATGATTGCAATTGTTCTAAATTTTAAAAAAGTCTCGAAGTGAGGAATATCGAGTTTTCAAAGCTCTCAAATTGTTTCTCTTCATCATTCCGATTTTCGTTCGTCAATATCTCCTAGAGTCGCGCAATTCATGGACTCTGACTTCTGCTCTTTTCGTGTGACGGATTTCATCAAATAAAGTGGGGAAAGGCTACGAAATCGTTATCAAATCACAATCCAAAATTTGCAACTCAAAATGGAAAAAAATTTATAATTCCAAGTGTTCCGAAGTATTACATTCTAAATTTTTTTTAATCTAAAGTTCAAAATAATGATTGCTATGAAGTTAATCATTCTGATTTTAATAATTTCGTTCCAGTTGTTGACCTGACAGAAGGAAGAGAAGCGTCAGAAGGAACCAAAAAAGCATTGGCAGCACTTACATACATTTACCACCTAGTCCATCTTCTTGCATTCATTTTCAATGCAACACTTCCCGCTTCGGTATGTTTTCGATTCCCACCTTTTTGGTAAAAATTGATACTTGAACTATGTATCCTAATGTAAGAAACACTATGATAATTTAACTGTTGAAAGACTGAAGTACCGAAAGTCACTGACGTGAGCAGGACTGATCAGAATTTCTCGAATAAGTAAACAGAGGTGATTACAGTTTTGCATATCACCGAAAATAAAATCTCTATTCCTCTCAACTCCATCGGTTTCAGTTTTCCCTTCAAGAGTTCAGCTCGAGAGAAAGATGGGAGAGTAAGAAAATGGTACAAGACTGGCAGGGCCTCTGTGACGCTGTCATGATCCTCTGTCTGCACATTGGCGTCCCAACCAACCGAATCCTCTGGTCTCAACCCTTTTCCAATCTCATCGAGATTGTCTCGTACGTCGTCAACGAAGAGTCAAATATCTGCTCTATCGAGGTTTTTTTTGGTTTTGAAATAAGCATATTTGTGTTTTAGAAATCGATTGATTGTAAAATTAATCAACGCGAGAATTTAATTACCTTTTTGATATCAGCTAGATAGTAAGCGTGAGAAATGAAACAAACACACTGTTTGATGTAGTGATTTTGACTAATTTTTCTCAATTTTCACAGTGTAAATCCCGCTTCATGTCCTAATCTCGATCTTCAATCGGCAGATAATTAAGTAAAATTAGGAAAATAACTTTTGTTGAAGATCCGAATCTAGGAATCGCAAGTATACTGTGAAATTGAGAATTTTATGATGAGAAAAAAATAACGAAAAGTAAAATTTAATGTATTGATTGACTTGCGACGCTTTTAAAAGCTAAAAAACCCTCGTCTCCTCTTGATTTTTCAAAATATGGTTTGATTTCTAGAAACCTCTTTCAATAAGTTTTTCAGAGAAAACCAGAGATTACGGTAACCGCGCTTTCCCAGATTGTTGAGCGTACAAAGACTAGGACGACGGAAGAGGTATTTTTTAAAGTTTAAACAAAAAAATTAAAAAAAAATCTTCAGGATGAAAACTGGGAAATTGTGAATTAATCATCTCAAATGTATTTTTGTACATAACACACTACTCTCCATATTGCCATCTCTTTTTTGTGATTCCAACCTTGTAAATTTGTAAATGAAGTTTTAATGCAACGACAGAGTTTTGAAATTTTTATTCAACAATGGTTTTCTAATACAAATTCAAGTGTTCAGTTGCACATAGCTTCCTCTACCTGTAAAAAGTCTGACCTTCGTAAATCGGTTACTTAGTACTGTAGCAGTTTCGAAATACAAGAACGATTTAAGTAATGCGCCTTTAATTTCAATGAACTGAAAGTAAGAATAATAATTTAAATCCACAAAGATCTAACTGTTCGTTGTGAGAGTCCCGACTCCTACCGTACTCATTTTACAAAAATGCGACTGGCGCGCGTTTGAAATCGGTCAGACTTTTTTCTAGATATGTGAGTTGACCTGTACAATTATTTTACCCTAATTTGTTACGGTTGAAACAGATAAGGAAAAGTGTGAATATAATTCATGAAATTCGAATTTTCTCTTGAAAACTTTCAGAAAGTCACTTGTTGATCACATTGACAGCATTTTTGGCTAACGGATACGTTTGGCTCATGGAGTTTATTGGAAACAGGGTGAAAACGCCTACGGTCTTACTGAGAAGGGGGTATTTTTCCGGATTTGATGTCCCCGAAATGCTCCCTGTTGGTCACCGTATCCATCAGCATGATCTTTCCGATGACCTGGTTGACGAGGAATTTCGGGAGCATTCCTTTCAGGTCGGCGAGCATCACGACGTCGGTCAACGTTACGTCAGGTTTCTCCGGGTGCTGTCTGAAACGAGCTCCGGCCAAGTGGAGATGCGCTCTGGAATTTGATTTTGAAAGGTGTCAGGAAGCATAGGTTTTTTGTTCAGAACATTTTAGTATCCAATTTGCGCTAGTTTTGATCCCATCGAGTTAGGAGAGTTTCAAAAACGTCGATAAATTTAATTTTACGTTCCGGATAAGATTCATGTTCAAATAAGCCGAAAGCTGTAACCAAACAGTGTTTTTTTCATTTTAAAGAAGAATTTTTGAATTAATTATCGAAACTATTGTGAAAATTTTTTTTTTGATACCTCTGTTATTGAGTGATTTTTGACCGATCATTCTTGGTCCCTTCGGCTACTTTTAGAATGACCAAATACGATTCACTCTGTCTTTGTGAGATTATGACTAACAAGCATAAAAATAACCAGACTCTTACGAAAAAGGTATTAATTGTTCAAAGATTACCTAACTTTTCCCTTCTGTTTCGGATGCGAATCCAACTCGACACTTCTGGATGCAAGAAGATAGCCGTCGGTTGTTTCTCTCCAGATTCTGGCAGAAACAAAATCACGTCCACTCACAACCAATACATCGTTGTTTCCGTACTGAAAATGTATAATAGAGAAGAATGACCGAAAGTTAAAAATTACCATGACTACATCGAAGTGTGGAGTTGGTGATGCGATGACTTTGGCGTAGTTGATATTCTGATTCCACTTTGGGAGTGTCTCCATACCCTTCCACGTTTCCTTCATCACATCTTTTGCTGACATTGGGAGCTCTGCCTGAAATTCATTATTTCCATTGAGAAGAGTTAAATTACCGAAATGGTCACCATGCGCCCAAGAGGGGTGTCTTTGGCGTAGACGACGTCACCTTCATCGTTCTCTTCATCCTTGAACCATCCTTTCCTCTCGTGGAAGTCCGGGCTGGAGAACAGTTTTTCTACTTCTTGGAAGGCCGCAGTAGCTACTTCTAGCGATTTTGTGTACTGACATCATTGAAATAGCTATTTAGATGAACAAAATAACAGACCTTAACGTTCTCACCGCTTAGTGTGTCTGTTACGCCATGAAGTGTCACGCTCATGACTGAAATTACGTATTTCTCAAAAGATAATAAAAATAAAAAAATGTTAATTTTATCGTGCACCTGTTGCAAAAGGGGTGTGGTTTTCTGAGAAGGCGGAGCTAGTTACGACATTTGTTTTTATTAATCAAATTAACAGAAAACGAACCAGGAATACACGGTAGGAGTGTCAGAAGAGAGAGAAGGAGATTCATCGCTGGATCTGGAATGAATCTGAGAGGTCAACTAGGAGGCAAGGTCCCGTACAGATTGACAGCTGTTATGCATTACTCATTATTTATTGTTATCCGTTCTTACTGCAGCTACATTTTAGCCGGCTGGAAAAATTTCTCATGCCTGCAATTTAGCACCTCATTTTTTCTAACTAGAATTTAGTCTCTCTCTCTTTTTCTTTTTATCTCTCTCTTTTTCTTTCTCCCTCTCTCTCTCTCTCTCTCTCTCTCTCTCAAAATGCTCACTAAATTAATGCTCGACGTAGCCTCTGACTACGGTATCGAGCAGGGAATAAAAACGTGGAAACGTGAAACTTTATTTCGAGGCGGGAATTCAAAATGATCAGTAAATGTTAGTCCTAGCCTCTGGTTACTGTATCGAGAAAGGAATAAAAACGTGAAGACGTGAAACTTTATTTTGTGGCGGGAATTCAAAATGATCAGTAAATGTTAGTCCTAGCCTCTGGTTACTGTATCGAGAAGGGAATAAAAACGTGGAGACGTGAAACTTTATTTCGTGGCGGGAATTCAAAATGATCAGTAAATGTTAGTCCTAGCCTCTGGTTACTGTATCGAGAAGGGAATAAAAACGTGGAGACGTGTAACTTTATTTCGTGGCGGGAATTCAAAATGATCAGTTAATGTTAGTCCTAGCCTCTGGTTACTGTATCGAGAAGGGAATAAAAACGTGGAGACGTGAAACTTTATTTCGTGGCGGGAATTCAAAATGATCAGTAAATGTTAGTCCTAGCCTCTGGTTACTGTATCGAGAAGGGAATAAAAACGTGGAGACGTGTAACTTTATTTCGTGGCGGGAATTCAAAATGATCAGTTAATGTTAGTCCTAGCCTCTGGTTACTGTATCGAGAAGGGAATAAAAACGTGGAGACGTGAAACTTTATTTCGTGGCGGGAATTCAAAATGATCAGTAAATGTTAGTCCTAGCCTCTGGTTACTGTATCGAGAAGGGAATAAAAACGTGGAGACGTGAAACTTTATTTCGTGGCGGGAATTCAAAATGATCAGTAAATGTTAGTCCTAGCCTCTGGTTACTGTATCGAGAAGGGAATAAAAACGTGGAGACGTGAAACTTTATTTCGTGGCGGGAATTCAAAATGATCAGTAAATGTTAGTCCTAGCCTCTGGTTACTGTATCGAGAAGGGAATAAAAACGTGGAGACGTGTAACTTTATTTCGTGGCGGGAATTCAAAATGATCAGTTAATGTTAATCCTAGCCTCTGGTTACTGTATCGAGAAGGGAATAAAAACGTGGAGACGTGTAACTTTATTTCGTGGCGGGAATTCAAAATGATCAGTAAATGTTAGTCCTAGCCTCTGGTTACTGTATCGAGAAGGGAATAAAAACGTGGAGACGTGAAACTTTATATCGTGGCGGGAATTCAAAATGATCAGTAAATGTTAGTCCTAGCCTCTGGTTACTGTATCGAGAAGGGAATAAAAACGTGGAGACGTGTAACTTTATTTCGTGGCGGGAATTCAAAATGATCAGTAAATGTTAGTCCTAGCCTCTGGTTAATGTATCGAGAAGAGAATAAAAACGTGGAGACGTGAAACTTTATTTCGTGGCGGGAATTCAAAATGATCAGTAAATGTTAGTCCTAGCCTCTGGTTACTGTATCGAGCAGGGAATAAAAACGTGAAGACGTGAAACTTTACGAGAATTCAGAATGTTCGACCTACTATTAAAAGCAAAACGGCTGAAATATAAAAGAAGAGAATTTCAGATCATTTGATTTCTAGTATGTTTGACCACCTGAACATATTGAACAGTCGAAAATGAAAAACAGAATTCCCCAATTCCTGAGAGAAAGTGTTTTGTGTGTGTGTGTGTGTGTGTGTGTGTGTGTGTGTGTGTGTGTGTGTGTGTGTGTGTGTGTGTGAGAGAGAGAGAGAGAGAGAGAGAGAGAGAGAGAGAGAGAGAGAGAGAGAGAGAGACTATGGTTGGAAAAACCTTCTCGTCTTGCATTTGCCGTGGCACTTGGACCTTCCTCGCAGTTCGATTTCAAGAACACTGAATGATTGGTTTCATTTTGTTTCCTGGAGACGATTCGTCACACTTTTATCAAGCGTCTATTGTTGAGCAATCAGAAGGGAAATGTTGTCGGATGATTCATGACACTTTCGCCTTATAAGCTCTCGATGCAACTGACCCCATATCAGTCCAGAAATGAGATTACTTCTCCCTCTTCTTCTTCTTCCCTCTGTCTCGTTGGCTTCTGGCTACAATAACGAAATTTTCAAGCCTGTACAATCTAGTGAGTTTCGAACTGCATGAGGGTTGTAGGCGTGGCTAACCATTCAGGGAAATGCTACGAGAACGCACGATTTCCTGGAATGACATGCGACCATTTCTTCCAGTACAATCAGGGGAAACTCGTCAAGATGATGTGAGATTCTCTCTCTATCTATCTCTCTCTCTCTCTCTCTCTCTCTCTCTCTCTCTCTCTCTCTCTCTCTCTCTCTCTCTCTCTCTCTTCTCTCTCTCTCTCTCTCTCTCTCTCTTTCTCTCTCTCTCTCTCTCTCTCTCTCTCTCTTTCTCTCTCTCTCTCTCTCTTTCTCTCTCTCTCTCTCACTCTCTCTCTCTCTCTCTCTCTCTCTCTCTCTCTCGCCCTCAAACACCTTAAACTTAGCTGTCCACCCGGGTACAGCTACTATGATCGCATCGGAGAATGTAGCAAGATATCTTGTAAAGACCCGGAGTGCATCAACGGACAGGTTTCAGACACTGTAGTCGAAGTTTCCAACTCAGAATGTTTCAGATCGAGAGCGCCGTGGACAACAACCGAGTCGTCTCCTGTGAGATTTATGCTCAATGCGAAATGAATCAATGGCACTTCAACAGATGCAAACAGGGGACTTATTTTGGTGAGAAAATGGAAAATCACTGTGCATACAGTATGATGAGACGAATTTGACTATTTTTACTGTTCAAAATCCCGCGTCATTTCCTAATCTCGATCTGCAGTCTGCAGTAATTTCCCAAGTTGGGAAAAGCTGAGGGATAAATTTTTCCCATTAAAAAACGATTAAACTAAGAAATGGGATGTTATGGTGAAATTTGTCGCGACTTCTAAAGTACCGTCAAAAAGATATGAACGAAATCGATTTCCGACGTATCTCAACGTTGGGATATGTTCGAAATTTTCAGAAAAGCATAGTTTTTTCTAATGAAAAATTGTGAAAAATCATTGTAGAGTTTAGTTATGTTGGGAAATGACGGTTTTTGTATTTTTTTTTTGACGATACTGTACATCGAATGTCAAAATAAGTACAGTTCTTCAAACTCATAAATTCCCTTCAGACTTTGTCCAGAAGAAGTGCGTGAAAGGAGCTTGTCCAATTCAACAAGAATCGCTTCCACAGAGTTATTACCCAAACAACAATCAGTTCCCTGGATACGGACTGCCAGAAGCTCCTGAAGTTCCACAAGAATTCAACCAAATACAGAATCAGTATCCGATTCCGGAGTATCATGTGGGTCATTTCTTGCACAAAGAATTCCAGCCAATTTCAGTCAGAGATACCACAAACGTGTGAAGGGGAGGTTTTCATCCCAGACCGTCTCGACTGCAAGAGATTCTGGAAGTGCAACGAGTTTGGATTTTTCTCCAGTTTTGTGAGTGATTTGGATCTATTTGTGAAGAACCACGAGTTGTAGGAATGTCCACAAGGAACAGTCTACAACAAGCTGAAGAACCAGTGTGTCGCAGGGTGAGCAACAACCATCATCATGTACCGTTCATAAAAATACAAATTCTGACATTTTTTGGCAAATACCAGGGAGTTTCGGATTGGTCTGTAACAGTTAGAATTCATATCTTTATCGACGGTACTGTGGGTCGATTACTATGTGATATCAATGTCTAAAGCAAATTCGAGTAGAACGGAAAGCTTATGTTTCCGGAAGCGGAATGATCAACCCCATGTTCGCGCTACCACGTGAGAGAGAGGGGATGGTGGAGAGTGCCCGACGAACATAGACATTGTTTGGAATTCGTGTAGGTTTACGAGCTCCTCCGTCACTATGCGAGTGAGAGTGTGTTGATGGAGGAGCGTGTAGAGTCTCCATCAGGTTTCATAAGAAAGCGGAATTCCGATCAAGTCTAATCTATAGTCATTATGAATCCCATCTTTTACAGATTCTGTGACAGTCAGTATTCAACCATCTGTCCATCAAGCCTCTTCCTACCAACTGAAGTATGTGGTGAATTCAAGTGAGTCCTACAATCCGAAGGTGTGATGTGTGATATTTCCAGATTCTGCCAAAACAACCAATGGATCAGCGGATTCTGTGACGGCAACAGAGTTTTCTTCAATGGAAGATGCATCGAGCAACAGTGCAGCAACCCGGCCGTCGGTGAGTCTCAAGCGATGCGGCTGCGATGCGTGAGCGTTCAGACAACCAGTACGCACAAAAGGCGGAATGCAGACACGATCAGACCAGAGTCAACCTGCAGAACCCCAACCAGTACGAGTACTGTTTCTACGGAAAGTGGTTCCAACGTAGATGCGCTCAAGGGCAGATATTTGACTGGCAGGTTAGTTGCGAAGGGTTTGGTGGTACTTGGAAGTATGATGAGGAAAAAAGAAAGAAAAATGAAATTTTTTTAATTCGCAAACCTACTTTTGTATGCAATCAGAGTGAAGCGGAATTCCGCCTTCCGCTTTTTTTCCGCGTTCGTCAAAAACAGAAACTTCAGAGGGGACAATGTATCTACTCTCTACCTCCTCCACCGCCACCACAATGTCAGAACGGCGACACTCGCGACCCTCCAGGCAACAAAAATCAGAATCCAGCGGCTTACCAAGAATGCGTCAACGGCGTCTGGTCTGACCGCTCTTGCCCTTATGGATTCGCCTACACTAACCACTTCTGTGTCCGCGAACCCGAACCAATCACGACGTGTGTCGTCGGGCAAGGAAGCGGATACAGAAGAGTGCCTCATGAGTGTACCAGCTACTATCAATGTGATCACGGTAAGATCCAAAATTACATTCGAAACTGAATTTTCACACCGTTTTTGATTCATGTTTTCCTACAATTGGCGTTAGCAGTTTAAAGACCAGTTCTATCGTTTTGACCATAGTCGGAAACCCTAAACGACATTAAGATCTCACGGAGTGCCAAGATCAAAAAATCAAAGTGTTACACTGTAGATCTTACAGATCCTTGGTGCATTATCGTCATTCCCAGGATGACCCTTAGCATACCGGTAGCATTAGTAAAACAAAAATCCTCGTTACCAAAATTGTTGAAAAGGGAAAACGCTACTTTAATAAGTTGAAACTGAAAAATTGTAGTTTGACTATCTCGTTTATTTTTCTAAACTAAAATTTATGTTTCAACGAAACCACTAATTATTGGTTTTCCTAGGGAGTGAGAGTGCCGAAACCCCCAATTTTACAAAAAATTGACACTCCGACAGCGCACTCCAATTTTCGGAGGGCAAAAAATCGACAAGGTTTTCAATTCAATATTTACAGGACAATGGGTAAAGCGTCCTTGCGCTCCTGGAACTTTCTGGCACGATGCAGTACTGACGTGCGACTGGCCTGCAAATGTGCCCGAATGCTCACGAAACCAATTTTACGGTCAATAACCGAGGCGTATAACTACTGATAAACATTTCAAAATCAGAAAATCAGAAATGGGAAGAAGCAGAGTGTGTTAGTTCGAAAATTATACAGTATCAACCATAAGTTTACGACGGCTTGGTGTATCGGTGAAAAACGTAAGCATGTGTAGAAGATAAAATCATTCTCTAGGAGAATCACATGAAAAAAGCTAGTTCTCTCAGAAATACGACATCTACAACTTTACTTTTACTCATAGTTAAATTTCATTTATGGTCATCGAAAACATTTCCGTTGGTGTTGTTATTTTTCCAAATGAATGGAACTGTCTTTGACATAGCCAGAGTTTCAGACTGATACGACACTCGCCGTGTTGCGATATATAGATAAGAAGAATATCGGTAATACTATTTCTCTAGGTATCGTGTTCAACGTTTAACTTATTCATATAATTTCCATTAAAATCGTAATTAAATGGATATGTTCATTTGAAACAAAATGTTGTACACTAAACTGGAACAAAAACAGGGTATTAAAAACAAATATAAGGGGGCTAAAACTCACTTAAATATACAGTTACCAGTTCGGATGGTCACCGAAAGCGTGTTCTGGAAGATATTAAAAATGAATATTTTTCGAAAATTAAAACAGACCAACAAAATCAGGTTCGTCGGCTGTCTTTCCTGATCCTGTGTTTGACATCGTGGCCTGAAAACCCTTGTATTTTATCATTTTTGTGTACATATCAATAATCAATAATACCGCCAGAGTATATTGATAGAAAACTTTTTTTTCAGGTTGTATTCATTAGAACCAAAAACTCACGACATTTTCGTTGTCCTTTTGGTACATTTCCCAGAGAGCTCGGGCGAAGGTTCTTGTTGAGAGGGTTCCACACTTTGGAGACATGAAACGGAACAAAAGAACACCATCTGCTCCGAGAAACTGAAAGAGAGTGGTTAGAGAGAGAGAGAGAGAGAGAGAGAGAGAGAGAGAGAGAGAGAGAGAGAGAAAGAGAGAGAGAGAGAGAGAGAGAGAGAGAGAGAGAGAGAGAGAGAGAGAGAGAGAGAGAGAGAGAGAGAGAGAGAGAGAGAGGGTAAGGGAGAGGGAGAGAGAAACTCACATCATGGACAAAGTCCTTTTTCTGCTGATAGACGTTGTAAGCCTTGTTCGACTTGAGAGTGAGATTATTCGATTCAGACTGAAATTCTTCTTCTTTCATTCTTTCCTACGACGAAACTCACGTTGAGAAGGGACAAGATGAAATTCTCCCGTTCAGAAGAGAGGAACGTTGTGAAGAAGAGGGAGAAGATGTTGGCGACGGTCACGGCCAGAAGCTGAATCTTCCTATTGTCCTACGCCTTCAGGACGTTAGAATTTCATTTGTTATAGATCTTTTGAGAAAAAGGAAACAGACCAAACGGTTGATCCGGGTAAAACTACAAAAAACCTTCTTAAAACTCACAAATATGAACCACAAGTATACTCCGATGAAGATTTTCTCGTTGATAACATTCATCGGCAGAATGCACTGTACGGTGTTCTTCTGCTGGTTGTAGGCTGATATTCCGACGTGCTGAAGAGGGTTGGGTAAGATACGGTACCGACGGGAAGTTTATGATCGATGACATTTAAAAGACAAATATCAATGTCGAACAGCTTCTTTATAGACACCTTGGAGACTCTGCATTCTCTTACCTCATCTCACTCTCTCGCCGTTAGTCTGCGTCTAGCGATTCTACACTCTCTCGCTGCCATAATCAAGAAAGCGCCCGTAAACCTACACACAATCCAAGGCACTCCACTCACTCTTGCGTGAACAGGAAGTTGAACGACATCCCGGTCGTATACTTTTTGACGGAACATCGGATCAGTTATGTGTATTTAAAAGAACGTTTGAAATTTAAGATGAGCTTCACTTTTTTGAGAACACTCAAGTTTAGTGTCTGAGTTAGTTTTCTTGATGGCAGTCATGAAATCTCACCATATAATAGTCACACGCAACCATGATTGGGAAATACGGAAAAAATGAATTCTCTCCATCCAGACCAGATTTCAGAACAAGGCCGTTGGACTGTAAGTGATCACCCGCCAAGTACTTCCTGATGATCTGAACCTTCTTTACTAATACCGTACCGATACAGTGCGTCAAGAATCAATAAAGAAACTCTTAAGCTAACTTCAAGGAAACAAAAAATTTCGTTATTAATTTTGATCGCACTGTATTTTGTGTATCAAAATTGTAAACTTACATCGAAACCCCATGCAATATCCTTGAAACCGAGGAAATGATTCAGAAGTACAAGCTGCAGGATGACGTTGGCTAGAGTGATCAACTTGGATAAGAAGTAAAGACAACATCCGATGAAATTAAGTCGGAAGAATTTCTCGATGAAACCAACCTGAATTTGCATAATTCATACTGTTTTTCGTTTAACTAGTTTCCGAAGATCACTGTGCGTAAATCACGTGCACCAATACCTCGCAGCAGCGCGCGGACGTATTCAATAGAAAGAAAACATACATTGGACAGTCGTCGATATCTGAAATGGGAGTAGGCATAATTGGTCATTCTATTAATTCGTTCTTTCACTCCAGCTTCATTTTTCTCTTCGTTCAGCTTTGAACACTGTTCGATGAGAACGCTCATGTCGAGGTCTGAAACAAGTTTTTGATGTTTCCAACACATAAAAACTCACAGAACAGTTTTTGCATCCAAGACCAAATCCAATGAGGAAGAACGAAACAAACAGATTGAGCTGCCAGAAAGAACGCTACCCATTGATAATATTGAACGTTGGTTTGGGGATCGTAGCCAGTGAAATTGACTTTGGCTCCAGCAGAAGAATTGTATCTGTACGTTCCGTACATCAAACAGAAATTCTCTATGTAGCTTTTCCAAGAAGCGACTCCTAAATTGATTGAATAATTTGTGAGATGATGGGCGAAACGTACCATCTTGCTCTTTCGGGATCAAACAGTCAATTGGTTGACCAAAATGTTGCTTGGCTCCGATGATCAGTGCAAGACACATAAGAGCAAACACTAAAATTGGGGTCAAAATTGTCAACTTCGAAAAAAAACCTGTCACAATAAAGTGTAGTTTATCCACAGCGTCATAGAGATGATGCCTATTGACGAACTTTGCATCTTTCATCAATTCATCGAAAAGAGGGATGGAAAAGATCATCTTTCCCTGTAAATATGAGTAAAATGAGAAAAACTAAAAGACGAAAAAAACGCTTTAAAATTTGATCTACCACATGGTCTTTGGTGGGTTACTGTAGAACGTATTACTGTATTTCCCCGTTTCGTGTCTTTCCGGACGTTCCTAATATCATTGCTCTCCCTCTGTCAGTTATGTGCTCTTATCGCTGCTAACTATTAATGCTGATAGCTCGCGGTAACTATAAAACTCTGATTACCTCCCGTTTTCCCATTTTATCAACTATCCCGGACCCTTGTTTTGAATCAATTTTTATTTCTCTGGGGTCTTTTCCTGTTCCCTGTGTTGTTTTATGTTTTCCTCATTTCTAAACTCAAGAAGGAATATGAATCAGCACAAAACACACGATCCGGAGTATCGCCGCTCTAAAAAAAACCCGGCCTTGCTTTACTTTCACAACACCCCCCCCCCCCCCCCAGTCACACAGTTCAACTAGAACGTGGTTCTTCTTATCTTTCAAACTATGTCTCTGATAATACAAATTATTCCCAACCTTGTACTTAACAGACAGCCTTGATGAGGATACCAAAGGCCACATGTGGTGAATGGACTGCCATAGGTCTCTCCGGCTTTCTTTTATTCTCTGCTATCGTCACTTGGATACTCTATCCTATTATCTATGACTATAAGGTTGAACAGGTTGGTTCTGCAAATAAATTATCTCTTAACCCTGCAAATTGCGTACTGTAGTTAAAAAAATATAAATATTTACGGTAATCAATGACATGCTCTGAGTACCCAGGTCTTGTTGTGGTTACTGTAGTTACTCATTCTTGAAGCCATTATGATGCTGAGCTAGTAAATTGGTTACGAT
>OZ022254.1:6421702-6529202 GCA_963978915.1 Caenorhabditis parvicauda
GATCGTTTCCTGCAGTACTAGCAGTACCACTTGCAGAAGTAAAAAGTATAAGTACCTTTTCTTCATCATGAACAGGAAAAACTGACGACAGTTAAGCAGACGAGATGGATAATCTCATAGGGTGATCTTCCTTCCTCTCTCACTCCCACAGACTCATAATCATCTTCTATTTTGTGTGACTTGTTTTCGTCCTTCTTCCTTTTTCCTTGAATGACTTCTTGATTTACCGTATGGGGGTGTCTCGCAGCCAAAATAACCTTAGCTATTATCATTTTTAGCGAGGTATTCGAGTGGAACCGAATGTGTTACTTCGAGACGGAATCAGACTGTTTGGCTGTCTCTCGCTCTCTCTCACACACACACACACTCTCTCTCTCTCTCTCTCTCTCTCTCTCTCTCTCTCTCTCTCTCTCTCTCTCTCTCTCTCTCTCTCTCTCTCTCTCTCTCTCTTTCTCTTTTTCTTTCTCTATCGATGGATTTTGAGCTTTTGGGTTGGTATTACTATGACAGAGTGTGCAATACAACTTTTCATTTTTCTGAACTCCATAGAAACTGGGAATTTGGGAAATGTCAAAACGACCTCGTAAAGGTAAAACGACGGAAGTCTGGCGTCGTCAATGTTCATATCAAAGGCGTTCTTGCACACGGAGCCTCTTCTTTTTTTTCTCTCTCTCTCTCTCTCTCTCTCTGTCTCTCTCTCTCTCTCTCTCTCTCTCTCTCTCTCTCTCTCTCTCTCTCTCTCTCTCAGTCTCTCTTTATCTCTCTCAGGTTCTCTCTATCTCCCCTACGAGTTCTCGTAAAATGAGGTCCAAGAATGAGGGCACTGGTCATCTTGATTTGATATGATACCACGCTAATTCAAAACTCGTTCTCACACCCATTATTACACAATTGAGGGACGGTTAAAAAGTGACCATCCCGTTCTTATTATTAAAAGTGTGACTCGTCGTGTCTTAAAAACACGCACAAACGACAACTCATTTGACGAGCAAGAGAACAATGTGTGTACCTTGATCCTTGAGATGTGTTTTGCCGAATGCGTACAATGCTAATCACTTTACGCCAATTAAACCAGATTGGATGGTTTTTTTGTTGTTTCGGATGGCCAATTTCATCAGAGTGGAGCGCTATCTTCCAAGGGTCATCTTTCCTTATCTTCCTCTCTCTCTCCCTCTCTCTATCTCTCTATGCCAGACTCTTATCAAACTTTTTCGCAGAGAAAGAAACGACCTCTTCTCAGATCTGCTGATTTATCAGTTTTCCATATAACTTTCACATTTTCACCAACTTCGTATCGCAAACGTTTCCACGGCTCGGCTTTTTTGGTCCGATTCTGTTTTTCATGGTGTAATGTTTCCCATCTTTCAGTGGTCAATCAAAAATTGATGACACGCGATATCATATTGTTCATTCTGGAGTGAAATTACCCCCAACCCTTTTTGTTTCGGTGAACTTTGTCTGTTTATAAGTCGGTGTTTTCCCACGCCGCGCGGCTAAAAATATGCCGCGTCGTTATTTTAAGATTCATCTAAACAGTCACAACTTCTGAAAGATTCTTGTCCAATGTCGTCGTATGAATTACTGTTGACTGCAGAATGCAGATCGGGGTTAGCTCATGACAGTACCATATGTCTCTCTCCTTTACAATTTTCTGTCCCCACTCAAAACCTTGACGCCACGCCTCTTTTTTCAAAAATCTTCTCCCTCTATGCCCGTTATTTACAGCAAATGCGTTCCTCCATCCTTCACACGTTGGTTCTTCTTCTCCCGCTGACAGTGCTGGGAGTGTTCCCGAAACGTGATGGTCTGAGTGGACACGGCGGAATCTTCTCCGTGAGTTATCGCCAGTCCAGAAATCAAAGTAAACTCGTGTTCACATGACCTACACCAAACTGCTGGTTCGCTGAATAAGCGGAATGGTCTCGAAACACCAGCGGGTCGTGGGAATTCATCAAACACTTCCTGTCTGTTCACTCGGATTAGTCACAAAAATTGTAGGCCTTGGACTGGACGGAAGACGAGTTGGCGGAAGTATCGCGTCTCCACGCTGCTGCAAACTACCCAGCGGTCATGCGATTGGTCAAGGTATACTGTAACTCCGATTACCGTGACTCGTAGATCAAATCTTCAGGATAAACTGATCGATTCGGACATTAGTTACTCGGAGAAGAAAAGAATTGAGAACTTTATGAGAAAACACCGGCCACCAAGAGTCTTCAACCCGTTCCTGGACGAGGATCAGACGTTGAGAGTGAGTACCTCTCTCTCTCTCGCTCTCTCTCTCTCTCTCTCTCTCTCTCTCTCTCTCTCTCTCTCTCTCTCTCTTTCTCTCTCTCTCTCTCTCTCTCTCTCTCTCTCTCTCTCTCCCCTTTCTCTCTCACTCCATGATTCAATTCAGGCGTATGCCGCTCACCATACCGGAGACGTCGGTTCGGTTCTCGGTGTAATAATGGAACGGTTCGAAGAACTTCCGCGCAGCGACGCGCGGATAGCCCAAGAATACATGATGGCGCTGAGCCCGAACGAATAATCAACTGTATAAAATGTAAATATATCGAAAGGCCCCCATTCGGAGTGACTATCCTCTTGTACAACACCTTAGCAAATGTAAAACCTTAACCAACCAACCAACCAACCGACGGCCATTATACCCATTTAGCGGCTGAAAACGGGTTATCTGTACCCAAAATAGTAATAGCTAAACCCCATCCCATCCATGTACGTTTCCTCTAAAAATCTCGAATTGATCTTCTTTCCTCGATCTCATGTGAATAAATTTGTTGATACTTCGTTCGAGTTGGAAATTTTACAAGAATCGTTGGATCCGATTATGGTAGAAAGTCCAGAACGACTCACAGGACGATTATCGTGTGGAATTCATTCATCGAACTGATTTCTGAAAAAGAAGAAGTGGGGTGAACTCAAAAAAGTAAAGGTCCGCCCGAGTCGAAGTATCAAGTTTAGAAAAGCAAGAAAGTGAACTACCAACTATCTCCAAAATTTTAAGTGGAACGGCATTGGACCGTACATTGGCGACAGTCGTCCCGGACATCTGTCACCCAATTACAGTCCGATGCCGGTGGATTCACAGTCCATCTGTCGCCCATTTACGGTCTGATGTTGGTCCGGTCCATCTGTCGCACGGTCCACCTGTCGCCCATTCACGGTCCAATGCCGGTCCATGAAAAGTTTTGGAGTATGTAACAACGCTTGACTGCGTTTTTCAAGAGAATCTGAGTTAGCAGAGTGGTTGGAGGGTAGTCTCCAGCGATCATTACGATTCTTTAATTCAACAAACTTCTATACATTTTAACAGTCTGAAACTTCATTCTCAATAACCAAGAAACAAATTAAATTCATTCCATTCACTAAAAATAATTGAAAATTTCCGAAAGTGGCCTTAAATCCCTTCAAAGAAGGCTTTAGGAGTCTGGAAAAATTGTCATACTATTTTTCATGATGACAATTTTAGTGTTTTCAACATCACATGAAATAGGAGATCAGGGAATGATTCAGAATTTTTGGCACAAAACATCCGGGGAGTTTTATGTATCGGTCTGAACAGACTTGTTGAGACTAGGGGATGTGTCAGAAAAAAAAACAAAATGAATACAGATATTTCTTTTTCTTTTCCTCTCTCTCCCTCTTTCTCTCTTTCTCTCTCTCTCTCTCTCTCTCTCTCTCTCTCTCTCTCTCTCTCTCTCTTTCTCTCTCCCTCCCTCTCTCTCTCTCTCTCTCTCTCTCTCTCTCTCTCTCTCTCTCTCTGTCTCTTTCTCAATTTCTCTAGTTTCAGACCGAGACGAATAGCAATGTAACACATTTTGAACAGAGGTGAAGTTTCACAGATATGCGTAATGTATTGTAGTCCGAATGTGTACAAGGTGTATCAGAATTACTTCCTAGTGGTGTATATCAAAAAGTAGAAGTCAGAAGACCTTGTCAATTACCAAACAAAAAAAAAATTCAATGAATGAGAATCTGAAGAACAAGCAGTTAAACCTTCGCTGCGCTCAGGTGCTGCTTGTACTTGTTGGGCATGTGGCGCAATTCTACATTCGAGATATGTTTTTCCGAGTTGAATTTTTATATGGTTTTTTACAGCAGGGGGCGGAGCCCCCTGTAATTTCATTTTTAAAATGCAGGGGCGGAGCCCCTGCAAAACACTTCTGACGTTATACGTGCTACATGGCAGCGGTTTTAACACCGATCAATACTTATGTCCCATTCTGTAACTACTTGACACCACTTTATCACTTGAACACTATGATCAGAAAAACGTTTATTAGTAAACATTTTCCTATTTTGAAAACAACTTAATATTGAACGTAGATAACAGAAATAAAACTATTTCACAAAAAAATTAACTTTCACATAAGAACATGGGACATGGTAATTATGTTAATAAAACACGATATTTACCTAATTATGATGTGGTCAAAACTGATGTATTTAATCGAAAGAATAATAAAAACAGAAAACTCAATAGAGAGAAAAATAAGAAATGAACAATTTCACGTGAGCGTCCACGTAAGTCGGTCAAATATATTGCGGGTCAAAAATTTTAGCTTTTTTTTCTTTTCAACCTGTCTCTGCCTTTTGCTTTTTTGAACTTTTTTTTCTAACTACTAACTGAGAACTACTAACTAAACTAACTACGGTATTATTTTTTTTGAACTTTTTTTCTATTCCAGGGGGCTCTGCCCCCTGGGACCCCCGGCGCACGAATAAAATTTTTGTACGGTATTAGTTTTTTTGAACTTTTTTTCTATTCCAGGGGACTCTGCCCCCTGGGACCCCCGGCGCACGAATAAAATTTTTGTACGGTATCAGTTTTTTTGAAATTTTTTTTTCTATTCCAGGGGGCTCCGCCCCCTGGGACCCCCGGCGCACGAATACAATTTTTGTACGGTATCAGTTTTTTTTAAATTTTTTTCTATTCCAGGGGGCTCCGCCCCCTGGGACCCCCCCCCCCTGCACGAATACAATTTTTGTACGGTATCAGTTTTTTGAATTTTTTTCTATTCCAGGGAGCTCCGCCCCCTGGGACCCCCGGCGCACGAATACAATTTTTGTACGGTATCAGTTTTTTTGAATTTTTTTTTCTATTCCAGGGGGCTCCGCCCCCTGGGACCCCCGGCGCACGAATAAAATTTTTGTACGGTATCAGTTTTTTTGAAATTTTTTTTTCTATTCCAGGGGGCTCCGCCCCCTGGGACCCCCGGCGCACGAATACAATTTTTGTACGGTATCAGTTTTTTTGAAATTTTTTTTCTATTCCAGGGGGCTCCGCCCCCTGGGACCCCCGGCGCACGAATACAATTTTTGTACGGTATCAGTTTTTTGAAATGTTTTTTTTTCAATTCCAGGGGGCTCTGCCCCCTGGGACCCCCGACGCACGAATATAATTTTTTTTCCGGTATTAGTTTTATTAGTTTTATTAGTTATTAGGTATTAGTTTACGGTATTAATTTTTTTGAACTTTTTTTTCTATTCAAAGGGGCTCTGCACCATGGGACCCCCGGCGCACGAATATAGTTTTTGTTTTTTTTGAACTTTTTTCTATTCCAGAAAGCGCTGCGAGTAACGTTTCCATTAAAACTTTTTTAAAGGTACTATTCAACTATTTTCTGGGCTAAGACAAAAAACAAAATAAAAGAAGCCTAACAGGAAATGATCGGGCTTCGATCAGTTTTGCAGTCGACTTCTCTGCCACTGCGCTTCGAAAACACGTGTTCGACTCATGTTGAACATTGTGTACGTGACACGTGAAATTTGACCCCAATTTGCACTAATTAGGTCATAACTACGGTATCGTGATAGCTAGAAACTTGGAATAAGTTCAATTCAAGTACACATAATTTTCGTAATCTCGTCACAAAATTTCAACCAAAAATATCAATTCTGAAAAGAGTTATTCACACATTTATAGTCAGACAAATACCCCGACATCTATATATATATATATATATCTATATATATATGAAAACATATAAACATTTTTTGTTACACGTGCGTTTTATAATAGTAATTGGTGGTTAAGGAGTGTGAAAAGCTAGAAGTGATTGTGCATGCAAGTGATCCTGACACACCCGGTACGTACAACAAGACACAACTGAGGGATGATGACCCATTGCGCTCGCAATAGTGGGTCAGCCATGGACGCAAAGAATACAAGTGAAAGTTTGAATTGTCGGAAGACCTGTATACTCCTGGTTGAATCTGTCTGCGATGAAATCTTCTGCTTGTTTTGAGCTCTTTGGCACGAAACATGCGGCGTTTGTGACTACCGTACTACAGGTAATACTTTTGTGTGTGTGTGTGTGAGAGAGAGAGAGAGATAAAGAGAGAGAAAGAGAGAGAGAGAGAGAGAGAGAAAGAGAGAGAAAGAGAGAGAGAGAGAGAGAGAGAGAGAGAGAGAGAGAGAAACAGAGAGAGAGAGAGAGATTCATTTTCAGATTTCCATGATGATTGCTGAAGTTGCAACCTACTTGGCTCTCGAGACTCGAGGCTATTTTCTGAGTCCTGTGGCATTTCGCGCAGTTGTCTTCCCAATGGCGACCATCTACACACTGGGTGCAATTGTCGCGGTTCGTTTTTGTTTACTTCTAGAAGGACTCTGTACAAAACTTGTGTCGCTCAACTTGGTCGTGAAACTGACTTGTATTAGCAAGAAGATGTCAGCAAACACCACGTGTCCACTATGATCTTTGTTTTTTAAGATGCTCGGCGTGTACCTAGAGAAGCCACTGCTAGTCGGAGTGCAATCGACAATCACGGCTTCTGTGATGGTCGTCACCGACATTCTGGCCATCGGTATCATCTGTATCATGGCTATCGGGAAGAAGAGCCACTTCTGCGAACAATTACCTGGTCAATTCGTCAACGAGAAGAAGTTTTACAGGTAATTTCCGTCTCATTTGTAATTACGTCTTTAAAAAAGGGCATGTTCCGACTTGATAAAGAGAAGGAGCTAAAAGTATAGCAACGGTCATTGAAAGGTATGATAAACTTGAAAATTTGGATCAGTTCCATTCTTAATCAAGATCTAAAACAAACGGTTCACATATATCGCTAGAAGCATGGCCGTTTTCAAACGCGCTCTAATCTCAATTTTGCAGAATGAGTACGGTAGGCCTACCCTAGGGTCGGGACTCTCACAACGAACAGTTAGATCTTTGTGGATTTAAATTATTATTCTTACTTTCAGTCCATTGAAATTGAAGGCTCATTACGTAAATCGTTCTTGTTATTCAAGGCGAAACTGCTACGGTACTAAGTACCTGATTTACGGAGGCCAGATTTTTTTACAGGTAGAGGAAGCTATGTGCGGTTCTTTCCATCTAGCGAGCAGGATCAGATTTTTCTCAACTTCTCGAAAATTCAAATGCCTAGCCCTAATATTCCTAAACTACCAGTTTCAAATAAAATTGATGAAATCCAGTTACAGTATTGAATTATCTTTCCGACTACGGTACCATAACACTCCACTTGCAGCGCTCTCGGTCCATTCTGGATGTACCTCGGTGCAATCTGCTTGCATATCACTGTCGCCGTGAACATGGCGTTCTTACAACCACTGAACGATTTCGGAAAACAGTACGGAAAGGTGAAGACCAATTATTCAACCGATGACGTGGAAATTTCAGATTCACCCAAAACACTCAACCGAGATCAATTTTCATTCAGAAGACGGGCAAAAGTTATAAAAGATCATCATGATTATACATACAAAATATACCAGAATGTGCACAAAGAAGTGAAGTAAGGGACCAACCCGCGTTTGAAACTGAGTACGGTCATAGTATATCCTTGGGTATTTCTATTCGACAGTTTTTTCAAAAAATTGGACTTTTTAGTCATGAATAACCTTGATCGAAACGTCGCAACTACCAATTTTTAGGTTAAGGTTATACCTTAGGCTAACTTAGGCCTAAAAAGATTTACGTTTGAAGTACTACGACCACCGAATTGAAATATACCCCGAGATATACAAAAATGGGTCGATCGATCTATTAATAATCGATACCGTTGGATTCCACCTTCTGAACTTGCGACTTGAGGTGCTCGAACAGACGTTTCTTGATCCAGTTCTTGGGATGAGCAACGTATTCGTTCGTTTGCTGAATTGTTCCACATCATTATTCAGGTTTATAGACGTTTATGGGTAATGAGCGGAAAATTCTTTTCTAGAGTAAAAGTGTTTGAGAAAGTTAAAGGTAGAATTGTTAAAAAACCGATAATCAATTAGTTTCAACTAGCAAGAGAATGGAAAAACTAGTACTGAGAATCTAAGTGGGAAGTTACCGTTAGGGTTAAAGTTTTTTATACGTCTCAAAAAAACGGATGAGTTTCAAAAATAGGGAACTTTTTCTGTCCAATCTGAGAGAGAGAGAGAGAAAACATACCTCATTAAATACCATCAACGAAATGTCTGTCAACTTCTCAACAAACGAAAAGAGCTGTGCGAGGTCGTAAGTGACATCTTCAACTTCTGGGTTCTTACGTTTGATGTAGACTTTGAAGATGTCGCAGATTGCTGAAAAATGGTCACTTTAGTACTGTTAATTTCATCGAAAATCTACAAATGAAAGTGAAAATCTCAGTTCTTAACGACTTGAACGAACTTTGTGCGTTGCTTCTCCAGATTTTTTTACCACTTCTCCATTTATGAAAATTCGACAAATTTTTGCACTAGGATCACATTTAAGTAATGCTTAAATCTGTGAAATTTTGAAAATAAACGATCATAACTATTTTTGGATAGAGAAAACTTACCGTCAAGACTTTTGGTCACAGTCTCATAGTCGGCCCAAGTTCTGGAATCTGGTCTCGACGAGTCTTGAATGAGGAGGATTGTATGGGACATTCTGAAACTGGTCAGTGATAACGTGGATTCTATCCCAAAAAAGTATGATGGCCGATTCAACGGCAAATGAGAGGAAATGTGAAGTTGTTAATTGCACATTGTTTATTTTACACAATAAAAGGATTAAATAAATACAATAGATTAACGAAAGAGGTAAAATGTGAGGTTGATACATGCAAAGAACATTAGAGATCTCATTTTGTAGTAACCAGCAGGAAAGATGTGAAAGGAGGATCCGTTGAGATCATCATTGCGGAGGCTGTCAAGTCTTGCGAACCTGCAATTTTTCTCTTAGAAATTCGCATTTTCTCGGAACTAACGGACTTTTCTTGTTTTTTTTTAGAGAGGTTACGAATCTGTCATTTTTATGTGTAAGATTTCTCGCTGTTTCAATTGGAATAGCCACAAAATCGACCTTCCAGTCTCTAACTCGGACAGTAGGGCGCGTCACGGTCAGTCTTTTTCAGTAAATATCCTCGCAACAGACTTAAGATTACGATGTGAAAAGCCCTACACAAAAAGTTCCAGTTTTTCTGACTTGTTAAACTTAAGATTGATTAGAAACTGATCCGAACTTTTGTTTTAGAATTTTGGTACTGCTTCCTATCACTACGACAGATTGCAAACTTTTTGAAAACTTTAATGAAAGTAGGGTAATTTTAATTCAAAATCTTCAAAATTTCACCTTGGTTGGAACCTCAACGTCCTTTTCCATTGCTTCATTTCTTTCCTTCACTGAACCCGTGCTCGTCCTCTTCTTCGACACACTTTTCTCGGAAATGAGGTCGTCGTGAGCAGCCGCGTTGCGAGTCGTGTTGCCTACACGGCTCTTCGTTCGTCCATTCTCACTCTTGAGAACCTATAACAATTGGACCATTAGACTTCCATTTCAAAAAGTATCACTCACACCAGCCGTCTCGTTTGCTTCAGCAGACGCCGACGTTCGCGCAACAAGTCTGATGTCAAGTTCGTGGTCTGAAATGTCTCATTTTATTGACTTCTCTCATAATTTGGTGAAAATGTTAGAATGAATGTTTCGTTTTCGAGAGACAATAGTGAAAAAAGCGATCCGGTCACAAAATTTTACGGTTCTGACTATTCAACAAACCATAAATTTTTTTGTTTATTTGTGTTTACAAGATTTTCTCCAAACACCTTTCTTTAGCTGATTCTAGAAGGAAATTACTATTAGCTGCAGAAAGCAGACAGGAAGAAGTACATCGCCTAATGCACGCGGGATTTTTTATAGTGCAATGAGACCAGCTACAGCAAAAGTTTTGAATTGTAAATGTCCTTTGATAGAAAATGAGAACAAAAGAATACCAGCTGTTGAATGTGATCTTGCTGGATCCGTCGACACCGGTCTCATCGATGGGGGACGAGCTGAGCTTGTGCCAGCATTAGATTCGTCTTCTATTCTCTGTACACCAGCTGCCATCTCGTTGATGCGTTTTGTGAGCATATGCTGAATGTTCATGTATACTATCGGTCAAAAAGATATGAGTGGTAACATTTTTTGGGTGTATCTGAGCCTGTGACCGGATCCACCAAAAAATCACTTTCACGCACTGTTTGAAAAAATTGAAAAAAATTGAGATAACTTCGCGATACATCATTGTTTTCTTCCCAATATCGGAATGTTACAGACCGATCCGACACTCATAGCTTGAGTTATTCCAAAAACGTTAGTGGTCATATCTTTATGGCCGGTAATGTTCATGAAAATGAGCAATTTAAGGGTTCTTGAGGTATATTCGAAAGCTCACCTCGAGTGCCACAACTTTCTCGGCTCGCTCAATTTGCTTGGAAGACGGGAATCCGTTGTACTCGGGTTCTTGACCGATTATTGCTTCCGTCTCTGCGTTTCTCTGCGCTCGATAGTCTTCTGACACTTCTTCCGGTGTTGTTCTTGCAACCTGAAAAATGCATTTGGATGAAATTTTGTGAAATACAAATTTTATCAAAAAAAAATTAAATTTTCAATTTCGCGGGATTTTCAAATTCGAATTTTCATTCAAACAAGAGAAATCTGAAATGTTTTTTTACTATCCCTAATTTAGAAAAAATCCATTCTAACTGATAATGACCACACGTGGCGAAAACTATCTACGATCTCTGGTCGACTATTTTCCGTCAAAACGTCTACAAAAAGAATACAAACCGATGTTAATAATGATAAATTTCGAATATTTTAGAAGTTTCTCAATCGGCTAAACTCCAGAAGTTCCGCAAATTCAAAAAGAACTCACTATTCCAATTTGTTCGCACATGGCTTTCTGAGTTTTGCAGATACTTTCCGGGTCGATTTGAACATTTTTCGTGCAGTCGTTCACCTGAAATGAATCAATTATACTTTGGTAAGTTTATCAAATTTGATCCATCCAAAACTGGGCGTGTCGGTCAAAAATACCTTACTTTCAAAATAACCATATCAAGAACGCAAAATTAACCAAAAATAGTTTTCTAGCTAAAAATTAAATCTATTGACTCGCGGCGTTTTTGAAACCACCCCAAGTGGACTTTTTTTTTAAATCTTGATACACTATGAAATGTGAGATGGAAGTGTTTTTCGATAGATATTCGTGAAATCTCACCTTGAAGATGCCGATAACTCTGTCCGCCAGCTCGAACATGTTGTTTCTGAGGGAAATGACGATGAACTGAGCGTTTTTGTGTGCGCGCTCCATCTTTGAATTCTGCATCAAAGTGTTCTGCAAAGTAACTTTGTATTCTTAAAACTCATTTTTATATTTGTGTGACTAATTTTAAAAGTAACCCCGATTGATAAATTACGTTGATTAGTCATTAAACCGACATGTTCAAAATCTCCTTATTTACATTGAAAAAACATCTGTTTTTTCTTTTTAAATATTACAAAGTTAACTGCAAAATAACCTTGATATGATGTCCAATGATGGATACGTTTCTGAAGTCGAGAGCTGCATCGATTTCATCCATAACATAGAATGGGGTTGGTCTGAAAAAAAAATTGACGCGTTTATCTCGGTTTCCTGACGATTAGCTCCTATTCGTGTTGATTGTCATCCTTTCCATCTTATTTTTGAATGAAGAATAAAGGACCATTATGTTTTATTTCTTTTGCGGCATTTCTCAAGGAAAAAATCTTTTTTTAAAAAACTCACCGGTATTTGTGAAGAGCGAATACAAGAGCTAGTGAAGCCAAGGTCTTCTCACCGCCAGACAAATTACAGATATTTCTCCAATTTTTGCCCAGTGGTCTTACTCTGAACGATCTGCATTTTAACTAAGGAATAGGCTTAAATTTAATTCTCGAAGCATATGATTACTCGACCTCAACCCGGTGAAAAATCCAAGACAAGGTCAAAAGAGAGTACTTTATACGGAACAGTCATCTGACTCTGAATCATTCACTACAGGTATCCTTATCTATCACCGTATGTCCAATTTGGCTTGAAAGTGGTGCATAATATCACATACCAATGGTATGGAAGAGCTCCCCTAATAAAGATTCTCTAAAAATTGAGATTGCTTACCGAAAAAAATTTCGCTATGCTCAAAAGATGGTGGCAAACCCGTTTTATTCTGTTCTGATCGCTTTAATTAAGGATGGAAGGTTCTTTTTTGGAGGATAGGCGGTACGGTACATATTCGTATGGATCTGTGTGGAATGATTCAGAGTCATGTAAAGGGTGACTATAAATTATAGGTCCGTGATAAAAGCGCTGTCATGTGGCGCAAAATCTATTGGATTCTTCCAAATTTCAACAAAATATACTGAAATCATGGAGAGAGGAACAGTGACGAAAGATTTTTGAATCTTTCACACCAGACTACGGTAAAGCGCTTCGTGTACGAGGACGACAAAATCAGCCCGTTCTGAAGGGACACCTTCAGTGTTTTCAAACATAGTGCTTTCCCAGTCGAGACCTTTTCCTCAACTTTTTCTTAGCAGACAGTTCATTGGATTCAGAGTTGGTGAAAAATTTGGGCACTTCTAGGTCGCATCGAAAATTGATAAATGAAATGTAAAGCCACAGCTGACCCACGGTAGCGGGCGCGCTGTTTTGCTTAAACGTGGAACGGCGTTATTGTAAGTGCTGTTGAGACTCGGAGAGTACAGCGTTATCCAAAATTATTCTCTCGGTTTAAGTTCTGGCTTGACTAACAACTGGTGAGTCTTGTTGCGACAAGCAATTCGAACAATGACCTAGACCGAAGCAGTAAAAGTTTTTTTGCGTTTTTTTCATGTGCAAATGCAGTATGCATTGGAAAATATTTGTTTTTGTTAAGAATTCTGGCCCGTGGAGCTGCTTCAGACCAATTTTCCGTGAAGTGAAACTCTTGCTTTGTTCAACTGCAGTTCTTTGTTCTTGTTAGTTGAAAATGTTATTTCTCGCATGCAAAAAGAAATCATATCAATATGTATTTTGACGATCACTCTAATCATTTCTACAATCACTCGGTACTGCCACACATGCTGCACTCAAGATTCCGCTGGTGGATCTTCTCCTTGGGGTTGAAACTGTGCTTGGCAGTCTACTTGGAGGTTTGTCATGATGTGTAAGAAGAGTTCGAAACCGTTATCATTTCTTTTTGGACGACTCGTCGAAAAATGTCGAGCTCTTTACCGATCTGCGGCAGGTGCTCTCTCTTCTTTCACCTGTTTATCATCGAAGCGCAGTACGGTGATAAAGTCACCATTAAGGATAGAGGAAAGTAGAAGCTCAAATTTTACAGCTAAAGTCCAGCTGAAGGTTATTATACGGATATGATAAAAACTTTTAAGTTAGTATTTTGATGCGTGACGTGGCAACACACTTGGAGAAAAAAGACGAACCCATATTTTGTAGTCACCCTGTAATCATTCCGTCGTGAGTAATAAAAGTTGTTCTTTTAATGAAACTAGAGTCAGGATTCGAATAACCCACATGAAGGATACTCCAGCCGTAAACACTTCAGAGCCGTTGGAACCTCCTGGTTCTAGAACCGCGTCACCACCGATGGTCAGCGATTGATAAAGTTCTTTCACGGTGACAGCGATGACTGCGAAACCATCCTGAAATGTAATTATTGTTATGATGTGTCAGCGAAAGAAAGAGAGAGAGAGATGGAGAGAGATGGAGAGAGAGAGAGAGAGAGAGAGAGAGAGAGAGAGAAAGAAATCACCATAAACTCCATGTGACGAGATCGTTGGAAGTAAACCAGCTTGTGTCTGTGAGCACTCAGATTCTCCGCGATCTTTTTGTACTTTTCCGTTTCTCCGTTGTACTTTTTCACCTAAAACGTATTCATCATCAATCATTCTCGAATCAATCACTTGGTAGCACAGCATATCAAGATGAAAAATCGAGTGATGAACGGGGTTCAAAAATCACGAGAGTCAATCGACTTCAATAAATACATTCAATTTACGTTTCAGATAATCAGAAAACTTTTTGTAGTTCTTTTTTGTCACAGATTCTCTAGTATCAATATCTAAAAGGTTTTCACGCTCAAGCTTTTACAATTTTGCAACCAACCAGCCTCGGTCGTCCTGCCCCTGAGACGTCTACTTTTAGAATGATAAAAAGTGATAAACAGTGTTCCGAAGCTAACCTTGTGCACGTATTCCTCAATCGCAGAAATGTTGATCTTCTTCCTCGTGTTGTTCAGCTGTTGTTCGAGATTCTTCATGTGGAAATCGAGATTCTCGAGTTCTTCTTGAGTCAACGCGCGAATCTCTTCCTCGGGGAGCAATTGTACGTGGATCAGTGAACTCTTGTCATCAAGCTCCTGAGAATTTCAAAGTGAGCACAAAGGGGACACGAAACATCCACCAACCTCAACGTCATTCTCTTGTTGTTTGCGCATTCCGCACTCGAGGGCAATCGCCTTGTCCACCATTCGCTGTAGATATCCCTTGGTGAGACGCTGCAGCTCTTCGTACGGCAGATTTCCGAGTCTCTCTACTTCCGATTCATCGATCTCGATCATCATGTCTTCTGGCCTCGCCGTGTTCGTCATGAACCCGAGGGAGGGAATGTGGTTCAGTGTGATTCCGTTGATCTGCAATTTTTCCAATTACCGAAAAAAGAGGTTACGGCAAAGTTACTTTTTTCTAAAGGCGGTCCAGTCTACAACAAAAATGCAAGAGAAATGTTATGGCGAATAGAAGAAAACATATTTCTGTTTTCAATTTTTTTTACTAAATATTGAATATTACGAGCTTTAATTGAATTCCAATAAAATATTTCCGAGTTTTCAAAATTCGATTCTATTCCGCCCGTTCTAGTTTTTGCGGATAGAAGGAAACCGGGTATTTCGTCCCGCTTGCCGCAAAAACTACGTATTAGCGACGGCCGCACGCGACGAACTACATTCTAGTATCTAGCACTTTCGAAAAATACGAAAACAAACCTCCTTCTCAATGTTCTCAATCTTCCTGATCGTCTCATCAGCCTTGTATGTCAGAGTCTGGACGTTCTTCTCCTCTTCCTTCAGCAACTTCTCTTGTTCCAAGTGCGCTTCCTTCTGTTCATTCAACTTCTTTCTCAGCTCTTTGGATGATTCATCGCACTGTTTGACCTTCTCCAGCAATGCCTCGACGTCCCTCTTCATCTCTTCCGTTTGGTTGCTTTCTTCTTCGGCTTCACACAGTCTCTCCAATTCACTCTTCTTCTTTTCGAGATCTTTCGTCAGTTGGGCAATACGGTCGTCGACCTTAAGTTTTGATTTTTGCACAAAGCACAAACTGTGTCACAATGTGAGGTATCGATTTGGAAGGTGCAATTCCAACTGGAAATAAAGCAAGATGTGTATGCTACGGAGTTGCGTGTCAGTACATACAAGTACTAATCGTTCCCTCTTGGCTTATCGGGAAAACAAACTTCTCTTGCATTCATCTTAATTTTTTTCACAACTAGAGCAATTCTCATAAGCTTGACCACTATTATTTTCTAGCAGTAACCGCGACTTCACCTACTGTAACTGAGAGCATTAAAAAAGTAATGCTTATTCACCGGTTCTTGATATCAATCTCTCAAAACTGATAGTACTAACTGTCTACATTCCATAGAGAAACTTCAAGTCAATGAAAGAAACCTTTGCAATGTTCCTAGCCGAGTTGTTGATGGCCACAGTCTCCTTGGCGATCGTCTTCTCAGCAGCCACTCGTTTTTCTTTCGTCTCCTCAGCTTTCTTCTTGTGTACTTGGACCAATTCCTCAAAGATGGCGTCGATCTTGGCAGTGATCGAGTCGAGTTTTTCTTTCACTTTTCCTACTTCTTCCGCTGCTTCGTCACGTTCTGAAAAGGCAATTTCAACAAAAAAGCCCGAAACTCGCACTGCAGGATTTGCTCCCTCCCGTTTTTTCAGTACTCCGCCATCAAATGGAGCATGAAAAAGTCAGAAACGAACCTTTGATGAGCTTTTCCAACGCCTCCTGACGATTCTCCAGTTCGGTGTGGTCAAAGGACTTTTCATTGCTGACTTTGTCCTTTTGGGCTGCGATCGACTGTTCGAGGATCTTGACCTTTTGCTGTGTGCTGGTGACAGACATTTCCAGGTACTTGTACCTCTCGTTCAACTTTTTCAGTCCAGAGTCACACTCGAAAACTTCTTCGCTGATCTGCAAGAAGAACTATATGACTAATCAAAGTAAAAAAAAAGACAAATTCCGAACACAGTCTTACTGGAATTAGCGGAGCAAACTTGAAATAACACATGGGTTTTTCCCACAGATTCAGTTACAGTAGTCAATAATACCGTACCTTTCTCATCTTGATTGTCCACTCCGAGTGTTTCTTAGAAACTTCTGCGTGACAATTTTCCAGCTCTTCAATCTTCTTGCCAGTGTCTTCGGATGGCATTTTGACTTTGGATCCGATCAGACCACTCAAATTACGTTTTTTCTGACAGATAGTCTTCATTTTTGTTGTTTTCTCTTCTTATTTCCATTTTTGATAGAAAAAAAAGTCTACAGTGTCTATTTTTCTCTTGTTTTTGATTGTAATATTTCCTCAGAATAACTTCTATTTTTTTAGAAACGTTACTATAAACAAAACTCACGTTCTCGCGCGTCCTCCTCCAGTCAACGATCCACTTGCATCAATCTTTTCACCATTAAGTGTACAGAACGCGTGTCTTCCTGAAATATTTTCATCATACATGCTCTTTGAAAGTTCGATATACAAAGGTGAATTTTTTAACTGATTCCCCTACGTTTATTATACAACAATCTAATCATTTTCGGATGATGAAATTTCGTAAATTAACAACTGTTTTTTTTCTTCACCCAGTCCTGGAAAAGTCCTCAGATAAATGACAATTCTTGAAGATATTTTTACCGAAACAACAAGACCTAGTATGGAGATTACCTCATCTCGAACATGTACTTTAACAATACGATTGTATACCAAGACTATCAGATCTTTTTTTTTAGCAACCTAAAGATACATCGGTTACGATTTTCTAGTTCCCAAGTCATATAAATTTCAATGTTTAAAATACTGTTCATAGAGATACACACCTCCAGTCTGCTTGAATAGTTGATGGGCAAGGGAAATGTTATCAACGACCAACATGTCCCCCATGTTCTGGTAGAAAATTTTCTTGAGACGAGCGTCTGGGATCGTCAACAGGTCGAAGAGTCGCTGTGCTGGGCTGAAATTACTGCTTAACTTTTCACGATAACACTCGACTTACAAGCGGTCCGGTGACTGGTTCATGCGATCTTCGGAAACTTGACACTGGTCCATACAAATGAACGTGGTTCTGGGTAGATTCCGCTGAAAGTTGGAAAATCGAAAAAAACGGTTATTACAGTAACTTTGTTAAAACGATACAATTGAACGTTGAATTGAATATTTCCTATTTTCAACCGAACCGTTGATATTCAATTTGGAAATTTCTAAAATTATTCCTTGAATCGTGTTTCTTCTGATTTCATCTTCAAAACTTACAGATTTTAAAAATTCAATAGCGTACTGTCCGTCTTCTTTGGTTTCCACAACGTAGTTATTGAGACTTCCTATGTTTGTAGAGATTGCAGCGTCGTATTTCAGGTCGATCGCCGCTAGGTCTCCCTGTAATTGTTGTGTTTTATTTTTAGGATCTAATTTTTCAAAAACCGATTCCTCTTTTAGACAATCTTGTACGAATTTTCGAGTTTAGTTTCTTGTCAATTGTAAATCTGATGGATGTCTTCGATTATAACCAGTACGCCACATGTCCAATTGGGTTCAATTACGCTATATTTGGCTTGCAAATGGTACCCAAGACCGTATACTAGGGGTCCGGACGTGGAAACAAAAAACTTTCCACAACTTTGAATTTTCCACATAACCTAAAGACACAAACAAACTAACCAATCGTCCAACAAGCCCGGGCAGAGTTCCCTCCTTCTTGGCTTTCATCAACGCATCTTGCACTTTGTTACCACTCAATGCCTGGTTGTATGATGACTTCTCCTGGTCCAGCTTGCTGCGCAGTTCCCGTTCTTCTTGTCCCAGACGCTTCTCTTCGCTGATCGTCGGACCTTCTTCCGCCTTTGCTTTCGCCAGACGATTTTCCAAGTCCTTTTTCTTCATCTTCAAGTTCTCCAGTTCACTGAAACATTCCTTCTGTGCGTGGGGAGGGAAATTCGCGGTTCGAAATTGATGAATAGAAATCAAAGAATGCAAAGTCAAGTCGTACTGGAAAGACGGAATTCTGCACCATGTACTAATTACTAGATCTGCAATCTGCAGCCAATAGTAAATTTCTTTTTGCAAAAAGTTAAGTAAAAATTAGAATAACTTTTTTTTTTTACGAATTATGTCTTCAAAACGGGAGTAAACTAATAAATTGAGTATTTTACGGTGTGAAAAGGCCGTTTTAAGCTAACTATGATCCATTTTGTGCATGAAAAAATCGAAAATATAAAAATCTCACGTCGACTCTTGTGCCAACTTGTCAGTTGCATCTGTCAGGTTCTTCTCCAGCTCGGCCAGTCTGTTCTTGTCCTTGTCTGCAGTCCTCCGCAGGTCTCTCAAATCTTCTTCCTCCACACTCACTTTTGCTTTGATCTCGTTCAGTGCAGTATTCTTCTCAGCGAACTTTTCCTCGATCTTCAATTTGTCTGCTTCGAATTTGCTCGATTTCACTTGGAAGTCTGCCAAGTTCTCGTCTGCAAGTCTGTTAGCTTCGTCTTCTTGTTCCTTCAGTTCCTCCGCTTCAACCTTCAGCGTTTCAATCTTTTTCTTCGCCTTCGCTGGCACCGAATCGAGTTGGACCTTCTGAAATTCAGGGCTTACGAAAAGTGGGAAATATCAAATTTATAACCGTCGCTCTGTTCAAAATAACCACTTTTATCCAATATTCTTGCTTACCTATAATAGGTTTTGAAATTAACTTTCAAGCACCCGGTAGCTGAATGGTAAAAACAGGATATAGGAAACTATTTTTTCTCAAAGATCGGACGTTTAACAAAAAGTTGAGTTCTGGAACGACATTGCGGATACTTTCTCTACAACACAATGATAAAAACGATGAATATTTTGATGTAATTTTCCAATCTTCTTACCTTCTTTTCCTCCTTTTCAACATCCGCTTCCAATTTCGCCACATCAGCTTCGCATCTCTTGATGTTGTTCTTTCTGCGAGCTTCACTACTCTCGACCTCTTCAATGGTCTTCTTTAACTTCTCCGAGTTGTCTTGTGCGGCGTCTTTCATTCTGCAATAGATTCAGGTTGTCAACATGATATGAAGGATTCTATATTTAACCCCAGATTCGAGAAAAAGATCCTTTCCGGAAGTTTTTTCAATCTGCTGCCGCGTTTTGTCACAATATTTTTCGCCTTTTGGCCGAAATAAAAGCACTTTCTCAAGACTGGTATAAAGTGTCTCACAATTCCCTGTTTACGCTATCCCCTGTGAGGCAGACAGAGAGAGAAAGAGAGAGAGAGAGAGAGAGAGAGAGAGAGAGAGAGAGAGAGAGAGAGAGAGAGAGAAAGAGAGAGAGAGAGAGAGAGAGAGAGGGGGGAGGACAGCGCAAACTCTGAAATATAAAAGTGACCAAATAAAACACAATGTATTGTCAAGAAAATTTTCACAATTATGCCACTGTTGGAAATTCATATACCATTATTTTTAATCTCTTGAATAAAACTCACTTTGACAACGATTTCTCTTCACTCTCCATGGACGCGATTTCAGCCTTCATCGTTGCCGTCTTTTCTTTCAGAGCGTTGATTTCAGCAGAATTCTTCTCGATCTCCGCCTTGACCTTGACCAGTTTGTCCTTTCCACGCAAGCTAAAATCAATTTTTAGAGCTTTAGAAACGAAAACGTCTTAACAATGCATACTGTAACTACAGAAACTCACATCTTTGCCTGGAGAAGTTTGGCCTTTGTCTGTCCATGTTCGTTTTCTTTTTTCATAAAGTTGATCGCCTCTCGTACATCTGGTTCCAGTGTCATTTTGTCATCGCGTGCCAAATTTCGTCTGAAATCATTGGATTACGCTCCTTACTATTATCGTTTTTTCATAACTTTTTCTTTCCTACTCCGTTCCGATGAAAATAGAAAAGTGTTAGCAACAGACCGTGATTTTTTTCTCGAAAACTCGCAAAGAAAAACATATAGGCTATATGTTGGGGGTTAATCTTGGGGTGTCGGGAGTCCCAAGACCTTCTGGAGGTCCAGTATTCGCTTTGAACGCCCAATTCTCATTAAAAATGAGAAAGATAAAACCTAACAGTGCCAGAGCATCTTCGGATTCAGAGCTTTTGTACTTTTTTTGGATAAAACTAAACTTTCATTGAAGATATTAAAACTCACCGAATTGCTTGCTGAGAAACCTCAACACTCAAGCTTTTGTGTCTCGCTTTGAGCTTGATAATTGGCAAGTTGTAGCGAGTTGTTCCGATGATATCTTCGAGATATTCCAGCATTCCCTCCTCACCGTTGACACCTTTCTCTTTCATCATGGCAATCTGTTCGACTTCTCCTTGGAGGATAAGGAACCGACTGTGCACCAGGTCGATACCTCGTTCTTTCAGGACTTTTTCAATTTCTTTGTAGGGCATAATCTGGAAACAGAATGTAATCGAGTTAAGTGATGTTGAAAACCTTCCCGTTCAGAGTGTAATGACTTTTGTTATCTTTGAAGGCGGTCCGGGCAACGGAGAACTCGCTTCCTGGGATTGTTGTGTACTTATCCTTGTCCTGAACAAAATTCAATGGGTATTTTTATGATTATTATATTTCTGTTCGTAGGACTTCTTGTTGATATAGTGATAACTAAATCTGCGTCGGCATGAAAAATATCAAAAATCCTCACTCCACAAGAATCCATGTCATATGAAAATTTTACACAATACTATTTCATGATATCCGTTTTCATTTTGAGAAACCTCTATGAAACTATAGTAAACTTACACCGATTTTAACACAGTATCATTAATCCGAACTAATTTCGAAAAATCGACTTACCAAGTCCAAAATTTGATGGAAAAAAACTTCGACGGTGCAAGAGTCGCAAACACGACCTTGGGAACTGTGGATAAGCGACGATAGCTTCTTCGATCGAATTTTCGACGATTTGTAACCGAAGACGAACAGCAGAGAGTCGATAACATTCGACTTTCCTGATCCGTTTGGACCGATGATCGACGTGAAGCTCTGGAAAAATACAACATTAAACGTTGCTTAAAATTACAAAAAAGTGAACGGTATCAAAAGTTCGAGTGTCCATGATGCGACTTTTACGTAAACCAGTGATAGTTACCTTATGGAACGGTCCGATTGTTGAAGTACCATAATAACTTTTGAAATTGGTGACTTTCAATTTGAGAATGTGAAGACGCTCTGCCTTGCCGTCCTCATCGAAGCATTTTGGAAGTGGTGGGATTTCCTTAACAAAACATTTACTGCTATTTTCAATTGAACTTCCACTCACAATGCTTAGAAGATCTTCGTCTTTGTCGTCTTCATAATCGGATTCGTTTACTTTTCCTTCTTTCACATTCTGAATTGAACTTTTGAAAAATAATTTTGTTAAACATAATTTTAAAACATGAATTTTTTATTCCAGTCAAATTTCGATACAGTATAGCCGAATTTCATAATCTCCATTTAAAATTTCACAACATAAAAAGAATTCTGATTATCGGGAGTTTTGTCTTTCTACTTGAATTGGGCGTGACTACGGGTTTTTTTTTGGCATTTTTTCCTTGAGAAAACGAGTTGGCTTTTGGAGGTCAGTTTGTTTTTAGAAATTATATATCATTTTGACGCGAATAACACAGTATGATTCGTCTTCTCAAACAATAGCACTGAAAATCATACAATCTAACCAGAAAAGCCATAATTCGCACGTTTCCTGGCTACCAATAAAAATAATTGGATGTGAAATCGTTAAAAGCTCACATTTTTCTTAGGCGGCTCTTTCTTCTCCGTTTCCTTCTTCTTCATCGGTTTCTTTTTCTGTACAGGCATATCTGTATCTGGAAAATGAGTTTCGTAGTTTGTCAGAAGCGAGTATAGTTTACCTGATTCATCGCTTTGCGGTGGTGGAGAATCGGCTGCTCTTTTGTGCGGAGCCATGTTATCTAAAAACTAATTTTGAGTTAGTGACAGCTGTAAACAAACCAAAGTAGCGAGAGCTCATTTTATAACTAACTTGAAAGGTCAACTAATCACGTCAAGTGTGACAAACGTAAAATTTAGTAATGACGAATGAGATCATTTTTGATGCAATGATAAACATTTTCGAGCTTCAAGGGAAGTAAACATCATTTTTACATGTAACAGGCGTGTTTGGTAGGGGTTTCACTGATAGTACACAATCAAATGTCTCGTATTCCATGACAAAGAACAGTTAGCAGCTCCGTAAAATTCTACTATTCTCAAATTCCTGCCGTATGCTCCATTTCTTCTCAATTTAGGCCAGAAAAAGAAAGTTTCCCACGGTCTAGCAGAGACTTGAAGCCAGACAAAAAACTTTAACACAACTGATTGCAATATCTAACAGGTGATTAGATAAGTTCTAACCCAAGAGCATACCAGTTATGGTAGAGATCTCTATAGAGATAATGACTCAAAACAAAGAAAATCTTAAAATTGGCGCGAACGAAATAACAGTTCAAAAAAAGACGATAAGATGCACACATTGTGAGTGCACTAATTGCTTTTAATGTCGTCGTTATTTTCGGCGTCTGCGTTCGTTTCTCTCTCGCTGTCTTTTTTGGCATTTAGTAAAATGCACCGGTTGCACCGGGTTGCACCGGGTGCACCGGGTAATTCGTATTCAGGCTTAGGCTGAGCCTAAGCTATTAAAAGTTACCATTAATAAAAGTTCATCTCTATTTTAGGCTTAGGTTAGGTTTGGGCCAGCTTAGGTTCAGCCTAAGCCTGAATACGAATGGAAAATTTACCCGGTGCGGTGCAGTGCACTCGGTGCGTTTTACTAAATGCCGTCTTTTTTTCTGTCTGGAGATTAACGTCCCCGTTGCAATTTTGCACGTTTTCGCTATAGCCTAATTCTCCCCTGATGAAAATCAATGTCGCAGCATTCCCAAGAAAAGAGATTTGCCGTTATCTTCGTGCTCAATGAGGGGGTTTAGGAACCGATTTCGGGGCGAAAAGCTGCTTGCATGCATCGCTAATCTCGTTTTCTGTTGCATATTATGCTTATTTCTTCCTTCATCCTTTCTTATTTCTGACTTTTCAGTGTCCAATTCATCTTCCCGGCAAATGTCGTCGGCTGGTCACGGTGCCTCCGAGTCCGGCACCCTGAAAAGAAAAACTTCTGTTCATATAAAGGATACAACTATCGCTGGTTTGTTTTTTTTAATAGTCTTGTTTGAAGTACACTGATCAACTTTAACGTTTTGGTTGTAGACATTTCCTACTTGTTTTATACAAAAGTCTTTCGTTCTACTTCAAACTCTGAAGTGTTAATTTCAGGTCTTTACAATCTGGGAAAAACTATTGGTCAAGGGCATTTCGCTATAGTGAAACAAGCGAAGCACGTTTTTACTGATGAAGAGGTAGTTTTTTTTTTCATTATCACTTCAAACCATTTCTTGAAACTCCAGGTTGCCGTCAAAATTATTGACAAAACCAAAATCGACGCGATGTCACAGGAGAACATTATGAAGGAAGTGAGGTGTATGAAACTCGTTCAACATCCAAACATTGTCAGACTTTTTGAGGTTTATTTTTATTTTTTCTTTCCATAAAATAAGAGTTTAACTTTTTTCTTAAAACTTGTTTGCAGGTTCTCGATACACAGACCAAAATGTTCTTGATTCTTGAATTGGGCGATTACGATCTACACGACTTTATCATCAAACACGAGAATGTTTGTTTTGATCTTTGTAATCTCGTTTTACGAGTGCGATTGCGCTTTTATTAAACCGAAAAAAGTCTAATATTAACTCAAAATATCAGACGCGTTGTTAGAATAACAGGAGTAAAATGCTCAACTTCTTAGTTTACCTGCTTTTCGAGGACTTATGTTAGCTCTTAACATACGTCGTTCTCCTTTCTTTAGTACTCTGTAAATAGCAATGATGAATTCGACATTTAAGGGTGTTTCTGAGAAGATGGGCCAAAACTACTTCAGTCAGATAATCAAAGCAATCGATTACTGTCATCAACTACATGTGGTTCACAGAGATTTGAAGGTAGCAAATTGTTAGATGTGAAACACTCGACATTTCAGCCAGAGAATGTGGTATTTTTCGAGCGTTTGGGAATGGTCAAATTGACGGATTTCGGATTCTCGAATTGCTATGAGCCAGGACAGCAATTGTCGACGTCGTGTGGAAGTTTGGCATATTCTGCGCCTGAAATTCTTCTCGGAGACTCTTACGACGCTCCAGCTGTTGGTAGGAATTTTACCTTTGCAAAAATTGATAACATGCAGTTTTATCGTCACTCGTACTTTCCATTTTAATTGATCAGTCGTAAACAGTTTTACGATTTCATAAAATACAGAGCTCAGTTGAAAAATGTTGGATCAAGCAGCGAGCGGGGGATAACAATTAACTCTTTTCTCACTGAAATCAAACTTATTAACATTTACGAAGTTTTCACCTCATGGAAAATTGAATGAATACGTTTGTAAAGTAATAATTTCATTCGAATTTGTGAAACAATGTTGAGTTTTTTAACCTTCCTTTGCGAAAATTTTAACGAAAAAAGCAACAATGCGGTTTCAGATGTCTGGTCACTTGGAGTGATACTGTACATGTTGCTCTGTGGTCGACTCCCATTCCAAGAAGCAAACGATTCCGAGACGCTGACCAAGATTCTCGACTGTCACTATTCGATACCTGACACCATGTCGCAGATTTGTAGATGGTTGGTTTATCGAGAAGATATATTTTCACATAAGTGGAGTCACTGACTGTAAATTCTGAGAAAAAATGTTGGAAAGATGATCTTTGAGCGTTTCGAGAAATATATGAATCATATAATGGTGTATGGACACGGTAGTCTTGATATCATATAAATTGTCCATTTACAGTTTGGTCGAGTCGATGTTGGTAAGAGAACCGACAAAACGCGCAAAGTTGATGGATATCGTCAACAATTCCTGGATCGTCGCTGGTGATAGAGGATACGCAAAGGTGATTTTTAAACTTATAAATCATTTTAAAAATGTTGCGATAGTCGTATTTTAATCGTTTCATATCAAAATTATGTGCGAAGCAAATTTTCCGAACACAAAAAAGTGCTCGTTATAACAATTACTTCGATCGGAAGAACTTTTCATCTTTTCACTGGCAAAAACGAAGAAAATGCTACCTGCAATGAGTTATGCGCACTTAAAATAGGACATCCATAAACTTTTGAGCGTAGTCAAAATTTTCTTTGTTAGTTACCTCCAATTTTTTGAATAGAAATTTCATCAGAAAAAAGAGTACTTCTATTTTTTACTGCTTTTGAAAGTTTCGAATCTGACATTTGTCGATGGCGAATCAAATGTTTTTTTTTCTCAATTCGGTTGTTTCAGGAGATTCCTCTGATCGTTCGACACCATCTTCCACCATCAGCACACGAGACAATAGTGGAGCAAATGGTCGCTGGAGGTGTAGCCAATGTTGACAAGATTATAACGTATGTTTTTCGCAATGATTTTTTCGATTAAAGAAGAAATAATAGAAAAATGGAATTTTGTTCAAATAGGCGCGAGTAAAATGATTGCTTGAGCGCAGCCTTTATATTTCCTTCTCTCGTGATGTTATTTTTCTCTCGAAAGGCAAGAATCATATCGGAAAAAACAATAGTCGCTTAAGAATATGTCAGGAGAACCGTTCATTCATACTTTTCCAGCACCTGCTAAACATTTCTCAAAAAATGTGGTCGAACCTTAACAAGTTGGTATTTTTCCTCCAACTCAAAACTCAATTCTTTGACTGATGTTCAAATGACTTTCACAGGATTCCACAGTTTCAGTGAACTTTGCCAGTATTTTGTTGATTATGATAAGATTTTTTTTAAACTTGTTTCGAGAAATAATTGAGTCAAAAATAGCTCGAAGCACTCATTTCAATCGCTACTTTCCATCTAAATCTAAACATAAGATTGTTTCAGCGACTTGGAGAATAATGAATACAACTCGGTGACCGCGACCTATTACCTCCTGGCCGAACGAGTTCTCTCAGTCTACAGAGAGGAACAGGTATGTTGAGTTGAGCCATACGTATTCAACATACATTTTTAGGCTAAAGTTCTGGAGGCTAAGGATGTTCTACCACAGTCGGAAGAAGAGAAAAATGAGTGAGTTTTCAGTTCATGTGATAATTTCAAAATGTGCATATTTCTAACTGAAACATGGGAAATTTCAAGTCGAAACACGTGAATAATGACAATCCTGTGTTAAAACCGGTCATTTAGTCAATCCAGAACTCCCCGTCCAGTCGTGGTGGCAGGACCCCGATGCAGATCACGGTCCAACTCGTGGCGTGCCAGACCTTGCTCAATTCTGAAAGAAGAGAGTGAAGAAGAGCTGTCGACGTACTTGAGGTCGGCAAGTCGGCAAAGCAGTCGGTTAGTTTTTCTTGGTTTTGCATGGTTTTTTCGGTTTTGCTCTCTCTCTCTCTCTCTTTCTTCCTATCTCCTCTTTCTCTCTTCGCTCTCACTTTCTCTTTCTTCCTTTCTCTCCCTTCTTCTTCTTCTTCTCTCTTTCTCTCCCCTCTCTCTCTCACTTTCTCTCTCCCCCTCTCTCTCACTTTCTCTCTCCCCCTCTCTCTCTCTCACTTTCTCTCTCCCCCTCTCTCTCTCACTTTCTCTCTCTCTCTCTCTCTCTCTCTCTCTCTCTCTCTTCCTCAAGAGCAGTGTTTCATGCATGGATTGCACTTGAATCACCTTCGTAGTTCATATCGTATCGTGGTTGTCGTACTCGTACTCACCAGCACTTCAGATTCTTCCTTCCCTCCGCGTCAAACGACGATGTTGGTGGTGGTGGTGGCGGTATCAGTCGATGTGGCAGCTACCTATCCCGTCAGAACTCAGAGACGTCAGAGTTGGAAGCTGCCGACTCGGATTGCAGTGGAGGCGGAGGAGCGGCGGGTGGTCGACCAACAACCCTCTCGTCTTCCTCTCTCGCCTCTAATTACGTGTTGTCACCAAGATTTGAAGACGTCCTCAGCCCCATCGACGAGTGTCATTCCACTGAGCACGTCGACTTCCCGTTACCGGCGAAAATTCGCCGAAATTGGAGTCTGCCGCGACTTGCATGTGACATGGAGACTGCCTTGCAGCAGGTCCCCGGACTCGTCAGACGAAGCTCCTCAAGGCAACTCGTCAGAAGGTTGGTGCATGGTTTTATTGTCGTTTGCGATTGTGGTCATGATAGAGATGATGTGGTACATTGTGGAACGCAGCCGGGTTCCCTTTTCGGGAATTTTTCGACAGTTTTACATGGGTCTGGTATAAATTTACATATTCCCCCCTTCTAAAGGGAGAATGTTTGAAGCGTTGTGGTCATTAAAGCAGTATTTGTGTGGTTTTTTTTGGCTCAAATGAGTACAGATCTCGCTTTCCAGATTAGTGAGGTCGTTAATTTGATACATTCTCTCAAATGAAATACCTCAGGAATTCGTCGCCATCAGTCTCGATGTTTGAGCAAAGTGCTCGTGATCGAATCAGCCCCCAAGCCGTACAGGATCTTCTATCGTTGAGTCGAATAAGTAAGTTTTCACCAAGCACTCATGCAACTTTCGATTTACGTTTGCCGAACCTGTTCTAGTTCTATAGGGAACTTTCATGAACAGACAATTGAATTTCAGAAGGAACCCGCCGTTCGGACAGTCCTCCAGAAAGTTGTCGTGGAAGTCGAACCCCATCACCGACAAGCGCGTCAGGTCGAACATCTCCCGCGCAGTTCACACTGTCTTCCTTCTCTCGTCTCAAAGTTTCACAAGCGACCGGCGGCATGAGGAAGCTCTCGTCATCCCCACATCTCTTGGGCATCTGCGAAGAGGTTTCTTTTCTTTGAATTTTAAACTTCGGGTTCAATTCGGGATTAACTTTTATCAAAACACCTTGGGCTTTTGTTAAAGTTGAACAAAATAAGTTTATTCGATGTTTTTTTTCGCTGAATAAACACGTTGAAAACTTACTTTCAACGATTACTCAGTGCTCGAAATACGATCGTTTTCAGTAACTCTCAGAAAAAACGACCATTTTCTATCGAAAATCACTGAAAACGAACGAAAATTTCTGAAAACGGTCGAAAATTTCCGAAAAATATCGTATTTCGACCACTGAGTACTGAACACAGATTCCAAATAATGTCTGTTTGTCGGACATTCTCCACCCTCAACACACTCTCACACTTGGTTCAAACCGATGGTTGATTTTCCAAGCATTTTTGTCGGGGAAAGACTAAGAATCTGGCCAAAACAGACGAATTTTAGGGTGAAGAAGGCCAGGAAACGACGTGTCACGTTGGCATCAGTGGCCACCATCTGACAACACCAACAGAGGGTGTGGCGAGGACGAACCGTTCCGCGTCCACCGGTCTCGTTCAACCGTTCTCGATACGATCCATCAATCACAATGCAGTTTGCGCAACAAGAAGCTCCAGTGGAAGCCTGGCTCCCACGTCTGCAGTGAGTTTTTTTTTCAATTTTTCAAAAGAAAATGGAAGAATTTTTGAGTTTTTGAGAGTTTTCAACCATTTTTTTTGGAATTCATCTGGTTGTTGATGTCCGTTCAAAACCGAGGTGAAAATGAGAAATTAATAGAATACGCAAGTTTAAGTTTATTTTAATTATTATGTTTAATTCATAATGAACAATCATTAATTTATTCCCTCCTTCGGAAAATGGATAACATAAAATAATAAGGAGAAGTTTAAAAAACCCAACTACAAAAAAGAAAAGGAGTGATAAGATCTAAGCACATATATCGCTAGAAGCATGGCCGTTTTCAAACGCGCTCTAATTTCAATTTTGCAGAATGAGTACGGTAACTCTCACAACGAACAGTTAGATCTCTGTGGATTTAAATTATTATTCTTACTTACAGTTCATTGAAATTAAAGGCGCATCACTTAATCGTTCTTGTGTTTCAAGGCGAAACTGCTACAGTACTAAGTAACCGATTTACGGAGGCCAGATTTTTTTACAGGTAGAGAAAGCTATGTGCTAAGGTTCGCTCTTACTTTAAGAGATATAACGAATTATTAGATTTTCGAATTATTTGATAAAAAAGTTTATGACAATTTTCAGTTAAAACCGCCGCCTGTTCCCAAAGTGTCGCCAGCGATGAGTAGTGGTAGCACGTCTAGTCTTCCGGCTGCGACCTCGACGACGTCAGTTGGAGTGACCACGAAGTTGTCGCCACCGGAACAACACTCGGTCAGTGTCAACTACCCGACCTACAGTTCTGTTCGTTGCATTCGCCCAAGACAGGCGATCGTCTCGCCGGATGTCTGCCGTCGCTACGAACAACATCAACGGTTCATCGCTCGATCCCGTCGTAGCACCAGCTGCTCGTCGTCAGAAGCGTCGGACGACGAAGAAGGACGACGGTTGACGATGATCTCGAAGAGTTGTCATGTAAAAAAGCCGACGGACAAAGGGGACGACGATAAGGATGATGGAGATGTTGGAGGTGCTGCGAGACGTGTCGTGTCACAGTCTGGAGTCGACAAACAGATGAAGGGTGCTTCAGGTGAAGGGACTTCGAGTGGCGTCATTAGTGAAAAAAGGTAAGGCTTCAACAATTGAACTTGATGTCGTTTGGATTTTTTTTTCGACGAAACATGAGAGACCCATAAAACGTGCTTTGCTCTTTTCAGAAAATGAATTCAGGTCGACAGGAGGCATGAACGACTGCCTTCCGACACAACAACTCCGACCGATTCCAGAAATGACGTCACTGGACCTCTCTGACAACCTGAACGTGTTCAAGAAGACGAAATTGTTGAGAAGGTAATCTATTGTCATGAAAAAGGCTATTTGGTCACACTATCTTCCCACTGCCTGTTATCAGAATCGAAACGGATATGCCCTGTTGATGCAGAGATTCGCATTATTATTATTCATATTATACTAGGATCTGACCGCGCGCTGCAACGCGGAACGGCTTTACTCCTAGTACAAGTCTTTTTCAGATCTCTGACCGCTGAAAGAATTCTACGTGATTGGAGTAAGAATACGGTGTTGGAAGAGGATGAAGTCAGCGCGAGTATCGACTGTAATGGAGGAACACCGCCAAGAGATGCTGCTGTGAAGTTTGTCTTTTTCCTAATTCTCTTTCATCATTACAAGTTTCAGAACAGAAGAAGAATCGTCCAGTAAAGAGAAATGGATAAGACGCCTGCAGAGGGCAAACTCGCAGCCGGTTATTGCAGCGCATAGGGTATGATTTCGATCTTTTCGAGAAAAACGCGACAAGCATCATAATAAGGTTTAGGAAAGTGTATTGAGAACCTAGCTATGTACTCTTGACTCAATTTCCAGTTTCTAGCTCAATTTTTTTTTTGAGAAAAGAATAAAAGTATAATTTGACCATTCACGAAGAGACTGGAATAGTTCTGGTTATAAGATTCAATAATTCAACGATTTAAGAAAAATTAGTTTTAATAATCAACGGTTTCGTTAAAAATGGGAAAATATAATTTAACGCTCAATGATTTTGTTAGAATTGAAATCAATAAACAATAAAACTGATAAAATTTCAGAGAATAGATGAAATCGTAGAAGAAGAAGAACACGACGACATTCAATCCAGTGAATCACAATGGCAAGAAGATTGTGACTCTGGGTTTTCCATAGAGGATTCTCGAGAGGTATTTTTCTGTACATTTAAACTAACTTATTCTAAAGATTGCTTGAAATTAGGTTTTTCTAGTTGTTTTCAACTAATCCAACTCGAGGCGACGGAACTCTCTTACGATGAAAATGTAAAAACTAAACATGACCAAAAGCTTTCAATCAATCTCTCATTTTCATTAAGTATTTCTCACTTCAACTTCGAATTCTTTTCTTTTAAGCTGAAAATCAAACATTAGGACTAATCCAACTCCACATGACCAACAACTTTCAGGCCGAAACATTGACAACGAACATATACGCTCAACTCGATTACACACCGTGTCATGCACTCCCGATAGAAAAAGTAGGACGTTGGTTGCGGACCACGACGCAGTTTGTGCAGTAGATTTTCATATAACAACAAGGTTTCTTTAATTCCACGAGGTTGTGTAGAATTTTTGCATACGAAAAGACCTTTACCCGCAGAGCTTTTAACGAAATTGTGTGATTTCAGCCAGAAAATGTCTCAATTGCAGTAGTATTTCCGATGTCTCGTGGTTGTCGTAATTGTGTGTACACAGACGACATCTCAATTCACGACAATCACACGAAGCTTGTTGAAATATGGAAAAAAGATTTTAATCGAACTTTTTCCTGTGACATCACCGCAAAATGACCTTTTTTCAACTACCAATTCGAGTAGTTCGATTTTCCCTGTCCTACTCAGTTTCGAGTGAAAGAGAAGAATGTTGTTAATGTTACAGTTAAAAGGTATACAGAATTCGAACTTTACTGTTTTCATTCACCTAATAATATTAGTCTTCCTAGACCAGTTCTCGTTTTCTCTGAAACTTATCATTGTTCGATACTTACCATTTTCAATTGGCAGGAACAATTGAGTCCTGCAACCTCATCAGTAAAGAATTTAAAAAATCGACGGAGTAGACCAATTTCGTGTATTGCTGTATTTTTTTCAATGCTTCCTCTCAAGAAAAAAATGAAATTAAAATTGAATTAATTATTCCTGCATTATTCACTGATAAATTCTGAATTAAATCAAGTTTCAATTATGAATTGAAGAAATTAAGAAATATTGGACAGCTTTCTACAGTTAAAAACGTTAAAAAATTGAATGAAATTGAATCAAGCCAATCTTGAAAGGATGTAGAATTTTTATAGAAATGTTAAAATGGATTCTTGATTAATTCAATTTTAGTTCTGTTTTTTCTTGAGTTCCCCTTTATTGTCTATGATCCCAGACTTGATTATCACCATACGTATACATTGTACTGTACATACGATCAGAGACTATTCGCGCACATGACAAACGAATAAACTTTACAGCTTTTTCACTTCTTCCGATGGATTTTTATGTTTGGTTCAAGTTGCTATCTGATATATGTACATATAGTTTGTTTACATTAGGAATTACCAAAGAGGTATGTTCATTTTAGTGAGATGCTGAACCGAGCGAGGCTGACGATCATGCTGAGAGCCAGATGGGCTTCGACCTCTGCGTTGAATCTGAAGGTTTTTTTTCTTATTCTCGCAAAAAATTGAGTAAGACATTTTTTATAATACATTCAAAGATTTAGAAAAATATTTTATTATGTTAGACGTTTCCCTTCTAAAAACAAAAATAAAACTGCGAAAGGTTACATTTCATATGAAGCATTGCGCGGAATGCCAAGCAATATTGTATACCACACATAGCTTCCTCTGCCTGTAAAAAAGTCTGACCTCCGTAAATCGGTTACTTAGTTACCGTAGCAGTTTCGCTTCGAAATACATGAACGATTAAGTAATGCGCCTTCAATTTCAATGAACTGTAAGTAAGAATAATAATTTAAATCCACAAAGATTTAACTGTTCGTTGTGAGAGTTACCGTACTCATTCTGCAAAATTGAGATTAGAGCGCGTTTGAAAACGGCCATGCTTCTAGCGATATATGTGTACCAGGGTTGCACGGAATTCCGACTTCCGTCAAAAATTTTTTGTGAAAAATAACGAAAAAACCGTGAAATCGTAAAACGAAAAACTCAGTCTGGAATTGACCTATCACCTGTTGAGAATGCGCGGATATACAATATCTCTGGGTTTTTCAACTTTTTTGCACTCCCGACTACTGTTGAAAAATTCTACTTCCGACTAACGCCCTTTTTCCACTTCCGACTTCCGTTTTAAAAATTTTACTTCCGTGCAACTCTGTTGTACACCCATTTGTTCTCCTATGGAGTGAGTAGAGAAGAATTTAATTGTCTACATTATCGAGTTTTCTCCAAGTTTTATACAAAGTTCACCACAAAAAATTGTCGAACGGAAGTCAGAATTCCGGGCGATATTGAAGTATCTTTTACTTTATCTTCTTTTAGCTGTAACGTTTTCTTTTCAGAAGTATTCTCCATAACTGTCGTGAAATAGAAAAATCCAGATTGATAACTTTTTCAGGACACAAAGATCAGTACAGAAATGATGCGAATCGAAGAATACTGGAAACACCGATTAGTTCAGGAAATTGATGCAATAAAACTGGTAACCACTTAAGTTTGAACCTAAAATCTCCAAATTTCACAGAAAAATACGAATAACCCGAAGAAGTACGTGTTATCCATGTTTCCTTATCCGTCGGGACGTCTTCACCTCGGCCACATGAGAGTCTACACAATTTCAGATGTGACGGCTCGTTTCTATCGTCTCAATGGGTATAATGTGGGTTTTCATTCGAAATATGTGATTTTGATATTTTTCAACATAGGTTTTGCGAGTAGTTTGACTTTCAAAATAATTTTTATGCAGTTCAGCATGAATTTTGGAAGTAGAATGAAACGGTTATAAAGACAGACCCATCCATAATCGACAGAAATTTCTTTTGGAATAAAAATTTAACACGGAAATAACAGGTAATTCACCCAATGGGCTGGGACTCGTTTGGTCTTCCCGCTGAGAATGCTGCACGGGAACGGAACGTGGACCCGCGAGAATGGACTGTAAAGTGAGTGAGAACGACACTCCACCTAACACTGCCTGACAGTAGTCTTCAGGAACATTGAAATGATGAGAGAGCAGCTTCTGAGAACAGGAGTCGTCTTCGATTGGGAGAAGGTTTTGTTACCAGAGGGGGAGAGAGCAAGAGAGCAAGAGGGAGGGAGGACTCCGGAAAAAATAAATGTTATTTAAAGGTGCCATAAGAATCTCCAAAGACCATCTAAATTTCTTTATGGCACTTTTAAATGCCATTATTTTCTTCTAAATGTTAATTAAAGACATCTGAGATATCTTTACGACACCTTCGAATTCCATTTAAATATTAGGCGTTTCTGAGATAACTTCAAAGAGTATTTAAATGTACACCGGTTGTCATTTAAAGTTTAGAAATTTCAAAAGTGAAAAATAGCAATCAATCACATTTAAATGTGCTATAAAGAACATAAATGAACTTCAATTCAGACATAATCTTTAAATCACATTTATTGTTTTCCGGAGGAGGGGAGGGTGGGAGTGAGAGGGAAAGAGAAAGGGAGAGTGGGAGTTAGAGGGAGAAAGAGGTGATCGAGGGAGAGGGAGGGGAGGGTGGGAGTTAGAGGGAAAGAGGAGGGGAGAGTGGGAGTTAGAGGGAGAAAGAGGTGATCGAGGGAGGGGAAGGGATGATGGGAGCGAGGGAGAGGGAGGGGAAGGTATGAGTGAGAGGAAGGGATGATGGGAGCGAGGGAGAGAGAAGGGGAGGGTGGGAGTTAGAGGTAGAGAGGAGAGAAACACAGACACTTTCAGGAGGTTTCAACTTGCGAGCCCGACTTTTTCAAATGGACACAATGGCTTTTTTGTAAACTTCATGAACACGGCCTTCTGAAACGAATAGTAGCAGAGGTATTTATTTTTCGAAGAGAAATTTCGATTCAAAACTCAGGTAAACTGGGATCCTGTGGACAAAACAGTCCTGGCCGCCGAACAAATTGATAACGAAGGTAGTTTCACCAAAAAGTGTCTGCGTTCGGGGGGAATCGAACCCCCGTCGAATGCTTGGAAGGCATCCATGCTGACCATTACACCACGAACGCACTCAGGGAAACCGTTCATAGCCAGATCTGGAAAAAGACGAACCAGATCTGGAAATCTCTGGCTAGAATTGGCACGATCTGGCTCAAATTTTCCAGATCTGGTTAAAATTTTCCAGATCTGGCTAAATTTCCCAGATCTGGCTGGAATTTCCCAGATCTGGCTGGAATTTCCCAGATCTGGCTAGAATTTCCCAGATCTGGCTGGAATCTCACAGATCTGGCTGGAATTTCCCAGATCTGGCAAAAATTACCTAGATCTGGCTGGAATTTCTCAGATCTAGCGGAAATTATCTAGATCAGCTTAAAACTCCCATTATCATTCAGGGTTTCAAAAACGCAAAAACATTTTCTTTATGAGTTTTTATTTATCGACAATCAAACATGTACAGTATACAATAATGAATTAGACTTTGAATGGTTCTTCTTCTGGATGGACTTCGTTGATACTGTTGAGCATACACAAACTCCGCGTAGAGGTTGTACAGACGAGTATGATGGTTGTGGATTTTTAGAAGTTACGAAGCACATCCGACTTGTTATGTCTTCTCTGAAATATCTCTTGTATGAAGCTTTTGTTAATTTATTCTGAAATCCCGAACTCCACAGAGTTTGAGCATCCTAAAGAACAGACATTTGGAAATTCACTTTTTGTTGGTACCATATTTGGAAATGTAGAATCACAAGAAAAAAAATCCATTGTTTTTGTTTCAATGCGTACATATCATGTGTCGCTGATAAAAATTAAATTTCAAGAAATTGAAAAGAATGCCTATTTATATTAATTCCTTTCTGCACTTGTTCAAAATCATAGACACTTTCTCATAACTTCAGTGAGATGATCTTGACGACTGAAAATAATTTACAAAAAATACTTGATTGTTTAAATATTACCTTGGGGAGTTCATGCTGAAAATCAGGTTTACGTTCAGCCAGAATGAACAATAAAAATGATAGTAACCTTAAATGCGTTCAGCTAGAATGAACAACAATAATGATAATAGTGACCTGAAAATTTTTAATTTTATACTGTTTCGTGAAAATTACCTCTAGATGGTTCACTGAATTCGGATGTTGAACAGTATTTAGAGATAGTGATAGATTCAAGGTCAATGATAGAAGTTATGACTTCCTTCGGGATATCCCATAGCTGCTCTGAAAATTTGCCGTTGAGTGTTGAATGTTGCTGACTGAAATTTAAACATTGAGAAAGAGAGAAAATGCATTCCATGATGATTTCGAAATACTAGTATGATATAGAATAATGATTAAAAATAATTCAAAAACCTGAAAAAAAAATTTAAAAATGAAGTTTCAGTTAACATGTCTTCGAACGCATGACAAAATTTTCCCACAAACCGCGTTTCATATTTTATACCAGATCTGGCTCGAATTTCCCAGATCTGGCTTGAACTTTCCAGATCTGGTTCATTTTTTCAAAAGTGCCGTGATGACATGGAATATCTATCCATTCTGTTCGAAACTGAATTTGATAGATAGATCAGCAACTAAAATCTAAATTTTTCAAGTTGGACAGAAAATAGAGCTCTTTTCTTACAACTTGAAAAGTTGAGCCAGATCTGGTGCCAGATCTGGCTTGTACATTTTTCTTCAAACATCAATATCTCTGCTAAGAATCAATTTTGTGTCATGACATTTAGACACATCACATCTCTAAGCGGAATGAGTAGATTTGGAGAGTTACAACCTGATTGGAGATGCAACTCCAGATCTGGTTCGTCTTTTCCCAGATCTGGCTATGAACGGTTTCCCTGAGCACATTTTGAGTAGAACTGGATTTTATACGCAAAGTTCTCATTCTCTAGTGAAAGTTGAACAGGATTTCATACACAGACTGAAAGTGAAATTTATCGGTGATCTGTACGGGTGTGATCGACATAGATAATGAGATTTATGTGTATAAAATCCAGTTGTACTCAAAATGTGCGTTCGTGGTGTAATGGTCAGCATGGATGCCTTCCAAGCATTCGACGGGGGTTCGATTCCCCCCGAACGCAGATACTTTTGGTGAAATATTTTTACACTCAAGGAAGAAGTTGGCGTAGCGGCGCAAAAGCCGAGAAAAAGAAGTTAAAACAGTGGATGATCGAGACGCCCAAATACGCAAAGGTACGTTCTTCCACTTTACACTGCCTAAGAATTCATTCTACAGAGGTTGAGTGACGGTCTGAACGATTTGGCTTCACAATGGGGAGAGGTGGCGGAGATCCAAAAAAATTGGATTGGTCCGTGCGATGTTTTTCGATTTATTTTCCCGGTCAAGGTAGGATTTTATTTGAAAATCGGATTCCAGTCCATTCCTTGAAACAAATATTTTGTAAAATTTCCAGATTTTTAATTTCAGTCAACATCGTCTGGAACAGTTCTCGACGAAAAACTCGATTTGAGAATCCATGACTTCAAGTCAATCGCCACGGCTTCTTTCATAGCTGTACGACCATCTCACCCACTGGTCAGTGGCGAAGTCCAAGATACACCATGTGAGTATTTTATTGAATATGTAGTGTCGGTTTTCTTCGATTAATTTATTTTGGTCGATTTCCTTGGCTTTTTTGAAGTTCCAAGACTCGAGTTTCTGTGGTTTTCTTAAACTTTTACTTTGAACAGAACTTCAGACAAACTTCCCCTGCAAGTTTTGAACGGCGTAACAGGCCAATGGCTGCCAGTAGTAGTAATGCCACAAGACGATTGCGCTGTCTATCACCTTGAAGCCAGAATAGGAACAGATGCAGAGATTGACGTCATCAAGAAGCTCACAATCCCACCAAGGCGAAACCTATCACCACTAAACCACAATGACATTTTGGAATTGGCGTCGTTTGGTGGATACGGTGGATACCTAACGTCGAGAAGCCTTCAGGATTGGGTTGTCAGTAGGTTCGGTTTGATCAAAATTTTTGAAATTATGAGCTCCGTTAAAAACGTTTCAGTTTCTTGTGAAGACTTTTGTCAAGAATGAGAACAAACTACTGAATTCGAGAAAAAATCTTTGCTTTTCAGTGTGATTCTTTGAGATTGATTGGCTATACAATATTTAAAGGATTATTCGATCTTTGCAAACTTCCGATCTCTTAAGAAAATTGAAGAGAGGTATTCCGAAAATTGCTTCGTTGGTTTTATGGTTGAAAATTTCTGCTTTCACTTAAAGATAAGTCACATATTTTCCTCTACCTGTAAAAAAGTCTGACCTCCGTAAATCGGTTACTTAGTTACCGTAGCAGTTTCGCTTTGAAATACATGAACGATTAAGTAATGCGCCTTCAATTTCAATGTAAGAATAATAATTCAAAAGTAAGAATAATAATTTAAATCCACAAAGATCTAACTGTTCGTTGTGAGAGTCCCGACCCTACCGTACTCATTTTACAAAAATGCGACTGCCGCGAGTTTGAAATCGGTCAGACTTTTTGCTAGATATGTATAAGTATTTTGACATCGGTTGAATTATTCAAATGCTTTTTTTCTGACGCTAACATCTCATTTGCAGACAACGAGGTTGGGGTACGCCCATCCCCATGATTCTGGGTACAAATGGGAACAATTCACGACCTGTGCCTCTTGAATCTCTGCCAATTTTGAATGGAAGCAAGTTGACGGATGAAATTGACGGTAAACTGGATACAGACACGTTGGACACGTTCTTCGACTCTTCGTGGTACTGGTTGAGACACTTGGATGCCAAAAATGAGAAGGAAATCGCGTCGAAAGAAGCCATGAAGGGACTCCCAGTCGATGTTTATATCGGTGGGATTGAGCATGGTGAGCTTTCTCCTTACAGTATCAATGTAAAAATTAGGAGACAAGGGAACCAATTCTATCACCTGTTTTATAACAATGATTATAATAATTTACTGTTATCTCTCATTAGATTAGAAATGGTAAGTTCCCCCCCCTAATATTTGACAGGATACAGTACAGTTACAGTATCAGGTATCATGTAACCAAAAATGACTGAATGGAAGTAAAATACTAACAAAACCTGTATTAACCATTGATTTTGTTAGTTTTTCATTGGTTGCCACTACACATACAGTAGCGACAGAAAGTTTTTGGACGATATCATTTTTCGACATATCCTAACGCTGGGTTATCGGATCAGTCTGAAAGTTGCACAGATATCAAGAAAAACATTTTTTCACGTTGAGAAAAAACATCGGGATGATAGGTAGTGTTCTAGCAGAAAAATTTGTGATTTTCTCAAGTTCACTCAAAATTGACTTTTTACACATCACATTTATTTCTCAATTTTTTTCTTTCATCACGCATTTACCTGTTTTCAAGTGCATAATTCTGGAAATTCCAACTTTTAAAAACGTAAAAATGAGAGAACTAACCAAATCGGTGATCATCCGGGGCCACCGGATGAGATTTGAGAGGTCACATTTGACTGAACAGTCCTGGAAGAAGATATCAACTCCGTATAGGGTCATTCTTGCTCTAGAATAGCTGGATCCACTTGGAAAGTCATAAACAGAACTTTTTTCATCTTTTCGACTCTATTTGAGATCACCTAGACATGGTTAAAGACCATACGTCTTCGATCTCGTAGGCGACTTTTTTGAGAATCCTCAAGCTGGGGTCAGTTTTTAGGTCATAAAACAGAAACGGTTTGAATTAGAGGTCTAATTTTTCATAGAAACATTCTTTACAACTCAAAAAATCATTTTGATATCAAGTTGTGTATAAATCATCGTTCAGAAAATACTACAAGAAGACCGAATAAAAATTTGCAAAGGTTTCGGTATCCAGATTTCAACTATCGGTATTCATGGATGATTTCGGTGCTTCAAGTAACTCTTTTTTGCTCTGACACGTTCTATCATGTGTTTTTGACTGATTGAAAGCATGAAAAACTCCGATTCACCAACTTCGACAACTTTAGACCACTTTTTTTAGAACGCCATGAAACTGCTCCGGATTCACACCAGTTCCACTGTCTAGTAGTACTTTCCGATTTCTTTTTAGTGGATGTCCTGACATGATAGTGGAAAAATATGCAAACAATAATGTGCTCAGAGAAAATTAGACCTCGAAGTCGAACCCTTTCTGTTTTATGACCTAAAAACTGACCCCAGCTTGAGGATTCTCAAAAAGGTCGCCTACGAGATCGAATACGTATGGTCTTTAACCATGTCTAGGTGATCTCAAATAGAGTCGACAAAATGAAAAAAGTTCTGTTTATGACTTTCCAAGTAGATCCAGCTATTCTAGAGCAAGAATGACCCTATACGGAGTTGATATCTTCTTCCAGGATGTTCAGTCAAATGTGAACCTCTCAAATCTCATCCGGTGACCCCGGATGCTCACCGATTTGGTTAGTTCCCTCATTTTTACGTTTTTGAAAGTTGGAATTTTTAGAATTATGCACTTGAAAACAGGTAAATGCGTGATGAAAGAAAAAAATCGAGAAATAAATGTGATGTGTAAAAAGTCAATTATGAGTGAACTTGAGGAAATCACAACTTTTTCTGCTAGAACAATACCTATCACCCCGATATTTTTTCACAATGTCAAAAAATGTTTTTTCTGATATCTGTGCAACTTTAAGACTGATCCGATAACCCAGCGTTAGGATATGTCAAAAAATGATATCGTCCAAAAACTTTCTGTCGCTACTGTATCTCCCTCTACCTGTAAAAAAGTCTGACCTCCGTAAATAATAATAAATAATAATAAAAAAAAATCGGTTACTTATTACTGTAGCAGTTTCGCCTTGAAACACAAGAACGATTAAGTAATGCGCCTTTAATTTCAATGGACTGAAAGTAAGAATAATGATTTGAATCCACAAAGATCTAACTGTTCGTTGCGAGAGTCCCGACCCTAGGGTAGGCCTACCGTACTCATTTTACAAAAATACGGCTGGCGCGCGTTTGAAATCGGTCAGACTTTTTGCTAGATATGTGCACTATCGCCTGAGTGGCATCACGATTACCTGTTTACGGTACTACGTGAGAGAGAAGGGGGGGGGGGTAGAGAGTGCCCGGCGAACATAGACACTACTAGGATTTAGAGTAGATTTACGAGCGCCCTCTCCCCCTCGCCTCGCTTCACCGTGTGCGTAAGCTAGACGCAGACGTGCGGGGAGAGAGTACGTTGAGAGGAGAGGGTGCAGAGTCTCCACCACGTCTTACCTACATTTTCAATTACTGAGTGAAATTGAAAGCGATTGATTCTTATACGTTTACATCTACACAATTTCTGTTTCAGCTGCTGTCCACATGTTCTTCGCCAGGTTCATGGCCTACTTCATGTACGATCAGAAGATTATTGATGTGAGTGTTCTTACGGGAGAAACTCGTTCTTTCCGTATAATTTTCCCAGAAAAAATGAAGGGTTCAGGTGAAAGAACCTTTCACTGATGTCATCCCACAAGGAATTGTCCGTGGTAAGACGTACATCGACAAACAGACGAAGAAATACTTGAAACCGTGGGAATTGACTGAAACGGATGGAGTCGTGAAGACTGTCGAAGGACAAGAAGTCGATATGGTCTACGAGAAAATGAGCAAGTCGAAGCATAATGGTATATTTTATTAACATAAATAAGAATATTTCAAAATTGCTACGAAAAAAAACAATAATGTAGTCAAAGTTTGCGCGAAAAAATCAACCATGACCTGAGCAGTTTTTGAGAGCAGCCAGCGGGCATCATTTATTGAACTTTGGATGAATAATAGAATTATGAATAGCTTCATTTGTTGAGAAAAAATTCATACGCTTCGTGACGACCAGCAATAGCCGCCATGAGCACAGATGGTGGCGTGGGAACCGTAGGAGAACCTTTTAAAAAAGCTGCTCCGATCAGAATGGTTGTGCGATTTTTGCAAAAAGTATGTTGGATAAGTTTTTAAGATAAAATTTGGAGAAAAGTTTTCTGTCTTCGACCGCTTTAAAGGTCATTATAACAAGGAAAATATCTCGCTTGAAACAAAGATCGGCGAAAAGATGAATGAAGGAAGCTAGGTCTCGACTTTTGATATCAATAACGCGGAAGATCGATTTCCATTTAGAAAAACTATGCATGTGTTTTCCAAGAGAGTTAATTGTTCTAGTTCCGGTTATCTTTTAGGTGTCGATCCTGAAGAAGTACTCAAAGCAGAAGGAATCGATATGACACGTCTTCAACTTCTTGATGCAGCAGTACCCAGAGCGCCCATCAATTGGGGAGATTCGGGTTCGTTTTTCATTTAATTTGCCAAACAGAATTCATGACTCAATCTACCTTTTGAATAAAAGGAGCCGCCGTGGGTCCGCGACTCTCTTCGTCAACGCTTAGTTTCAGACCTAAAAGGTCTCCGAAAATGGCTTGACCGCATGGGAACACTGGTCTACGACTACTCGACCGCTGCTACCAATGCTAAAATTGACGAGAAAAGGAAAGCCGAGATGAACGAAAATTACAACTTTTTCGTTCGAAACGTAAGATTTCAATAACAGAGTTGCAGGGAACACGGTGTAACTCTTTCGGCCATTTCAAAAGTGGGCGTAACGGGGGTGGGACAACCAAGGATGGTCGGTCAAAAATTGCTTACTTGCAAAATTTTCAAATTGAGACCTTAACTACATTTTCGATATCAATACTGGTTAGTCTCCCCAAAATATCTTATAACAACTTTAACAATAATTTTCTTATTCATTAAGGACTAAAATTGAGCATACATGGAATAAATGGGCAAAAACACCAAAAAACGGCTGCAAAGCGGTCATCCGGAGCGAAAATTTAAATCTATTGATTGGGATCGAATGATTCGCGCCTTTTTTGAAACGCCACCTCCACTCGATTTTTTGATCTTGGCACTCCGTGGCGGAAGTATAGTTTTAAAAAACAGGAATGAACGCACCACGCTGTAACAAGATCAAAAAATAGAGTGGGGGTAGAGTTTCAAAAAAAGGCGCGAATCACTCGACTCCAATCAATAGATTTGATTTTACGCTTCGGAGGACCGCTTTGCAGTCGTCTTTTGGTATTTTTAACAATTTATTCCATGTATTCTGATCAATTTTAGTCCTTATTGAACAAGAAAATTGTTTTAAAAGTGATTGTAAGATATTTCGAGGAGACTAACCAGTATAGATATTTAAAATGTAGTTGAGGCCTCGATTTGAAAATTTTGCAAGTAGGCGATTTTTGACCGACCATCCTTGGTTATCCCGCCCCCGTTACGCCCATTTTTGGAATGACCGAAAGTGTTACACCGTGCGCATAGATTTTGAAAAACCCGCTCAAAAACAGTTGTGGTAACTGAAAAATCTCAAGAATTCAGCGCAAATTTTATCTAATTCGATATTTTTCATATTTTTGAAGAAATTCATCACACTGAAAAATTGAAACGGAAGAAGGGATTCACCAAAACTCTTGTTCAATTCAACTGACCGCGTGTCTCTCTTCAGGTCACAATGTGTCTAGAAGTCCTACATCTGCACAACACGGCGTTGATGCGCCTGAAAGGGTACACAAACGCCCTGAAGAAGTTCAAACCAGAAGAGTTGGCTTCGTGTGAGGAAGGACGGAGATGTGTTCAAGCTCTGGTCATCATGCTCCAAGTATGTTTTTATTTATGATTCTAAACTGTGATTAGAAAAAAGTGGCAATTAGTAAATCGCATCCCGTTTTTTTCAAACGTCTGTAACTTTGCTCGGAACAGCCCAATCACATTGTATTTAGGCTTAGGTTGAACGTTAAGCTGACCCAAACCTAACCTAAGCTTAAAAAAGAGGTATTCATGAAAAAAAAAGTTATAAAAAAAAGTTATCGGGATGCGGTTTACTAATTGCCAAAAAAAATTATTGTATTTTTGGCTTGGATGCCACTTATAACCTACTGAAAAGATAATCTTAGGCCACTTCGGACACCAAATTTACAGGTTTTCGCGCCACACACGTCTAGCGAGCTATGGTCTCATTTGGATGAATCAACCAGTGTCCAGGAACAATCTTGGCCTAAAATCGACACGGATGCCGCTATTGATTTCATGCTTCATGTGAGTTTTTCTTCGAGAAAGAGAGAGACAAAAATCCGGATAGAAAGAAACTAGAAAAATCATCAAATATTTCCTTGGAGCTAAGATCGTTTATACATTAAGATGAACGTAGAAAAGTTCGAATCCTAAATCAGCAACGAAAAACAGAACTGTGAGAAAGATAGAACTTCCAACATTTTGAGGTGAACGAAGTCAGCTGTGGTCGATGGAGTGTTGACCGTCGACAAATCGAGAATCTCAACTTGGAACAGGCACTGAAACGAGCGGAAAGCAACGAGCACGCCGACTTTCTGAAGCTTTTCCGACAATCCGGTCTCGTGACGAAGTCGGTCAAGTTGGAGTCGAAGCCGGGTCTCCACGTCACCATCAGTATGACTCTCGAAGGGGCCAAGGAAGCAAACGGCCGGGTCATCTCGAAGCTGCTAGACACAGTGCAAGCGGAAAGAAGGAAGGCACTTCTGAAGGAGAAACCGAAGAAGAAAAAGACGGCGAAAAATTGATTAATTCCATCCGGATTAGAGATAGATGTAGAGCATACAGTTCCTTGTTATCGATTGTTACAATAAAAAATTCATTTTTTGTATTTTTCCAATACCCGATTGGTGAGAATGTGAATGCTTACATGAAAATTGGACAAGAATGGGAAATATGTACAGTACACAAAATGGCAATCGAGAATTTGGCTGCGTACACTGACTGTTACTTTTTTGAGTGGGCTGTGTGATAATTTCAAGAGATTCGTAACAGCCAGTGCGACTTGAAAGTGAAAATTGGGTAATTCAGTCTTCCCTGAGGACCAAATGAAGGAAATTATCTGCATAAACGAGGTTGGTGACTGCGAAAACAAGCGGGGTCTCTAATGGCAACTCAATCCCATGTGAGATGAACTTTTTGCCTTCGACGTCGAACCCAAGTTTCGTAAGAGACTCACCAAGTGTTGCTGGGTTTCCCTCGTCGTTAATGAATGTCAAAGAACCCTGAAAAAGTATGATTGTCACAGATTGACCGAGTCTGGGGCTTTCAGCGAGTACTACAAGTAAAGGAGTGACGATCTCGATCTGCAATCTGCAGCCCACAGTAATTTACCTATTATTATGAGCTTCACATCAAAATATCTAACTAAACCGACCCGAGTACTATTAGAAAATGATTTCCAAAAATCGGAAATGAAATGACTACCTGTTTAAACGGAAGACCCTTTCTATGAACTCTCAATGGCACTCGATCGAATGGCTTTTCCGTACAATCCATCAACTTTCTGTTTATTGTCCAGAAATCATCAAACCGATCTGAAAATGCTTACATGAATATTTTCTCATTGTCTTCGAAATTGTAAGATAGCTATTTTCAAACATAAATTTCATCAAGAAAAAACCCACTGTAAGCTACAGAATTCCATAACCGCTTGTGCTCTTCCATCTTCATTCCTGTTATGCACTAAACAGTGTTTTAGATTCGAGAAATACGAAAAAAGCTCACGATGGCTTTCCTCTTCAGAAAATCGGCTTCTTTTACGCTCTGCATGAACATCAACTCCATCACATCTTTCGAAACTATCAAGTTACTTTGTGGAGGATCGCTAGTTCTGAAAAATCAAAATTTATTTGATGTTTTCAATCAGGCTAAATATCGTTCAATTTACAAGCGAGAGAGGCGGAAACATTACCTGATGCAAATCGTCCATGTAGTTTTGTCTTGTGATGCGTACTGATCGAATAAAACTCCAATAGGCAGATAAAGCTTGAGAGAATTTCCATCAGACTCAAGCCAAACATTCTCGATTTCTATCCTTCCGTTTCGGGAGGAAAAGAAGTTCGCAACCTGAAAACTACCTTGATAACACGGATGATAAGTCTCGAACCTTAGCCAAATGAACTGGAAAGTACGAGTTCCTCGGGAGCATTGCATAGTACGGAGGTGAGTCTGTTTCGTTACTATCATACAGAGTGAACTCCACTGCAACTTCAGTTTCCCATATTTTTCGCACAATCTCGTAGTCCATCCTGTAAAAACAATCAAACGATAAAACAATAAGTTTAGTTTCGCAATCTTAGCAGAAAGGAGCCATTATAATGCATTAGGTTAATAAAAGTTGAAAATTCTAATTTAATCAAATAAATTAATTCATTTCTCTAAAGAACGAATCTTCCAATGCAAATGTTGAAAGAAATTATGTGCAGAATTTTCCTTTCATCCTTTTTTACAATAATTGGAATGAAGAATTGTGATCGATTCGATGCTTCAAGACTGAATTAATAAAAACTTGAAAACAAAAACAAATAATAAGTAGCCCCGCCCACTTTATGCAATATGCTTACAGAATATTTGCAACATCCGCGTGGCTTTAAAATATTTTATATTTCTGCCCTTTCACCTTTGCTAACTTCCCGGACTTTGTTTCAGTTAATTTAGTCTCCCGGTCAAATAAATTAATAATTACAAATCATTATACATTTTGAGTAAGAATTATCACCACGATTTTTCGTTATTTCGAGAGTCCTGGAGAAATAATTTTTTTAGCTGATTTTTCAAGCGATTTGTTTCTACCTAAGTTTTCAGGATGAGCAAAGTGGAAATTGCACCAACTTCTTTTGCTACAATTTTTCTCCATTGTAGAAAGTATCCGGAGAAGGGCGTTTCCGGTCTTCTTGTTGGATCGAAGAAGGGTGACAAAGTGACGGTAAGTTTTTTTTCATAATTCTGTTTCATTGGTGTTTTTTCTTAAATTAAAGTTCTAGGTGACTAACGTTGTTCCTGTTACCCATGAGTCCACTCCTCTCGCTCCAACGCTGCAACTTGTTTCAACACTCGTACAAGCCAAGTTCGGAGAGAAATCGATCGTTGGAGCTTACTTTGCAAATGAAAATGTCAAAGATCACAGGTAGATTTTCACAAACGTGACCTGGTGAATCTTAATTTTCAGTCTAAACCCATACATCACTCGACTTGTCGACAAAATCTCGAGCGTTTCTGGTATATCGGCTGTGTTAATTCAGGTATTTTCTTGTTCAAGTCCTCTTCTCCAATTTCTCCAATGGTAACGTAAGTCGTCGAAACTGATCACTCTAGGTCCTGAACGATCGTCTTCTCGCCGAAAATGAAGACGAAACCATCAACGCTTATGAGCGAAACGGCGAACAATGGAAAAAGATTGGGTGAGCGTTTTTCTTCACAAGAGTTGATAATCTGATTGTGTGATGAGTGCTTACATCGGTAAACAACCAAAACTCATGAATACGAAAACAGCTCGGATGGAGAGAGGAAATTCGCTTTTTTACTTTTTAGGTAAATTCAGATAAGGTTCACTAGTGCGTCATTGAGGGGATTTTTTTCTTCGCAAAAACGTTCAAAATTTACGTTATTTCGAATTTTCACTCAAAACTGTTGAATTTAAAGTTAAATTCACATTTTTAATTGACGTGAGTTTTTATTGGTTATGTTATAGTTACTTATCATTTTCTTATTTCGTTTCGATTCAAAAAAAACCTCATAGTGAAACGAGCGTGCAAATCAGTTCGATAACCTTGAAAAATTGCAATCAATCAACTTTCAGAACTACCTTCAACCAAGCACAAAACATTGAGTCGTTGAACCAGAAGAAACTTCATCGTGAATTGATAGATTTCGAAAATCATCTTGACAACCCGGAAACAGACTTCTTCAACACCAAGTTGCTCCACCTCGTCTCAGAATACCAAGAGCTCGCCAACTAAGCTTTATCTGTTTCTAGTCCCACTCAACATTATATTGTGATCCTACCGGAACTCATATAAAACCAAAATTCCCTTCGACTTGTCGGGTATTAATTTGTTTTCCATAAATTGCTAATCCCTTATTCAAAACCAGATAAACTCCATAGCAACAGGAAATCTCATGAATACATTTCGTGCGTCACGCGATCCATCAAAGTCGTACAATTTATTAGATAACCGGTTGAAATACATTATAAAACTGACAACTTGAGATGATTCGGAGTTACTCGTAGACCCATGAGTTGATGAATGGGCTAGCGTAGTCGTTGATCTCTTCCTGCTTGAACCAGTGAGCGATCTCGCGGTTGGCAGAGTCGACAGCGTCAGATCCGTGGCAAATGTTTCTTCCGGTCTGGATGGCGAAGTCACCACGGATGGTTCCTGGGGCGGAGGCCAGTGGGTTGGTGGCTCCAAGCATGGCACGTCCCTGCTTAACGACGTCAAGTCCTTGCCAGACCATAGCGACGACTGGTCCGCTGCTCATGTACTCGATGAGCGATGGGAAGAATGGCTTGTCCTTCAGGTCTTGGTAGTGGACCTAAAATAGAACTTGAGATGAGTCTGTTAGGGAAGTGTTACCTCAAGGTGAGCCTTGGAGGCAGTCAGCTGCTTAAGAGCGACAAGCTTGTATCCGCGCTCCTCAAAGCGAGCAATGATCTTTCCAACGAGTCCTCTGAAAAATATAATTATTAATGAAGATTGGCCTATTTTGCGACTGGTTTGTAGAGGAAATAGTGTTACCTGTGGACACCGTCTGGCTTGATGGCGATGAAGGTTCTCTCGTTGTTGGCCATGTTGCACGATTCGGGTTTCAAACAGGTATCAACCGTTGAATAAACTCCAAGAATGAGGAGGGAAGCGATAAGCAAGGGGGTTGGCATATGAGCACAGTGCAACAACAGACACCGTAAAGCGGCGCATCGTGTTGGGACGTGGAAAGTTGGCTGAGATCCAATTTTCACGCGTAAATCAACACTTCGACTTTTACTTTTTTTTCTCTCTGAAACCTTTCAAGTGTCTCACTTTCTTACTGTTACACAACTGGCAGCTTGTTGCGACACTATCAATACTTTGATTGTTCGTCATGTGATCTTGCCGTTGTGTTTCAAAGTTTCTTTTTGTTTCCCCATTGCCATGGATACTTGTTTAAACAATCTTTCCTTCACATTTTTCTCTTAAGATGACCGAGTTGCTTGGTGATGTTGTTCACTACGTGGAGAGTTTGAATAAGAAGCCACCTGTCGCTCAACTCGGAGTTTCTGCTGGTGCTGGAGCTGTTACTAGCTATATCCTCACAAAAGGAGGTAAAATGGTCGCAGTCACTGTTGGAGTAACATCACTATTATTCCTCATTGGTGTCCAAAACGGTTACATTGTCGTGAACAAGAAGAGAGTTAACAATGACGTAGAGAGCATCAGGACTGCTGTGGAGAAGCGTGTTTCTTCGCTAACCGATATTGGATCAGACGAAAAGAAAATCAAGTCGTTCATATCTAGAAATTCTTGGATTATAGGTGGATTTGCCGCTGGCTCCTTGATAGGTTTCGGTTTGGCTTGATTTTTATTCTCTGTGTACTTGTATGCTTTATCTAGTGATCTTTAGGCCGGTATTATGGTTTCATCTAACCAACTTGACATAATAAATTAATTATAGCTTTCTTTTTTTTTTCAATTTTGTATATTACAGAGTTTCATCTCTGAAATATCTTTCACCACCACTTTCATTTTTCTCATTGTTGTCATGGGTGACTAGTGCGTGGCACAATTGATGTTTTCGAAACGTGGAATTGTTGAATTCTGCCCTTTCACGTATTTTTCTGTTCTGTGCACTTGTGATCACATAAACTTGCAGAAAATGATAACTGGCACCGCCTGTGACTGTTAAACGCCATTGTTTGCTCGGTTTTGTGGACTACTCTCAAGGTCTCAGCGGTCTCCCTGGCACTCTTTTATTTGCCATTCAACTGAATTGACACTACTGCAGTCACTACATCCCGATCATTCGACATTCGATTCGAACGATGAATTGTGCAGACAGCGAAGTGTGAGATTTCTCTTTTTTTCTATAAAATGTCATAAAGTAACTTTCGCGAGTTAATTTCACTGTTATTTCGTCAAAATTCATGCTCATTTTTTAAAAATCAGAATCCCGATCACGTTGAGTTTTTTGTAAAAATCAGCAGAACTCTTACTTTTAGAAAATGACTAAGTGAGCGATAGTTTTCTCTTTTTAAGAATTTGTTATCTTTTCATTTGGAAAATTCTGAAAATTTCGAAGACTAACGTTTTTTCCCCCAAAACGAAGAGAATTAACTATCTTATTGCAGCGTTCTCCCAACGAACGGAGTCCTCAAGAAATGGACGAATTTCATGGGCGGGTGGCAGGAACGATATTTCGAAATCACTTCTGGAAACCTCGTCTATTACAAATCGAAAGAAGAAAAGTCGTACGGATGCAGAGGGAGTATTACTCTCAAGAATGCCAACATTTCGGTATGTTTTGATGAATGTAGTACAGGCCGCTTTGTGGCATCTCTATCTCTGTAACATTGAAATAACAAAAGTTAAAACGGTCACGTTGAGGACACCTCGTAAATAGTCCTACGTCTTCTAAATCATCATTTCACTTTTCCAGGCCCACGATTCGACGACTGCGAATTCACTGTCGCCGTCGGCCATGAACCTTTTTGGTACATGAAAGCTGAAAACTCGCAGTCGAAGTTACTCTGGATGCGATCGCTTGTTCGAGAAACGGTATTTTTTGTTATTAATTTTCTAAAGATTTAAACTTAAACTTGTTCTTTTTTCGATCAGTTGAAAATTATAAACTGGAAGCTTATCGTTATACAATAGTTAGGGTAAACTTCGTCACTTTTAGATTTGTAATTTTTGTCAAAAAATGATGAAAACTGTAAACCAGAGTTGCACGAAGTTCTAACTTCCGTTTACCAATTTTCCTTCCAGTTTCCGTCTAAAAATGTTTATTTCACTTCCGTGCAATTCTGCTATAAACTTTCTTTCATGATTAGGCCAGTGGCTATTTGCAAAGTTCAGCTGACGAAAAAAGAACCAACTTGTGTGTAAACTTGAGTTTGCCCACCGCAAAACCGACATTTACCATTGTTTGCATTGTATTTCTAGAACAAGGGGAGGGCGACCGTTGTGAACTTTCCAAAGAACAGATAACAGTGATTGTGTGTTCGTTCCGGATATACATACAATTTCAACGTAGCGAGGATTTTGCTCGTGAATTCGAATTTCTCGTTTTCTCGCTGTTTATGAAAATTCTCAATTTAAATATGAAAAAAGAATCGTTTGAATTCTAAAATGTTTTCTCTCTGGAAAAAAAGAAGTTTCCCTTTCTGTCAATTTCGATCTGCAATTTTTGAAACATGAGAGACCAAAAAACCTCGCGAAGAGATCTTTTTACAGTAGTAAAAAAAAATTTGTACTTCGAACTGAAACTTTTTTTGTTGCGTTACGCCGCCAATATCGCAATTTCTGCGATACTGTCCTGAAATGGAAACCCCGGGTGAAGAGAGAAACATTGAATTTCTCACGTACACAATGGTCTTTTTATTCCAGTGTCAGCATGACTCAGACTACAGCAGCAACAGCACGAAAAGTCACTCTCGCAACCCGTCACTCTCATCTCTTCCCATCGTTCCAGACCAAAATGAGGTTTTTCAAATTCCTTCACAACCCTTATCGAAAATCTATCCCTTGTCAGAATAACGGACAATTGTTCGCGTCAAGCATCGCAGAGCTGGAAGCGTACAGGACCATGTGCAAGGAGCAGGTGGGCTTTTCAGTCTGAACATGTATCATCAGTCAATAGTTTTTTTTAAATCTGAAAAGGAAGTTTGGATAGGATATCGTGATTAGTTTCATACCTACCAGAGTTGGACAGAAGTAATTTTTTCTGATCGGAGTGCGAAAAAGTCGAAAAGTCGGAAGCCCGTACAACTCTTATATGCACCATCAATCAATAGTATTCAGATGACAACGATTGAACGAATATTGGAGCAAAGTGGTGCAAACGCAAAGTCGTCAGTGCTAGCTATCAAGGCAACACACTTGGCGCTTTTAGCCAACATCAATCATATTATCGAGATGGTCAAGACTGGAAAAGTGAGATTTTTTCGAGTTTATAAATATAGTATTTTTATTTTAATATTTAAATCAAATTTTCAAGGCGGTAGTCCCAGAAGGCACCACGAAGCCACAAACAACGTATACCCTCGAGCCAGAAGTGAGCATCAGGCAAATCGCCAACGCCCTGACCGCTCCACCGTCTGTCGCAAGTAGCGTTCATGGAAGTGAAGATGCGGGAACAAGCAGCTCGGCCACATTGGTCCCAATGGACTTGGTTCGTTTTTTTACCAATAAAAATGGGAGAATCTAGAAGGAATCTTGGAGCGGAACACAGAACGAAAATGAGATGAGACGAATCCGCAGGTTTTATATCGAGATTAAAACATGACGTCACGGCTGCGAACTGATGTAAATAGTTAAATTCACTACATCCATGAAACTGTATTTTTTCTTCAATTCCAAGCGAAAAATTTGTTTCATAATTTTCTTCTATAACTTGGGTTTCTCACTTTTACGTTTGGAAGGAATTTAAACGTGCATTGAAAAACGAACGTGATGCAACATCAATATCATTTGGTACACTTGGCACGAATGATATCGCTACTGAAAAAAAAGTTCCACAAGAAACCGAAAAAGGTTTGATAGTCGATCTATCGATTGCCTAGAAAAAAGACACTTATGAAGTTGTCTTTCCAGACAAGCGACAGTGAAGAATGGCACGACGCCGACGACGACGGCGATGACAGAGAATCGTCCATTGACAGTGCTGTCGAAGCGCTCCCATCACGAAAATCCACCCCGGTTGGCAGAAACTATGACGATGTCAATTCGAACAATGGTGGAAAAGATCAGCCGGTAGTCAGAGTTCCCAAGAATCCATATAGGACGGTTCGTTTCTCTTCCTTTCTATCTTCCTCACTCTCTTTTCTTTCTTCCTCTCTCATTTTCTTATCTTTCAGACTGCTCACTTACCATTTGGCCACTACGACGATGTCAAGTTGGAAGCGAATCACAATTTGTTTGAAAAAGTCAGCAGTTTGTCAATGGAACAACTCAAGTGAGTTTTTCGCGGCTGTTTAAAAAAATTTACGAATCCATGAACACACATTCCAGATACGCTCTAGCCGGCGTCGAAGACAACGTTTGGACAAAGTTTGCGGAAGACGGGCCAATGGTCATGTACACGAGAGAAGTTGAAGATGGTGGACTGCCCGTCGATCCTCTCAAGGCTGTTCACAAAGTCGATGTGAGTTTTTTATCGGATAAAATTTGAAGTTTCTGATAGATTTTGTCTGGAACGTTCATGAAAATCACTCGTGGCGCTCTCTTTTCGAAGCTTGGGATTCTATCTGCAGAAAAATATAAGGAGTGCACGGTGTAACACTTTCGACCATTCCAAAAAAAGGACGTAACGGGGGCGGGATAACCAAGGATGGTCGGTCAAAAATCGCAAAATTTTCTAATTAAGACCTTGACTAGATTTTCGATATCAACACTGATTTGTCTGAAAAATATCTCACAATAACTTTCCAAAAAAATTTTTCTTGTTCAATAAGAACTAAAATTGAGTAGAATAAATGGGAAGACCTTTGCGAATACGTCCATATCCTCGTTAGATGTGTTAACTCACACTAAAAATATATCATTCAGGGAGTCACAGCCCTCGAGTTCATGCACTACTTCTTCGACGCGCGTTACAAAATGCAATGGGACCACACTCTAGATGCCATGTCGATAATCGAACAACCCTCGGCCGACACTGTTGTCTTGCATCAAAAGCACAAAACGGTGAGATTTCAATCAAGATCAAGCGATATATTTCAATCGGAAGTTGAGCTTCTATCTTCTTTTTTTTAAATAGCAGTTTTATTCCGTTGGGAAAATAAAGAAAATTTTTGATGTTTGAATCACAAAAAACCATTGATCGAGTTATCTTCTTTCAAAGAAAACAATATTTTCATTCTTTTCCAGGTCTGGCCCGCAGCTTCCCGCGAGTCACTTTTCGTCTCCCATATCCGACGTGTTGACGAGCTGAAACGAGATGGAGCTCACGATCTCTACATTGTGTGCAACAAGGATCTGAAGAGACCTGACGTACCGGTAATTTTTAGAAGATGAATCCTTTGAATTTTCCATATTTTGGATTAACTTTTAGTGGGAATTTCATTTTTTCACAACACGTGAAGTATAACATTTTTGCAGCTCGGATCTTCGTCAGCTGTGCGAGTTGGTCTCACCGTATCGATGATCTGCGAAACGATCGTCAAAAGAGAACCTACAGCAGCGCACCCGCTGACGAGAAACGACGTCCAATGTAACATCATCTACGTGTCACAAGGTGATTTTTAGTTCAATTTACGCTCGTTTTGTCTCTATACTCATTATCGTATACTAGGGGGTCCTGATGTAGAAGAAAAAATATTTCATACAAAGTTTTTTCGCCCTCTTGTAATGACGATTCTGAAAAATTTAGTCGCTAACCGCTAAAGGTTGCGTCTACAAGTTTGGCATTATTTTATTTTTCAGTGCACCCTGGGGGATGGGTCCCAACAGCAGCACTGCGACATGTCTACAAGAGAGAATATCCAAAGTTCTTGCGAACGTTCACCGACTTTGTGGTCAAAAACGTAAAAGGAAAGGCTGTCTCAATCTGATTCTTACGCACGTTTTGTACACTATCTACTTGTAAATTGAAGTAATTTTCCCCAATCCCCCTCTCATTTCCTGTATTATAATGGTAGTACCCCGTAGTATCAGTACCTTGTTGCCATGATTCCGAACCCCGCCCCGATTGTGATGATTGATTGTGTAATTTCACTTGGTTCATAAATTTCTATAATTTCTCACAGACTCAAAAACGTGAAACGTATACCACGTGGAAGAGAGGGCAGGTCGGATTCGAAAAAAAATATTTCCAGAGCCATGCTGTTTTTCGTTTCTGTGTGGCATTTATGTTCTGTTATCACTTTGGCGTCATCTTACGTGAGCTTTTACATTAAAAAGAGCGAGTTGCACTTCAGAAATCAACAAGTGAATGGTTATATGAAAAACTTTCATACCGACCAGACTACATAGACAAGGAGTTTGTTCTTCAAGAAGGAAACAACTTGAACGCGGAAGAAGCGACAACAAAGTTCTTCAGCGGTACTGTACTAGCATACGTCACTCCAAGTTGGAACACTGTTTTTCTGAATCACGACAAATGAATGTTCAGTGGAATAACAAAGGATACACCTTGGCGAAATTGACTGCGAAGAAATTGGATATTGTGTCGCCTGTTTGGTTGCAGGTTGTTTTTCTAATGAGAAAAATTTACAATTTATGAGTCCTAAACGTGACAGTTTCGTATAGATCATTTTCATTTCAAAAAAGAGAGGACAGTGGTGTCGTATAGTTGACAATGAAAATGGAAACATTTCACGTTCGCTTTCACGTCATTCAGGCGAAACCAATCAACTCCCAAAGTTTCGACTGCATGATCACTGGTGACCATGATATTGATCGGAAGTGGATGGAAGCATTGAGAACTTCCAACGAGAACATCAAGATTATGCCACGCATCATTTTCGAAAACTGGTCTCGAAACCTTCTGGATGAACTTCTGTCAGACACTGTTGCACAGCAAAGATGCGCAGTATTTTTGGCCGAGTTTTATACTGTAAGTGTGCACGTCGATCGAATCAACTTTGCGTCAGAGAAATCAATTCGATGGTGCAGTGCTGGACGGCTACACGGCTCTGTTAATAATAATGAGGGAGATTGGAGCCAAGCCGTAAGAAAACAACATAATATTGTCTGATTCTTGTTTTTTTTTAACAATTCGACATGATAACCTGACTTTCAACTTCAGACTGATAATAGAACTCTTCGACACAATCGCTAGAGTTTTCCATAAGAAAGGAATGAACATCGTGATTGCACTTCCGCCACTTTATGAGTCGGTATCAACAACTGGCCTACAACATTACTTAATTGCAGATCATCGATTATCGACGCATCGGACATCAAAGAATTTTCAGAATCAGCCGACTATATTCAACTAATGACTTACGATTACCAATTGCAAGATTACAAAGGAGTGGCACCTTTTCCATGGGTCAGGATCACATTCTTTGAAAATTTTCAAGAACAGTAATCAGAGAGTCAAAAAGATGTGCTGAACCGGGGATTGAACCCGGGACCTCCCGCATAGGCATGGGCATATTGCCAATCATTGGCAGTCGATTGGCAATGCTATTGGCAATGCAGTTTGTTATAACATCATCTTTAAGGTCAAGAAGGCCTAGAAATCAAAATCCAAGTCAATTGCATTGCCAACCGACTGCCAATGCTATTGGCAATGGAAAAAAGGCATTGCCAATCGACTGCCAATGATTGGCAATATGCCCATGCCTACTCTCGCACCCAAAGCGAGAATCATACCACTAGACCATTCAGCCGACAGATCGTTTTCGAAAGCATGAAAATGAAAGCTGAGAATTTCCGATTAGAAAAGATCAGGATCAAACTTTATCTCCGATCTTTTCTTATCTTAAATAAGCTTTGTAAATTTTCAAATTTTCTGTCGGCTGAACTCATGAAATTTTCAAATTTTCTGTCGGCTGAACTCATCCCTGCAGGGAGAGCGAGCTTAGCTGGATCCAGCAAAAGAACAGCTAGATCTAGAGTTGCACGTCCGATCGGGAAGGGACATAACTCAAAATGATGGTATAGACCTTGGAAACACATTCTGTTTCTCTTTTGAAGAAAAACGCATTTACAATAGAGTTATGATTACTTTAAGAATTCGAGCCAGCTAGATCCAGCGCTGGATCCAGTCCTACTTTTCATACGAAGTTTCAATTGAGCTTTTTACTGTAAATTCTCTTTCCCTGAGAATGGTCTAGTGGTATGATTCTCGCTTTGGGTGCGAGAGGTAGGCATGGGCATATTGCCAATCATTGGCAGTCGATTGGCAATGCCTCTTCTCCATTGCCAATAGCATTGGTAGTCGATTGGCAATGCTATTGGCAATGTAGTTTGTTATAACACCATCTTTGACGTCGAGAAGGCCTAGAAATCAAAATCCAAGTCAATTTCATTGCCAACCGACTGCCAATGCTTCTGACAATGGAAAAGAGGCATTGCCAATCGACTGCCAATGATTGGCAATATGCCCATGCCTAGCGAGAGGTCCCGGGTTCAATCCCCGGTTCAGCCCATCCTTTTGACATAATTTTGAGTATGGTTGTCATTTGACTAGTTCCTAAACCTAAATGTACCAATAATAATAATGTTTTATTCCGTAAGGCGGAAAAATAGAGAATGGTAAATATAATGAAATAATTAAAAAAAAAAAATCAGTAGCAATGTAGGCTCTATCTGGTTGATAGAGGGAAGAGATGACTGAGAATAATGTGGTAAGAGAAAGAAGATGGGAAAATATCAAAGGACATTGGTTTACAAGGTATGAGAGTAGAGGAGAGGACAGACTGCCTTTTATTCTTTTCTGCTCCTTGAAAGATGAATTTCTACACCAAGGCACTGAGGCCGGGCATACCTCAGTCCCGAGAGTAGCTGAATGAGAAAGAAGGAGAGAAAAAAAAGGACGAGATAGGGTAAGAGAAAAAAATAAAGAGAAGAAGAAAAAAAAACATCACTGAGGTGCTGGATGGTGCAAAGAGTTACAATGAGGTGAGGGGCGGTGCAGGAACGGAGAAGTGGGAGAGAGAAAAAAAACAAAAAAAAAATACACTTCAATGAGGTGGGGGATGGTGCATCCTGGTGAAGGATCATTAGAACTTGGCATCACGCAAGACCAGCTTAAACATGTTTAGAGGTTTATTCTTGAATAGTCGATTGTAGTCCTTGATCACTCTTGGCACGAATGACTGAGCTCTGATATTCTTCTTTGGCGCACGACATGTCAGTTTGAACGATCCTCCTCTGGTTACTGAGGGGATAACCTTAAATAGATCGATCGGCTGGATATCTACCTTTTTGAGCAAGATTTTCCTTAACAGTTTTAAGTCAGAGCAGTGACGACGACGTTGGAGAGTATCTAGTTTCAGAGTTTTGCAGCGATGATGATACGGGAAGCGTTCGTTAAAATTGCGCGGTCCATGCAGCCGAAAATAGATTCTACGCGTGAAGTCACGTTGGACTGATTCGATTGCATCAGCATCAACTTTACGACGAGGGGACGACACGGTTGTAGCGTACTCCAACAACGGTCGGACGTAAGTGGTGTATAAGTTAAGAAGGATGCGGGGGCGGTTAGTGGAAAAAGCGCGGAAAATGGTGAAGGACGTATATTTAGCTTTTTGGATGTACTTCTGCCAATGTTGGGAAAAGTCGAGAGAGGGACTTATATAAAAACCTAAGTCTTTGACTATTTCTACTCTTGGAATGTCGGTAAGGGCAATGGAGTAAGACGTGCTTATTTTCCTGTTGCCAAGTGTGATGAATTTGGTTTTGGAAAAGGAAAGAGGGAGACGATGATCTTCAGACCACTTGTGAATTGAGGCAATGGTATCTTGAAGGTGGGAGCTGTCGGCGATAGAGTTAATAGGATTAAATATTTTTACATCGTCGGCGAAGACGAGACAAGACACCATGTTAGTAGCGGCGCAAGTAGCAAGGTCAGCCGAGAAGATAGCGAATAAAGTTGGGGATAATACGCCACCTTGGGGAACACCGCTTAGCGCTTTTTTCAGGGAAGAGAAGGCTGTTCCGTGGCGAACTACGAAAGTGCGTGATGATAGGAAATCAGAGATCCAATTGACAATTTGGACATTGAGACCAATTGCGCTCAACTTGGAGAGAAGGATGGAATGATTCACCTTGTCAAAGGCTTTTTCGAAGTCAAAATAAATTACGTCAACCTGGCTACCTGCATCAATTGCGGAGGTCCACTCGTTGATTGCCAACACCATTTGGGACTCTGTGGAACGGTTGCGGCGGAACCCGTGTTGGATGTTCGGGATAATATTGTAAAGATTAAGGTGAGAGTTTATGTGGCGAAGGAGAAGTCTCTCAAAGATCCTTGCAAAGACAGAGGTAAGACTGATGGGTCTGAAATCTTTAGGAGACGACGGAGTTGATGATTTGGGGAAGGCAAGCACAATAGAATGCTTCCATCTGCAGGGAACAGTTCCATGCATGATAGAAAGATTATATATGTGGGTCAAAGGAGAAGCGATGAGATTAGAGAAGAGTTTGCAGAATTTGAATTCGACACGGTCTGAGGTGAGGGACCTTGAGGGTTTCGTCGTGGAGAGAGATTTAGCAACCTCTTCAACTAGAAACCAAGGTATGCTGGACTGGGAAAGAGCAGTGGGGTGCTGGGAGAATGACGAAGAGGAGGAGGAAGTTTGGGAATCGGTTGAGAACTGTGTGGAGAAATATTCAGCAAGGGCCTCAGCTTTTTCCTGATCAGAAAGGAGCGGGTTACCCAGGCCATCTCTGAATGGTATGGATTTGGGGTGTCCTCTGATACGGTTAGCGACGAATTTATAGAATAGTTTTTTAGGGCGATGGATGATTTGAGATTCAATGTATCGGTTATAGGTTTCGAGTTGTTTTTTGAATACTCTAGAGTATTCCCGGAATTTGGAAAGATTAATGGGAAGCTTCGAATCAGCATAACGCGACCAGAGATAAGACCGGTGATCGTACATGCGTTGGAGATGCGTAGGGAGGATTCCATGTGAGGTCCGTACTTTGACAATAGGGACAAATTCGTCGAAGAGATCGGAAAGGATAGAAATGAATATCTCATAGCACTTGTTCGCATCAATTGAGTTGGCGAAAAGAATAGTCCAGTTGATAGAGGCCAGAATGGCTTCGGGCACTTGAGTGTCCAGGTTACGATATGACCTGACAAGTATTTCTTCGTCGTTGATAATGAGATTGGATAGGTCAAGAATAATCGAGTTATGATCGGAAAGTCCAATAGGTTTTTGGATAGAGTTGATGGAGATGGAAGGATTACTGACAAGAACAATATCCAAGATGTTGTCAGCCCTAGTGGGGGCGTTGACAATTTGGGTCAATTGATGTGTTGTAGTAAAGGTGATGAACTCCTTGTCTATCTTTTTAGGAGAGGAGAGTGTACGCCAGCAAATAGAAGGAAAATTAAAATCTCCGAGGCAATAGCATGGGAAATTGCAAGAGAGGAGGTCACTCAGGGAATTGATGAGAAGAGCGGTGTTCGGGTCACTACATGATGGGGGCCGATAAGCTAAAATGAATCGCGATGACGATCCATCTTCATGGTGGACGTCGATCGCAAGAAGCTCAAAGGATCCAGGATGAGACAGCGATAAGGTAATGTGAGCCTTAATTGAGTCATTGACGATAATGGCTACACCACCGCCTCGTTTTTTGATGCGGTCTTGACGGAAACAGGAATAGCCAGAAACCTCATTGATGAGATTGGAGCTGGTGAAAGAATCCTTCAGCCAGGTTTCGACAATAAAAATCATTGCGTATTTGTTGGAACTGATTTCGTTTATGAGGGCAAGTCTGTTGGATACTAATGATCGGGCGTTGTAGAACAGTGCTTGTATCTTATGTTCAGGGTTGGAAGACGAGGGCTGAGTAGATAGAGGAGATGACGTTACGCGTGGTTGAAGATACGGAGGAAAAGGAGGCGTGAGGAGATAGGGAAGAGTTTCATCACTGGGGTTGGAGAGCCTTACGGAACTTAGAGGTTTTTTGAACGCAGGGCGTCTTGGTGGGTAGAGGAAAGAGCTGGAGAAGGAGTTGGTGTAGGCTGGTGGGGAGCAGAAGACTGATTTTTGTACTTATTGTACCTATTTTTCTCAAAGCGAATTTTGCGTTCTGAGGCTAGGCGGTCACGGACTTCTTTCGGTAGCGATTTTCTTACATAAATTTTGGAAAAGCAGGAGTTTGAAAGTGCTCCCTTGACTCTGGAGCAATCGTACAGAGAAGAAGCACCTCTAGAGTTGGAAAATATCACCTTTAGTAGTGGCGGTTTTGCTCTTCCCCTTTGGTTGCCCATCCTGAAGGTGGAGACCGGTATAGCATCGATACTGAGTAGGCGACAGAGATCAAGAATACTGTTGTAGTCATCAACGGGGCTGAAAGATTCAGATTTCTTGAGAAACGGAAAATTTTCAATGACGAGAGATCGAGGTCTCTCAACGGTCTCGGCTATTTCCTTACATAACGAGGAGTTTCTAGGAAGATTAACCAAATGTTCTTGAACAAGGTTTGCCACCTTGACTTCAGTTTCTTTTTCGTTCGCCTTGGCCTGCTTAAAAGATTTAGCATCGATCTCGCTTCTCAGTTTCACTATTTCAGATCTCATCGATTTGTTGTCCCTAATAAGACAAGAAACCAAGTTATGGATACTGTTTAGTGCACTGAGGAGCGATTGATCCTGGCATACCTTGAGATTGTCCAGCTGTTGAGTGTAATCGGCAAGAGCAGCAGAAATGTCGAGTGGGTGAACGAGCTCCGATGGTGGAACGACGGACATGCGTTTTGCAGCGGACATGATTGGCGAGGAAGGGGGACGTTTTGAAGTTGTAGTTGTGCTCTTCAGCTTTTCGGCGTAGGTGGCAGACGGGGGAGTGGTGAAATAGGGAGAGGATGACATTAGGTCACGTTCCTCCATGGTCAAAGATAGACGAATGGTCAAAGATAGACGAATGATCAAAGATAGACGAATGGTCAAAGATAGACGAATGGTCAAAGATAGACGAATGGTCAAAGATAGACGAATGGTCAAAGATAGACGAATGTGGTCAAAGATAGACGAATGATCAAAGATAGACGAATGTGGTCAAAGATAGACGAATGGTCAAAGATAGACGAATGGTCAAAGATAGACGAATGGTCAAAGATAGACGAATGGTCAAAGATAGACGAATGGTCAAAGATAGACGAATGGTCAAAGATAGACGAATTCACATTCGCCGTACTGGTACATTTAGGTTTACGCTTTCTCATTTTAGTTGAAAATTGGGGGACCAAATGGAATACTTCGGGCTTTTTCTTTACTATATTCAAACAACTATTTTCCTCTTTTCAGATTAAAATCATCCTCGACACGTTGAAATCGAACGAAGTGAATATGAGCAAAGTAATGATCGGACTCAACTGGTATGGACACGAAAGTAGCAAGGTTAGGAAGGACTCTATCCTGGCCAACGGATTCCTGGACAAGCTGAACGACTGCGATTACGATCTTCAATGGGACGAAGATTCTCAGGAACACTATTTTCTAACAAAGTGAGATTTTTTCATTGGAAAAAGATGAATGGAATTTTAAGAGACGGATCAACAGTCTACTATCCAACGGTAACATCCTTGGAGCTGAGAATAAACCTCGCTTCTGACTTCGGTGTCGGATTCGGTATTTGGGACTATAGTCAAGGTCTGAACAGCTTCTGCCAAGTATTTTAGGAGCTTGTTTTCTGTTCAACCTACTTTTAAACTTTTAATTCTTTCCTTCCGTCTTCTTCGTTAATCTTTGTAATTTTTTTAAAAGTATTTTTCTTCAGTATTATTTGTTATTACTTAATTAACTGTTTGTGTATATCCATTTAATACATGAAATTTTATGACTTTTCATGATTGGCAAATGTGATTCACATGAACAAAATTGAGGAATTGTGAGAATAGTCATCAATATATGGGATTATTTACAGAGAAAATGAAGTTTGAGGAATGGAAAATTTTAAATGTTTTGGTTGACTACGAGTTCGCGAAGTGAGGCGACAATAGACTGACTGAGGTCAGAGTGAAGACCGTTCACCTGAAGGAACCAATGAGAAATGATTTTAGATTTAACAATTTTGAAAAAACAAGAAAAAAAAAGAAAAATCGCCTTTATATCATTATCTTTCAAAAAGGACGTTGATAAATTTCACTTTCGACCAACTTTTAATTTAAAAAATACCTTGAATAGATCATCAAGTAGAACTGGGTTCATGATATGAGTGAAGACATGCTCCAAACGCAGTGTGGACTTGTCAGACAAGTTCAGCGTGACCTTTAAAAAATACTTACACTACAAAAAGATGGGCTGAACCGGGGATTGAACCCGGGACCTCTCGCACCCAAAGCGAGAATCATACCACTAGACCATTCAGCCGACAGATCGTTTTCGAAAGCGTGAAAATGAAAGCTGAGAATTTCCGATTAGAAAAGAACTTTATCTCCGATCTTTTCTTATCTTGAATAAGCTTTGTCCATTTTCGAAATTTCTGTCGGCTGAATGGTCTAGTGGTATGATTCTCGCTTTGGGTGCGAGAGGTCCCGGGTTCAATCCCCGGTTCAGCCCATCTTTTTGACACAATTTTGAGTATGGTTGTCATTTGACTAGTTCTCAACATTAAATGTACCAGTCAGAGTTGCACGGAATTCCGACTTCCGTGAAAAAATTTCACTTCCGACTTCCGTGAAAAATTTCACTTCCGACTTCCGTTTAACAAATTCTACTTCCGACTTCCGTTTAACAAATTCTACTTCCGACTTCCGTCAAAAAATTTTTTTTCGTGAAAAATGACGAAAAACCGTGAAATCGTTTGTATTCAGTATGGAATTGACCTATCACCTGTTGAGAATGCACGAATATACAATATCTCTGGGTTTTTTCAACTTTTTTGCACTCCCGACTACCGTTGAAAAAATTCTACTTCCGACTTCCGCCCTTTTTTCACTTCCGACTTCCGACTTCCGTGAAAAAATTTCACTTCCGACTTCCGACTTCCGTGAAAAAAAATTCACTTCCGTCTTCCGACTTCCGTTTAAAAAATTCACTTCCGACTTCCGTTTTGAAAAATTTTACTTCCGTGCAACTCTGGTACCAGTGCGCCTTCACACTCGGCCCGCTGGTACATTTAGGTTTAGGCTTTCTCATTTCAGTTGAAAATTGTGGGACGAAATGGAATACTGGGCCCCTTGAGCGGTTGTGTTTCAGAAAACTCACAACTGGTTCTAGTGCCGCTTTCAGCTCTTCCAACTTCTCCAATAGATAAAATCTGTCATACGAATAGGTTACCTAAACGAAGGGTGAATGAGGGGTAAGGTAAGCACAAGACTCACATCGTGGAAGGAGAGAATGGTAAGTGCTAGTGACTTGAGTTTTTTGTTTGCGTCGGCTAACTTCTTCTTTTCTTCAGGCGAGAAACAACCATTGTGAGAGAGAATACCAACTTTGACCGTCAGTTTGATCATATTTTTACACACCTTAACATTTAATTTTCGTCAGTAAAGACCCTAACAGACCTTTTCAGCATCTTTCTTCTCATATTGAGTCTTCAACGCTCCACACAAATTGTCGAAAAGTCTGTCTGCGGCATCAGATAAGAAAATTTTCGATACATTTCTAAAATGCGCAATATGGTCGAAGTTACCAAAATTTCTCGATTTCGGCCACGCGGTTTTCATTTACTAATCAATTACCTATTTGACAGCTTGCTGGCAATCTTCTTCTGTGCTTTGATGGAAAGTGAAGTAGCGGAGAACACGCTTCCTAGAAAAATCTTCGTACATAACAATGAATAGTACAAAATAGTCAACCTCTCGTAAACATGACAACAATCTGGATGATAACAACTCACCTTGAACAACATCCTGACTGATGGTATTTGATACGTTCTGGAACACCTTCGATGTATATCTTTTCATCTAAAAAACGGGATCAGTTTAAAACGAATAGATGGTTGTTGTGTGGAAAACGAGTTACAATAAATCAAGAGAACTCGAGAGATTATCCATTTAATGGCGTAGCGGTTGGCAGTAGGGTTAAAACAGAGACTTTGAAAGTTGGCGCCAAAAACGATGAGAGAGTGCGCGGTCCACACCTTTGATCTACACCAAACATCAGTTTCTCGCCACGCATAAGCAGAACCGAAGAACTTTCAATTAAGTAATTAGGAGGAAAAGGACAAGATTCCGGAGTTTTATTTTTGTTTTTAGGAGAAGTAAAAATGAAAAAAACGGACCGATGTTACCAATCGATATCATAACTACAGTAACTGACGTGTTTAGCATGTAGATCAAATTACGAAAAACATTTTTTCTCTCTTTCTATTTTTCGTTTTTTTTCCTATTTGGTATCAGGCGCGATGTAAAAAAAAAAGTTGATCCAACTGCTTATGTAATGCTGTTAGATCTAACATATGGTAAAATTTCCAGTCATAAGTGTCAAATCTCGAACCATTTTAGATTTTTGTTTCAATTTCGTACTGAATTTCATTTTTTCCCGCAGTTCGCACTCACTTCTGTAACGTAGAAGTACACTGTGTAAAGAAATAATAGCAAACGCAACTTTTTCTGAAATAACTCGACAAATTTAGAGAATCATGAAAACTTCAAGAACAAAAGTTGTTAAGAACACTAAACCACAACGTTTCTGAAAAATTCATCCAGATTCTTCAATAGTTTCCAGAGTTAGATCAGAGAGATACAGAAAGAGGAAAATAGAGTGTAAAGAAATAATAGCAAATCCTGATTTTTCTCTGGAATCCTACAAAATCAAGACCGATTGATCACTTTTTTGGCATTTTATGATGGATGATGATTAACTAAAGGTCAGAAAATCGAAAAAAATTCAGATATGATTTTTCCTAGAGTTAGCTGGCTGGAAAGCAGAAACTACATTTTTTAAATTCCGACGCGCTGAAAAAACTTTTTTGACTGCTTTGAACTGTCAAAAACCATTATAAAGCTCAGTTTCACAATTTTTCTGTAGAATCGACACCATCAGAGCACTCTACTACACCAAAATTAACGATATTCTTAGCTACGCAGTCTATCCTCAAAGTTTAGTGCGTGTTCTGGGACCCACAGTACTGCTCAAAAATGAAAAAAATTAAATGTACAACAGTTAAATGATATGAAGAGTACTTGAGAAAACGAATCAGTGAAGTTTAAAGCTTCAGACGGTATTAACACCATTTTATGAACGGTGTCATACGGAACCCTTTAAAATGGCTTGAAAGATGCCATTTATTACTCCCTATTCCTTACCTTCCGTATTGTTCCGTTTTCAGCCTGCGAGAGTTGATGAAAATGCACTTTCAAAAACTCAACAATGTCTTCGTACCATTTAAATGTCGTAAAATTGATTTTTTTTTCATTTTTGAGCATTACTGTGGGTCCCGAACACGCACTGGCTTTGAGGATAGAGTGCGCAGCTAAGAATATCGTTAATTTCGGTGTAGTAGAGCGCTCTGATGGTGTCGATTCTACAGAAAATTTGTGAAACTGAGTTTTATAATGGTTTGTGACAGTTCCAAGCTGTCAAAAATGTTTTTTCAGCGCATCGGAATTAAAAAATGTAGTTCCTACTTTCCAGCCAGCTAACTCTAGGAAAAATCATATCTGAATTTTTTTTCGATTTTCTGACCTTTAGTTAGTCATCATCCATCATAAAATGCCAAAAAAGTGATCAATCGGTCTTGATTTTGTAGGATTCCAGAGAAAAATCAGGATTTGCTATTATTTCTTTACACTCTGTTTTTCGTCGTTCTGTATCTCTCTGATCTAACTCTGGAAACTATTGAAGAATCTGGATGAATTTTTCAGAAACGTTGTGGTTTAGTGTTCTTAACAACTTTTGTTCTTGAAGTTTTCATGATTCTCTAAATTTGTCGAGTTATTTCAGAAAAAGTTGCGTTTGCTATTATTTCTTTACACAGTGTATGTACATACCCAGTGGCTGTCCCAGTCCTGATTCGTGTTACGAAGAAATATAGTTCACAACTTTCAGTTTCAAAAGGGCTGAACCGGGGGACCTCTCGCACCTAAAGCGAGAATTTTACTACTAGACCATTAAGACAATGAATCTATTCTCTCAGGCACAGACAAAATTATATGGCTGAGATAAAGGTTGATCCTGATTTTTCAAAATCCGAACCTTTTTGCTTTGATTTTCACGTTTTCTGCAGGCTGAATGGTCTAGTAATATGATTTCCGCTTCGGGTGCGAGAGGGTCCCGTTCAGCCCATTTTTCATTCTTCAAAAATGTTTTTAGGTCGCAGGATCTCCATTTTCACAAGTCAGTTGTCTCTATGACCTTTTCCAGATATTTTTCATTCAGTTACATCCATATTCCTTGTGTTATCTTTCACAAATCTGAAAACTAAAAAATTTATCTCTAAGCATTATACAGGCTGAGTGGGGAAGATATTTTGCAATGTATAAGTTTTCTTTGGACAGTTCCAACTAATAGTTCGTCTCCACTTCTCACTGCAATCGATGAGGCTGTGACAAGACGACCGTCGTCGGCCAGAACTTCAGTGATTTCCCATTTCTTCCAGTCTTTTGAGAACTGGATTCTCAGAACCTGAAAGTGAATCATGAGCTAAAGATTCTCCCTTTCTCTGAGTATAATCGGTCGAGTGAATGTAATTTCAAACCTGAGAAGGTGCGATGTAGTCCTTATTCTGCGTGTCACCCAAATGTTGTGCTCCATCTTTCAGAACCGGGTGTGCACCCTGAAAAGGAACATAACATACGTTATGCGTTTTTCTAACTGAAGTGAAATGAGATAGGTGAAAAAAGTCAAGAAAAATATTTCTAGAACAGTTCTAATTAATTCTCCTGTTCAAATCTTAGCAGCTTGAGCGTGATTAAAAGTTCGTAGAAAAGATTTTGGAGACAAGAATGACGGTCCGACTTACGGTTAAGGAAATATTCCGAATTAAAATTGAATATATTGCAAAATTAGTGAATATATTTCATATTTACTAATTTTGCTGTGACCATTTCAACTTATCTCATTTTTTGTTTAGAGAAACCCACAGTCCACAAAACGTTGTCTTTCTCTATGTAGAAGTTGTCGGAAGCTGTCAACGCGGCAATCTCGACTAGAGGTGTCACAGTTTTTGCAGCCTAAAGTGTTACAATATTATTATTAAGGGTATAAAAGTTACATTATCCCAGTCATATACACCAATTATCTCGTGGTTTATGTGCGAAACGATCAGTTTCTTGTGGTCCCTCGAGAAGATTATTCCATTTGATGCTTTGTCTTTTGTCAGGAGAGATTTTGACTTCTGTAAGATTGTCTGTGACGCTTCTTGGGGAACACATTCTTGTTCGAAGTTATACTTTCCAAACATTTTACATGAATGGATTTCTGTCACTTTCCGTAGATTTTCTCAAAATCAATTTCAGTTTTGAACGGGCCTCTCAGATTTTTTTCTAACAAGAATTATCAGACAACTACTACGTACTCTCAATTCGGTCCTAAATGGGCGGTACTTCGATCGATGAAAAAATATTTTTGTACGACAGCGGCTGTAAGAAATTTTTCATGTACAACATGTGCTGAAAGAGGCTATTCACGTACATTATAGGCTTTAAGACGTTAATTGTGTTCGACATACGCTGCAACTCTACTCACTGTAACTACCGCACAAATGATTTTCCATAGTTGTAGGCATTCTCTCCATCATCTTAATGATTATACCTTTCCATCATGATAAACAAGACTGTCCAAGTTGGAGAACGTGAGAAGTTCAATAGCATTGGCCAGTATACTCTGTGCGCTTCCATCGTTCGACACCACAAACTCATTCTCCCCAATGGCCGCAACATCGTTTGGTCTGAAAATGTTGGGTTGAATGGCGTCGTAAATCGTCTCGATTCGTCTTGTTTGCAAGGTTAGAACCAGTTGACTGTGTGCGTATCAAGTGCCACGTGACTGGATACAGTATACCTGATGAACTTATCATCCTTCACTGTTTTCACATGGCGCAGACGGTTTCTCGTCTCGTCAAAATCGAAGATGATAATTGAATGATGGAACTTCTTGCTGTGATTGACGGCAAATAGTCGAATGGTTCCATCTTTCAGAATCCAGTGAGATAGTCCATGAGGATGGAAGTTGGCCTGAATTCGCTAGTTTTCTTTTCTCAAAATCAGCTCTTTCACTCATCGTTTTTAACTGAAAGTAAACTTCTCCTCAGTTTATAGTTACCCTCAATTTTTTCACGACTGCTAGCAAATTAGTAATGGCGATTTTTGAAAATATCTATTTTTCAATGAAAATTATCCATTTTCGCATCAAATTTTAAATTTAATCCAACCGAACGGATTTTGCTAGTTTTTATATTCGAACATGTCCTCAACGTGACCGTTTCGGCATTGATCATTTTTATTTCACATAAAGAGGTCACAAAGCAATTCTACTGGTAAAATAAGGACTCGTAAGTGCATGAATCCCTCACCTCGGCCTCTTTGTCCAATCCCTCTATTGGAATTCTAGACACTTTACCCGGTTGCTTGAAGTCGTAAAGGAAAATGTGACCGTCGTAGAGAACGTCGTTCTTCGGTAGGTAAACAAGGCCAGAACTGATAAATACAAGGCCACGATCTTCAATGAACGCAAAGTCTTCAGAACCGTTCTCTGTAGAATAAGTTGTGAGCTTCTGTGTTGTCTTATAATTCCTTTTCGATTCTGATGTAACATTTGGATTCGAAACTTTTTGAAAAGCGATGTCGCTGACATTTTCACTTTTTTGACATTTTTTGAAATTTTCACAACCGGTTCTATCATCTTTAGATCTCTCTCTCTCTCTCTCTCTCTCTCTCTCTCTCTCTCTCTCTCTCTCTCTCTCTCTCTCTCTCTCTCTCTCTCTCTCTCTCATAACAAAGGCTATTTGGTCAAACTGTCTTTCCGCAGGCATCATCTAAATGCATAATATCTAAATTGTCTAAACGCCATTCTATATAGGTTGTGTTGGTGCAGAGATTTGCATGAAGTTTATATATCCAACTGCGGCATGTGTTTTCTAGGTTGAAAATTTAAATGCGACTGTTTCGACAATGACCATTTTAACGTTACAGCTTCTCGAAGATAGTATTAGCTGTGAGAGAGCATGGAAACAGTTCACATAAAGCCATTATGAAAGTGCTCGGACCCACGCCGGTTCCTCTCTCGACATTCAATAATGAACGTGACCTCGCTTAGCGAAAACATTTGAAACGTTACGGTCAGTCGTTCCAAGTTTTTCCAGAGCAATTTGTCAACCCCGCAACGTAAGATCACAAAAAATTCGATTGACTTACCTATTCCGGGAACAGCTTTACACTCCCCTGGATAGTGATTGTAGACTCTCTTATTCACATCGAAAAAGAGTCTGAAAACATGAGTTGAGATCATTTTCTTCAATAACTGTTTTCCAAAAGCAAAATTAATAAGAAGTTTCAACTTTCATTCTCCAAATTCTGGAAAAAAAACTTCACTGTAAATATTGATAGTTTTAGAAATATCATGCCAAAACGCAAAATTCCATTCATCCTATCTGATCAATGAACCCCGTCTACCAAGCTCGTGCTGACAATTCAACCTCGTTGCTATGATGACAAAGCTAGAGTGGGAAAACTAACATGAGATCAACCACATATTGAAAGGCGAGGGCCAATAGAATAAGCCCAACTGCTTTGAGAAACATCTGAAAACCAAAAATATTTATGCACGATGAAGATATTGACAGTAACTAGGGGAATACCATGGCACAGGACTGGGCGCTAACTAGCGTGGACAAAAAAGTTTTGTAAGGTTATGGACGCGTGATAGATTAGGCTACGATAGGTACTAGCGAGGTTGTTCTTATCAAGTAAACATTTTTCGAAGGGCGTGTTACCGCAACAAAGATCAATCCATTAAAGAAATGATCATTGTTTTGACTTTTCAAAGAATACTTCGGAACTTGGCTAGAATACCTGAAAAGTCACGAACACAGATGGCAGAGTAATCACATTTCAATTTTCGAAACTCGGGAAATAAATAAAGTGAAGTTTGATAACTTATGAAGATTTCATCAGTTCTTATCGATTCCTAGTTGGTTCAATCTGAAAAAGACCATTAGTCTTTTTAAAAAAAACTCAACCAGTTTTCCATAGTTGACATTCGAATTTGATTTGATTAGATAAAGTTTGAAACATATTTTAAAGAATCATGTTTACAAACAATAGCAGTGTGTTTGGTCGGTTTGTGTTCAAAACAGAAACTATTTACACACGAACATGACTCTAATTTGTTTCGATTAAAACGTCATCTCTTAAAAATACAGAATGGAGAAAATTGAAAATTTTTAGAAATATTTCTGGAATAAATTGAACTAATTTCAATTTTCGATCACAAAAAGGTTCCCGGATTAATGTGAGATTTTTCGTTTCCAAATTTTTAAAATTTATTTTCATGTAAATGAAAAATGAGAAAACTGCAACAAGAACTCTTTTGATGAAAGTAAATACGAAGCAAAAACATACCATTGCGACTTCGTGTCGAGTTGAACGATGTATCCTTTCGACGCCATCACAGATCTTTTACGTACCCACACTGTGTAGCGAGCGAACCACGTTGTATGGAACCGTTTGTTATCACAACTTGTACAGAATTCCGAGAAAATTGAATCGGACGGGAATGGCAGAGGGTCGTTGTGAACGAGTAGTTGCACCTATAAATGAAGAAACATTATTTACCAACCAAATTGCAGTTCACGCTTTTTATTCCAGATTATCTTTTAAAGAAACCAGCAGTATATACGACTCCACTTCGTCCCCTCTCTTCTGTATAATTAAAATGTCCTGTGATGGAACGGTCACGTTGAGGACAAGTTTGAATCTCAGAAATTAGAAAATTCGTGACGCGCAGCGTGGTGTTGGATTTGAGTATGAATTTGAAATAGTTTTTTTCATTGTTATGTATCATTGTGTTAAGAAGAAAAATGATATATATTTTAAAATATTATTCGATTCATTTAAAAAAAACCTCATTTTCGTTTGCCAGCGCCTGCAGATCTGTTGGGACTTGACAACATCCATCGAGTCTTACATGGTTTACGCTCGGTTTGACATCAAAGTGCTGGATAACTTTCTGTAGTTGACGTTCGGTGAAATCCGAGACTCCGATTGACACAACTTGATTAGTTTCAACCAAATTAGCTGCGTACTTGTAGAGTGGTTCAATCAAGTTGAACCATCGGGTAAGCTCTTCCTCTTCTGATTCTCCATCGATGATAGCGACTTCTGGGAACGCAATAATCAATAGTTCCACGTCGTCTGTCTTCAATTCATCCTTCATACTGTTCAGAGCCTTTCCAATCTGCTCTGGTTTCCATTCAGATAGGAACACTTTCAAAGTTATCTTGATCTCCGCACGTTCGTAATTGTCTGCATGTTCTCTGTCACATAGCTGCAGCGTCGCGTCTTCTGAAAGTACTTTCTAAGAACTCTTGATCTTTTGGAAACTGTTACTTTTCCTTGATTATGAAACTGTTTCGAAAATCTGTCCTCTAATGTTTCGTCCTCATTTTCATTTTGATGCGCGAACGGAAAATAAACCTTCAAATACTGTAGTCAAAGGAGTAGATTGAAGCTGAAGGTTGATGCAAGCAGAAAGTTCTTCAGCGGAATTAGTGAATTTTCTCAGTTTCAGTTCAGTGTATGCATTCACGTTGCCAGTGTGAAGTCGGAAAGTTTTTAGTTTTCCCAGATTCTCTAGGAAAGTTTTGCAAGTGGTCGGCATCTGGAAATTGTGTGGTGACAAGAGTGGAGAACGCGTGATGACAAATGAAATGCATTCATGCACTCAGCAACGGAGAATCGATACGAAAAAAAAGAAAAAGAAAATTATGAAATAGAAATGTTTGAACGCGCGGGGAGTTAGATCCGCGATGGCTACTGTAGCAATGCACACTTTTCGATCGATAGAGAAAATCGCTTATTTTGCCATTCTCTCTTCCTTTATTTTCGAAGTTTTTCGTTTGTCTGCTATCACGAATGCGTGTGATACATATTTTGGTAATTATCTGAAGGTGATTACGAAGTTAAATAATGTTCGAATAGTTGTTGTTAGTACTTGTGTTTCATTATCTTCGTTTCTTGCATGTTTTAACAAAAATCCTCACCACAGCGTCGTAAGTATGTTTGCATTTTATGATGGCGTTGTTCACTTGCGAAGTAAGAAGAAAAGTTAACTTTTGACCCATTTCGAAATGTGCGTGTTTTTATATTGCATTTTGTATTCCTGCTCCGAACGAGTTCCTACTCCTACTCGTTAAATGGCTGACTCTGTGTTCTGTAAACGATTTTTTCATAAGGAAATCTAATTTCAGAAACGACATGGCTTGTGGGCTTGCACTCAAAAGACCTCATGAGTATGAATCTTATTTGGCCGAAGATGGTTTTGCGTCCGAAGCAAAAAGAGCAAGAACAACAGCACACTGTGCCCCATTCAGACCTCAAATGGGAACAATAGCAGCAAGTCTTCCGTCTACTAGTACTTTCGCCAAGCTCGCAAAGGTGAAATTTTGAAAAGTTGATTATTAAGAAAATATATGACGTCTGGACTCACCTTTTATTTACAGGGAGATGACAATTCTCCATTTGCATCTGTTTCGAGACAGAGTCTCCTTACTTCTTCTCAACTTGATGCGTATCTTCGCTCAGAGATCAAGAATCTTAGAAAGCGAAAACTCATTCCAAAAAGAACTTTGGCTGATTCGAGCAACGAAGAAAAATCAAACAAAGTCTACAGAACCAGTGGATCACCAGCACACGTGAGTCTCATTCCACGGTTTGAAAAGTATATATTGTTTTAGTCCGATTCCGATGGCGAGGGATTCTCCGCTTGCTCTTCTACGAAAAAGGATGTTCTGTATACAAAGCCGCAATTCAATCTTCGCGAAGTTCATATGATCTGCGAGAGACTATTGAACGAACAAGAAATGCGCCTTCGTCAAGAATACGAAGTTGCACTCACCAAAAAGCTCGAAGGTATGCTTTTATTGCTCTGTCATACGAAAAACTTATAACTTCTGTGCTAGTATTGCCGTTTTTCATCAATATCTCTATATAAATTCAAAGAAAATGAGGTACTCTATTTCACGTATCACACCGCGGCAAACGCAGTTGAAAAGTGTAAGCAAAGAAAGTCAATAGAGTAGATCAAATTTCGGTTACCGTAGTTCAAAAATTTTACTTTTCCCATTTTTTTCATCCCAGATTCAAAAATCGTAACGGGAAAATGTTTGAAGTAGGTAAAACTATCATTGGGAACAGTCTGCAACGTTCATTATGTCAATTAACACATATATTAAAGTTAAAAAAAAACACTTCCGAAAATGAAAGCGGAGGCCCGCAAAGCGGTTGCGAAGCGGTTTTATTGTCTTATCCCTTTGCCTAGGTGTGCGTATCTGAGTGAACTGTTTATACCGATATTCTCGTCTTTTGTTTATGCGTTTCAATAAGAGGAAAGAAGGAAAGTAATTTCAAAAGACTGTGTTGTCATACAAAGGAACGATGTATTCTTTTCGTATATACGTTTTTCATGTTATTACCGTCAAGTTTCATGAGAAACATTCGTACTCCTGGCGTTCGAAATAAAAATTCCATGGATGAAATGAGTCCATCAGTAAAACCTTTAATCAATGATGTTTCAGATCAACATGAGCAGTACGTCCAGTTTGCATCGGAGCAGTTCTCTCAGAAGGTTGTTGACTCTTGCTCAGATGACTACGCTTACTCCTATCTCTCTTGAACTAGTACAATTGTCAAGGTCATTCATAATATTTCCGCCTTCTCGAATAATTTCTCCAGCGATACATATTTTGTATCACAACCTTTAACTCGATAACAAAATTAGCTTAAAAACCAAAGTGATTTTAACCCATACGCGGTATTTCATGATAGAAATAGATTTACAAAATCTGGGTAGTTTCAACTTATCCATCACCTCAATTAAATTTTTTAAAAGGTCACGATCCCAAATTCCATCCTGTTTTGTATGAAATTTCTTCTATGAAATAAGCCCATCAATATTACTCTTATGTGTCACAGCGGAAAATCATTTTGAGCTCTAACTTTGTGATTTCGGGATTATTGAACAGCCTTTATTGATGTATTCATTGCCAACATTTTTGTTCATCGGAATAAAAATTGCCCAGAGTCACTTTTTGTTTCTGACAGTGTTGCTTCAGGTTACTCTATCTCGTATATCTCATGTTCATAAATAAATCGCTCAAACTGATCGTTGGTTGAATTTCATAGATGGAATATAATATTGGATTTTTTTAAAAAATGAGTTCGTCTCAAGTTGAAAGAGAAATTAGAATTTTATCACTTACGTGGAAATTAAGAAAAACAGATAATGGACATAGTGGGTTTGGTATCTGGCGGAAAGGACAGCTGCTACAACCTCATGTGCGCAGTGAGAGAAGGACATCGAATCGTAGCGTTGGCAAACCTGCATCCACCGAAAGACGGAAAGGAAGAACTCGACTCATACATGTACCAGAGTGTGGGAGCCGATGGTGTTGAGGTTTTTGAAAATCTTCTGAACTTCTTGATTCTCCTCTCTTTCAGCTATACGGACAAGCGATGGATGTTCCATTGTATAGAAGGGAAATCAGCGGGCGACCGGTCAATCAGGAGTTGACTTATGAGGTTATTTTCTACACTATGTTTTAATTCAAAATACATTAATAATAATGTTTTACTCCGTAAGGCGGAAAAAGGGTGAAATGTAAATAGAATTTTAAAAACCGCTAGAAGGGCAGATTTATCTGATTGATAGTTGGGAGGAGTAGCTGTTTGGGGAGAGTAGAATCTGAACACTGGTTTCATCAAAGGTATGAGTGAGAAAAGAACAGAAGGGTCAATAACTCTTTTTTCCTCCTCCTTGATAGATGAATTGTTGCCGAACAATGCACTGAGGCCGGCCATACCCCAGTCCTGAGAGTACGATCGACAGTGAGAAAAAAAAGAAAGAGAAAAAATAAAACGAAAAAGGTATTTGAGAAAGATATTTTATTTGATATTAACAATGAGAGATCGAGAAAAAATGTTTGAAAATACCGCTCAAAGTTATCATAAACTTGGTTTGTATCTACTGTTGTGTCTCCCGTATTCCATTTGAGTCACGGTTTTGCTAAGTAAATTTGTATTTCTGTTCGAAGGTTATTGAACTAGCTCAGTTGTGGTATAGTTATAGGTTTTGGTTAGTTTGTTACAAAAATTTTAAATAGTAAACTGATTAATTTTGCAGAAAACGACCGGAGATGAAGTAGAAGATTTGTACCTTCTATTGAAAGAGATCAAAGAGAAACATCCTACTGTTCAAGGTTTTGTTTGTTGAGAATCACCAACTACAGCAGGTCCCGTGTTCTAACTATCGTCTTCAGGAGTATCAGCAGGAGCGATTCTGTCAACGTTTCAGAAGAATCGAGTCGAAGAAATCTGCACACGGTTGGGTCTGACACCAATTTGCTACTTGTGGGAGCGCGAGCAGAGTGTGAGTTTTTTCTCAGATCTGGAGGAATTTTGTTCATATTCTGATTGCTCTATGTAAAAATATAAATAGACTATCATTTTTTCAAGAAAAATCACCCACAAGAAATGTACCGAGTAGAAATTGTTCGAGTTTCAGAAACATGGTGTCAATGCATAACTTTCTTCTCAACCCAAAATTACAGGAACTTCTACAGGAAATGATCGATAATGGTGTAGACGCCGTTCTCATCAAAGTAGCAGCGATCGGACTCGGTTCTCAGCATTTGGGAAAAACCCTGAAAGAGGTAAGATTTTAACTCAAATTGTGTGTGTGTGTGAACGGTTTGTGGCTTGTTTTTGACCTGCGCTCTGAATTTTATATCGTTTTCTGCTATTTTTGTCGTACTCTGAAATTTGTAAGTTCCAGTAGTTTTTGAAAGTATAATAATGTTATTTATGACAAAAAAAGTACAGAAACTGAGCGAATTCGAATGTTGATGTTCTTCAACAATTTTCAATGGAAAATCATTCATTACAAGTTTCAATTTCAGATGCAGCCACTTCTGACCGAACTCCAGAAAAAGTATGAAGTTCATCCGTGTGGAGAAGGGGGAGAGTATGAGACGTTTGTCCGAAACTGCCCCCTCTTCAAGAAGACAATTGTTATTGATGAAGTTAATGTGAGTTTTTACTTTTTTGCAATGTTACTCTAAAAATAAAATTTAAAAAAAACACAATTTAATTTGATGATTTATTCCTACATTGTTCACAGATTTATTCTATATTAACCCAATTTTGATTCAATACGACGTTTTTTTTTAACTTTTTTAAAAACTATACAGTGCTGTTTAATATTTTCTGTCATAGTCTGATTAGAATACTCTTCGTATTTCCTTTCAACCATGTTTTTTGCACTGACTCTAGTCATCAATGAAAATTGAAATAATCTGGAAATAATGTAGAATTAATCTAATAAACAAGGAAATGCTTCTGTATGTAATTTGAATGAGATTCTTTTATCATCAAAAAATCTGAATCAATCATAAATTGTTCTTTTTTATTTCGACTTTGCTCACTCTCAATGTCAAGGAAATCTTTTCCGATGTGCTTCTCCTAAGAAAATTCTCCTTTCAGATCGTCAAACACCAGGATGACCCTGTAGCGCCCGTCTCATATCTTCAACTGAAGAAGGTGCATTTGGAAGATAAGTAAGGTTCGGGATTTTTGTAGTTTTGAGAGTTCACAGATTTGTTGCAGAGTGACTTTCTCATTGATTCGATAGTTTTCCGTTGTTCTGTATACATGTATCGTATTCGAAGAAAGTCAATGTTTTTCAAGAATGAAGGGTCGATTCTTGTCAAAAAGACATGAGAACGACGGACAATTATCGAGTGAGATGATAGAAACCCTTGAGAGTTGTCCATTTTAGTAGGTACTCATTGAATCAGCCCACAGTTGCCCTGTTTTTGTTGTTGTACGTGACAGTAATTGTTCATCGTTCCGTCAAACTTTCTTGTTGTATTCCCCTCCTCCTTCTCTCGTTGAAGTTTTCTTGTTATGCCTATGAATGTTCGTGAGCTGTGGCCGACCGACAGTCGCGCCCCAAAGTGCCGTCCATCCATCAATCCGTGCACTTTTTTGTTGGCGTTCATCATTCTGAGAACGCATAGTTTAAGATTTTCGCTGACTCTCCGGTGAGCATTTGTATACATCGAGGATAGTTAGAGCATGAGGGAAACAGGTGATAACTTCTTCCCCCTAGAAAAGAGTTGTAGAGTGTCAATTTAGAGCAAAAATGAAACATTGGGTTCTGAAAGACGTCTGACTCCCGATTTCAAAGCTGAATCTCGAAGTGTGGATTTAGATATGCCCGTCTTTTGTCTGAAAATGTGCAACATACCCATTTTCCAACTTCATAAGTTTTGTGAGGAGAATACAGACCGCAGAAAGTACCGAGTTGTGTGACAGACTTGCTCGAAATATGCTCGCAGAATGGCATTTCGAGAGCTCACCAGACCAATTTTTGCTAGGCCAGGTTGGAAGTACAAGTTGGGACATGGGCTCAGCCTACGAGTAGTGGACACCTATGGTCGTTCAGGCAAGCGTCTTTTTCAATGCATTCTGCATATGAGCACGTTGAGATTCTTATTGAGTGAATTACGGTCGATTTCGGTAAATCTCGAAAGTATCAGTGCATAGGTCTCTTCTATGGATCCTCATCTTGAACGTTAAAGAGGTTCTCAAGTTGAATTCGAATCTTTTCTTGTTTCGAACTTTGCCGGAGACTTGCCAGCGACAATTCCACGTCGAAAGTCAAATCTGAAAGTCCAACCCGAGTACTGGATGGTGAACCCGTTACTCACACGTATCAGGTGATGCAACACCTCTGTTACTCACGGTCCCTGCTCGCCCTCTCAACTCGGACTCACAGAGGTCCAAAACATTTGTATTACACCGGCGATTGACTAGTCTTCTCGGTTTATCTTTCGGTCCCGCTACCAAATCGCCGCTGCCTCCTCCTCCTTCTCCGGCTGCTCTTCCTCCTCCTCCTCCTCCTCCCCTGACCTCTCAGCTCATCATCATCAGTCTTGGACGTTATAGCCTCGAGTCTGGCGGAATGATCTTCACTACAGGTAAGAGTTTCTTCTGTACATACCGTATTTCTCTAAGGATCCATGGCAGATCGCTTCTTTTCCTAGGTTTATGAAAGGTTGAAAGCCCAAGTTTGACTATCCGCGTAGCTACCAATAGGGAAGATCAACAAAAAACTTCCTAAGCCCAGAAAAGAGATGGTGGTCTTCGGCGGTTTTTGTTTCCTTAGATGGCATGATATTAGGCTCAAAAAGTTTTTGTCATGATTCATGAAGAAAAAAATACGATCAGGTTTTTGGAAATTACAAATCTTCAACTTCTATTTGTAGGTTTACTGTTAGCTCTATTCGCGTTCATATACGCTGAGGAGCCTCCAGTCACTGTCGTCGGAAACTTGGCTGTGGTCGCTTACCCGTTAACTCATGTCGGAACTCCGGATACTGTACTTATGGCCAAGATCAACAACTTGTGGTTGGTTGAGTAGACCGTTTGCTCTATTCTCTCTCTCTCTCTCTCTCTCTCTCTCTCTCTCTCTCTCTCTCTCTCTCTCTCTCTCTCTCTCTTTCTCTCTCTCTCTCTTTCTCTCTCTCTCTCTCTCTCTCTCTCTCTCTCTCTCTCTCTCTCTCTCTCTCTTTCTCGAGCCCCAGCAGTCATATTCACTCACGCAGTGGTCTCGTGTTGCGGGTTCGGAACTTATCTCTATCTGGCCACTTTTGAACTTCTCTCTCCTATGTCTTTATAAAGTAATTACCCCAATGGGAATTTAAATAGTCTCAAGAAAAAATAGTACTCGCGAAGAGGACGGGTGATTCGTCGAATAATAATATCTTCTTATAAGGTGCGGAACTCAGAAGCTCGGAGAAGACGTTCACGTCGAGTATGGAGAATTCACCCGTTTGAAGGATGGAAAGGTAAACTGACTGAACAGACCTTAACAATGAAACGGTTAAGGTCTTCGCTGGAACAGTGCAAGGAGGTAAAGTTTATCTCGAAGTCGGTGAAGCGCCGGTTACTGTAGCTGGAAAGTACCGTTGTGAAGTCCGAACGGTCGACAAGAAACTTCACACTGGGAATCTTATCATCTACCGTAAGATCTGACCCACGCTGGCTGGGAAAAGTTTGAATTTAGTGCCACCAGTACTCATTTTCGACAAGAGCGTCAAAACCACACAACTCCCAGACAACAAGCCACCACTAGTAAAAGGTAACATTACAGTTGGTGAAAATCAGAATAAATGTTTGAGGACCTGAACGAAGAGGCCTCGAAGGCGAAACGATGACTCTCGAATGCCCTGTTTACTCTTATCCAGAATCCATGGCTAGATGGGAGTTCAAAAACGAGCCGATCGGTAGGATCTTGTCGATATCTAGCGAGAAAAAGAACTTCAGCACCATCAGAGAATGTCACCTACGATGGAAACTCGCTCATCCTCAGTTCACTCAACCAACAACACGTTGGATCCTACAGATGTATCGCTGACAACACTTTCCCACTATTTGTCGACGGACCACTGGTTCCTCACCAGTTGTACTACGACCAAGAAGTCAGAATTTTATAATAACGCTTCTATTCCTCAAATGTCTTGCTTCAAATAAATCTTGTACACTAGTATTTGCGATCACAAACAGTAAAAACTGTACTAGCCAGAAATTAGTACAACTCACGACAACCTAACAATAGTCCAGAGGAGAAACTTCCCGTCAAATCAAGAACATTTGGAATTGAATAAACAAAAACACATTGTCCCACCCACATTCGACATCAAGAATTGCGTTGAGAAAGACAGTTCCATAGAAAAAAATTTTATTGGACAACAATAGAAAACAGGCTGCATCTGCCGTTGAGTTGACGAGTAGACGCTGGCTAGTGATCGATAGGGATGGAGAAGACGTCTACTTCTTTTGAGCTCTCCTCTTACGCTTCAGTCTGCGCATACGCTTCTTACGCCACTGAAAATTATAATTGAGTCGTAATCACTTTGTTCTGGATAAAAATATTTTGAATACTTTTTAAAAAATAAATAATAAGCTTGTTTGTTTACAAAAATAAAAAAATTACCTTTTCTCTCATTTTTGGTTCAAGTTCGAAGTAGTCCGAAGGACGGCAGCTACTGAAAATTATTCTTTAGAAGGGAGGAGTTAAGTTGTGATCGATAAAAGATGATGAGTCTCCAGGTGAAGCTGAAGAGAAGTAAAGAAGAAAGTGAAAAAGTTGAGGGAATGAATAAAAATATTTTTTAGGCCAGCTCACTCCTTCACCAACGCGAGTTTACGGGTCTCGCCACGCTCCGTATTTCGTTGGCAACTACCCGCCAGTTTGAATGACATTTTTTCTTTTTTTTTTTCAACTTTTATAGATCTCATTCACGGATGGCACGAGTTTTGGACGTTTCCGGTAAGCTTTTCCATATTAAAAAAATGAATTCAAGATTGATGTTGGTTTTTATTTTTCGGTAGACACTGAAAAATGCAATTTAACATATCGCCGTATCCACTTACTGTAGACATTTCTTTCATCTTCATTGCTTGTTGTAGCCATAGTTTTTGTAATTTTTTCATTTTTCATGTTATCACTGTGTGTTTATTAATGAGAAATCTTATTCAAAAGTGAAACATTACTACCTTCAGTTTGTTTTTACTTTGAGATTGGGTGAATTCATCGTTTTTTCCAAACGATGATCCTACTCGTTTCGTTATGTTTCTTCATCGAGGTTAAGCTCAGATCAAATCGCATTGGCAGTATTTGCATAACGCGACCAGGTGCAACCTCTGCGTGAGGCAGCATCCCACTTGTATTGGACGGATGATCCAGCTAGTTTGCTGTTTTTACCCAATGGCATTGCTCCGACACATTGTTATCTCACATGTCTATTCGGTTTTTCACACTATGATTTGTTTAAAAGTGTCAACAAAAGTTCGATACTTAATGCACAGATTTTCGAACTCAAAAGATTACCTTCTTTTTTTGTTTAAATTTTCGTCCGTCTTACTTGGATTACTTATAATTTTTGTTCTGCACATATTTCTCTCTCAGCAAAGACAGTTAGGCGCGTTGCGGTCAGTCGTTTCAGCAAATCTCGTACCGACACGAATAACGCAAAGGCGCCGCCGGGTTCCGATGACTTGTAATTGGCCATGAGTGTCGCGTATCCTTCTACCCATTTACCCTATGTTTATGCGTTCCACCTTTGTTTAGGTTTATCTCGTCAACCATCTAAATGGTGTGAACCCCGTGTGCGCATCTTACACTCGGAAAAAACCTGTTGCGTTCAAATTTTGAATTTGAAATAATTCTTTTCCTTAGCACTATACATACTTATCACTTCCTACGATTGGCACTGGTTCATTTAGACTTTCGAAAACGCCTTGATTTGAGATATTTATCACTTGTCGGATTCACACATTGTGGTACGCTCAAAACTATTCTTCTCAGAATAGTTGTAAATGGATTGTTTTAGGACAGTTTTGCCCTTAAGTAGACCTTACGCGCGTTGCGGTCAGCCGTTTTGGCCAATCTCACTCCAACACGTGTGTGGTTCCTACTCCCATCTCTAGGCGCGAACCTTGTGAACCCATTTTACACACGCACATACACACTCGGGAGGGCGAAAAACTAGGCAATAAATTTTGAACAGGCTGTCGTAAAGGACGCGTGCAGACACCTTTCCGAATATATATTCTTCTTACTGATTCAAGCTTGATTGCTCTCACACCCGCAACTGGAAGGAGAGAATAGAACAAAGGGTCAAGACAAAAGGTCCATACGCAAGAGGACTTTCTAGTATTCGTCGTCCTCGCCTTACATAATAGTCTTAGGGACTAATCTGGTGTCCTGCCAGATGCCGTCTTCCAACCAGGTGACGCACTTATAATGCAGTAGTATCATTTTGTTGTTGTGACCTCTAGTAACGAACACCACTGGTAGCGCGTGCGATCGTGTATAATTCTCTCTTTCTCTCTTCTTCCCGAGTCTGTCCATCACCGCCTGCTCACTGGTCCGACCCAATTTATCATGTCCATCCCCGTTTTTTACTATCCAACATGAGAATCGTAATAAGCGGCCGTTTGGCTACAGAAGTGATTATTCATAAACCAAGAGCACTTTATTACACTGACTGTACAGTTTGGTTCTCTCCTCTCCGGGCTCTAAATACAGCTTTTGTTCGGTCGTATCGTACGTATCTCCACTCTTTTTTTTTCGTCTTTTCTCTCTATATTCTGGGAATGTAGATACAAGTATAGACGTACATTGATTCTTTTTTTTAATTAAAAATTTTTAATTCCGTACAATTAAATAAATTTTGTGAAAAAAAAAGAAAAAAAATTGTCGAGTTCGAGAAAAAAAAGTCGATTAAATCCTCATCTAGTATCAGTTTAGTTAATCAAAAAATAAGCGACTGTACAATATGTTAGGATTTATTCGACTTTTTCCTTTCCGATTTGCAGTCTAAAACAGCTTGCAGCTCTCACTCAAACATTTGCCAGCCTTCTTCTTCATTTTTTGCAATCCAATCGCACCAAATGAAGTCAATTCTCAGCGGGATTCTCACGGTTGCGTAGACTCGTCCCGTTCATCTCATCTCACATCGGTCAGCCACACTACAAGTTGCATGTTTATCTCTACTAATTCTATCTCTCATCATTTCTTGGTCTCTTCAACCGACTTTAGGGAACTGAAACAGGAATCTAGTGAATTAGTGCGAAGTGGCCTCTCTTTTAATGAAACTGAAGTACTCGATACTAAAAACAGCGCATATGAGACCGAGTTTGAATTTCAAACCTAAAAAAGAACTATGGCGTGCAGGAACGTATGGTAAATTTGGGTTCAAAACTTGATTCGCATTTCCGCGCCAAAAGAGTATCAGATGAAGTTAGAAAAGATTCACAGCATATCTGCATATGAACGGTTTGAAAACCAACTGACGGGTTCTGATGCGGATCAAATTTTTAATCCATTCTAACCGCGTGCTGCTGCGCGGCATAGGGTTCTTGAAATTCAAACGTTCCGACCCTGAACGTACGGTCGAATTATATGTTTTTATGCGTATCGCAGGGTCAAAACGTCGACTCATCCTGTTTTAATGACATTACTTTCCGAATTTTTGAATATAAAAACCTAAAGTTGACTCTTGGCCATGTGCCAATAGAGATGTTGTCCTCATGCTGACACGTCTCGTCTCGAAGTAAAACGACCCTGTTTTTGTTGTCCCTTAGCCATATATAATTGAGCCGTGGAGGCTCAGAATTGGCGCCGCATGGTGGTCCGACGTCGTTGTCGACGCCCCACCCACCCACACATCACCACCGGCCACCAGGCCTCGAAACCCATTATTAAAAGGCATAATCCTATTTGTCCTTCACATTTCATTGCAATTGACTCGACGCTGTACACTAAAGTTTTTCCGCTTAAATAAGCTCAATTACCCCCTGTTCGTGTCAGCCATGTGAGCGTTGAGATTTAAGCCGAATAACAGGAAATACGTGGAACTGATCTAAAATAAGGTCTTTGACTCGAAAAAAAAAATGCGAAGTAATAGATTTTTATTCCTGTTCGTAGTATGTAGTTACAACGCTTCTTCGTGGCGTTTCCTTTTTTGATGTTTGAATCGTCAATGTCAAAACCATCACGTTGAGGAAGTGTTTGAATGTCAAAACTAGTAAAACTGTGCCGCGCAGTGGCTCGCGGTTGAATTGAATCTCGATGGGAATCTCCGCTTTGTCAGAAAATAATTGATGGCGTGTAGACCGTTTAGATGTCTATGAGTTGAGAACGAACCGCGGGGAGACCGTGTAACTAAATAGCCTTTTTCATCAGAAAGTGTACGCTTTTTGTTTTTTTTCTCGGAACGTCCTCACAATTCAATATCCAACCTATTTTTGACTATTAATAGGTGGTTTCCAGTATGAGCTAGTTGAAACGAGTAGCTCTTCAAACAAACACGTAATATAACTTGAATGTTGACTTTACGTCCTCATGTCGCTAGGGGAGAGAGAGAGATGTTCTCGTGTTTGCTCACACAGATGGTGAACTTTAATTTGCAACGTGTTGAAATTAAACCGATTGTGTTCTCTCACACTCTGCAAACAATGGGACAACTTGTCGTTAAATTGTCTCAAATTCATTTTGGTTTTATCGCCACAGTTTCTCGCCATCGCCAGAATTTTGAAAATTTATAGTTTAATTTTATGAATCACCTGAATTGAAAGCCGCGTATCAGCATGCTGAAGGTTTGAACACTCTTAAAAATTTCAAAGAAACTCAGAAAAAAGATAATGGTTCTAATTTTCACAAGATGTTGTTTGGCACTGATGCATCTAGGCTTAGGAATGGCCAAAATGGCTTGATTTGGTACTCTTTTTATTATTAGCTTTGTTTCATCCATATTAGGAGCACCTGTTCATATTTCTCGTTTTTTTTTTGAAATATGCAATCATAAAAAATTTTTTTTGAGCGCAAGAATTTTTTTTCACTTTTTTGTAATTTCTTCATTGTTTTTAACTAATTTTGAAAACATTACCTCCTGCTTCCGCTACCATGTAAGATAAAGAGGAAGGTTGAAGTGTGCCCGACGAACATGGACACGAGTACACTCTCATTAACATCTGTATGAGAGAGTGTGTACAATCGCTAGACGCAGGCGCGCGGCGAGAGAGTGTGTTGAGTAAAGAGCGAGCAGAGTCTCCATAGAAACTTTTGGTCTCATTCATGTTTTCGTTTGCCTGTTTTCTTTGAGACCATAACGGGTCTCCATATTGTCGTCGTCCGTTCGAGACCCAGCACAGCAGCAACGGATTAGCGGGTTTTAGTGAAGCGATGAAGCGGCACTTGCGCACACACTCACACACGCGCGCATAACTTTTTTGTCGCTCTCCCATAGTAGAAAGCCAGGAGGGGCTACTGGCGTTCCTCAGAGGACAGAATTAGCTGTTGCACTATGCAGGTCGTCCCTCTTCACATCCATCAAAACGAACGTTTTGTTCTCCTTCAAAGTGTCCGCGATGGGCTTGACGTTGTCATGGTTGGAGAGGTTATAATCGGAATGAGACACAGATTTTTTTTTAGTGTTTTTCACGATTTTTGGCATTTGGTAAAAGTATATTGTATGAACATGTAAAAACAACGTAAAACACATCTCGTTGCATCCCGCTTTTTACAAACGCGAAAAAATTAGTTACTTACTATGATCACCATCACCGTTCTTAAAGGCGGCCTTGTCGAATTGAAGTGACCAATACCCTAGCACGGTTGAATATCAAAACTTGAAAAACCCGTGACGCGCCAATTTCAAATCCGATGATGTTTTTGACGATGTTGCTTTCTATTTTCACTCTATTCTTTGTTCTTTTCAATTGAATTCTAATCTCATTCTCTCTTTCATTTCTTTTTGAATAGTTGCTCTCTCTCTCTCTCTCTCTCTCTCTCTCTCTCTCTCTCTCCCTCTCTCTCTGTTACCTAATTCCAGCAAAAAATAAATTCGTAGTGTCTCCTTCAAGAGAAACTTTGTCACAGCAAGTTGTGTAGAACGCTTGTTGTCATTGCCCGACTCTCGTTCTTCTTTTGCATTATGATTGAGAGCTACTGCGGGAAAAAAACGAGAGATGGGGGGGAGTCGGCTATGTGTATGTGTTTGGCTCTTTGATATGTCAATTCAAATGCGCATTTACTCGTCTCCGTCCGCCCTCAACACACTGCACAAACTTGCAGACAACCACAATCTTGTTTATTCCTCATATTTTCGGGTTTTCCCTTTTTGAAACACCATAATGTTCTCATATTTCGGCAGTCTTCTGTCCTCATGATCTGTTTGGTAGAAGACCAGGCAATTCTAGCTTTTCTAATGAAAACTCTTGAGCCGTAACTCCAAAACCCAGTCGATTCTGCAACTTTTGAGACCAGGTCTATCATCTCCTGCGTAGTCGAGAACCCTAGAACTCAGTCATAACTGTCAGTTAAAATCTTCGTTCCAACTATTTTTTGACACTTCTTGTGATTTTGGTCATGACTACCCCGGCATCTCTAGTAAAACATTTGTTCAGACATTCTAAAATTGGTTGGAGTCAGTAATCCCTGGTGATCTTTATTGTTCTATCTAGTCATCAGTGTTTTTTTTTCAATTTCCAAATCGTTTTTTATGGAAAGATAAATCTTCCCTCTCTTGAAATGTTTTCATAAAATTTAATATCCATTTTTCTACTCCTACATACCAACCTTTTCTTTTCAGACGCCCCAGACTCGATGGATCCAGATGCCGAGTTCAACTCGCTCACTACCCTTCACAATAGCGTGTTACAAGATATGAAGGTAATTTTCAATCGGTTTTTTAAAAAAAATCTTCCACTTTGTAATTGTGTCATCATCGAGGAATTAACGTACATCAGAGGTGCAGACAGTTCCAACTTCCGTTTGAAATTTTAGTTTTTCACAAAGTGATACTTCGAATTTGAGAAAAAGGCGATAAAGTCAGTATAATTCAGCTGAATAGAAATTTATGAGAAATATTGACAAAAAACCTACCATTTCACCTACCATTTCCCCGTTTTTGACGTTTTGTGAAAATTCCACTTCCGTACACTTCTACTGTACAGTAAAATCGAATGTTTGCCCTCACGAGAGTTTTCGAGAAAAACATTGGGATTTACACAAAAACAAACACACAACTTTGATCTACGCGCAAACGTACCTGCAATATTATTGAGAATAACCTGTCTCGAGTAGAAATATATTTTTTTCTGTGACATCAATTTGGAATTGAAAATCCCCCCTCCTCCATTTTTATTTCTCTTCAATTCAATTTGTATCCATGGCCTGTTCTCAGCTTGTAGGCGTCGGATCAAGATAGTCTGAGTTTTAGATAGTTGATCCGCGCGCTGCTGCGCGGCATCGTTTTTCCTAATTTACGTGTCTGCAACTAGCATCAATATTCCAGTTATCCTACGGCGGATGGGAGTCTGTCAGCCAGAAGGCAGCGAAGTTGGCAAACGCTCTTAAAGTGACCTCACAGTGTCTCTCAGCATTCGTCGACTCGGTGCAGTCAGTCAGCGACCATGCGAATAATCTCAAAGGTAATTTTCAATTTTTTGTCTAAAACCGGATTTCCATAAATTTACTGGGTATCCGACTTCACATTTATTCTTAAGTATTTAAAACTCAACTAGTCGACAAGATCTCAGAACATTCGTACTACATCTTGCACGGTCTTCGAGTCTTAAATCAAGAAAAAAAATGATAATTTTGTTCCGTAAGGTGGGTAAATATGAGACATATTTCTTATAAATAGGAAAAACATCGATGAGAGAGAATCTGGGTGCGGATAATAGAACGAATCTTGAATGATTTTTTTTCCGAGTTCATGATTTTATAAAGAAAGTTAGGAGAATACGTTGGAAACATAACGTTTAGACATAACGAGAAATTATAAGAAGAATAAAACATGAAAAGACGTTTGGGAAATAATTTAACTACTGCTGTTTAAAACTTTTACACAAATAGTTTAACCAGATCTCCAGATAAATTAAAAAGAACTGAATAGAAGTCGTGATAATGGTATAACTTCGATTTTAGTAGTTCATTCCGGATATTCAGAACACTTAATACGAAAAAGTGTACTGAATCGTTTCTATCAAGAATCATTTCCTTAAGAAAAGCTTACAAGGTGAAATTTTTTGGAATAATCAAGTTTAAACTTTGATCATATCTCAGCATTATACCTAACTAGTGCTTTGAACCTTACCGAAGCCTAAAATTTGAGGTGCCGACAAAGATAAATGAAAAAAATAATTCTTGATTCAAACGATTCAGTACACTTTTTCGTATTAAATATTCAGAACGATCTCACCCAGACAGGGCATGTCTGAAGTTCACTTTTCTCAATAAACTTGATTCAAACTTTCAGGAGCGTCACGAGACGTTGGTGCATGTGTGACAAGAGTTTGTATGCGTGAACGTGCATTGGAGAACCGTTTACGGTCATGGGCAGACGCTCTGAGCGATGAACTGAGTATCAGTCTGCAACAGCGACTCGCATACTGGAAGGCGAGAACGTCAGAGTTGGACAAGGCGACGAGCAAGCAAGTGAAGAAGGTGCGCGCGAGGAAAACTCGTCCGGACATCACGTCGATGGCAGAACACAGGGAGCTCTGCACCAAGGTGCTGCTCGAGCAAAGGAATCAACTTGCCTTCTTTGTCGGCACTCTGATGCCTGTCCTTGTAAGATTTTGAATCTACCAATTTTCGTGATTTATTCAAGTTTAAACCAAGAGTAATCTAATTTTAAAAAGTATATACTTTTTATATAATTTTCAGATTCAATCATCTATTCTGTTGAAAGATCAAATTTTCTCCTTTTTTTTCAAATCTCCAGTTTATTTTTATACCCTATTTTTGTTTTTTAAAAGGAAAAATGAATCAGAGTTACTTCAAACAATTTTTTGGATTATTCCAAACTTAATCTCGGTGCTAATGAAATTTTTTCAGAACGCCCAAATAAGTGTTCTGGACGAAGGAGCGCATATTCGACAGGTTGCAGAGAGTCTAGAAGAAACAATCAAAGTATGTTTTTGTTTTTTGCAAGCATGAAAAACGTCGTGCGCGTTACCATGAAAACCTCTATTTTAGGCTTAGGTTAGGGTTGGGTCAGCCTGTTCCCACCCTTGGGTTATCCCGAGCATAGTTTTCACGTTTGAGAAAACAGGATGCGTTTCAGTAACTGCCCGTAAACACTTTTGTCACTTGCAGCACGTTGATGCGCACAAACTCGTCTCGACCATCGTCAGCGACGTGGGCCAAGGAGCTGATAGTGCGTGGAAACAGTGTCTGAATATTGCCGGGCAGAAATGGAGGTAATTTTGTTTATGAAAAAAATAAAATTTTTCAAAAATTGATAAAAATGATGCATTTAAAGAGGAGTTCTCAGTCAGTTCAAACACCTTTCTTTGATAGACAAGAAATTGGCATTCGTATGACTTTATAATGAAAATCCTTTTTGATAACCTGATATTCCTAACATGAATATTGTAAAATTCCTAACATGAATATTGTAAAACTAAATTTCCCACAATTTTACTGGAATACAACAAACCTTCACTATTGATTTAACCATCTATCTCGTCGCTATCTTGGTTTTACCAGGGAATGCCACGAATACACACTAAAATTGTACATTCTGACTGGTCTCCTATGTTTTCAAATGTGCTGAAGATAATAGAACCGGTCTCAAAAGTTGCTTCATCGACCTGGTTTTTGAGTTCCGGTCGATGTCATTTTAACATGTGAATTTGGAAAAATCGCGTACACCCTCGTTTCTGCCCATCAACGCAAGGGTTAGTATAATAGTATTTTTGATCGGAGTAAAATTTCTAGAGAAAGACTCTTAAAAAGCAATTTAAGAAACTCGACGGACGGTTGTTCAGTGATGGGATCGGTCCGAGACCTCTCAACACGCGCGACTACACCGGCCAGCAATTTCTCTTCAGGTTTGCTATTAAATAATTCAAATTAACACTGAAACCATTGCAGAAGACAATGAACTCTGTGGAACCTTGACGAACAGTGGATTTTTGGCGTCAAGAGGTGTCTCGACGTCTAATTCGAGTCTCAGGTTATTTTATCAATTTTTTTCAAGATATTGTTATCATTATTCGACTTTCGCGAAAAATTATTTTATGGAGTTTCGTCAAAATATGATCGAAGGACAGCGGATAACAGTTAAAAAAAGAAGTGTGTTGAATCGTTCTGTGAACATTTCTCAAAGTTAATCTTTCCAGATGCCAAGAGCAATATCAAACGTCTCCGACCCAAAACGGTTTCGATAACGGTTCAAATTTTGGTGGTAAACCACCGCTTATGAGAAGGAACAGCGATAGAAGCTTGACACAGGTAACTTTGAATTTGAACTTTTTATTTTGATTTAACTTTTATGCTTGATAAAATCTTATATAGAAAACTAAAAAATTGCAAAAAAATTGATTTAGAAAAGTCGGTATAGGAAACATGAAGAAGTCGATAAAAAAGTTCTTGAACAAAAAATCTTCTACAAAAATAAAAATGATACAAGTTTTTTCGCGACTAAAAGCTCATTTCAGTTTTCTATGGTATCAACTTCGGATTCACAAAGTACGTTCATGAATGGAAAAGATGTCAGGCAGAAACAGTCGCCGCCTAGTTATCAACAATATGTGATCAAAAACAGGTGAGATGTCAACCGAGACGAAATTGTCATTTTTCTTACTGTCAAGTTTACCTGCTTTTCCAAGACTTGGCTATTCACAAGTTGCTCTCTCTCTCTCTCTCTCTCTCTGTCTTTCCTACGCTTATCATGAAAGTACCACTATTGGCTGCAGATTGCAGATCGGAATTAGGACTTGATGTGGGATTTTATAATGTTCAAATCGCTGAAACTTGAGATACTCGATGTTCCGTTTATAAATTGTTGTTCTCAGACCGCCGGCACCACTCATGGTCTCGACGCGCACCCCTTCCACTCCACAGATGGAGCAGTCATCGTGCAGCAGCTCAGACGCTGCATCCTCATCTGCAATTCTCATTGCAGAGACCCTGCAGCAGATTGGTGAGATTTTGCATTATTGTACCGTTAAACAGCAAGAAAAATTTATCTGACGTCGATCGCAATCTTTTTGAACAGTGAAATAATCACTGTATTTTTAAAAGAGCATCAGAAGGGCAGAATTTTGATTTTGTGAGAAATAGACGAATTGAACTGCTTAAGAAGACATTTGAAATGTTTTAGATCAACTCGGAAGCGACCTAGACAGTTATTGCGCGGCAAACGACATGAGGGTTATCGAAAACCCTCGACAAGGTTTGTTTTATTTATTTACAATTGAAATTATATTATTCTTATTAACGGCATTCCTACAGAGATCAAATACGTTCAACCGCCTGTTCGAATGCGCAACGCGTCCGGATCGCGTCCACCGCCGCCCGTCAGACGCTCCAGCCAAATATCATCAGCAACTCCAAACGCACCTTCCATAGCTGAAGCGAGGATGAGCATGGCTTCAATGAGAAGTGAGATTTTTGAAAATCGTAAAAAAAAAACTGAAAAAAATTCATGAAAAAGTCATTAATTATAGTTTTTTTTTGAGAGATAACTTCCAAAAACATCCAATTTTCATGTTTTTTTGCCTAAACTGACAGTGTTTTTAACTGAAAATATAAATTGCAGAATCGTGTAGCGGATTTTTGGTAAACCTCATTCTCAAAAATTTTAACGGCGTTCGTAAACCCAAAAAATTAGAATAGTGTCTATTTTCGTCTGCGCTCTCCACCTTTTGCTCTCTCTCACTTAGCAGCGTGAACAGAATGCTGTAGGACCATAACGTCTCTATTATATGTCGTTTTCTCAAAAAACAACTTGCAGGTAGTCAACAATCGCTCGACTCATCACACCTGTACGACCAAAGGAGCATAGTTTCCGGTGACTACAACCACCATCACCATCAACACCAAGCCGGTCGCGCACCAAGTGTCACATCATTCGGCCGCCAGCCAGCAGCAGCCAACTTACGATTTTAGCCGTTTCTTGTATCACAAAGTGTGAAATGCAGATCCCGCAGACGTTCATTTTTCCAAGCTTTGAAAAAAAAAACGTTTTGTTGAAAAATTTTATTCAGGAGAGTGAATCATTTTGTAGTATGTGCTCAGGCTTATGGATATCCCCAATTCAAGCCGTTCCCGCCATGTCCAAGGCTGAAAAAAGTAAAGTCTGCGGGCGTTTTACAATTTAGCCGTTTTGCATGATTTTTTCATACGGTTCGTGTTCTATTTCTCTCATCACTTGTAAATATAGTAAACCTCCACGTTTTATCCTCTTTTCCCCTCTTCTTTCTCTCAGCGGTGCTGTCCATTCTCAGTCACAGTGCAGTACAATGAATAAATTTCTCAGTTCTTAATTCCAAATTCTCGAAAAAGAAAAAACAATTGCGGGTCGAACACCCCAAGCAGAGATGTAGGTAAAGTGGAAAACCGATAAATTGGAATATATTTTCATTTACATAACAATAAATGCGTAAATCGGCTATTTGCTAAACTACACAATACGGTTAGGGGGCGGAGCCTATGAGCAGTGGTGGGAATTTCGAGAAAAAAATCAACGCTGTACACGTACACAACTGGTTCAACATTATGAGAAGTCGATGAGAGAAAGAAAAACTCCATAGAATCTGGCGACTGTGAGCAACATCATGGGTTTGACGAGTCTCGTATGGAGATTGCCAGGTCTTACATCAAATTTACCTGGTTTCGCCAGTTTTTCAGATTGGGGCGACAACAGGACGCGTGTTTGCCACGTGGTTGCCGTGATCCATAACTTTTGTCACCAAACGGCGACGTATCGACGACAAATCAATGATATCTTCATTCTTTTGTCGCCGTTACGTCGTCATATTGTGGCCTTTTTTGTAGGGAATATCGGATGGCGACAAAATGATCATGGTGTCTTCTTTTGAGACATACTCTAGGCAAACTTCAGTCCTGTTCTCATCCCACGAGTTATGGAAAACTGCTCGGATGCGAACGCTCAGAAAACCATGCAGAAATTTTGTAGAAGACACCATTGGTGGCAAAAATTCGCGCCAACGGTTACTTCCACAAAGATTCCAACTAAAATTGAGTTCCTAAATGACGAAAAAAGCAATGAAATAAATAGAGAAAATACTTGGATGGCAATCAGGTCGATACACGTAACATCTACGTTTCAGCTCAGACGGGGGAAGGGAGGCGATGAAAGCATGATTGAGCTATTGATGTAGCCAGTTTGTGTCTCGTTTGTGGTGAAAAGAGCGAGTGTGAAGCAAACTTGCTACATCAATGTTTAAAAGGTTGTAAATGACGAACAAAAAGGAGACTAGTGCTACTTCCTAACGACGAGAGGGAAAAGAAAAACAGACTTCACTCTTTTTCCAGCGAATCTTTCAGGTCTGATTCCGTCGTTGAACGCATGATTTGGTAGCTGAAATAATCTTTTTTATTTCCGTATTTGAAAAAACTAAAAGATTACACAGAATCGGATGTTTATCGAAAAATCTTGTTCTAGACATTTTGAATAGTTCGAAAGTCTTTCTTTTTATCCCACATATATCGCTAGAAGCATGGCCATTTTCAAACGCGCTCTAATCTCAATTTTGCAGAATGAGTACGGTAACTCTCACAACGAACAGTTAGATCTTTGTGGATTTGAATTATTATTCTTACTTTCAGTTCATTGAAATTAAAGGCGCATCATTTTATCGTTCTTGTGTTTCAAGGCGAAACTGCTACAGTACTAAGTAACCGATTTACGGAGGCCAGATTTTTTTACAGGTAGAGAAAGCTATGTGTATCTCGTTATGATTGAGTAAATACTATCAAACGAAACCTCATTCGGCAATTTCAAGGAATCACAACATTTCAACAGAAATACAGTTGGGATACAGTACAGCGCTGGTAAACTCAATCCGGGGATTGTTTTTTTTTCGGCAGCTAGGGCATGTTTTATTTCTTATTTTTTTCAAAATTTCAAAATCAATATTTTTCCTGTGGCGATTCACGCGACATTTACAGTAGCGTTCAAAAGTTTAGAAAGTTTTTATTTTCGGCCATAACTCTTGTCAAACCTCACCTATCGGTCTGATTTTTTGAATGGTAATACTTCAAACATTATTACATCTTATGTCAAAACGAATTCAAATCAGACCAAAAAAGAAAAAAAATAAAAAAATTTATTCTCAGACACTATGAAAAACACATTTTCCACAAACTCAAAAACATAATGGTAAACGGTTGTAACAATTCAAATCGATAAGGAATGAACATCAAAACACTATTAAAACCTTAATACTTAGTGGCATAACCAAAATTATCAATGACGGCTTTACATCTTCTCGGCATGCTCTCAATCAAGTTCTCCAACTTGACTCGCGGAATTTTTTTCCCCTCTTCTTGTAAAACCGCGTATTTTTGCGCGGCATTGGATGTGTAATGGCCGGAAACGCGTCTCTCGAGTTCTTCTCATAACTGCTCTATAGGGTTGAGGTCTGGAGACTGACTGGGCCACGGAAGAACATCGATAACCTCATCCTGGAGACATTCGCGAACAAGACGGCTAGTGTGTTTCGGGTCGTTATCTTGTTGAAACACCCAACCAATCGGCATGTTGGCACCAGCAAATGGTACAAGAACATTTACAATAATATCCTTGTAGTCATTGGCATTCATTTTGCCCTGAATCCAGTGCAATGGGCCAACGCCGTCGTAACTAAACGAACCCCACAACATGACGCTACCGCCACCGTGCTTCATCGTGGGCAATTGGTACCTAGAACTGAACCGGCTGTTGATTGGCCTTCTGACATACTTAATGCCATCGGAACCAAACAAACAAAACTTACTTTCATCGGAAAAAAGGATTTTCCTCCAGTCGTGGACGGTCCAGCTCAAATGGTCTTTTGCCCACTCAACTCTAGCCTTTCTGTTTTTCTCAGAAATCATTGGCTTCTTACAAGGACGTCTTCCAAATAACCCAGCAGCTCTTAGACGACGTTTGACTGTAGAAACAGAGACTCTGGCAACGTTTCCAGCGACCATATCCTTCTTGATGTCTTCTCCGGTCAGACGCGGATTGAGACGTGAATGGCGAACAATCAGTGCGTCGTCTCTTGCTGTCGTCTTCCGTGGCCGTCCTGATCTTGGCAACACTCCAAAAACTCCAAACTTTCGGAATCTTTTCAAAATTCGGGATACAGTGGTTTCGTGAACTTGAAATACTCGTGCAACTTGATTCTGTCGTATTCCTGACAGGACAGCATCGATGATCAGTTTCTGCTGGTCGGTGGGCACTTCTTTTCCTTTTCCCATTACTTAAAAAGTATTGTTAGTAGTATAGAAAGAAAAAAGTACAAAAAATCGGGAAAAAACCTTCAAAAAAAATTAAAAAAAAGAAAGTGAAAAATCAGTTCAAAAGTCGCGGTTTCGTAAAAACGCTGTAGATCAAAATGTAGCTACAGTAATCCTGATTTTTTTCAAAATTAGATTTCTCATGAGTTGATGTGTTCTCCGACAAAAAATCATGTCGATTGGTTAAGTTTGACAAGAGTTATGACCAAAAATAAAAACTTTCTAAACTTTTGAACGCTACTGTATATCACAATGACGCCACTCGGAATATTTTATCGATATATATTTCTAAAAACAAAATATGAAGAAAGTTAATGTTCACACTCCAACTATTTTCTCCAACGACAAACTGTCTTTTTCTCAAAAGTATCAAAACGAACTTGAACAATTCTTCTGTTCTCTCCGCCTGTCGGATCGCCGCTTGCCTGTCCGCTTCTTGTTCCGCTTTCCGCCTTTGGATTTCCTCCTCTTCCAACTTCTTTCTCTTCTCTGCAACATTCACGTTGTTACTGTATCGTTGACTACAGTATCCACTCACCTTCCTCCAGCCTCTTCTTTTCTTCATCTCTCTTGACTCTGGACACGATGGCTGCAATCAGAGCCGCACCACGACCACTTCCATCACCGGTTTGAACAATTTTGAACTGAAATTGGAACATTTTTCATTTAATTGTGTTCTTTTCTCACATCCTGTCCTGGGTCCAACAGTTCGCGAACTTTTTCGGTCACCCAGTGGTTGAAGAATGGATGATACTTGTAGGTCGAACCATCGATCGCAACCAACATGAAGGGCTTTCGGACACGGTTCAAAACACATGCGATGGCTGAAAACACGAATAAAACGTAAGATCAACACGCATGACTCATCTATTATCTTGTAAGGTGTGGCGGAGACTCTGCGCACTCTTCTTACAATGCACTCTCTCACCAAGCGCCCGCATTTAGCGATCTTTCGTAAAGACGCAAAGAAGCAAAATTTCATTCCATATCCAAGTAAAACGAATAGAATCTTGTATAGTACATTTAATAAGAAGTTATCTCTCCGTGCTCCTATCAAATGCTAAAGCACGAAGGGAAATCATTTTTGCTCTGTTGAAATGTTTTGAAATCTTGAACTGAAAAATTACCAGCAGCAGCCAAGTTGGCACTTCTTCTCGACACCACTACACAGACTTCTCTGAGCAGTAGCATGTCGGTGAATGTGAAGTCTTCGATACCAAGTTCGTCCATAATCTGTCGAGTATTCAGATACGATCCACAATCGTCACTGAAACAGATCTCTTGTGCTGACTATTTTGAACCTCACAACAGAGGCGTTTTTTTTTTCAAAACGTTTCGCTTCGTTCAAAACATGATGTCAAAATATTTTTAACTTTCAAAAAATGCTCTAAATAAAAACAGAAGTACTATTCATTTCCAAAAATGTTTTTTTTTTCAAATGAGAATTTCTTCATTCTACTTGTGTTTGAAGAACCCATTATAACTTCGTTCAATACAATCGACTCATCACATTTTTTGTCAAAGATAACATGTGTTCTTCGAGCAATCTGCTCGCATCACAGTTCATAGTGGTCTCAACATTTTTTATCAGACACTCAAAAATTTCCTTTTTCCCAAGTTGGAACATATTTTAAAAGACAGTAAATCTTACTGTAAAATTTCAGAGATGTATTTGGTAGGGAAAGCGTTCTCGGTTCTCAACAGTCTTGATCCCTTTCCGTTGAAAATGACCTTTAATGTTGAATATTTGGGGGATATAGAGGTAAAAATACCTTGTTAGCACATAATCTTTCCAGGACCAACCTGACCAGCTCTCCCATGCACATTCCTGCGATGAGTTTGTCCAATCTAGAGAAATTTTGAAATACTTCAAATGGAAACCGTGAAAACTCACGAATTGACGCCAGGATGATCTGATTTGGAGTCAACAATCTTGTCATATCTCGTGAAAATGTATTCGGCTTCATTCCGATCTCCGAATCCTCCCCATTCAGTGTCGATGATCATCTACAGAAATCGTAAGGCGCAATTTTCAAGAAAGAACGAAACCTGCTTATGAGAATATGTCTCTGTGGCGTTTTCGAGTCCATGAATAATCTTCTTCGAGTCTTCCATGTACGACGCATTGGTTCCTGTACCGATGATAACTCCGAGATCGCACTTTCCTCCTGCTTCATAAGCAGCGGCGACCATCGTTCCGACTGTGTCGTTGATTAAAGCTACGATGTTAACTTTGACACGCTGAAAATGTGAAATAGTGATACAATGATTGGAACACTCACCCCATCTCTGGCAATCGCATCTTCCAGAAGTTGAACAACATCTTTACCGACACAGCCAGTTGCGGTAACGCCTTTTGTCCACCTGAAACATGTTTTGATTTTTTAAAATTGAATATTTGAAACCTCAGTAGAGTGGCTGAACGGAGTCCTGTTTGATCACAAGGGTAAGAGAAGGTAAAACCAACAGGAAGGTTTTCATCTTGGAGTTCTTTCTCGATCAGGAAATCAGAAAGGGCCTTGGCAATGTAGTCGAACAGCTGAAGAAAATATTTTGCGCGTGAAATTATGCGTTTTTGGTTGGAAGATACAGCGCAGATCTCACTCGTTAACTGACGCCTTCTTGTTTTATTTTCTTTTTTTTCAAATCAAACCTTTTCACCGGTTCCGTGCATCGCAGAATTAGGCATTCTTGTGTTGAACTGTTTGGTTCGCATAGGCTCTCCTGGTTCGATCTCCATGATCATGACTCTCAAGTTGGTACCTCCCAGGTCCATTGCCACAAACTTTCCTCTCTCTGAAATCAATCGTCACACAGTATTATCCGGAATCTCACCAGTTCCATTAGGAAGTTCAGGAACGAATGATGGTAACATAGCAATTGTTGAGCGATTCAAACCCGATTCCAAACCTCGATCCATGTTGTCCTAGAATTTTCTCAATAAAACGTAAATCCCAATCAGAAAACGAACCGACATGTGCGACATCATCCTTCTCAGTGTAGTGTTAGACAGTTTGAATTCAGCCATAACTGATTCGAGCTTAAATGGAAAGTTTTAATGTTTCAAGATGGCAAAAAACGAACCGAAATCGACTCTTCGTTGAGTTTTTTGACGACTTTTTGGATAGCCGTCCGAGGAGTGTCTTGCTTGTCTGGTTTTGCGTCCCTCCATTGTCTAAAAAGTTATTGTGGACATTTTCAAAAAGTACTCAATTTACCTGTATCTAATGGCCAATTCCAGCGATCCCAACATGGTGTGAGTCTGAGAAGGTCAGTTATCGAGAAAAAGAGGAATGGAGTGTAGGTTTTACGAGTATTGATAAGAAATAACTGAAGATGCAACAACTAATCAATCTTCTGTTTGTAGGATACAATATATAAAGTACGACAACAACAATGGGGGAATTTCCGTCGTCTGCGTGTGTCGGAAGACGGTTTTGTTTTAAATGATAAGACGATCGATGAGACGAGGATTTGATGTTCTCGCTTATCAATCAGAAAAGACCCCATTTGACCCACGTGAGAACGAAACCCGCCTGTCGGTCAAATATTTGTTTTAACTTCTTCTCGCAGACTTCGAGTTTGTTGTTAGGAAATGCGTTTAGACGTGGGATATTCACCGATAAATTTATTCTTTTTCCAACAGCCAATGTTTTCTTACGGAAAATGGATACGATCTGTTATAATTTGAAAATGTGTCCTCAACATGACCGTTTCCGCATTGGCTATTTTAATTTTACGAATTGGTAACTGTGTCGTAAAGAGCCCAACTTGGCTCGTTTACAGAGAAGTGAATTTACGAATTTGGAGGAAAATCTATGAATCATTCCGAATTTGGAAATATTTCCAATTCGAAAGTGAAAAAACTTGAGCGAACAAAATGATAAAAGTGAGAAGAGTGAGTGAGATGACGCAAGTATTTTGGGGTGGGGGACCTTCCTCGTCTCCGTCTCCAGCACATGCGGCTCAGCCTGAGGGGGCAATGTTTAAAGCATTTCTCGTCTTGTCTGCTCCCTCTTCTCTCTCTTCCACATCCCACGTGCTCCTCGCCTTTTCACCCCAGTCGAACATTTTCTCACTAGAGAGAGAAAGAGAGACGGAGACATCAACTTTGCGCATATCACGTTTTGCTGAAGTGGAATGAAACGAAGAGGAACAATTCCAAACTCTGTAGTTCTAGTGTGGCAGGCACGTGGCATTATTGTGTCAACTTTGCGTCCGCCCATCCGTGGAATGAAGACTAGCTGCCAGCTATGGCTCTGATTGTGTCCGACACGTGTCTAGATTGTGGCTCTTCTACGAGTGTGTTGCCATGTGCTCAAATCTTGGTGGAGAGATCATTTCCCCTTTTTTGAATGCTATCAACTTCGCTTGAAGATATTTCTTCATTCAAAATGTCGAATACGATCGAACTTGAGATGAATATGTGGATAAAAACAACTGACATGACAGTTTATTGAAAAAATCAGATAACAAAAACATCGAGGTTCGAGATATAGGAATAAAAATCACATGTTTTACACAGCCTACCAGTAAGAGTAGCAATTTTAATTCAAAGGGTGTGTAACAAAAAATAAAAAGAAGAAACGGAGGAGTGAAAATTATAAGAAGAAACGAGCTAAAAACACGTATTTCGAGACGAATTATTAGATAAAATTTGGTGGTACAGATACATACTTTATGGTGAACTTGATTACTTGGTGGGTGTATCAGAAAATGGTGTCTCTGTACTGTCCTGCCGGTAAATTGTTCTGTTGACTCCGTTGGTTGTTCGCTGGTTTCGGTCGGTTTGTGTGAGGTCCGCCACGAGCTACTGTTAACTCGAAGTGAGATTCCTGAAAAGTAAGATGAACATTCCTTTTTTTCACCTCGTGCGGATTGGAGGGTGCCAGACGAAAATAGATATTACTGTATTTTCTGTAGGTTTACGAGCGCTTTCTACCCCTTAGGGAAATTCAAACAAAAACTATTTCTATTTCTGTTCTCATGAAAATTCGAAAGCAGTAACTTTCAAATTCAAGATGAATTAGATTTACAATAATAGTTTTATAAGTAGTTTTCAACATGTTTTCTTATTGCATCAACTTCAGAGAAACCATTTGAATGGCATCCCATCCTTATGAGAATCTTATACTTCAACATGAAATTCAAAAATTACCTTGATAGTTTTCATCAAATCCTCAACATTCGCGTTAGGCCTTGGGTCTTTGAAGAACCAATCATGATAAATTGCTTCTTCGGCTTCGAATCGATTTGACGGGTCCATAGTCAGTAACTTGTCGATCAGTGCGAGGGCACAATCGTCCTGAATAATATAATTTAGTTTGTAAGTTTGTCTGAAAATCCCTTTTTTGCATAAAATCTTCCAAAACTTATTTTTTTTCTCACATAAAAACTACTTTCACATTCTGAAGACACTTCAAAGACAAACCTTGATGACTTCTCCAAGTTTCTTGACAAGAATCCTTGGATGTCCTTGTGGCAGTTCCATCTGTGAAAAGTATGGAAGCTTCTCGACCGTCGGCCAGCACTGAAAAACAAATTCATGAATTAAAATTTTCGTCTAGTTGATTCGTTCTTTGAATTTCAGAATTTAATTCATCGCTCAACAATGTTGTTGAAGTTGAAAACCATAGTCAAGAAATTTTCTGTTTCATTCCAGATTTATTAAAGGTTTTGTTGAATCGTGAATTTCGTAAACAGCGCTGATGTCTACTATTCTTTCAAAAAAAAAAAAGACCCGGCGGATAACTGAAAAAACTGATTTTACAAAGACATTTTTTTTGTTTTTTTCCTCTTCCCTTTCGGGAATACACTTTCAACGTATTTTAATCTGATACTTATAAACAACTTACTTCTCTGTTTATCGACCCGCAAAGCCTAGAAATGTTTAGTAGCTGGTTCTGTTCCGTATCTCCCTGAAAATTCCAAAGTTTCATTAGAGATCTGGTTGAATTGTTGAAAATCAGCTTGAACATTGAAAAGAAGCAAAATTTACCTGCATTATAGGTAACCGTGTCCACATTTCAGCCATTATACATCCTGCTCCCCAAACATCAATTTTTGTTGTGTATTGACGTTCTCCTGAACAATCGAGAATTTAAATCAACCGCAACACGACCGCTTTGCGTACGTCTGACATATCCCTCCGCAGCTTTTAAGTATTCAAAGTCTAACACATTCCACACACTGTCTCGCCGCGTTTCCGCCTCGCTCTAACACGCAAATTTAACTTTTCATTTTTGTGTGGAATATTCGAACTTTCTGATTTTGTGTATAAAATGTGTTCAGGGCATTCAAAACTATTTTGAACACTCGATAAGCCATACAAATGTGAAAAAAAGTGCAGTTAATCATTGAAAACGAAAAGTTCTCCGATACAATAAAAAGAAAACATCGACCAGAAACGTAAACCTACACAAAAAACTCTCTAACCGCGAATTCTCTCTGTGTTTTCACATTTTCGCAGCTGTTCTCCCCTCAGCGCATAATTGGCTTCTTCAATATATTATAAAACATACCCAAAAGCAATTCTGGAGGCCTGTACCATAAAGTCACAACACGGTTTGTGTACGAAGCTGGTGGACTTGCTAAAATTTATTTACTGAAGTTTTTTTAAATTTATAGCTCAGATGAAAAATCATAGTTCTTTTGTTATTTCATATTCAGCAAAAAATGGGTTAGCTTCTTGAAGTTGAAAAAAATAAATTGTGAAAATCTATATCAAAGCTCTCCATGAAAATAAAATTGTTGAAATCATTTTTTTGAAACTTACATTTGATGAAGGGTCGTGCTAGTCCAAAATCAGCAAGTTTCAGATAACCTTCTTTCGAAATGAGAACATTCGCGGCTTTCATATCTCTGTGTAGAATTTGAACTTTGTGTAGCTTCATCAATCCTTCCAAAAGATGCTGGAAATGTATATAAGTGACTGTTATGTTCATTGAATGAGCGAATTCGATTTTTAATTCAATTCTGTAAAAATCACCTTCATCATAGTTTTGATGTGGACCGGTTGCAATCGAACGTTTCTGTTTTTTAGAAGTCCTGCCAGGTCATGTTCACAAAACGCGAAGACGATGTAGAAGGTCGTTTTGTCTCGTATGGAATCTCGATTCGCTGAAACATTATAATCATCGGAATTGTTCCATAAAAACGATTACTGGCACAAGAAAACAATGGTAAGAAGAACTTACAACTACAAACTTCAATAATCTCCGTGATATTCTTGTGCTTCAACTGTTGGAGCATCTTAACTTCTCGCAAGGCTGTGATCGGAAATCCTTCCTTTTCGTTTTCCATTAAAATTTTCTTCAAAGCGACCAACTTTCCTGTCTTTTTGCATCTCGCTTTGAATACTTCTCTGGAAATAATTTTGAATGGAAAACAGGGGAAGTGATGTTACCCAAAGGTTCCTTGACCAATCTTGAGAAGCTTTTCGTAATGACTAACATCGTTGATATACGGATATTGGAAGTTGTCAAGGTAAGCAGATAGCTCTCGCATTGTCTGAAGAAAAAGAATAAAGACAAACATACTTCTCATTGATAATATTTCCGAGAGCAGGTAAAAGTGAATAGAAATGTCACTGATTAAACACGCGTTAAAATGAAAACGAACCCTCTGGAAATTCATTTGTTCCATCATTTCCGGAGGTGGAGCAAGTGCTGGTGCTGCTTGTTGATGACCATTTCTGTGACCGTTGGAACTTCCACTGGAAATAAATGATTGGAAACAAAATGAATTATAAACAAACCTTGATTGCCTATGATGCATCATTTGCTGTTGAGAAGATGAACTTGTCATCGTGGAATTTCCAGGTCTACTCATTCTGTAAATAATTGCGAATCATACTGAACTCATGGGAATGATCCAGATGATTCTCATGTCTTTTCCAACAACTTCCAGCATCTTTTTAAAGATTGCAATAAGTAAGAAAAAAACGAAAATTAATAAATTACGACTATTTGGACCGAAAGTTCATCACGAAGAATTGCAGACAAAACTATTGCATACGCGCAATATTTATTTTTCTTTTCTTTTCGAAGAAAATGGGTTCATAAAGACAGATAGAGAAGGAGAGAACGTTTAGGATGTATCAAAAAATGGATATGCTAACTGAATGGAATGTGTTACTTGTGATGGGCGGTGCTCCAGCGGCTGCCTTTCTTCCCAATGGCCGTTTATAGCCCCGAGGTGTCAAATTCCTTGGCACGATGGCGTGTGACCGGCGTCTATGTTACTGTAAATCAGGCTATAAGCTATTATAACATTGAGAAACTACCTGCTAACATTTCTCCTTATAGGAAGTCATCCACAGTCGCGAAAAGTATCCTGAACTATAAGATCCAGAAATTCACACTCCGGAGATTTGAATGATAAAGAAACCGATCGAAAACCAAATTCAGAACTTCATCACACTCGGAGATGGAATGTGAAGGATATCAGAATCTGCAATTCTCGATGAAACTGAACAAATAATTTGTTGTTTATTGACGACAAGAGGAGTCATGTCTGCATGTCACACTGAGGACTCACTCAGAATCATAATCGACGACATTCCTTCCCTCTTCATGTATTGTAGATTTATTCAGTGCCTAGAAGGCGTTGCGGCTCGCGAGAACTCCATGCAAACAAGAGATAGGGGTGGGAGTGTGTTATCAGAGCCTTGAGTCACTTGCCGTTTTTGGTGCCCACAACTTATAAACACATTTCGAATCATTCCGCTCGGGTTCTTCCCAATTTCCTCATAGATTTCAGTATGAAACCTCTAATACTCGTGGTACTGCTACTGCTGCCAGCAGTATCGTTTTCATCCGACCCGCCAATCCTTCACAAGGCATTCCTGATGTACCCGTCCAGTTTTGTCAACTTGACTGCCAACGACTGGAAGTTTGCCGGTAACTAATTAGATCAATCAGATTCCGTCTTATCATCATTTTATTATTATAACCCGACTTATTTACAACATACCATGTTTGCTCACAATTATCTAGTCGTCAAACAAAGTTACCACTACCACGTATGAGGGGGGGGGGGAATAATTGCGAAACCCGCGGATGGTCCGACACTCCCCAAAAAGCTGTTCAGAAGAGGAGAATCGTCTGTCAATCGCACTGAATGTGCATCAGAAGTCGCACATTGGGCAGATCTTTAGTGCAAGGTTCATCAATTCTGATGGAGGACTCGAAGCCATTGTGAGTGTTATGCGCGCTGAAATTTTTAAAAAATTTAATATTTATCCTTTTCTCTGTATAAAGTACCTTCATGTTAGTGCCAGCACTTTTATACTACCTAGAAGTTCATGACTGTGCAATGAAAAGTTTGACTAACATTTCAAGTTGGAAAAGATTCATCCATTCATTCAACCTCATAACCAAGACTTGTCCAAATTCTGCTTACAGGCTTTGTTGGCTGTTTCTGCAACCTATAATAGACAGTGAATAAAATTAAAACTCCTCAAAAATGGAGTTGAAAAGTGAAAATTTCAGATAATCGGATCGTTGCAAGACCTAAACCTATGGCTGGATATATTCGACAGTTCCATGGAGAGCCTTCTTGACGAGCCGCTGATTAACGAGAATCTCGGCATCAGGGAGAACAACTTCTTGTTCGACTTCGATTCTCACCAACTCTCGTATGTTCTGGAAGGAGGTGGCAATGGGACGGCGACGTTGAAAAAACCAGTAGCGCTGAAGGACAAGGAGCTTGTGGTGACGTTGGGGGGAGGACGTGAGATGGTCATCAGATGACAATGAATCGAGGCATATTCCAGAGAGCTCCATGATCGGATGTGCGAGTCTCATCGCGGTGACGTTGAACGATCGTCTGCTGTCTGAAACTGCAACGATCAGCTCGAAGGATGTGGATGAATGTCCTGCGGTCAACGAGTGCTCCAAGATGGACTGCTTCAAGGTACTGCACACACATGGAAGGGGTAACAATCTGTTCCAGGGCATCTGTAAGCTTCTGGACGTTCCCACTTGTGACTGTTATCGCACAATGCTGACAGGGCCAAATTGTAGAGAACGTAAGTCTCTCTCTCTCTCTCTCTCTCTCTCTCTCTCTCTCTCTCTCTCTCTCTCTCTCTCTTTCTCTATCTTTCTCTCTCTCTCTCTCTCTCTCTCTCTCTCTCTCTCCCTCTCTCTCTCTCTCTCTCTCTCTCTCTCTCTCTCTCTCTCTCTCTCTCTCTCTCTCTTTCTCTATCTTTCTCTCTCTCTCTCTCTCTCTCTCTCTCTCTCTCTCTCTCTCTCTCTCTCCCTCTCTCTCTCTCTCTATCTCTCTTCCTCTCTCTTTCTCTATCTTTCTCTCTCTCTCTCTCTCTCTCTCTCTCTCTCTCTCTCTCTCTCTCTCTCTCTTTCTCTCTCTTTCTCTCTCTTTCTCTCTCTCTCTCTCTCTCTCTCTCTCTCTCTCTCTCTCTCTCTCTCTCTTTCTCTCTCTCTCTCTCTCTCTCTCTCTCTCTCTCTCTCTCTCTCTCTCCCTCTCTCTCTCTCTTTCTCTCACTAAGAGTTCCTCTTTTTCAGCTGGCCAAACAGCCCGTCTAATCAACAACGATGACGAAGAACCAACCAACTTCATAAGGTAAAAATATTCTGAATCTCTTCGAAAAACATTTTCACCAGGTTCACGCCGTGGCCAGAAGCAAGAAAAGTAAACAGAATCGCCATCGACTTCAAGTTCGCCGACGACGAGAAAGAAGGAGTTCTAGTAGACGGTGTGACCATTGATCACACGCACATCAAGATCTTCGTCGTGGGAACAAAAGGACAAGTTGTGTATTGCAACAAGACTCAGATCGACTTCGATTTGCATTCAGATGACTTGTAAGTTTCTGTGCAGAACGTTCAGATGCGTGCTGCACCACAATTATGAAAAAGGGTGCCTGTTACGGGTCCGACACTTTCTTCCGTCTACCGGAAACTTTACAGCTTTCACACGATAATCGTCCGATTCTATGAAGATGCGATCAAACTGTTGGTAGACTCGGAGACTTATGTGAGGATTTGAATAGAACATCCGGAATATTTGAATCATTTAGGAGAAGGAACTACTCTGTTTGGAAAACACTTTCGAAACAATCCAGTTCGGCGCTCCGATTGGTCTTTCATCTGGAGTTACTGAAGTTGGTGTGACTGCTTGCTTGAAGGAGGTCTACGTCGATCATCACGATATTCTGAACCTGATGTACAATGAGGACCCCAAGGTTATTTCTCTCTCTCTCTCTCTCCCCCTCTCTCTCAATCTCTCTCTCTCTCTCTCTCTCTCTCTCAATCTCTCTCTCTCTCTCTCTCTCTCTCTCATCCTTCCATTATTCAGATCAATTCCACAAGAATAAAACCATGTGAAGAAGACTCCAAAATCCCCCAGGATGACGAAGACGATGAAGAAATTGAATCAGATTCCTTCGATGTTATCAAAGTCCCGGTAGATTGAATGTTGTATAATCAACATAAAATTCTTCAGCTTACCGAATCAGAGCCCAAGAAATTGTCCGACTGCGAGCGAATGGAGGCCAGTCAGTGTCTGAACGGTGGATCCTGCTTCCGCAGAAGTGCAGAAGTATTCGAATGCTCTTGTAAGGACGGGTTCATTGGAAAGTTCTGCCAATTTTGTGAGTAGTTTTTGTGCGAAATAATATGAAGTTACATAAAAAAGGAAATCCATCACGTCAGGCACAATAACTTGCCACTGAGACACACTGAAGTTATGAACTCTGACAGGCTGAAGATGATAGAACTGCTCTCTAAAGTTAATAATAATGATAGTAATAACTTTATTCCTTGAAAAT
>OZ022254.1:6534202-6559270 GCA_963978915.1 Caenorhabditis parvicauda
GTGTAAGCAAAGCAAAATGATAGAATAGATCAAATCTCAGCTACTGTACGTAGTTCAAAAAATTCCACTTTTCCTACTTTTTTCATCCTAGATTCACAAATCGTAACGGAAAAATGTTTGAAGTAGGTTAAACTATCGTTGGTAACAGTCCGCAACGTTCATTATGTCAAGTGAAACATTTATTGAAGTACAAAAACTTTCAAAATGAAAGTGGAAGGCGGCAAAGCGGTTGCGAAGCGGTTATATCGTCTTTCTTAAGCCTGTGCCTAGGTGTGGGTCGGACAATATGACTGCTTGCAGAACTCTGGACGTCATCCGGCAACCAGATGGTTCCATTTCTATTCAAGTTTACCACGACAATGGTCAAGTTGAAGAAGTCCTCTTCCACGGTGACTTTGCTGATGGATACAGGCATCAGTTTATTGCCAAATTCGGAAAGAACAGTGTCTTGGTGTCGGTGAGTCAATTTTAAAGAATATTTTTTAGTCTGAATTTTATTTTCATGAGACATGATATCATGCAGAGATCAAAAATTGTATTTCAGATTGACGGCAAATGGCAGGCTCTGTCACCATCCCCGACGTTGAACCTTCTTAACGCCACGAAAGTCTCGTTGGGATCCGGAAAACTTACTTCCGGAGGGTGTGTTTCGAGTGAGTCATTTCTTCAGAAGTGTGAATCGAATCACTTAAGAGAAATACCTCTTTGTGTAGAAAATTTCAATTCTGCGAAAGTACAAAAACGCCTAATGCATGAAGTAGAAAGATCTCTGTACGCTCCAAACAGCTCTCACTATCTCGTTTGCTCTTGCGTGTCGTCGTCTCTCGTTTTGTCATACTCTCTCACCCACACGCTACAGTATGTAACTCTCTCCAAAACTTTTGGCGGACCGGCATTGGACCGTAAATGGGCGACAGATGGATCGGGCAACAGATGGACTGTGAATGGACCGGCATTAGACTTTAAATGGGCGACAGATGTCCGGGACGACTGTCGCTTCATCTACGGTCCAATGCCGGTCCACGAAAAGCTTTAGAGTCTACGATTTTACTTTTGACTTATGTGTGTAATCGGTATGGCTGATGTTTTTTCAGACGTGATTGTCGACTTCAAGAGAGGGAACGCACTGAGCTTTCTCCCAATTTCCTCGTTTACAAGTGCAGACCCGAAACTGGCTGGATTCATTGCTACTGACGACGCTAAAAATGCTCAGTGCCCTGCGTTCAGAGTAGCACAGGACATTAGAGGTAAGCAGTATACTCAAGTGTAACTGTAATTTATCAGGATACTGTAACGAACTAGATCACAGCAGTATTACTCTATCAGTCTACAGTAGTATTCTTAAAAAATACTGTAGCTAACTCTTGTTCAGACTACGAAGACACGGCTCAGTACCCAGTTTGGGACAGTCCGTTTGAGAGGCACATCTACCGAGGACCGCTTCCACTCGATCACTCCAAGTCTTACTATCGGTGGTGTGAGTCAGAAAGAGAGAGAGAGAGAGAGAGAGAGAGAGAGAGAGAGAGAGAGAGAGAGAGACACAGAGAGAGAGAGATTTCTAACTTTCAGTGATCTACGGTCTGTACATTCTGCTTGTCATATTTTTACTTCTTCTCTGTTGCTCTTTATGCTCTTGTCTGAAAAGAAGACGCGAGCGTAGACACAATAACTGTGAAGATGGGCTTCTTGGCGAACCATGGCGTACCGAAGAGCCGGTCCCGCCCCCTTTCGGTTTGTGCAATCGCCGCATACACCCATCAACACGCCCATTTTCAGAACCAACAATCAAATCAGACTATGCGATTCCTCAACCCGACGTTGATCTCAACAAGGTGAGTTTGATAAATGTGCACCATTTGCAATGGAGGCGGAGCTTGGTATAGTAGAAGATGTGGTACAGGAAACGACACCACGGAGTAGCGTCACGTCAGGAACATCGGCTTATTTCACTGCTCAGGAGCCGCCGAGTGGAGATGAATTCGCGACGGACAACGATGACGACGACAGCACCATCAAGAACATGGACGATGAGGCTGACGACGATGACGAAAATAGATCATTTGTAGTTGTGTGAGTTCTTCCTGTTGTTTTTTACCGCTCAGAAGAGCAAGCCACTGCGGACGCCTTGCGGCACCCACGCGGTCATCAACCGACGGAGCGGTTCTTCACGCTCGCGGCTTGCCCGTCTCCCGTTCATCGCGGTTGGAGTGTTTTCCAGATAAATGGGGATTGCGAGATACATACTGCAGAAATGATTCTGTATAGTATGGTCTCAAGGAAAGCAACCAGTGGGTGCGAGGTCAATGCGCCCACGCGCGGACCTCCCGCGGGTTTCGCCTAACTTATCTATTTTTCATGGTTCTAGTCACTTTTCCACGCTGAAAAATACACACTGGGCTGAAATTTTATGCAGAAGTCGAATTTTGAAGTCATTTTGTTCTAAAACCTTTGATAAACATTGAAAAAATGAGGTTCAATGTTCCAGGCGTCCGGAGGAGCTTCCCCTGAGAAATCCTACACGCGTATCTTCGTTCCGAGGTGATCCTACCCCACCTAAAAACAGTCCGCTATACTCACCAAAGGAGCCACCGCGATTTCCACGGATGGTCTCAATCCCTACACCACCTCCTAGAACCACATCCGAAAAGTAAGATCTTTTTATCAACCGTTGTTTCCTTCATGAATTTCAACAAAATGGGCAGAATATAGTGACCATTTTGACGCACCACCAATCGGGCACAAACTGAGCACAAAGTCAAATATGAAAAGTTGCAGACGTATGCAAGAGTACCTAAATGGTGACGACTAACCAATTTGCCGGTGATTAAAAAATCTGTGATGATGAAAATTTATTGTTCAATAAACGTTGCATACATGATAGATAGATAGATAAACCAAGATGGATGGCGAGTTACCCGAAGATAGACATTAAATAGCGCGAAATAGAACGATTAGTTGTTGCGTGGGTTCGGGATTCTGATCATCTTGGTGATGTGAGGTTTGGTGATCAGCACGTAGCTCAGGTAACGGGATGTTTCCTCTTCGGGCCATCGTTCTTCTGCCTGGAAATGAGAAACTGAGAGAGAGAGAGAGAGAGAGAGAGAAAGAGAGAGAGAGAGAGGGAGAGAGAGAGGGAGATTGAGAGGGAGAGAGAGAGGGAGAGAGAGAGGGAGAGAGAGAGAGAGAGAGAGAGAGAGAGAGAGAGAGAGAGAGAGAGAGATAGAGAGAAACTAACCCCTCCAAGGACAATGTTCGCATCCTTGTCCGTGCACATCATCTTCCCCTTGACAATTCGAGTGTCAGTCAGTGTTATCTGGAATGACGTATCCACGCCTCCGTAGTACAGTCTCTCACCTGATACCACTTTCCCACGTAGTCTCTGACCGCATCTACCACTACATGGTTCTCATCCAACGACGAAACTTCTTCGTCTTCCCCTTCCGTTTCACTCCACACGTCCACTTGCTTGCCGACCAACGACAACTCTTCGGCCGCAACGCGAATCTCGTCGACCTCCTGGTCTTCGCTCATCCCTGAAGGAGGATGGAAATCAGATTACAGTAACCTGGGGTACGGTAAGAAAACAGAATTCTGGAAAAACTACAAGACAATGACTCAGTCTCCTAGAGAGGGAAGTTACAGTACCATTCATACAGTAGAGAAAAAAAAACCAGATAAATCAGGACAAGAACCTGTAGAAAACAGTCGGAAACTTTTAGGAATGATTCATTTCATTACATTATGCCAAAAAATATCACAATTCGGTTAGAACATTCACAGGGGGCAGTGGGAATAAGGCCTCAAGGGGCGTTAGTTTACGCGTTTTCTACATCTGAAATCTGCTGTTTGTTAGTTGTAAAAATATCGATCGCATTCTTTCACTAGGAAATTCTCTACAAATACAATTAGAAAAGTAGGAAACTGCTGAAATCAATCAACTGATAACGTGGTTAGAACCGTAATGATCAAAGTGAAAATCTCTTGATATTCTTTCATCTCATAGCCGAACGACAGTTGGAAGACAGTCAGCGGACCGTTCCTTCTCGGTGAATCTCGTCTTCAAATCCAGCGGCCGCGGTGGTGGTAGCGGCTTCTTGGAGGTTCTCGCACGAGCGACTGGCGTCTGAAGAGAAATACAGGGTGAGCCATAAATATATTAACGAAACTTTGCGTCTTTGGTGCAGCTACTGTACGGTAGCAAACACCGAATTTCTTATTTATTTTCATTCATTAAGTCTTTCTTAATATTTATGCAAAATTTCATTGCGCCATCTCTAGTTTCTAGGTAATGGTGGCTTCTTCTCCACATCGAGCTGCGATTGGAAGAACGGATGAACCAATGGGGATATTGCAAAAGAGCTCTGTGTTTCTCGAGAAGTGGTTCATCATACTGTCAAACGGTTTCAAAATACTGGTACGGTTTCTGATCGTCAACGAAGCGGTGGTAAGGTCACCTTAACCACTCCTTCAGTGGTGAAAGTCGTCCGAGAGCGGATTCGTCACAACCCCGAGAGAAGCATGCGAAAGTTGGCTTCAGAACTCAGAGTCAATCCACAATCGATCAAAAGAATTGTCAAAAGCAAGTTGAAACTGACTTCTTACCGTATGCAGACTGGCGCTCTTCTCACTAAGCGAAACAAGAAGTTACGGGTGGAGAAAGCGAAGGCACTGCTTCGTGACACGACGGCTGGTTCGCACCTAAGTATGCTGTTCACAGACGAAAAAATATTCACTGTGGAAGCAAACAAAAACGGTCAAAACCACAGGATCATTGCAAACGAATTCCAATCTGCCTGTGAGAAAGAAAAAATTGTCAACAAAACATCGCAATCATCATCAGTGATGGTTTTTGCCGGGATATGCGCTAATGGAAAATGTCCGTTGGTTTTCGTTGATCCTGGAGCGAAAATCGACCAAGGGTACTACAGGGAGAAATTTTTAGATGCCGTCGTACTTCCCTGGTCTAGAACGCATTATCAGAATCGACCATAGGTCTTCCAGCAAGACGGAGCACCGGCATATCGTGCAAAGTTGACATAACAGTGGTGCCAACTGCATTTCCCCAAGATTTGGCAGCTTCAGAATGACCCGCTTCCTCGCCTGATCTCAACCATATGGACTATGATGTTTGGGGGTACCTCGCTGAGAGGGTCTCAACAAAGAATTACTCAAGTTTGGAAGCCCTAAAGAAAGCTATTCTGAAGGCATGAGATGATCTAGACGTCGACTACCTCCGTGTCGTGGTCGATGCGTTTCGCAGACGACTTCGAGCTGTTATCAGAGAGAAAGGAGGAAGATTTGACAATTGGTAATATAATTCTATTTGTTAAATATCTGAATAAATGTTATGAAGAAATTTCTAAATTCTGCTGTGATCTTCCTTAGTTATGACGGTTTCACCGTGTTAATATATTTATGGCTCACCCTGTACTACTGGTGTGATGCGATTGGACTTTCTGTTTACGCTATCAGGTTAGGGGGGAGACAGGAGCGAGAGAGAGAGAGAGAAAGAGAGAGAGAGAGAGAGAGAGAGAGGGGGGGGGAGCAGACAACTACGGGTATGTTTTGGACTTTGAGAAAAAGAGGAGGCATTGAGAGAGTGTGTGAAGTCGCTAGACACAGACACGAGGCGAGAGAGTGCGTTGCAAGAAGAGCGCGCAGAGTGCCCACCAATTCTTGTAAGATTGTGAAACTCGGTTGGAAGACCCGCTTTGAATAAACAACACATACTCTCCCTCTTCCTCTCTTCCCCTCTCTCTTCCTCTCTTCCCCTCTCTCTCTCTCGCTCTCTCTCTTCCTCTCTTCCCCTCTCGCTCTCTCTCTCTCTCTCTCTCTCTCTCTCTCTCTCTCTCTCTCTCTCTCTCTCTCGGACGAGAAGTAACGATGTTCGACCAATCAAACCTCAGAAGATCCCTGCAGGCTTTCCATGCTCTTCCACTCCGGGGTAGCACATGTGGACGGGGTTTTACGTTGGAAGGCCACTTTTTGATCTTTCGTATTCACCTAAACGTCAAATTCATGAAGTCAGCTGAAGAAATATGGCCATCATCTTAAAATCAGAATCTAGTTTCGTCGTATGTAGAACTACTTCAAAAATCGAAAGCATACCTTGACACTGAAAGACCGTCCCCACGACTGCTCCTTGAGATAACCAAAGTCATCTGGAGACATGAGCGAGGCTCGCCGCATTGATGGTGAATTAGAGACGGATCGGAACGAAATACTGTCATCATTCATATCGTCCGATCTCAAAGTCTGCAGTCGGAACGGCAACGGGTCGACTGGGCTGTATGGGTAGTGGTCCGTGAACTGAAATCGTCGTCATTTGCAGTCACTCACTCACTCACTCACTCTCTCTCTCTCTCTCTCTCTCTCTCTCTCTCTCTCTCTCTCTTTCTCCTCTCTCTCACACTTAAGATCCAATAGTTATGAAGCATAAGACTAACCGATTCAGGCAGATTTATCCGACTTTCCCACTTCTCTCCTGACTTTCCTTTCACATTCACCATTTTTTTATCGATCGCGTTTTCGTTTGATATCCTTCCTCCGTTCTGAAAGCGGTGATGCGTTCTGTTTTTATTCCAGATATATTCGAGAAAAGTGAAAAGATACGAGTATTTTCATACCTTCTGTTATTCGTTTAGTGTTTTTTCTTCTCATTTTTTTGAAACAAACAAAATCCAACCAGTATTCCGCTGGTCGGAATCCATCTCTGATAGCACTCCCTCCAATATTCAACTTGTCCTGGGAACTTTGGTGGTTGAATGATCGAATCTTCGTCTGGGATGCGAAAGTTCAGAACGTTGTTGAGAAACTCACCATCATTGTATTCCACACCAATAAATTTCTGGGCGTCGACGAACACGTTGGTGAACAGTTTGGTGTAGTCGGCGGTGAAAAAATAATGGAAAGGTTGGTGTGAGCCTCCAACTCGGCTCGCCAGTTGCTCTTCAACGCAGTTGCACGCGAAGGATGGGACAAAGCCGGTCAGAGAGACATCCCATAGGGCGAGAAGGAGATGGCGTGAGAACTCGAATCTGCAAAGGATGAGGATTGAGAGAGAGAGAGAGAGAGAGAGAGAGAGAGAGAGAGAGAGAGAGAGAGAGAGAGTGAGAGAGAGAGAGAGAGAGAGAGAGAGAGAGAGAGAGAGAGTGAGAGTGTGAGAGTGTGAGAGTGTGAGAGAGAGAGAGAGAGAGAGAGAGAGAGAGAGAGAGAGAGAGAGAGAGTGAGAGTGAGAGTGTGAGAGAGTGAGAGAGAGAAATCTCACCGATGATCCTCTCTCCTGATCAATTGTCCCACAGCATCCAAGAATAGCAGCCAAGTCGGGAGAAGAACATCAGATCCGTAAGCTTTGACGCCACCTTTCGGCTGTTGTTCCACATTCTCATCGAACCTCGCGAGGAGACGAGATCCGAACGGGTGTCCCAGTCCGATCCACATCTTCTCGATGAGCTGGTTGAATCCTGGATGATCATCGTTATGAATTTTCCGCAGACAGGAAGGATACCTTTCATGGTTCGACTGAACGGATCCATGCAAATCTGAACAAGACTCGAGATCAGGATCGCTTCGTCTCTGTTTTCTTTCTCTGAAAATAGAAAATTCAGTATCTATTTTTTTAAAATTTCGTTTTGCGACCTTATGTTATCCTGACACAATTTTTGATACAGTCAAAGGGAGCGCAGCCTTGGCTCCGCCCACTTTTCGTGCGGCTGATTTTTGGGTGATCCCTTTTGGTTTCAACGGAGTAGAGCGAGACGGGAAAAATGTAGAAGTTGATTATATCCGAGCGTCCTCAAAGAAAACAAATCTTACCAAAAAGAATAACAGATCTCTCTTCATCTATCATCCAATGCATTACCGACGCAGTTTTCTGCATAACTTCCGTAAGAAGATCCAACCATCCTGCGTCGTGCAGCTTCTGGAGCCAGTTCTTGTCCAGTTTCAGCCAGTCTTCGAACGAGTCTGAAACATTTTACTGTGTTGGACGACGTGGCTCTGACCAGACCTGTCGCCGACATGTTCATCAGCCCAACGTAGGCCTTGGACAGTTTTGGGAGGAAATCAGCCGGCAGATGCATGTTATAGGGTCGCTGCTCTGAAGATTGACATCGTGTCACGCTGTCCGCCAGTCTGAACGACAATATTCAACACATGAAGATGGGAAATTTGTAATACTTCGCTAAGATCGCAGGAGTCGCGAGATTGTCTTCATGGGACGCGGAGATGAGAAGAGATGTGTCTGTTGAATGGTATGAGTAGGTCCAGATCTGAAGTGTCCATCTTATTAGAAATTTATCACTAATCCGGGTAGAAGAACAAAAATTGAACAAGGGGTAACTATCGCGAGTCGGAGCGCATTCAAGTCATGCATCTGTGACTAGGCATGGGCATATTGCCAAACATTGGCAGTCGATTGGCAATGCAATTGACTTGGAGTTTGATTTCTAGGCCTTCTTGACGTTAAAGATGGTGTTATAACAAACTGCATTGCCAATTGACTGCCAATGCTATTGGAAATGGAAAAGAGGCATTTCCAATCGACTGCCACTGATTGGCAATATGCCCATGCCTAGTCACAGATGCATGACTTGAATGCGCTCCGACTCGCGATAGTTACCCCTTGTTCTATCTATGACCCGAAATTTTCCCGATAAACTGATTTTTCGTATTTTCCAATAGTGAATACTTTAAAGACGTGAGTGAGGAAATCAGTACACTTTTATGAAAAGACTAGTCTCGGAAAAGCAAGTCTTGGGAGAAATTGAGAATTTCGTCGTGAGGAAACTCCCTCACTTCCGTCTTCCTAGGTCTTTCCCATCACCTTTTCAACAAGAATAAAAACTAGTTTGTGTACTTTTTCAATATAAGTACTCACCGGTATCCTTCCAAGCTTCCACAGCTGCATCATTCTGTCAATATCGCCACGGGCGAGGAAAGCCGGCAAAACGACGTACATTGGGTATCTTAAAGGTTGAATTTAGAAGAAAAGTTCAATTTTATTGGAAAGTCTTTTTTGGTATAACAACTTTTTGTCTGTCCTGACCAAACAGCTCTTTTACATAGGTTTTAATTTCAGTCTACATTCCCAATGGCTCACGAGCACACACCAACTATTGCTGGTTCGGTTTTGTGCTTCTTTGTAACTTTTTTTTTCTTTCCTGAACAAAAGTTTACAATTTTTCAAATTTTCTAGTTTTTGAGGATACAAGTGAAAATTTGAAAAAACCCAATAAATTATTTTCGCTCAGATGTTAATAAATTACAGTATAAAGCTCACCCCTGTGCTGTATGGGTGAAACCTTCCTTGTTCAGCGAGCAGACCCGCCATGGGGCACCGTCAGCAATCGAGCATCCACATCTCTCCAACTCACGTTTCCACGAATCCAGGCTGTTGAAGTTCGCTATAAAACGTTGATTTTTAAACCAACAGAAATTTCTCCATTATTTTTTTTCAGAAATAACAGATTTAACTTCTCTTTTTTGTCGAAAATTGAGGTATCAAACGGAATGCTCAGATCTTTGGTTCTGTTGGACGAGCGTAGCAAGGCTTGTTTTAAATATGTTAGTTAAAAGAAAATACATCAAGAGTGAAGTCGGAACTCCGTGCCATTCTCGTCGCCAGAACTTTCTTCATAGGTTTTTGAGAATCTTACGTTTATACTCGACTCCTTTCTGGAAAAAGCTTCCTCCAATCTGTGGCATGGTCTCCAGAGTGCTAGGCATCGAGAAAAACAGAATCTGATTGGCCAGATGAGTTCCATTCTGAGAACGGTGAAGGCCGATGGTCACTACTCGAAAATCCTGAAGAATCTTGTGTCAGAGTCTAATTTTCTAACATAATTTCCAGAGACTTTTCCGTTGAAATAAAAAGGCATTTTTGAATTTGATTTTCAACTAGAATATAGTGCGAAATCCTTTTCATTTCGTTTTCTTAGAAAGCAACCCTCCGATGACATAATATAATTCTTCTCGGTACTTACAGGTTCCAAAAAATTTTCCCATCAAAAAGTTGAAAATTCTTATTCAAAAATAACCTTCAGAATGATCCGTATCGAAGATATGACCTTCATACTTGAAATGTTCGATTCCATCAATTCATACTTCTTCACTTTGGAGTTGCCTGGATACTTTGATTTAATTCCGAAAGAATTCCTTTTTTCACTTCAATTTCTTCATTTGTCAACAAAAATAAGTCTAAAACCCGACAGAATTTTTTTTTGTTAAGATTTAGAACTATACTCTGATGGTTTTTTTAGATTTGAAAATTCACTTTTAACCATCGCCACATAAATGCGAGCAATGCAGCACAGTGGTACATCGTAGTAGTCATCGATGATGACAGACCTTCTTGGCACTTCTTTCTGAACGACACTCGTAATGATGGAAAATAGTTCAGATTACCAATTTGAAGACGTCTGGGGTGAATCGAAGCCGGACCTTGGTGCACGCGATTCTTCCCTGTTCAGGATCTTCGAACTGGAAGTTGAAAGAGACGTCTTCGCAGACGGCACTTTCTATCTCATCTGAAGGGGTTCCATATCAAACTTAGTGTGTCTCACAAGAAGCGCAACAGTACTATTTTCAACTTTGTTCTAAATGGATCGAGATTTCTGTCTGATATCTCACACAGGAAAACAAAGTACGGTGACCAAAAGTATTGATACAATTTTGGACTATTTTCCTATAAAGATGAGTTGTAATTTATGTGGGACATGTGGATACCACGAAAAAAACCACTTCCAGGAGTGAAAATATGATCGTTTTCAGAAGTTTTTGCTGAGAAAAACGAATAAAATTCACTTGAATAATCCGATTATCATGAAAACTTCAAGAGCTGCGCGGAAGGAATCAATTAAAAGTATGACGTTACCATGGAGAAGAGCAACTTTGTGCTGGACGGATCCGACGGCAGCCGATGAGGTTTGTCCATGAACTCTGGTAGCAACGACATTAGGCTGCAAAATCATGTCTGTACAAATGAGTCATTGTGGGAAAAACCGACGATGCCGACTCGAATCGATCGGGCTACCATCAATAGAAGCATTCAACAACATGCAGTGACATCATCAATGGCTCGAGTGGAATAAACAGGGATTTTTGCTTTTTTTAATGAACATATGTTATTGCTCTTTTCAAATCAGCAGTTTTTCCGTACCTTACCTGACTAGTTCGCCTATAGAAAACCCAGCACATGCCGGCTAAAAATTTTGAAGTTAATTTCTATTCGTTTCCTAATAACTTTTTTGTTTACCGTTTTTTAAACTCAATCTTAGCATTAATTGTAGCTACTATAATTTTCACTTTCAATAAATAGTTTTAAATTCAAAAAAACACCGTATTTTTTCCAATTAGATTATAGGATGTCTTACAGTATGAGGACTATAGATTTTTCGATTTACGCATCGCAAAAAATAAAATTATTGATAAAAATAAAAACCTCACCTTTTCATCCGCAAATTCGACAAAGCTCACAAAATCTCCCATCTCATTCTGAACTTTCGGTTATTTCTGAAGATGTTAGAGGGTTGAGCTATGATAGTGTTAATGAACACGTCACACGACAAGTAGTAGGTCGTAAAAATAAAGAATTTATCTCAATAAAACAAGTAAAGGAAAAAATCAAATCAAGTTATTATGCATAAAACAGTAGAGAAAGAAGGCAATGATACACGGTTCGTTTCTTTTTTACAAGACAATTTCTTATTGAGCGGTTAAAACTGTTAAAAGTGAAGTTTTGGTCTGTTATTTTGATTTCAGAGTATAATTCTATGAAGGGTTTAATAGTGGAGAAAGGGTGTGCATTAATATTTAACTCAAAAAATTAAACTCTTTTCTGTTTCATATTTAATTTGTGGCGTCGACGCAACTTCTCGTTCAATTTTGTAGAATTATCTAACATTATTGTAGATAAACTGTCTACTGTTTCATATTCATACTTTGATCAAAAATGATCCGCCACAAACTAAATATTAAGCTTTTTTCAAATTTCGGCTTTTTTTATTGTTTCGAAGGCACACCCCTGGTTGAGAAGATAAAACTGAGCATTTCGACACCACATTGATTCAAATATGCACTGCTATTGTGCTCGGCAACAGATCTGAACAGTTGAGACTAGATGGTTACTTTGGCTTCGATGGATTCCTTCCTTTGGCGATATTCACACATTCTGGCTTCGTTGAATGCCCAAAAGTGTGTCTAGGATCTGAAATTGGTCTTGTTGTTCGGAGAATCATCCACAGGTTAGGTCAAGTTTATATTTTTCTATTGAACATAGACTAATCGATCACAGTGTCCTTCCGCGAATCGTTTCCAACTCATAAGCTTCGGACCGAACCGATCTGAACGCCATAGGTTATGTTGGCGTGGAGATGCGCATTAATCCACTCAACCGCGCGCTGCTGCGCGGCACGTATTATTTCTAGTTTTATCCAGGAACATATGTTTATACCATTAATATCAGAGTTGCACGGAATTGCGACTCCCGCCTTCCATCAGAAAATTTTTTTCGTGAAAAGTGACGGAAAGACCGTGAAATCGTTTCTACTCAGTCAGGAACATGCGCGGAAATACAATATCTCTGGGTTTTTTCAACTTTTTTTGCACTCCCGACTGCCGTTGGAAAATTCTACTTCCGACTTCCAATTTTTAACTCCCGTTTTGAAAAATTTTACCTCCGTGCAACTCTGATTAATATAATCTCTCTAAACCATTAAAAAAAACAAACTTGGTTAAAATAAGGTCTATTTGACGGGTTCAGAGCCCACGTGTCGTTCATCAGTCGTACAACTTCAGAGGGACATCCTTCCGGTGCTTCCATCCTGTATCCACGTTCAATGTGTCTGACGACATCTTGAATCGGCTGAAATGATCGAATAAAAAGGCCGCGAAACATGGTAAAAACGTCCATTTAGGGGGAGATTAGCGAAAATTGTGCGATAGATGATAGGAGAAGCGCAAGCAGAAGGAAGAAAAACTTAAAACGGTTAAATCAACACCAGATCAAATCTTTAAACCAGCAAAAGACAGTATTCCTTCAGAAAAACTATGATCTTACTACTTTCCCATTTCAATATGTCCGAACTTCGAAAAATGATACAAAGTACTGTAAAACATTAAACCTTTCATTTCTAACGGGATCTTCGAAATGGGTTTACCATATTGATTTTACAACACTTTCCTATTTTCGAAATTTAGTATAAATGATACAAACTACCTTTTTCTTCAAAAAAAGTTTACCAAACTACTTTTACAGTACTACAAAAGCCATAACCAAGTATATTGCAAGCAGCACACACACACACACACACACACCGCACACCGAAAATTATGATCAAAAACAACCAAAAGAGTACAGAACAACCAACGAAACAACACATACCGAGCGACCGTCAGTACCCTGAAAAGTGTTTGTGCGTGAAGTGAATGGAAGACGACACGGAAAATAAATAAATGAAAATGAACTGAACACTGAACGGGCGGTTTGGATCAGTACAGTGGGAATGGAATCACAACAGAGAAATACGATGATGGACAAGTTGAAACATTTCATTCATCCTCTAGAAATTTGAATTCGACAAAGTCCAGGTAAAATCATGCGAGATTTAGCGATCCGTGTATAATCGGGAAATCTCTAGTTTTTTCCAGGTTAATCCTGGTAAATCCTGCCCAGTTCTGGTAAATTAAGGCCAGATTAGGTAAGCCTCTGGTAAATTCAGGTTTTCATCGACTCAAACGGACATAATTTTTTGTCGATGGTAACCTGGACTCTGTCCATTTTCAATTTTCAGAGATGTTCTGATTTTTGAAGGTTTAATTTTCAATTTTTCTTTCAATTTGTGAAATGCATAAAATCTGGAAGACAAACGACTGACTGTGTAATGCCACCAAATGTTTTATTTTGAGAGAATCGAGAAATGGAGATCGGGCTTTCATTTTCATAACAAATTTTTTCGAAAAGTTCTCTGTTATTTCAGAAACATTTGTAGAGTGATCACATCAATGTTAGAATCTATTTTTACTGTAGTTATTCTTAAAAATATCGTATTTCTATAGTGAGATTCACTTCCAGCTCCAATCGAAACCATTCAATAGACACGTAGACAGACTTAAAATAGACACAAAACATACATTCAATGAGAAAGAGAGAGAGAAAGAGAACAAAATGCATTGAAAGAGAGAGAGAAAACTCACGATTCGAGGGTACGGGACTCTACCGAATGAGAAAATCTCCCAAAGTAAGACTCCGAACGACCAGACATCGCTTTTCGTCGTAAATTGCTGAAATGTGAAGAATTATTCGATTTTATGTTTCCAACTGACCTTCGAGCGGAATTTGATGATGATTTCAGAATAAATAAATTACTTTTAGAAATATCTGACGAATAGTATAAGCACCAATAAAAACTGTGAAAAAATGTTGTCAACTACATTTCGAAGTTTGCTCGTGTTTTTGTCTGTTTCTCGAACAAGAAATTAATATTTTTGTGCAGTGCTAGAAAACAGCAAAGGTGAGAAACTTTTTTTTCGTAGAATGCTCAATTTCTATGTTTACATGTATTTGCGATACATAATTCTTCATAAAAGTTGTTCTCCCCTTTCTCCAGTCATGATAATAGGTAAATTAGTGTTGGTTGCAGATTGCACTTTTTCCCAAGTCTTCTACAGGGTCACCACAAATTATTCGCACAAAATATTGACGTCAGCTTCTACTTTTGTTAGAAACGCCCAATCCATTGTTTTTGTGAATTTCGTTCAATCATCGTTCGAACTGAAAACTCACACTATGCCTCAATGCTTCTGGCGCCGTCCATTTGATCGGAAACTTTCCGCTCGCCGTGTCGTTGCCTTGGGCGTCGGCACGCTTCGCCAACCCGAAGTCACTTATTTTTGCGACGAGATTGTCGTCGAGCAGGACGTTTCGAGCCGCAAGGTCTCTGTGCACAATCTGCTGTCGCTGCAGGTAGCACATGCCGTGGCAAATATCTCTGGAATTGTAATTTCAAAAAATAATTGACTAATTCTCCGCCCACTTTTTTGAGGCGAATTTTTGGGTGAACCTTTTTGCTTTTCAATGGGACAGTTAGCTGAAGTCTCGAACCACTTCTGCTCTCAATCAAGATTTTTTGACAGGCGAGTGTTCAAAAAAAAGGGAGAATGGGCCCTGAGCGTGGCGAGGACTACCTGCTTGTTTCAAAAAATAAAAAACAAAGCTGGAAATTTCTTGTGAAAACTAAGTGAGGTGATGTAAAATAAGACCGTACTGAATCCAAGAAAAAATTAAGAGAGTGGACTCTCTAAAAAGTTCTTCTCTATAAAAAACTTAGTTTGTCACGAGATTTTTTCGCGGCTCATTCTCAGCTCACATGGATCGAATCGAGATAAACTAAACGGGATCGTGACCCTTTCCACGGCGTCTTTCTCGGTAACACCAAAACATAAAAGGCTCACATTGAAAACTGAATCAATTCGGCTCTATTGAGGCTGTGTCGTCCCCGCGATCGAAGCAAATCTACGAGATTCCCGTTCGCCATGTATTCTGTGATCATGTAAACGTTGACGTCGTCCAAGACTACGCCCACTAATGTTACCAGATTTTGGTGCGACAGACCGCTGAAAAAAATAGTGAGTGTAACTTTCCCATTTCTACAGAAATACACTTTGATAAAGGTTATTTGGAAGAAACTTACCAATATGTTCGACTTTTGTGATTTTCTCACTGCAGCGTTTCTTATCTTTTGAACTCTGCTTTTACCTAAAAATTTCGTAGGCCATTTTTAGGTAAAAGCAGAGTTACATGGAAGTAAATTTTTCAGAAATGAACCTATAAAAAGGATTTTCCCTCGTTAACACGAATTATTGTAAAACGGATGTCTATAAATTGGTTGGTTATGGTCTTTCTTTTTTTGATTACATCAAAAACATACACCATGAATTTCGCTTCATCCAGCAACGAATCAAGCATTCCATTACCATGTCGTTTCGACACTTTGACCGCGACTTTCTTGTCGTTGAGGATTCCTATCCTGACGTCTGGAAATTTCTTTGTGATGTTAAGAGATATTGTTTTTTGCATGTCATCGTGACAATTTTGAAAAAATCAGTTCAGTATCTGAAAAAGAATTTGGCTACGCCCGATAGGTGGAGGTGAAATCTATATACTTCTGATGCTTCGCTCCCATTGAATATAGCGTCTGTTTCTTTTTCAAGACAGGTGGGTCGGACTTCTTTAAAACAATAGCTTTCTTGTTCTCACAAGATGATTTTTCTTGAGCGCGAAAAGATAAAAAGTGAAAAGAACTATCCCGAAAACCTATGACTCAAGTTTCACAATGAAACAAACCTCCAAATTCACCATGACCTATGATGTCACCAAGGCGAACGTCACTCGACATGATAACCAGTCCAGCCTTTTTGAAGACGGCGGTTCGCGCTTCCACTGAATCATGATGACCGTCACCAGTGTGGAATCCATTTGGAACTGCGCGAGCGCTCGCGTACGTGTCGCTGATAACCGGAGTGATCAGTCGATGGCACAGACCGTCTGCGTCGCGTTTGTAGTGCTGAAAAGGCTTGTTGAAGGGTTTCAGATGTTTGATTGGGGCCAGTGCTTCGTAAGTACAAAATTCACAAAGTTCTTCCAAGGCGAGATAATCAATGATCATTTATTCCTGTTCTTTCGTTGATTTTTAAAAAGAAGACTCCATTTTTAATATTGAGCATTTTTTCTATTTGTTTGTTTATTTTTTACTGCTGATAGTTTCTTTTTTTAATCTAGAAGCGTGATTTCATACACTTCAGATCATTTTCAGTAGGAAGATTTTTTTCAAATTAATATTTAACTCGATTAAAATTTTTAAACAACAGAAAAAACTCACCGAAACGAGCTGAGTAAGGTTGGAGAAGAATTCTTCGTTATCACACGTCAATTCGTTGTTCTGGGCTTGGTAGATGCGATAGTGTTCAATCTGAAAGAGAAAAACGGAATATTCGTTCAGTTAGTACAGAGCTATGTGATCACAAGCTGTTACCGCGGCTTCTTCTAAGCTCATAGGCTCGAGACAGGCCGGTCTAAACGCTGTTGGTAAGCTACCGGTGACCAGGAGCTGCGAAGATAATTCTCAAATTGTTTGGTCCCCGCGCTACTACAAATTCATTTTTCTCTATTCACATATAAATTTAAAATACATTTTGATGATAAAATAAATACTCACTTTTCCTCGATGCGTCATCGACAGCGTGTAGTCTCCAGGAAAGTTTGTCGACTCTCTGATCAGAAAAGTTCCATCCGCCTTTCCAGACAGAAGCCTGAAGTCAGGAGGTAAATGAGAAAATTCTTCGACATAGGCCAACGGGTAAAATTTTTTTTTCATTCTTTCTAATTAAAAAAAGCGTATTTGGTCACACTGTCTTTCCACGGCCTGTTCTCAGCTCATAAGAGTCGAATCAGAACGGTCTAAACGCCAAAGGATAGGATCTGTTGGCGTTTGTTAACTTTTTCATTTCATTTTGTTCTTTGTTTCGAGTACTGGCGTGAGTAATCGTGGTACGTTGGCACAAAGATGCCCTGTAGAGGGTTTTTATTTTGGGAATAAAAAGATCTGATTGACGGATTTTCCTAATTCAAAAAAGTCCGTTTAAGTTTTCCATCGCAGTTGTTTTCACCATTTGACATGAGTCAACATGGGTCGTAAACAAAAAACAATTCAAATTTTTTATACTTCTTATTCTTTCAATTGTTCCACGACCCGTTCTCAGATTGAAGGCGTCGGACAAGAAAGATCTGAGCGCCATCTGATATGTTCCATTAACGCGTGGATGCGCATCAAGTTCAAAATTCATTCATTGCGCTCTGATGCGCGGCACTCTTTCTCAGTTTAAAAACATGAACGTGTCCTCAACGGGGCCGTTCAGCATGGGGTAATATGATTTTTTGTAAAACCTAGTAGATTTCGCTATTGAGAGTACACATATCTAGCAAAAAGTCTGACCGATTTCAAATTCGCGGCAGTCGCATTTTTGTAAAATGAGTACGGTAGGGTCGGGACTCTCACAACGAACAGTTAGATCTATTGTGGATTTAAATTATTATTCTTGCTTTCAGTCCATTGAAATTGAAGGCGCATTACTTAATCGTTCATGTATTTCAAAGCGAAACTGCTACGGTAACTAAGTAACCGATTTACGGAGGTCAGACTTTTTTACAGGTAGAGGAAGATATGTGGAGTATTATAAAAGTTGAAATCCTACTTTTCAGTGACTTCTCTCGTAATCATGTGATGGAACCATGGTTGATTGGAGGCAGTCTGTGAGTGAAAATTGTTGGATGACGTCGTCGAACTGGCAGAAGAAGTCGTTTGATGTTCACCGAGGGATGGCGTTGCGCTCGCTCGTATTCGTACTATGTCAGATGGAAATGAGCTGAAGCAAGTTAGTTTTCACACTTTTCTTCCCACATTGCCAAGTTTTCTTGCTATTCTGCCAGTTAGTAGTTTGAAATTATCAACGGGATTTACTATGACCAGCCATTTCTCATACAAATAATAGGAGAATCTATAAGGTCTGAGTGGTCTCCTAGATTTTTTTCAAAAAAATATGGTGTAGACGATAGAACCATCTTCAAATCTTTCCATTTCCCCTTTGCTTCAATTTCTTATGATTCCAATGAAAAACTCACTTTGTTCGGACACAGTCGACGTGAACGAACCCTTCTTCGTGATTAGACTTTCTAGCGTGGAACCAGGCTGGGTCCTGTAGGGAGTACATTACTTTTTACATCCCTTATGATCATAGATTTCAACTCATTTCGATGACAATTGCATAATGGACGGATCCCTATCTATTTATGTTAGTGAGAGTGGATTAGTTTCTAAAAATCAAAAAATATGCTTTCATTCCGTCATTTTCTCTCTCTATTTCTACTTTTAATTCATATTTTCTTATCTAACGCTGAAAATTATCTCGAAATGAACTATAAAAACCCACATTAGTCGGCGCTGTGATGCGTACAACATCATCTTTCCTGAACACTGAATCTCCGTGTTGGTAGAATGACGGTGAGACCGTACGCGTTACAACAACATCTGATCCTTAAACAATTACAAATTAATGTTTAATAATGGGGGGATGGATTGTTACCTGGCTGCAGAAAATCTTTGGAAACAGACGAAGTCATCCGGAACCCTGTTGGAAGATGTGTCGAACCGTTGTGTGGGTAGTCTCCGTTTGTGCTCATTTCTAAACTTTTCATTGAATTTTGATAATATTCATTCAAGCGCATACGTTCGAAATCCTGTACCTTTTTCGAGAATAGATCATTTTGCTGAGAATTTCTCTTCAGACTTTGGTTAAACCAAAACCTAACGTAAGAAGGAGTTCATTGTAACGAACATCAGGTTTTCACATTTGAAAAAACGGAATGAATTTTAGTACATACAAATTTTGAAACTTGCAATGAGTAACTTTATACTTTTCTGCACATAGATAAAGTTTCTAATCGAAATGATTCATCATATTCTTGATAACAAGGATGAAAAAAGTGTCGATGAACTTTGTGACTCAGATCATATGATTTCAACTACCTAACAGTTGTTCAACAGCGTAGAACTATCAAAACTGCTAATTCAGATAACTCAACTTTTTGTTGGTTTTACCAGGAGAAATAGTGATAAATTTTTCAATGGAATTACTTGGGCACATATCTTCCTCTACCTGTAAAAAAGTCTGACCTCAGTAGTTACCGTAGCAGTTTCGCTTTGAAATACATGAACGATTAAGTAATGCGCCTTCAATTTCAATGGACTGAAAGTAAGAATAATAATTTAAATCCACAAAGATCTAACTGTTCGTTGTGAGAGTCCCGACCCTACCGTACTCATTTTACAAAAATGCGACTGCCGCGAGTTTGAAATCGGTCAGACTTTTTGCTAGATATGTGTTGGGGTGAGCTTTAAATAGAAAAAAAGGACCGCGCAGCAACACGCGGCTGGATTGGAGTTTGAATTAAATGCACATCTCCGCACAAACATAATCTATCAGATGGTTTTTAGATCGTTTCGATTCAACGATGATAACCGCATCTTGAAAAATTCAAGGTAGAAGATGAGTTCCAATTTTTGAGCGTAGCGAAAATTTTTTGCGGTTAGCGATCTCTATTTTTTCGAAAATCTTCATACGAGGGTCATCAACATTGCGGGGTATGGAATGTTTTTCTCACTATATTCGTCCCCCAGTATGAAATAATATTGCAAAAAATCAAAAACTCACTGTAAAATAACTTTATAAACTGATCGACGGTCCTCTCTGCTGACGCATGTCTTTCCCTCTTCAAATGAGTTCGATACTTTTCTCTGAGCTCTTCTGAGCCTCTTCTAGCGTCTAGGGACTGTGTCCGCTAAAAGTAAAATTTTAATTGATTGAAAAAGGAGTTGAGGAATACAACCTTGAGACTTCTGACAGGTAAATCTTTTCTAGAACACCTATTCTGGAGGAAATCTCGCTTCAAAATATAGTCAGTAATAGCGGAAGAAAGCATCTTCACCGTGCTGACCGACACGAAATGACCGCCAAGCTTGAAATTTGAGACAAAGTGAGAAGTATTTTAGTCGGCACTAGTTTTTAGTGAAAATAATCACTGGCGTCTTAGACGAGATTATTCAATTTGGAAAGAATAAGTACGAATACGAAAAGAACTGGATAAAAATAACAACATTTTTCGAAAACTTTCTATGGAAGAATATAACAAAGTTTACCCCAACTGTTTTGAATCAAAATTTTGAGACCGAATTGAAGATTATCGAAAATTTAATAATAATAACAATATCATCCTTCGAAGACCACTCAAAATTTCTATTCAGAAATGATTTTAAAGTTTGATATGCAACAGTTTTGATTCAACATTTGAAAAGTTGAGTTTGACTTAATAAAAACAATAAATTAGATAGAATTTCCATTGAGAAATAAAAGGTAGTTTCATCGCCAACTGTTTCAAAATTAATTTCAGAGGCGGGATGAATGAGTAAGATTACAACAAAGGTCGGATAGTGCCGGAATGTAAGAGAGAGAGAGATAGAGGGAGAGAGTACGGACACGTGAGAAAGAAAGAAAATAGTGAGGGTGTAAAAGTGCGTGAGGCTGTAGTAAGAAGTGTGTCCTCGAATAAGAGGGGGCGCGCGCGGTTATGCTACTATATCTTGGCAATAAAGATCTTTCGCTCTCTTTCTCAACTGGTTTCCTTCACTTTTTATGTTTCTATTGCATGTAGTCGCATGGAACATATAGACCATTCAATTACTTAATGCAATTTTGACACAAACGCGACCAAGGGTTTTTGAACAAAATCGATAAACGAAGTGGAGAGTGCTGAGAAAATAAGACTTGCAAGCCGACACAGCCACGCATACTGTTTGTTAATCTCCTCTGTTTTAAAAACAAGCACGGGACATTGGTTGGCTGTGCTGCCCACGCACTGATGGAACGAAATTCGCTAACAGATATCTGTTTATTCCAGACCATCCAGCTTCTGTTTGTTGATGAAACTTTCTGAACTCCGAGAAAGGTGAACATGAGAGACACAACACATATCTAGCAAAAAGTCTGACCGATTTCAAATGCGCTCCAGGCGCATTTTTGTAAAATGAGTACGGTAGGAGTCGGGACTCTCACAACGAACAGTTAGATCTTTGTGGATTTAAATTATTATTCTTACTTTCAGTCCATTGAAATTAAAGACGCATTACTTAACCGTTCTTGTATTTCAAGGCGAAACTGCTACGGTTCTAAGTAACCGATTTACGGAGGTCAGACTTTTTCACACGTAGAGGAAGCTATGTGCGCAATGTTATATGCTCAGATGAAAAAAATGAGCGGAGTGAGGGAAGGAAAGAAAATAAAAAACCCGGTTTTAAAAACGAAAAAAATAGGTTACTGTAGTTGAAATCGTCAAACCGGGTAGATCAAAAAATTATTTATTTTCCAACTATTTTCGCGAATTCGTGCGCGAAGTGTAGGGGAAATATGGTATCGTGCAAAAATATTAAAGAAATATGTTCGAATATTCTATTTTCAACAAATTGAAATATTTTATCGATATAATAGATTTAAATGGAATTTTTTGAAAGTTTTCAAAAACTTTGAATACAATGTTTCACTTTACAATAAAATTTCTAGTGCCGGTTACGGTAACAGTAACCGTGATTACGATAATATTCGAAGAATGACGTCGTTCAGTGAAACGCATCCCATAGCATCCCACATCCCATTTTTTTCAAATATCCATAACTTGGCTCGGAACATCCCAATCACCTTGTTTTTAGGCTTACATGTTTGGTTGAACCTTGAGCTGACGCAAGCCTAATCAAAGTATAAAAAAGGCATCAAGAATATATATCTAATCGTGCCGCAACGACTTCTCCATCTTATTTATATACTTGGTTTTGTTTCCACCACGTGCAAACATTCTGTCGAAGAAAGAGAGAGAGAGAGAGAGAGAGAGAGAGAGAGAGAGAGAGAGAGAGAGAGAGAGAGAGAGAGAGAGAGAGAGAAAGGAAAACTTCTTGTCGTGGAGAAGATGTTAAGTGTCAAGTTGCACGTGTGTGGGAATATATTGAACCCACTCCGATAATCCATGATCTTCTAACAATTTTCTCTCTCCCTCTCTCTCTCTCTCTCTCTCTCTCTCTCTCTCTCTCTCTTCTCTCTCTCTCTCTCTCTCTCTCTCTCTCTCTCTCTCTCTCTCTCTCTCTCTTTCTCTCAAAAGACCAAAAGAATCAAAGTTTGTCAGATGTCAACACAATAAACCTCATATCAGTCGTTTTTCTAGAACTTATCAAAACTTTGAGTCTATCGCTTTGTCGAAGTTCTCCAAATCACTATTGCATCAGCTGAATTTAGAATAATCTCTCTCTCTCTCTCTCTCTCTCTCTCTCTCTCTCTCTCTCTCTCTCTCTCTCTCTCTCTTTCCCTCTCTCCCTTCACTTTATTGAAACCTCAACGCATCCAATGATGTTTTCTCACCTGACCTCCGACGTTTTGATATGCGCTTATCGAACGATGTGTCCACAAAATTATACAATGATTACGTATTTTCGCCACTCTGGGTGTCCACAGTACTCGTATCTTTGTTTTTTGTACAAAAACAAGAAAGAGATGTTCCGAACTCCAAAATTTTCTGGACGATCACGTGTAGCCACAGGGCGCGAAATGGCCCAATCTTTTTGCGCCCTGTGGGCGCCTCAGAATAATTTTGAAGGCTGTCTTCGATATATTAATTTTACAAGTCACATTTATGACAAATAAAGGCTAAAAAAATTTTCAAATTGAATTGGCTGAGATATTGACTATTTTGACAAATGGTTGAACCAGTTGTCAGCTTGTTGTTCTGATGTTTGATTCTCTACTCTAACCACTTTTCTAAGCCGTCGGAACGTTCAAAATAGCCCATCATTAGTTAATCTGCTAACGAAAGTTGAGCATGCACGTAGAAGCTCAGTGTCCATCCCTCCCGCCGTCTTCTGTAACTTTGGCCTGGAATAGTTACAAATATCCCGTGGCACATATCTAGCAAAAAGTCTAACCGATTTCAAACTCGCGGCAGTCGCATTTTTGTAAACTGAGTACGGTAGGGTCGGGACTCTCACAACGAACAGTTAGATCTTTGTGGATTTAAATTATTATTCCTACTTTCAGTCCATTGAAATTAAAGGCGCATTACTTAATCGTTCATGTTTTTCGAAGCGAAACTGCTACGGTAACTAAGAAACCGATTAACGGATGTCAGACTTTTTTACAGGTAGAGGAAGATATGTGCGTGGGGTGTTCTTGAAAACTGCGAAACTCTTCTTGCTGGTCTTAGCTTTTTGTCTCTTGACTCAAAGAAATCTTTCTGACTCAGGTAAACCGTTCGGTGTTTGTATGGTTTCTGGTATTTTTTCGAATTCTGTTTGCATTCATACAGACACCGAACGTCTTCCCTGAGTGAATAACGGTCGAACTCAATTTGTCTGCTGAACTAATAACACTGCTATTATTCTTTTGCCAGTGCTTCAAAGTTTTCGCAAAGGTGCTTTTCTGCCCTATCATCTTGAGCAGTTCTCACAACAAGTTCTCATTACGAACAAAAAACACCGTACTATTTGTTAAATTTGCGCACCACAAACTCTTTCAAGGTGGCTGTTCCCCATTTACGGTTCGACGCTTGTTCATCCTGGGTTACGTTTAGAGCGTGCGTACCCATACTTTCCACTACTACTACTGCTAGAAGTTGTAGTGGCCAACACGCCACTTTAAAATAAGTAACAGTATTATAATGATGAAGCGACGTGACGTGAAGGTAACAGGTCAAAATGCCGCCTGACTATAATCAGTCCTCGACTCCCCGCAACTCCGGGTCCGCTACAACACAAACCTTCTCCGACACAAGACATCACAGATAATTAATAAATACTTTCACTCTCCTGAATCTAATACACCACTAGTCCCTATCAATAGGCGACTTCAAGTGGTGCATCGACCAAACAAGAAAGGCGACAAGCACTACCACCACCGATAGCAGCAAGAAGAGATAGCAAATAACAGAGCGTCAATAAGAATATGGAGAAAGCAGAAGAAAATTCCGGACAATTCGACAAAGAGCGTTGGTTCCTAGACAGGATATCGATAAAATACTTCAGAGTGAAAGCAGCGGAAAAGGAGTATTTTGAAGAAAGAAATGTGAGCTCATTGGTCTACGCCAGAGCTTGTATCGGATCATTTGAAGATACCATGGACTCATTTTTCATGCAGATCCAGAAGCTGGAAACAATGAAGGAGCTAAAGAAGATGTATTCAGAAGTGAGCAAATGGGAAGTGAAGATCAATCTGGCAACAAAGGACCCATCGAAAAGTCAAGAACAGTTAGAACTCGAAGCAGCAAAGACTATAGAAAGAAGAGAAAAGGAAAACAGAGACTACTTGATTCAGGAAGCATCACCAACAATAACGGAAACACCGATCATGGAAGAAACGAACAACACAGACAACACGGACATAAAGAACAACGCGGACATCAAGGACAACATGGACAGCAAGAAC
>OZ022254.1:6559470-6602478 GCA_963978915.1 Caenorhabditis parvicauda
CGGGTCAGTTTAGTCGAAATGTTGCGATGTGAGGTAACCGCGCGCTAATGCGAACTTTGATGTCGCTTTAATCTGTCAGATAATCGGAGGCCGATTTTACTGCGAAGAGCTGTCCTCTCTCCCCCTCACACACTGTTCATTTACTCGTTATTTTCCTTCTTGTTTGTTTGTTCAATTTTTCTGACAGAAAACTTTCAGATTACGGGTACACTGCGTTTCTACTTGAGGTACGGAACGTGGAAAAGGAAAACAAACTAGGGAGAGAAGGGGAAAGAACACAGAGAGACTATGCATACAACCATGCAAATCTACAGCCCAGTATTCAGGTAAATTTAAGATCTCAATAATTTCGCATAACGCCACTTTTCTGACAGAAATTATCCGATTGAAATGTTTGTCAGCCTCGAATTTCTTTTTCGTTCATTTTTTAGCAAAAAAATTCATCTTCTCTAGTTTTCCCATTGCTCGTATCAAATATTTGAGTGGAAGGGAAATTCTATCGATTGTGCGAATGGTCAAAACATGTGCGCCTGCTTGTCGTCCTTCGATCTTCTTTTCCTCCCTCTTTTTATCGATGTAAGGGGTCTCCCTTTCCCGTCGAGAGTAACCTGTTTTGAAAAGATAACGAACGGGACACGTCACTTTGTATAATCGTCAAACCGTTTTTCCCTTAAAGCTTGTGGCACAGGAAAGCTTCGAAAAATGTTTTATTCGCAATACAATTTAACATAAATAGAATAAATCACCCTAAAAAAATGAGAAATTATCCTTGGCTTGCGATTTAGATCACCTAACTCAAAACAAGTTGTAACACAGTGCTAAAAATATGGGAGTGATCAACTGTTACCAACCATGAAATTTTCAATTTCTTAATTTACCTGCGTTTTCAAGATTCAGCTCTCAAAAAAGTTGTTCTCCGAACCTTTCCGATTTTTTATTATGATAGGTAATTACTGTTGGCTGCAGACTGTAAATTGATATGTACGTCACGCTTCATACAGTGGAAAGTGAGAAATACTGTCAAATTCGCAACATCGTACTTCAGATACACCAAATCTCATGAGATATACAATGACTTGTTCATCGAAGCCATCATGTGCACGTTTGCCCAAGAACACCACAAACGACACACACTATCGGAGTTTGAGACGCACTACATCGCCATCATGGTGAGTCAGCCACTGACAGGGACACCCGCAACTAATCAACTCGTGTATCCACTTGCGATGCATATCAAGCGTGTTCAAATTTGCTGGTTACTTTTGCTGCGCTTGAACGAGCTTTGGATTACATGAGAAGCTGCAGACTTCTTACTCGAAAGTTTCATCAGAGATCGGAGGATCTGTGATGTTTGAGTGATCTACTATGGTCTATCGTCTTCAAAATAATAGAATATCTAGGAGACCTCTCTGACCTCATAGATTCTCGCACCTATGATTGTCTGATTCCCATGTTGTTAACGAAATGTTTCAGGCTGCAACACGTCATCGTTGCACTTACATAATGGAGAAACACTTGGAAAAGTTTCTTCATACGGGTGGAGATCGAACATGGCTCCAAGGACTGCAGTTCGCACCATTGAAATACAAACTTCTTGACGAACTGAACAGAGCTCTCGCACATCAGCCATGGCACATCGGTGTCATGTTCATTAAAGTATGCTTTAATATTTGTTAGACAAATCGGGCAACGGTAAAAAAGTTGTTCATTAGGAATGGTTAAATGTATAAATTAGAATCCTGAAAAATGATGAAATCCATATCTGTAAAAGCCCAGTTTTCGATTTGTCCTCACAATTTTCAACTAACATAAGAAGGCCTTAACCTAACAAGTCCCACCTTCGGTTTCGAATCAGTTTTTTTACTTTGGCATTTTTTTCCGCGCCCAAATTGAATCAATAATGTGAATTCCAGGAGCTGGTGAATGAAGGAGGAAACATAACGATTGAGAAGTGGTCGATTGCTGAACTGACCGAAGCGGCACTTATTCTTGCTCAAACTCACGTCATGTGCTCGCTTGTCCATGCACTTGGCGGTATTGAGATAGCTAGAGAAGAGACTGACGACGAGGATGACAGCGACTACGAAGAAGAACAGCAAGAAACGAAGGTGGTCGATGAGCTGAACAAGGAGAACGCAACAGACAAGTGCGAGAACGTTGTCGAAGAGCTGCTCCGTCGCATGAAGAACCTCGACGCTGCCAGCAACCAGGCCGAAAGCGACAACTTCAACAACGCTCTGGTTGATGGAACCGGTTGGTTTTCGTTTGAATTGACGGAATGTCATCTTGAAATACTAGTAACACGGCTTCTCTTCCGTAAAATTAGAACGATCGATGCAGAAATGGAAACTTTTGAACACGAAATACCTTGAAGCATCGCGCTGTTGAATTGATATGTAAACTTGATGTACATCTTCGCGCGAACAGATTAAAAACCCACAATTCTTACATATCTGAAAAGGATTGTCAAATCGAATAATTGTACTCAAAATGCCCACTTCAGGTAACATTGGAGGAAACTCGCCAGTCCGGGACCCAGAAGAACAAACGCCAGTTTTCTCGTTCAACATGCACTTTGGTTACGTCGACTTCTACTCGAAGAGTGACAAGTCGGTCAGAACGTTCAGAATTGTGGTGAGTATTGTTGGCTGTCGAACCCCTCCTGAAACTGAAATATGTAGGAATACAATTGGTCCGACCACGGGTTCAACGTCATCAATGACTGGTGCTCGGACAAACTTTTGGTCACCAACCTCGATCGCAAGTTTTCGCATACACAGAGCATGACCTACAAATTGTGAGTTTTACTTCTTTCAATTTCGAGTAAAATTGCAACGAGATGCATTTTGCTGAATTTTATAGCACTCAAAAAATTAAAAACTAGCAATTTAACATTTCAGCATGGGAAAGTTCGAAAAGGTCGACACCAAGAAGTACCGTATGGCAGTGTGGAACTACATCCAGGCGTTGTTCGGCGTCAGACACGATGACTACGACTACAGACAGGTCAACGTTCTTCTTGACAAGGAGACGAAGACATTCATCAAAATGATGGCCTGCTCGCCACACAAGCTCGACTCTGACTCGCTGGCCAGTGTTATGACCGGCTTCAAGCAGTCTGAGAAGGTATCATTTGCTTCAAATTGAAAGTTTAACGAAAATTCCAACCTAAAACCGGATATTTGTCAATCTAAATAGTAAACTGAGTTTGACCTGCAGATTCTTCTCGCTACGCTCAGGCTGTCGAAGCATTAGATCCAACCTTCCTTCTTTTTTGTATTTAAAAAAAAACCTATGAATCAGCCAGCAATCTTTTATAAAGCCTCGAGTCATAATCATAAGCCAGCAAAATATTTCCTTCTCCATTGCGCGAAGAAATGAATATTTTCGAGAATAAAATCCGTGAAAGGGGGCGGTCCCCTACCAGAAATAGTCGTTAAAAGTCCAAGAAAACAATGAGATGTGAGAAAGACATTGATGACGGCTTCTTGCAGACTCATGTGCTGATCCTCGTCGCTGAAGCTCGTCTACAAGCCCAGTTGCTGTACTTCTCGCGTGCAGTCTACAATTACAACTTGAACCGTGCTCATCAGAGGCCACCACTCGACTGAGCTCTGTTTCTCCCGTTTTAGGCCTCCATTTCCTCCCTTAAATCTTCGTTTTCATCGTTTCTATATATTCCGATCGCGGACCCGTGTGTTTCAAGGTGTACATTCACAGCAAATACGGTGAGTATCAAAACAACAGGGAAGTGTGCAATAGTGCGTGAGTGTCTTCAGACCGGGTTCACACCCTCTCACGACACTTCACCCTCCCCATCAATACGATTCCGGTTGCTTTGAGAGAGAAAAAAAACCGAGTTAGTGCAATTGTCTAGATGAACCATGTTAGCCACACTCATTTTGGCTGGTGCCGCGGGTTGAGCGAGGAAAAGGGGCGGAGCGAACGGATCGCCCACACTCTTGGCTGATTGCCCAACCACGCCCACCGCCATCTTAGCTATGTTATCCACATTCTTGTTGATGTTTTCATTTCGCCTATAGTTCAACCACACAAAACCCACAAACATTAGACGAGTTCTCAGATTTCCTATGGAAATTTTACAATTGCAGAAATATGTGTTTTGAGTATGAAAGCTTTATCGCGTCAAGCAGATGGGGCGATTGAATGATTTCCAGTTGAGAGTACACATCATCGTGTACTCATCAGTAATGTGTGGAATCACGGCATTCAGTAAAGCACAACTCATCGCATCCGTTCTTTTTAAAACATGAATAACTACACATCACTTTTTCGAGATAAAAGAGATGCGGTGGGACGCGTGTTACTAAATACTCTAGGATCACACATTCAGTCGTCTTTGTCGGCTCTTCGCGCTCCCCAGTTAACTTCTTATCTCGTTCCGCTAGTAGAATCATGTATCATGTAATCTTTCGAGATGGAAAAATGTGGTAATTTTCCTAGAGTTGCACCCCATTCTCTCGTGAAAGGCGACTCGAGGAAAATTGTCTCACCAAAAAAAGGTTTTTTTTGAATTTTCTATGTTTTGTATGAGAGTAACGCAGTGTACCTTGCGCAGTGATGGGCGACTCGAAACAGGCTCGAGTGCTGCTTATCCTATCGTTTTGTATTGCTTTTTCATTTCCAATTTACGCGCGATTTTCCTTCCCGCTCCACTTGTCTTGTGCATAATGCTTGTGAAAGACCATGTAAAATTAATTGTGGACGTGTCCCGAGCGGAGTCTAGTTCATGTTACAACGGATATTCGAGCAAAAAGAACCGTACTCCCTCGAGAAGAGAACAAACCGAGACCAAGACCACAACCTTCCCCCCATTTTCCACTTTTTTTTAGAATCTTGTGCGCCCACCTCAGGGATATTGACTATGCGGTAGTGTTGAAAATTTGAAAAAAGACACAAAAACAAAATACGTCTGGCGTCTTTGGTGGAGTATGATGCTGTCGTCGCTAGGGTTGGGAATCTTGCCCGGCTGATTTTGCCGCGCGGCAAAACAATGCCACCACCACGCTGTCTCTGTGGCGTTTTGGCAGCTGGTTGTCGCCGAGTCGGTCGAGCGTTATTCCCGACCATAGTGGGATAATTTTGTGATCACACTTCTGAACTATCATAGATTTTAAACAAATTGACAAAAAGCATCATTGATCCACGAGAGACGCCTCCTAGCCTCACCCGTTGATCCAACTAATTCTATACTATGGTTCATTGTCATAATTTATACACAACTTGTGTGACTATACTCTACGATTTTGGGGTGTCCGGCACGTGCACATTTTGTGTCTCCGAGTCGAAAACACCAAAATCATGAGAATCGTCCACCTGTCATTCATTATTCTCACTAACTTTTCGAATTGCATTTAAAATTGAAGACTGTACCATGGATATTACTCACTCTGTTCTTTTGTATTGATGGTCTTGTAGCGCCACCACAAAATTGACACATGAGCGCTACAGAATCATCCCGCACACACAACTTCATGTTTAGCGGTGACCCATCACGCTTTTGTTGGATAGTTTTGTTGTTTTTTTTTTCCATTTTGAGATGAAGGAATAAATTTTTCATGAATTTCGTTCGTGGAACGGCTGACTGTAGTGGGGGGATACAAATAAAATCTATGCCCAATCCGAGGCCATAAGGCAAAATTCAAACAGAGTGTCCCGGAGGTGTTCTTGTCTACAGTATCACACATATCTAGCAAAAAGTCTGACCGATTTCAAACGCGCGCCACTCGCATTTTTGTAAAATGAGTACGGTAGGAGTCGGGACTCTCACAACGAACAGTTAGATCTTTGTGGATCATATTATTAATTGACAAGTCCTCCGCCCGATTTGCCCCGCCCCTTTTTCGTGAGGCAAATTTTTGGGTGAAGCTTTTTGATTTTGGTTGTGTTGTATCGTAAGGACAGATGTGGGTCGCACATATCTTCCTCTACCTGTAAAAAAGTCTGGCCTCCGTAAATCGGTTACTTATTACTGTAGCAGTTTCGCCTTGAAACACAAGAACAATTATGTAATGCGCCTTTAATTTCAATGGACTGAAAATAAGAATAATAATTTAAATCCACAAAGATCTAACTGTTCGTTGTGAGAGTCTCGACCCTAGGGTAGGCCTACCGTACTCATTTTACAAAAATGCGGCTGGCGCGCGTTTGAAATCGGTCAGACTTTTTGCTATATATGTGGGTCGCCGGCCAATATGATCGTTTTATTGGAGAAGTATACAGAATCCAAGTATAAGATAATCGAGAGTTTAAGTAGTGGATCCGGAGGGGGCGTGGCCATGAAAGGGCGGAGCCACCGGGAAAAACATAACCAAACTAGACATGGAAACGAGGTAGGTCAAATACGAGGTGGGTCAAAAGTTAACTATGCGAGTTGCTGTAGTTCACTCGCAACATCTTCTTCTGTCCACGTGAAGTCGTAAGATCCGCGGTGGCGGGATGCATGACGACTTTGTGCTGGTCCTTGTACGTAGATCGTGCGTGGCGCGATGCTGACGAGTGAGGCGGACACTGCCTGTTGCTGATCCGAACGAGACGACGGGTGACTTGCTGCGCATGAAGTCGACCCACTGGAACGCTGAGTTCTTCTGTCGATAGAAGCCTGCTTGACTCTTCCAGGTGTTGTGCGGCGTGCTCGTCGGCGTCCTCCAGACCGTACTGGCTGGAGGGTGAGGCGTCAGAATCCGTGTCTTCATGCACAAGGAAGACAGCGGTTCCGTTGATTCTGACCCGGATGAAGATGTGGGATCTTCGTGACTGCAGACGGTGGCTGGAACTGCTGCACTGCCTGAGATGCGGTTCACGTATCATCTTAGCCTGATGACTGCCTTCTGGACCCATGAAGAACTTACTGTGAAGGATCACTGGAGTTGTCGCTGAAAACTCCAGGTCTTCTGTGCGGGATACTTCTAGTCTGTTGACGCCAAGACGCTCCCTTACTTCTGATTGACCGGTCCAGTGCTTCCCTTCGTTGTCCTGTCTTCAATCCTGATCGCCACTGTTGTATCGTAAGGACAGATGTGGGTCGCCGGCCAATATGATGGTTTATTGGAGAAGTATACAGAAGCCAAGTATAAGATAATCGAGAGTTTAAGTAGTGGATCCGGAGGGGGTGTGTCCATGAAAGGGCGGAGCCACCGGGAAAAACATAACCAAACTGGACACGGAAACGAGGTAGGTCAAATACGAGGTGGGTCAAAAGTTAACTATGCGAGTTACTGTAGTTCACTCGCAACAGGTTGGGGTCAAGGGAGAGGAAGGGGTTGTGCAAAATTGCCCAGAGAAGAGATACGAACACGCGACGAGGGGTGCCTCTGCTTTAACCACTCGGTCACAGCTGCACGAATTTTTGTGGCGACCGTTCGCGTGACCACTGATGGCTACGGGGATCAACGCGCCATAGTGCATTGGTTCTAACAACACTGGCATTAGTTATGGCCGCAATCAGAATGGTAAAGGAGAGAAAAGTAGCAAAACAGTTGCCTCTAAAACCACTTCTTCTTCCAATCAAAAATTCAAACAGTGCGATTTTGCTGAGAAAAAAGGGAAAAGGGACTCTGAGCGTAGCGAGGACTACCTACTTGTTTAAATTATTATTCTTACTTTCAGTCCATTGAAATTAAGGGCGCATTACTTAATCGTTCTTGTATTTCAAGGCGAAAATGCTACGGTACTAAGTAACCGATTTACGTAGGTCTGACTTTTTTACAGGTAGAGGAAGCTATGTGTATCATAGTTGTTCAACAAAATATGTTTCATCCGAATTGTTTGTATGAGATAGCACGTGATCGTAAAGAACATTTCTATTCCCACAACAAACTCAATCTGCTCAGATGAGCTCAGATGGTTCGGTCATTCCAAGCAATTCCTTGTTCATCTTGTATTCAGAATCTTATGATGATTTGCTATCATTTACCTTTTCAAGTAACTATCGAAGCACCACATACGATGTGAGAGAAGCTGCAAAACCATTCATTACCATACACGATGGAATCCTACACACATGGTGAGACACCACGCCCTTTTCGGCAATTCGTTCATGGGTTCCAGGCAGTTGCATCAGTCCAAAGACATACTCGACGGGCTGCTGGGAGTCAGAGCCCGTCCGCCATCGAGAGTGAGGAGAACTCATGTGAGTAGCGATGCATTAGACTATTACGAAGTTGTCCGTTCAGTTCGCATTGGAGCCTACAACGTCACCTTTCTTCCGGGAGACTCTGGAACTGAAGAAGGTGGTATTTCTGCTTTCGATCAAAAAGGACGTTCTTGGTAATCCTGAGGGTAAGTTTGGAACAGAGTTGAGCGATATCCGCTTCCGACAGAATAAAATCGCTGCTTCGCACAACTCCCTGTTTATGAGACCATGTGAGAGGGATTTTTTGTTGGTTTACGAGCGCCATCTCTCTCCCTTGCTTCACTACGTGATCGAGAGAGAAAGAGATAGAGAGTGCGTGTCTGTGCAATCGCTAGACGCAGATAAGCAGCGAGAGAGTGTGTTGAGAGAACAGCGCGCAGAGTCTCCACCACGTCTTGAAGGTAAGCAGCTCCGCTCAAGTCTGGTAGGTGCGACCAACAGAGGTGTGAAAATGTAACTGCAGAAGTCACACGAGCCGAGCCATTCGTAACAGTGCCGACCGGAACTGATTGGAACAACTTCACATGCAAAACCACTGCAGACTCGTCGTTCGGCCAGCTTTGGGCAAAATATGTTGATAGGAATTTCCCCTGTGAGTACAACCGAGATTGAGAGAATGTACAAACAACTTGTAGCTACTACATTCGCCGAAGTAACAGTAACCATGTCACTTTCAAGAAAAAAGTTCATGGAAGGGTATCGGTTCGAAAGAATCGCTCCACCACTACCACTGGTTCTAGACTGGAGATTTGACGCTCTGAGCAACAAGTGGAGAGAAAAGGGAAAGTTTAAGAAGTTAACAATTTCAGATCGATCCACGACTTTACCATCAACGGAAATGATCGACTGCCGGTCACGATTACCAAAAGTGCCTTGTTCCAATCTACAATCTACTTCCGTGAATATTTCCGAATTTCACCAAACTCGACGGTCTACGAAGAAGAGCTCGGGAATGCACAAGCAGTGAGAACGGTAAGAGAGTCATGACAGAGAAATCAATAGCCCTTTTGAGAGTTGGACATGTCTTTGTAGTCTTAATTCTCAATAAGGTTTAGTCTGCTAACCACCTCGCGGTGTCAGAGCAGAGACACGAAATGATGGTGGTGCTAGATCCCAAGGCGCCGTTCATCCAGTTTTTACATCAAAAGATGATACACGAGGTTATCATTTACAGACAGTATGTTTTGCCGTAAGCGGTCACTACGATCCGCCGGTCCTGATGACTCCACAGCTGGCCAAGATGATTCTCGAATGTAGTAGCAAATGGACAGTCCACAGACGACTGGACCTACGAGGGGCGGTCGAGAAACACTGTTGCGAAGAGCTGCGGAAGAGCGCGGAAGACATGCGAGCCGTGATCGCGTGGATTTTTGTAGCGACAGAGTTGGACATGTCCAAGCTGAGCCAAATGTGTCTGGCTTTCCTCTGTGAGCGACATTACAATCAGTATCTCTATGATTTTTACGAGCCTGGAGTGAGTTTGGTTCGAATTAATAGCCATTGGCATGAACTTTTTTTTAGAGAAGAACAACAACAGAAGAGGAAGAATTGAAACAAAGATTGAATGCAAGAGTGGCCATGTTCCGACCGTCCATTCATGTTTTCAAATCGATAAAATTAAAATAAACAAGATAATTTTCAGAATCGAATCGTAACGGCGAAGTCGCAGCATCTACCAGTACGATCATGTGTATTGATGAGAAGATCTAACTTGGCTGCTATATAGAAATTAAAAAAAATGAAATAAATGATTTTGACCAACAAGTGTTTTGACTTGTAAAATGATCAAACTCTGTAATACGTGAACAATATCCGTGAACTGAATTCAATTCCTGTTTATTGTCAGTTCACTACATCTCGCACCAAAGCGACCATGAACGCGCGGACTGTTAACAGGTATGTGATAAAAGTAGAAAATAAAATAAAAATGAGTTACTGTAGTAGGGGTACGGTAACCAACACCACGGAAAAAATCAATACTGTGTTTTCATTTTCTTGTTCACATATCTAGCAAAAAGTCTAACCGATTTCAAACTCGCGGCAGTCGCATTTTTGTAAACTGAGTACGGTAGGCTCGGACTCTCACAACGAACAGTTAGATCTTTGTGGATTTAAACTATTATTCCTACATTCAGTCCATTGAAATTAAAGGCGCATTACTTAATCGTTCATGTTTTTCGAAGCGAAACTGCTACGGTAACTAAGAAACCGATTTACGGAGGTCAGACTTTTTTACAGGTAGAGGAAGATATGTGTTGTTCTCCCGCTTGGCGCTTGGAAGCGCGCTTTTTCCTCAATTATGTTTTGTTTTTCTTCTTCTTAAATGGTATTTCAGAAGAGAGAATGGTGAAAACGATAATAATCTTCCGTCGAAGCAAATTGTGAAAAATTTCCAAAATGCGTTCACAATCGAATACGACGACATGCGAGACGAAGATCCGTTGGCTGTTCACCCTTATTCTCAAGATATGATGAAGTACTTGAATACTCGTGAAGTTTGGTTATTCATAGAATTAATAATAGTTTCCTCATTACAGAGAATGTATACGATTGCTGATTACACCACTGGACTACATGCTGAAATAAGTGATTTCAAAGTCAGAGCCATACTAATGGATTGGAGTAATGAGGTTGGTTTTGTATGGTATTCAGAAAAAACTAATTGTTTTTTCGAATGTGAAAAATATGAACACCTTTTTTTAAAGTCTATGTGGTTGATTTCATTTCTTTTACAGGTTCAATCTACCCTTCGCTTGGGTCATGATACGTTGTTTCTCTCGATGAAACTGATAGATGTTTTTCTCAGTCGTTCGCGAAATTTCAAAAAGGATGATCTATCCTCTCTCGTGCTCGCCTCCATTCTTCTAGCCGCAAAGTATGAGGTTTTTATAAAATAGAATCCTGATTAATTTTAATCTCAGGAAACTTTTGGCCCAGCTATTGACGATCTCAGCTATCTAGGAGACGTGCCTAGAGAAAAGATCTTGAAAATGGAGCTGGATTTGTTTGCCACGCTTGGCTACGATCTTGGAGCGCCGATTGCGACAAAGTATCTTGACAGACTCTTAAAGGTTCGATATGACCCTAATTACTGATAATCATCTTTCTAGATGGCTGAATTCGACGATATGCGAGTTTCATTGTCGCGGTATCTTCTGGAGCTTGTGTACCTTTACCTGCCTGTGGCAAGAGCATCAGCCGCAAAAATATGCGCAGCAGTTATATTTTTGGCTATGAAGATGACGGATAATGAGTCTTGGACATCGGTACTCGAAGAACAAACTGAGATGTCGTTGGCTGAAGTGACATTGTTGGCGAACAATCTCAATCACTCTATTCACCTCATGAGACGGCGATGGCACAATCTCAGCTCCATCGACAAGAAGTACTTGCCAGAGGAGGACCGCAGAAAGGTCGATAAAACGGGAAGTCGTCAATTTCAACGAAAGGGGTAAATTTTGAAAAATTATGATTTGTTTGAAATATTTTCTTATGAAAAACGATCTTTGGTAACACTGAGATGAGATGCTAAAACAAAATACAACTGCTGCCCGTCGTGTTTTTTTTTCAGCTTTGACCAGACGTGAACTTAACATTATCTAACCATTTTTCTATTGAGAACTTTAACTTCATAAAGAGACTTCGTGGCCTCAGTTTTCGAATTAAATTAAAAATAATAAAATATAATGTTTAAGAGTAACATCAATTCCACTTCCGCGTGATGTCTACGCTGATCACTCCAACCACGTACCACTTCCCGATTTCGCTCTTTTCATCATGTAAATATCCCCCAATTAATTCTTAATTGTCCCAGGATCATAACCTGTGAATGATTTAGTTGCTTGATTACTAACCCTGATCCTTTTGATTAACACCGCATTCTTGAAATAAATGTGTTTTCTTTATTTTTCGTTTTGTTGATTGTGAAATGTTTGCAACGTTTCTGTGATATCTGTTTATTTCAACAATTTTGCGTTAATAGTTTCATTTCGACTACTTATGATTTGACGTCATGTCAAATTGTTTTTCATAGATTATTACTTGGTTTTGATCTGCCCCTATCTTTCTCTAGTGTCATCTTTTATATTTCCTTTTCAAATAGTTCAAGAAATTTTATAAACACTGTTTTCTTTTATTCCTTCTTCGGATTCTTGAACTCGTCAATCTCTCCTTCTTCCCAATCGTACGGAAATTCCTAAAAGTCAATCGTAAATATTTTTCGCGGCAACGTCTTGTCAACTTTTCACTTACCGGCTTTCCGCTGAAGACTATCGCGTTTGTCAGAAGTCCATACATCTCGGTGTAGTTGGGCTCGTCTTTGAACGATAAACGGTCAATCTGAATGTGATTGTGTTGCGTGTTGTCGTTTCGCGCACCCACCGCTCTCAGAATGTCGACGAATTCGCATGGCAGACCACCAAGCAGTTCGCGCATGTGGAGACCATTTCGGCACAGTTTTTGATATTCAAACACTTGCTTCGAGTCCTGACAATCATGTAGGTATGGTAGTCTAGAACACTAGTTTTACCCTGAGATGTGCCCATGGAAGGCATCCCTTGAGCAGTTCCACAGTCATGTAGTACCACATTTCGATGTCGTCCATACGCGAGAACTCAGTTCCCGTGTACCCGTTTCGCGGCATGTGACGTAGACTTCCAACGTATTTCCACGGGTTCGGGCTCGGCAACTTCAAGGCTCCGTCCGGTTTCACATACTGATGAGAGAACCCAAAGTCGAGAATGTAAATCTAAATTGAGTGGAGATCACCGAATGATGGAATCCAACTCACGTTCCTCAGCTCTTGTGGATTGTCGCCCGTGTACCTACCTATAGCGAAACACGAAGGTGCAATGTTACGGTGCAAGAATCCGAGCTGAGTGTGACATTCAAGTTACGTGCGTTAGGTGGTAACTCACCTTGTGTAGTTCTTCTATTGCCTTCAGACACTGTTGTGAGACACTCAAACCGCAAGCAAGTGAGAGCTTTGCTTGTGGCATGAGCTTACGGATTGTCTGAATGGATCGACTTGTTTTTTTAAAATTTCTCCGATAAGAGATGCTTAAACGGAGTCTTTCCGACACGTTTCAACTGAGAAACAGATATATTGAGAACTGTCTAATGTTTCAAAAACTCGTACTCGAAGATTTTTCCCGCACAAGGTGATGGCAATCCAATTGAACGATGGTTCCATTCCTTTTGCTAGAAGTCTGAAATATTCGTTCCCCAGGTCTCATAACCTTCTGTTACTTGCAAAACTGCTTGCATTTTTTGGTTGATTCCAATTTTAATAGAATGAAAAGTTCAAATTTGACCATTTGAACTGTATCCTGTTTGTGTTCAAGCTGAAGAATAGCTGTAGAGATGGTGTAGACAACAATTGTCAACCTTTATAGCAGCCATTGTTTCTTTTTTCTTGTGTTTGGCAATGTAAATAGTGTTGAAGCCCTTTTCGGCAGTGATCGGACGAACGACTTCCCAATCTTTTCCGATGATTTCTCCCTGAAGAAATCGCGATTGATCACAGCAATCCGATAAATTTCACCGGTTTTAGCTCTTTGAGCTCCTTCGGCTTCAGTCTTTCTCTATATGTGATCATGACAGGACATTTCCTGTCCGCATCAGTTATATTACGATCTTCCATGACTGCAAAAGGCAAGTGATAAGAGGCGTGTGAGAAAGCGAGTTTTTCATCTCACAAAATTTCTGACGAACATTCACCTTTTGAGAGTGATTTCTAGAAAGAATATCCACGAGACAAACTAGTGTTCGAAATACAGAAATGGTCGAGAATCGTGCCGATTTCACGGGTGACCCTCACGTTTTCACACGGTGGTCGAGATGATGAGCGTTTTTTTCGGCTACTTTATCACGTTATACTTTTTCCTAAAACATGCGGTTGAAATTGGTGGAAATGGCTTCAAAGACCAATTTTTGGCGAAGCGTTCTACGGTTTGTAGTATCCTCATGTTTCGAGACAGATGAATGTCTAAAGTTTGCTATGCTGATCTTTTGATGAAGAACAGTGTTATGTTTTGACTTCTTAGCGTCTGTTGTTCAACAAATGGAAGATATCAAAGTTCATCGACATTTAAACAACACGGGTCGCTGCGGACAGAAAAAGCTAAAGCTTAGGGTAGGCTGAAGGCCCATTTTTGTTCGTAAGAGTAGTTATGAATGAGATCCATGGAAATTTTGGGCTTCTGGCCTTTCTAAAACCTGGAATTAAATATCTCGAAATGACATATTCATCCGTCCAGAGTGTCTGCCTCATTCAAAAGGTGGCTCGACGGGATCAAATCTTCGTTTTTTTCGTTTGAGAATAACACATAGACACCACGGGGCGCCCACACCATATTGTCGAATCCTTCTGGTCGACACACGCACTCCCATTCTTTCTTTCTTTCTATCTATCACACGCGCTCACATTCACCAGTGCTTGCAGTTGTCTTTGCACGTCTGCACTCTCAATTAACCGAATCACCAACGGGAAACTATTTCGCTGGTTCTCGTTGTTGGTAGAAAGAACGCGAAGAACGTGTCGTGTCTCTCTCAACCCGTGCCCACTCTCTTCCACCGACCACAATGTCCTGGGTACTCTCTCCCACCTGCCCACTCTCTCAGTCTCACTAGTTTTCTCTCTTTCCCCGCATCACTTTTGCCTCTCTTTTGCCCCCACTTTCTTTCGCTTTATCTGTTTCCGCCGTTTATATCACTGCTCATAATATACGATCTGTTTCGCTCGTTTTCCCATAATTGGAGTATGTTGCTGGGAAAAAGTATCGAGTTCAACACGTGTTGGAACTTTTCTGTAGATGCGAGTTCTCTCTGCCAGCTGCACATGTGTATCGGTTCATGTTGTTTTACTCAACCTAATAGCCCCAATGAAACATTAGTACGTAGAAGACTAATCCATTCCCCTGTTATTTGTACTCAAACCACAAACACAAACACTGTAATCACATGTAACAAGTCTACTTACCGCAGTAACTTCTCTGGCAGAACCACCTTTCGTTCTGTATGTTTCACTATCGAATCGTTCACCTAACGTTTCTTCTTCCTCCTGAATTAAAATGCAAATGTGGAGGGAGAAAAGTGAATGGAAAGTTGTTTTTGTGTGAGAATCGGTGATACAATTTTGTATTTTCATGCTGTACACCGGTTCGCAGCAGAATGATGTGATTTCTGTCGAGAATTTTCGGAAGTGATCCTCTTCTATACACTTCGAGAATTCAGAGTACGCCCAGTTCATCCTCGAATGTTTTCTTCCAAAATGCACTTCTCTAATCAATCTCGATGTTAACAGTGATGTCGGACACTCGTCCTGTCGGCTCTCATTTCAATATTCATGACAGAATGTAATCAACAATTCACAATGGCCGACGGGCCTCTCGGTTGCCCTTTCTGCGAGTTCCCTACCAACATTCATCATCTTTTTGTTCCCGAAATGGCAGGGAAAGTTCAGTGACAGAATTTTCTTCCATATTTTAGAAATGATTTAACTTCAAAAATGATTGGAGTCGATTGGTCATCAGATTTCATGAAAAATGGGATCCATGGCCTATAAAAGGCGCGAAAGCACAAATTTTATCCTAATAAAGCTCACTAGTCCCGATTCAATGTTATGAGACATTTGTGTCAGGAAGTTGATTATACAAGTTTAAAGGTTGCCGAGTGATGTTTCATAACTCGACCATTTCATAACATCTTCTCGGAATTTGAAAAATTCTGCAGTATGTCATCAAACGGAATTTCTGTGATTGAACGCCTCTGCTTTGCAGTGTTGTTATTCGTTTGCATTGTTTTTCATCAGAATTTATAAGCCATAGTGCATGAGGGAGCTCGAATAATCAGCGTCTGTGTCATTTTGGAGACTTGCTTTTCGAAGCTGAGTGTCTTTTTCCGTAACGATTCTGTTTTCAAATATCTTGCGATCACAGAAACTGAGAGAGAAGGGTCTTTTCTCCCTTTCCGTCTCTCCTTGGTGTCGATGAGCGTCAAAGAAGTGAAAGTTGCGTGGAATGTCCGTCTACTAGCTATAGCCGATACATAACACAGGGGGCAACCGACTGCTATTCACTTCCTACTTGTAATTCGAGTCATTTTATCACTCATCGAATGATATTTTGGTTTCGAACTGAACTCTGCATATTGAATGTGAGTATTGGAACATGAGCAGGATACTGATACCGAAGTGTTCGAACCTACAACAGTTCCCTTTATGTGGAATATTTTTGTCGGTTCACTCGGATTAGTCAGACACTTGAGTCGACTCGAACACAGTTGTCTGTTCCAACCATAATGCAGTTTGTTTTTTAGCTGATTTTTAATCTTCTAACTATCTCGGAATCATTTTTCTCCCACTCGGGTTTGTGTGGTGATCTCACAATTGCACCAAAATTGGTGTTTACAGTAACTGTACATCAGCTGTTGAACACTCGCTCACTTTTTCCCACATCTGTCTTCGCCCGATTTCTTGTGTCTTCACTCAACAATTTCTATAATCTTCATCGCAATAATTACTCATAGTGTCATGACAGGAGCATTTACGCCGCCACTTTGTCGCCTTTCTGTTGTGAAATTAAAATTCCGGGTTTGAATATCGAAATTGAGATATATAACGTACCGCACAGCAGCGCGCGGCTGGATTGAAATACAAAGTTAATGTGCATTTTCGCGCCAACAAAACCTTTCCGATGTCGTTCAGAGTGTTTTGATCCAACGTAAGTGAACTGGCCGAGGTAGGAAAATTGTTATGTCATACTGCAACCAGAAACCAAGTGACGAGCCTAAAATCGTTATCACGAAAGTTTCCAAAAAGACTGATAACCTTCCTGACGCGTGCCATTTTTATGGTAATTTCTACAGGTCTCTCAGAACTTTTTGCCATCTTTGACGTACTGTCTGAACCTTAAGAGGTCACTTCTATTCTGATAAATGTGCTTTGCTTTTTTGACTCTCTTTTCCGTAAAATGAAGAATTTAAATTTGGATGAGCGATAGCTCTTATCCGTCCTAATTTTAGCACACTAGCGGACAATTGTTTGTTAGAGATTGAATTTTGAGAGAATGTTATAGGTTAAGATCGAAAACTTGGCGTCGAGTGGAAATCGAAGCCACAATATATACTCAAACGTGATATCGTGGGTTCGATTCTCGCTCGAAGCCAAGTTTTCGATCTTAACTTATAACCTTCTCTCCAAGAAATGAGGAATGTCTGACGCGTCGCAGTAAGTTGGTTCAGCCAATCTCGTTCGGACACGAATAACATGGGGTGCGGCGCAAAGAGAAATTATTTTTTGATGAATAAAAGTTCCCAATGAAAAACACTCTTTCACCTCATTGTTTACCGAGTGTGTGTGTATTGAAAAGAAACAAAATGACTGATTGTTAGAATCGATTGACTGGTGTTGGCAACGGACAACGTACGCGTACACACACACACACACACATTCACACTCACTCTCAAACTTTCATGCATCACTCACAAATTTAGATGCTCTCGGTAACCTTTCTGTGGTGTTTTGACTTGTGATGCACCACACCAATCATGAGAATCGGTCATGAATGTGTGGCGAGTGGTGATTGTTGTTTGCTGTTACACAGCCACACGTTTCCACCTTTTTCTAACCGCCTACTCTTTTGATTCCACACCTATGGCTGTCTAACCTTCTATCTCTCTCTCCCTCTCCCTGTTGATGTCTTCCTGGTTCCGAGCCTTGTTACAGTCAAATAATGTTCAGTTACATGCTGAGTATATGATGTTCTCTGGAGATTTGCCAAGGTGTAAATACACATTGTTGTCTCTATCGTTTCCATGGATTCCGAAGCAGTTAGCTATTAAACTTCTTCACTGCTAACAAGTCATACACTTTTCGGTAACCAAGAAATTGTCGCTACAAGGTCGAAAAAAAATTGGGTTCAATAAACTGCACTTTGAATCTCAAGCTGCTCCGATCAGAACAACGAATCGATTTTTTTTAAATTGAAAACTCATTCTCCAGTTTTCCAGAAAGAAAAGATGTTATTAATAGTGCTAATAGTTCGATCTAGATATTTAGAACGATCTGTCAAGTTTTGTTTTACCGTAATTTTAATCGGTTCCTATTACTTTTTGAAACAAATGGTGAAGAGTACCAGAAAAAACATAGTAATGATAATCATGAGAACTGTTGCCAATAGAATGAGGAACATCACATCAATTCTGTTTATGGAATATTCCAAAAAAACGTCAATTTGTTGTGTTTTATATTTCTCATGGTCTCTCATAGCGGCTTCCGTCTCTAATTACTCGATGATACAACAGCGAAAACACTATTGCACACCTGATGCCCGTTGTTCTCCTGCAAAACTCGTCAGGTTAGAGTCATTTTGTACAATTTGTGCATGCTCAGCTCATCAACTATGCGTTGATTTATTACAATCCTCGTCCCATGTCCCGCATATTTGCCCACTAGCCAACCAGTCAAATGTTGCAAACTGGTGCGCGCCAATGAATGATCACAATGGATGATTTGCTTGCAATTCTCTTCTTGGCTTTCCTTTTTCTCAGTTTGGAAATAATTCATTTCGTTTTTTTTATAATACTCATCGATGTTTAGTTTTTTTCATATCAACTCACAGACCATATCGATCACAATGCTTGTAGAGTTTTCAACGAAGTCCAGGGTTTCAGTCGGTGTTTCCCACAGTCTCTCTCCTTTTCCATTTTTTTGATAAATTGTAAAAGACAAAGTCATCAGAAGCTTTCTGTGTCTGTAAACTGAAAGTCTGAGGTTTTTCGCTCTGCGTTTTACATTGTTCCATTTTTGTTTCACATTTCAAAGATTGAAGTGAAACAGTCGAAGAAATGGTTCTGCTTTATCCCGTCAAATGAAAATGATCGCCTTTTTTGGTATCACGTTCTAAACATTCAAGCTAAAACGGTCATGGTAAACCTCTTCTCTTTGAATAGATATCTTCCTGAAATTGGTCCATCTCTTTCCTACTAGATAGAAATGAGTGTGTTGCAAAAACCTATTCCACCTTACCCTATCATCACACGTTGGTTGTTTTTTGTTCACTCGGTGTTTCATGCACACCATTCTCTCAAGTTGTGTTGCATTCAGCCAGTCACCCCGAGAATAAACATACAAAATGTGAGCGCGCGCGCCTCGCTCGCTCGCATGCCCAACAATCCGATTTTCAACCACTTTTTGTCGCTTTTTGATCCCTGAAATGGTCATGCAGAGGACATTACGAGCTTGCTTTGCGTATCTCTCTCATGTGCTCGGTTTGTGCCTTGTTTGTGGCACAAGGTTTAAAAGACTGAAACGACGGGTTGAGCGGTCAGAAATAAACCCAATTGAATAATTGGTCTCTCTTTTTTCTCTGCCTCTATTTCCATGTGCTTCACCCATGCTTTCGCTCTCTTTCCTCTTTCCACTTATGCATTGTTTTTTTCCAAAGTACCTCTCATAAACCGAGTTTTATGGTGTTTTCATGCTCACATCGTTTGCCTTTTCTTTGAAAGTTTGACGAATCGAAGTGTGCAAGTGCTCGATTCTCTCTTACAGTATGATCACCACAGGAATATATATTTAATTCCACATGATTGTTCGTTTCATTCCTAAACAGTTCGAATATCCGATCATTTCAAAGAAATGTATCAACTCCCTATCACTTTTCCTAAAAATCTCAGTTTTCTCTCTCAAATTCTGAAAATTCAATTTCAGATAATGAAAGTTCGGGAAGAGAACTCAATGGTAAGCGGGTCACCGACAGATAAATCTGCGGACGGGCCTTCAACCTCTGACGATTACTGGAATTCCGGCTGTTATTCCGAGAAGGCGGTGAGTTTTTCATCTTCCTTTCCCAATTTCGCATAAATTTGCTCCTCTCATCGTTTTCTCATCAAGAAATTGGTAATAACTCGAATAGGAGATCGTCAGTGTTCTCTCTATGTTTGGTTTGTCGAAAAAGAATGTTTTAGTTTTCAAGTGTTTGTGCTGGTAACGGCACAAAATGAAAAAATAAATTGGGGTGAAGAGCTCGAAAACGTCTATTTTTGCGAATCTCGGAAAACTAACGTTCTGAACGAAAAATAATCATCTTCCCTTTTGTTGAGATTGCATCTACATAACACTAGTTTCAATTTCAAATACTCTCTCTCTCTCTCTCTCTCTCTCTCTCTCTCTCTCTCTCTCTCTCTCTCTCTCTCTCTCTCTCTCTCTCTCTTTTTCTCTGTCTCTGTTCTTGCCAGTGAGAGGTTTCTGAGAATAGTGAGTTGTACACGGAGAAGAAAAGTTCCGGGGTATTAGAATATTGATTACCAGTATATTTTCAAAAATTCATGTTCCAGAATCTGAACACTTCTGCTTTCTACTATCGCACGCCGATGGACGCTCCATGGGCCAAGAAGCGGTATGAGTTGAGTGTTTCTGGGTACGTTGCATTTTTTCCATTAATATACAAAAATAATTCATTTGAAGACTCCACGAAGAAATCACGGACTTCTATCACTGGGTACGACCTACGACGCTAGAAGCTCAAGTGCGGAAACGCGTTTTTCTCAAGGTAAATTTTGTTCTTCCCTTTCAACCGGGAAAAATCTTCTTGTCGTCAATGTGACCGAACCATCAATGGTCGTCTCAATTTTACATAAAAGCAGGCAAGAAATGTTCTTTTAGCTACTTCTCGGTCAAACAACGAGCTGTATGACTAAAGTCTTGAGTTTTGAGAAACCCGGCATTTTATTGTTTCCGCGTTTCCGCATCATGACTCTCTCTCTCACAATAATATTGACTATTTCCAATTACAGGTAGAGTCAGCGATACGCGAGAAATGGAAAGGACTGAACGTTCGGATATCAATGTTCGGAAGTCTTCGAACAAACCTCTTCTTGCCCTCATCGGATATCGATGTGTTAGTCGAGTGCGATCAGTGGGAGTACTCACCACTAGAGGTGAGCGGCAAAGTGTTACGGTAATTGACCAACATGCTTACAGCAAACAGCCGACTACCTGAGATCGACGTCGCTGACTGAGAACATCAATGTCTTTGCTGATGCGTTTGTTCCCATAGTGAAAATGGTCGACAGGTTTCACAAATGCTTTTGTTTCACATTTCAATCGAATCACTTCCAGAGACACAAACTTGAGCATCGACATTTCGTTCAATACGGTACAAGGAGTACGAGCTGCTGATTATATAGAGAAGGTGAGTGAACTGGAAACAGGGGAGAATTTTTCTCGTCTTGCGAGAGTTCCTGGTTGATTTGAAGAAAAGCATAGTATATTCAATCTTCTGTCATAATTTCACTTTTATCTATCTTCCATTCTTTTTTTTTCTAAAATAATGAAAAAATAAATTTCTAGGTAAAAGAGGAATTCCCAGTTATCGAGCCGTTGGTTCTCTTGCTCAAGCAGTTTTTGCACCATAGATTGTTAAATCAAACGTTCACTGGAGGCCTTTCAAGTTATGGACTGATCCTCATGCTCGTCAATTTCCTCCAGGTTCCTTTCTCTCACTTATGTCATTTCAATAAAAATACAATTCAAGATTCATGCTAACTACATGCGCGGCAAGCAACTCTACGATCTTGAAGTGAACTTGGGAGAGCTTCTCTTGCGGTTTTTCGAAGTCTATTCTCAGGTTGGTGTAAAACTTTTTTTCCATTATTCAATTATTTTTGAACTTGTCACTTGAACGTCTATATAATTCTTAGGAGTTCAACTACGACTACGTTGGCATTTCGGTCGGTCACATGCGCTACATTTCGAAGGAATCAACGGCCAAAATAGGAACATTGATGTTGGAAGATCCACTATTGAGTACCAATGACGTGGGAAGGTCGACGTACAACTTTACATGTATCGCCAATGCTTTCGCTCAGGCACTTCAGGTAAATTTTCATTAACAATTATGTACAAAAGGTTTGAGCGATAGGAAGATGGTCTAGTCTCGCGCTCACAAATAATTCTGTTTTAGCTCGTTTTTGCACGAGTGTCAGAAGAGCTACTGTAGCAATAATACATTGAAAAAGGATGGAAGTACCATACTGAGAACTTGAGTGAGAATAGTGACAGTTCCGGTTGTGAAAGTGAATTCGTTTTCCGCGTGAGAATAAGTTCGCCTTGTCTCCTGAAACGAGGATGCTGAAGGAAAGTTGGTGTTTTTTTTTCAAAGTTTTAAATTTATTACGAAATTTTATGAATTATTAACGAACTTTGTGTCAGTTCAATGTGAAATTTTCATAATCTGAAAGAGATTCAACAACCTAATGTTTCCACGGAGTAATGTTTTTTCAGCTGTTAATAATCACGATAACTGTGCGCGACCGTGGAGCTGACAATGCGGACTGGAATAGAATGTACTCGGGAACACTTCTCAGCCGGATAATCCCTTTTTCTGACAAGGAAATGTTCTTCCGCGAGTGGCTCAAGGTGAGGAGCGAGGTATGTGGTATTGTTGTCTATTCATCCCATTGCGACTCTTGCCGATTCATTTCATCTCATCAAAAAAATATTGAAAACATTCCAATTTAAGTAGTTACTTGATTAAGTTTCTGATAAAATCTCCAAACGAACCGGCATCTTCGCTTTCCCACTTCACCGACTTTAATATCATTTTCTTTACAATTGTTTCTCTCGATAACACGCAAACTCGGATATTGTGAAAGTCGTACTGTGGTCAGACTTGTTTTAATCGTAAATGACACATTTGTGTTCCATGGATGACAGTTTTGCGGTAAACGTTGAGAAAAGAGCAAATTCGTGCACGATGAGCTGAAAAGTCTACGGAGCTTACATGGAAGCTATATCAGAGGTCGGAGAATCTGTGAGGTGATAATGGTTCTCTAGGTTTTCGTTTATAGCGATACAAGCACTCTTCAGGGGCGCTTCGCGCCCCACGTTTCATTTTTTTCACGCCAGTTTTGATACTCGAAACAAAGAATGAAAAAGTGAACGAACGTCTTTCAAAAAAAAAACGTGAACTCACAGACAACTTGGAACTTCTAGACAGCTCCATTTTTAAAAATTAAAATGCTAGGCGATAAATGGATCACGTCGAGGACACGTTTGAATTTCAAAACTAAGGAAATCCGTGCCGCGCAGCAGCGCGCGGACTGATCAAATTAAAAAGTTGATGCGCATCTCCGCTTCAACAGTACCTTTCCGATGGCGTTTTCACCGTTCTGATCCGACTCCTATGAGCTGAGAACAGGCCGCGGAAAGACAGTGTGACCAAATAGCCTTTTTTCATAAGAATAGATGTAGCCCGATTCTGCGCATTAAAACGTTACTCAAGCTTTGCGACCATCATCTTCACCGTATTAGAAATTCTAGAAGATCACTCTGACCTCCCAGGTTCGATTGATATAAGTTCCATGTTAGTCTTTTGCTACTTTGCAATAGTTCGTACACTCTAGAAACTAAATACCGTTGATATGAAGTTCATAGGTCGTTGATAGCAGTTTATGAAGTTCATAGGTCGTTGATAGTAGTTTATGAAGTTCATAGGTCGTTGATATAAACTTATGAAGTTCATAGGTCGTTGATATAAATTTATGAAGTTCATAGGCCGTTGATAAAATATTATGAAGTTCATAGGTCGTTGATAAAAATTTATGAAGTTCATCGGCTGTTAATAGGAACTTCATCGGCTGTTGATATGAACTTCATCGGCTGTTGATATGAACTTCATCGGCTGTTGATATGAAGTTCATAAGCCGTTGATAGCAGATTATGAAGTTCATGTGCTGTAGATATGAAGTTCATGTGCTGTTGATTTGCTGTCAATACTAACATGGTTTTCGATTACAACGAATTCATCGTTTGAAGTAACAGACATTGATAAACACTGAAGGTGGTACTTCATGTGATGATAGATTCACTATCTAATCGGAATACGGATATTTTTATACGTTTCTTATGTTTTTAGGTGCCGCTTGTCATCGAAAAACTCTAAAAAAAATTTTTTTCGATGAAAGTCCAGGTTCATGAGTCTCGAAAATATTTCTTCTAGGTTTTTCCATTGTGTAAAGAAATAGAAGTGTTTGTCGCTCAATTAATTATATTTAACCACCTTACAAGTAGGCACATCGCTTTTTTGTTGAATAATGGTCGATTAATTTTATATATCAAATTTTCTCCGTTTGTAATCACTTTTTGTGTCATTTGAGTTGTTCCATGTGAAAGAGAATGGTGGAAAACCCCAGTAATGTTGTTAAAAACTACATACACCTCACAGAAGTCGCTAAACACGTTAGTTAGGCGAAACCCGCAGAAGGTCGGCGCACGATAACATACATAAAGATCATGCATTTCATCAAGCAAGTTCGAAGTCTGATCTATCGAACAGGATGTAGATCCTAAGATTTTTGTCACGGCCTACCGGTGGTGTCTCCGGTGACCATCTCCCAATGAAGGGAGGTCACTTTGTTTAATAATATTTTTTCACTTAAAAATGTGCTGTTGATAGAATCTCTATGAAGTTCATCGGCTGTTGATATGAAGTTCATCTGCTGTTGATATGAAGTTCATAGGTCGTTGATGAAAATTTATGAAGTTCATCGGCTGTTGATATGAACTTCATCGGCTGCTGATATCTACGGCCTATGACGTTAATGTGCTGTAGATATCAACGACCTATGAACTTCATATCAGCGGTTTTTAGTTTCTAGAGCACGTTCAAGTGTTTTTATTGCATGATCCGGTCGAGATTGATCCCGATCTCACCTTCAATTTGTTCTCCACCCAAACTTTTCAGGGATTCGTGTTCAAGAAAACCGAGGAGAAAAAGTTCAACACGTTGATGGTGACGAACACGTTGATAGCACCAGTGTGTGATCTCGCAAGAATGCCGATGGTGAGGAAGCTGGCCCACCAAAAGGTGTCCAAGGCGCTCACCATCACGTCACCGGATTCGACGAAGAGTGAAAAGTCGGAGAACGGCAGGGACACAAAGTCGCCGGTGTCAATCACCAGTGATGAAGAGGTCGGCAAAAAGTTGGAAAACGCCGCGGACACGACGATTGGAGCGAATGGAACTTGGCAGAATGACAGCACAATCAGCGAAAAGACCATCATCCAGGGTAAGCTCTTACAATGTTAAAAAGAAAGAAAATGTTACTGAACAAATGGGGGACAAAGAATTTTGTGGTCTCTGTTTTGGTACTTTGAAGTAAAGTTGCTGTTTCGGTATCTACTTTATCTCCCAGTTTTATCTTCTGAACCAGTTGCATTTATGCGCCAGACGGATTTTCCGAGGATTCACACACGAAATGCAATTTTTGCAGACGAATCATCGCAGCTAGAACTTCTGACAGAGAACCCGTCAACTTCGATCATCGCTGAAGACACTTCGAGAGAACCGTCCTCAGAACGATCAGAGACCGAAACAATATCTTCCAACACTTCCTCTCTGTCCGCCAAAACGTCTGAATCTATGAATTCAGGTTCGTTCAAACTTCTTGTATTCATACAACGTGATTCTTTCGTGTAAATAGAACTTGAGGGAAATTTACGAATCTTTTGAGAGATCGGAGTCCAATTTTTCATGGTGATAATGTGTTTATCTGAAAATAGAACCAAACATTCTATGTTGACTATCTTTTTGGAAAAGTTGTTTCAGTGTCTACAACAACAGCTGACGATTCAATCTGTCGGCAGAACGGACATCTCACCCAAGATTCTAATCAGAAGACGTCGTCGAAAGAAGAAGTTTTCAAGAAGCCGCTCCAGCCGAACGGACACTTCCAACGGAACGGCAACTACCAACGCGGAGGAGGCTACAACAGCGGCCGTTATAACGATAATGGTGGTTATCGTGGACGAAGGAACCAGCAAAATGGTGGCGACAATCGTGGTGGCTACCAGAGAGGCTACTCATCGACGTCAGAAAACGAAGGTCAGACGAAAGATAGGCAGAGGAAACAGTCGAGACGGGATTCGGAGAGGAGTAACGACAGTTATGGTGAGTACTTCACAGGAAAGTCGAAGAGTTGCAAACTTTGAGATTTCTCATACCGTGACTCTATCGTTTTCAGCATCGAGCAACTCTTCACGGCGAAGCGATTACAAGAAAAACGGAAAGCCTACTGATGAAAAGGAATCAACCGATGGATTCAGAGGCAGGACGTCATCAAATTCGTCTGCCTACTCGTTAGTTTTTGAATCGGTTGTAGGGAAATAGAGTAAACCTACACAAAACACAATTGGTGTCTATGTTCGACTGCGCTCTCCACTTCTTCCCTTTCACGGTGTAACTTGAACAGAAAGTTGTGTCACATTAATTTTTAACCTTTTAAAAATAATAATCACATCAATTTTCAGTGCGTCAAGTGGTCACGGTCAGAATGGCCGAAAGCGCGGCGGAGGTGGTGGAGGTCGCGGATACCACCGTGATGAGCGACGTAACGGCAACGGAAACAACGCGGACAGATCTGGGTACAGGTGGAACGATGAAAGAAAGACGACTGTTAGCACCCACAACGTCACCACGCAGGCACCCACACCAGTGGCGACAGAAAAGAAGGTCAATACCGTCCAGTCCAACCAACCAACACAGATGAATGGAACGAAAACGCTGAATGGTGAAACCAAACCGGTCTACAGAAAACCGACATATAGTGACAAGCTGAACGGAAATCGTGAGTTTTTGTAATACGAAAAAAATTGCGCATAGTTGAATTTTTCAAAACGGAAGTCAGAGTTCCGTGCAATTCTGTACTAACATTTTTTGTGAGTCGGACTACTGTAACACTACTGTTGGGGAAAAGAAGTCGCAGCACTATAAAAGTTCCCAGTACTTACAAAAAACTCATGTCACCAAATACTTGTTTGAACTCTCATAATCATGTTCTAAATGATAGTAATGACGGCTGATTGACAACTTTGACTTTCAGTTCCGCGTAAAATGACCACTCCTCATGGGACGGAAAAGCGAGAGACAGCCCGCAAATCTCCGATTAAAGGCGCATCGTTTTACTCGGACGTCGACGGTGTCACCGAACTTCGTGAAGAACTGCGCGAGGCAGTTCAAAATTATTGATTAATTTGTATTTTTTCCCATTTTATTTTTTGTTGGTAATAGAAAATCCCCCAAAAAGATTGAAAAACCCTGAACCATCGTACAAAATCCCCAAAAATAGTCTTCATTTTTTGTTGAATTTAACTTGTTTTCTTTTTTCAATTTTTCAAATGTCTTTCTTTATAACTAGATGGAATAGTGTACTCTATGACGCGTTCTTTCTCACTTCTTGTTGATTTAATATACAGTCTCTGTTCGCAATCGGCCACGGTTTATGAAAAAGTTACTCGACTCATCACACTCTTGTGGCCGATTCGAAGGGCGAAACATTGAAAATGACCGGTAGAACCGAACCCATGTCTCAAAAGTTGACAATTCTTCTGATGTTAGATTTGATGTAGTTTTATGAAATAGAGAATACGGTATATAGCTTCGATGCCCCCATGATAAATCTAGTACGGTGACTTGACCACTCATATTGTTTGTATCAAACCATTTTTCTTGTTTACTTCTGCTCGCGTTACAATCATCAATCAAAACCTTCAAATTTGTGGAATACACCAAAAAAGGTGTGATGTTATTCACTGTTTGGATGTCATGTTTAGTTTTTTCCGCGATTCTTGCATTTTTGATAGAAACAGCCGAGCAGAAGTATGTTCCTACGACGACGAGTTTCATCATTCATGCTTCACACGTATCAAAGTTTAAAAAGTTTTTCTCCTTTCCTTCTCTTTCTCTCTGTTTCCTTCATTTTCTGATTTTTATGTCCATTGGAGACTTATGTTTAGAGTTTAGCAGATTGTCTAACCGACTATTTTATTATCATCATGCATTATTATGGGTTGCTCGTGACACACAAGAACACACAAAGACGATTTACAATGTGTTTTCAATGAATAAATGTTCGTGTCTTACTTTTTTAAATCGTATTTTAGAGTTCGATTTGTTTACGGTATTTCTGAAGACGCTTTCAGCCTGGCGCGCTAGATTTTTTGCACTACGGGTACTGAAATCAAACTTTTTCTGTGAATTAGGATAATTGTTGCCAGAACGAATCGCGCAAAAACAGAAGAAACACGGATGGTGAATAGATTGTCTAGATCCGATGCCTATGAGCTGAGAACGGGTCATAGAAAAACCTTGTCGGAATGGTTAGAGAGGACACGTTTGAAGGTGTGAATTTAGAAAACCGGTGCCGCGCAGCACCGCGTGGACCAAAATAGAAAATTACATTTGCACTTATTTTTTCAATCTTCAGAATCGGCTTCGCGCAAGAATACCCTTTACCCACTTCTCTCGGTGCGAGTGAAGAAGAACTCAATCTATTTGTGAAAAAAAAAGAAAAAAATAAGGCGATCATTCATCTTCAATAAAATTAATATGCAAATATACAGATCATCAGACTTTAATCTATGATACAGATACCATTTCTTACATAAGAATTCGCGACTCATCAGTCCTGGGATAACATTATGACGCTGATAACTCAACAATAATATGGGGAAAAACGTGTGCATATGTATACACATTTTTGACATTTTAACAGTGAACACTTGCTACAAACAAAATGACCTAGTCACTCTGCAGCTTCTCGGCGTCATCATTCTTCTTCTGTTGAATAAGCCAGCATACCTGGTCGAAAAAGTTCTGACGGTGAGAGGCCTTCGAATGATCCAATTTTTCAGCTGGTATTTCCTTCGGCTTAGATAGTCGCCGCAGCACTGACTTGGATGAACGGAGCATGGCTGAAAGATGGGAAATAGTGGTTGAATGTTAACAGTTATTTTTTTTTACAATAATTACAAAACTATTCGGTTTGTTTCCAAAAATAGATGTGTAAAACTCACGCTTTAATAGGCCAACTTTTGAGTCGAGCTTTTTGACCACGTTACTTTTTGGATCCTTGTTCTGAAATCTGATTCGTGGCTCATGAAACCACATTTCGACACATACCGTAGTCCTATTCTGTGTTGATGGAACGATTGCCGATCGGGGCTTGGTCATACTATCGAGAACCTGCGCATATTGATCAGTCAGTAGTCCGGAGTGAACAACAGAAGTCCCTAATGCGACATAATTGTGTCATAACAACAAAAGAGGTAGTTCACAATGTTGGCAACAGTTAGATGTTCTTGAAATGAAATAGAACAAACTTATCTACGCGAAAGGTTTTATAAAAAATTTTATAACATTAACCACAGGGTTGATTAGTATAGCTATCTATATATATATAGGATAAAAAGTGTTCAATTAAACTTTTTTGAATTGAAATAAAACTACTCGGGAAAAAAAATCATTCAAAAGTCACTAAAAAGTCACTTGGTAGAAGTGGCCTCGGTCATCGTGAAAACGCGAATGGTTCACAGGTGAGTCACACATATCTAGCAAAAAGTCTAACCGATTTCAAACTCGCGCCAGTCGCATTTTTGTAAAAATGAGTACGGTAGGGTCGGACTCTCACAACGAACAGTTAGATCTTTGTGGATTTAAATTGTTATTCCTACTTTCAGTCCATTGAAATTAAAGGCGCATTACTTAATCGTTCATGTTTTTCGAAGCGAAACTGCTACGGTAACTAAGAAACCGATTTACGGAGGTCAGACTTTTTTACAGGTAGAGGAAGATATGTGAGTCATTAGTGCGAAAAAGGTGAGAAAAGGGTGAATTTTAGCGAATGCGCTCTTTTGATAATTTTTTGAATTATTTTTTTTCATTTCATTTTTCTTTTCTCTGATTAATTCCCTCTTCTAGTCTATTTCTTTACGGTATCTCTATTCAGGATGTATCTATCGTCATTATCATCTTCGCGTTCACCTCCTGAAGGATGAAGTTGCTGTGTGGAATGTTCTGTTCTCCCTTTTCAATCTGTAAGTTCTGAAACGAGCCCTTTTGGCTGTATTGCTTCATATCTCACTTTTACAAAGATCAACAGTAATTTTTATTCTATCATAATTTAGAAATTAAATAAATTGGAAAAGACGAGACGATTTTGACTAGTTTTTCTCACTATAAAATTCTTGAGTCACCCGGATTTTCAAGGCTCAGATCTTCACAAAAACTGTTTTCCCAACCTAACTGAAGCTTATTATAAAAGGTTAATAACTATCGGCTGCAGATTGCACATCGGGATTAGGAGATTTACATGGTGAACATTGAGAAAAACTAGCCAAAATCGCTTTATCACATTGGAAATAGTTCATCTCAAAACGAAGAGTGTTTACTTGAAGATGCAAAATTATAATTACTGGATGAAACGGCCATGTTTGAATATCAAAAAATGAGAGAGAATTTGACGCACAGCAGCGCGCTCTGTGAAATTGACTGATCTGTGAACTAGCTGAGAAAAGTCAGTGAGCCCTTTCTATAAGACAAGCAGAAAGTCCTCGCTACGCTCAGAGCCCCTTTTTCTTTTTTGTCATTACAAAAATGCAGATTTCGCTCTCTCTCTCTCTCTCTCTCTCTCTCTCTCTCTCTCGCCATCTCTTTCTATTCATCTATTCCTACCTCTCTCTATCAATCTCTCTCTCTCACTCACTCACACACTCTCTTTTTCTTTCTCTCTATCACACACACACACACTCTCTCTCTCTCTTTCTCTCACTTGCACTTTCTAACTCTCTTTTCTCCCCTCCTCTCCCTCGTCTCTTCTCTTCTTCTTCTCGTACAATCCAAGCACGGCGAAGACTAATGCAAACGCGGCTAGAACTAATGCAACAACCTGCGAGGGCCCCCGGTGGTCACACAAACAGTGCTCACAAAAATCCTGCAGCGATGACCGGGTGGTTAGAGCGTTGGATTTATACTCGCTCGACGCCTGTTCGAATCCCGCCCCGGCCACTTTTGCACAACCCCTTCCTCTCCCCCCCCCCCCTTCATCAAAACCAAAAAGGACCACCCAAAAATTTGCCTCACGAAAAGTGGGCGGCGCAAAGGGGGCGGTCCCCTTGTTCTATTATTAATATGACAAGCAGAAAGTCCTCGCTACGCTCAGAGCCCCTTTTTTCATTACAAAAATGCAGATTTTGCTCTCTCTCTCTCTCTCTCTCTCTCTCTCTCTCTCTCTCTCTCTTTCTCTCTCTCTCTCCTCTGTCTCACTTTCTTTCTCTCTTTATCTGTCTCTCTTTCTCTGTCTCTCTTTCTCTGTCTCTCTCTTTCCCTCGTTCTCTCTTTCTCTGTCTCTCTCTTTCCCTCGTTCTCTCTCTCTCTCTATCTCCCTCTCTCCATCACTTGCTCTTTCAAACTCTCTCTCTCTCTCTCTCTCTCTCTCTCTCTCTCTCTCTCTCTCCCACACTTGCTCTTTCAAACTTCTCTCTCTCTTTTCTTCCCCCTCTCCCTGGCCTCTTCTCTCCTTCTTCTCGTACAATCCAAATGTGTTGGAGACTAATGCAAGCGCGGCTAGAACTAATGCAACAACCTGCGAGGGCCCCCAGTGGCCATGCAAAAATCGATAAGAAAAAAACGTGCGGCGGTGACCGAGTGGTTAGAGCGTTGGATTTCTACTAGGTCAACGCGCGTTCGAATCTCGCCTCCGGCCACTTTTGCACAACCCCTTCCTCTCCCCCGACCCCATTGAAAACCAAAAAGGACCACCCAAAAATTTGCCTCACGAAAAGTGGGCGGCGCAAAGGGGGCGGTCCCCTTGTTCTATTATTAATATGATAAGAATATAGAGAATCGGAATTTTCTGCAAGGGAAGATGAAACTTCATGAAGCATAAAACTTCACAGCTTATATGATAGTGAATCGCTAGGGCAACCGTGCTTCCAATTGAGCGGGAATATAAGTAAATGGTAAATCATGTTTTCTTTTATCATAAAGGTAGTTTTAAGGAGAACTGCAGTGCATTGTGTCACTACTGTAATCGGCGACATCACATCTGAAGAAATGGAATGTTTGACACCCGCAATCGAACTTGTATTTTTTATTATGTTCATTATTTAACAATACTTTCTTAACCTACACGTGTATGTGAAGATGCAGAAATTGGTTAAAAATTTATGAATAAAGATGAATTTATGAGAAACTGTGTATGTGGTTTTACTCGAATACTGGTTGAAGGTAGGTGATAAATGTTCATCATCATCCATCTGCTTTCGACGAGGATTTGGACCGAACAGTAGCTCGCTCTGTAATTTATCATCGAAAAAGAAAAAAGGACGCGATCATCGTTAATTTTAAATTGGTAGTACGGATGGCATAACTTGCTGTTCTTTCTCTCTGAATGAAGACAGTTAAGAACGTGTTGGTCGAGTATACTACGTAGTTTACTTGTAGAATGCTTAGAAAAGTTTGTCAGAACATCTTCTCAGTTGAGTCATTAAAACCCACTCTGGGAATTGAAAATCGACAACGTCCAGATAAATCCATGTCATGGCATGCCAGATTTGGCGATTCGTGTGAAATCGGGAAATCTAGTTTTTCCAGGTATGCCAAGTTAATCCTGGTAAATTCATGTTCAAATAGATAAAATTCTGGCCAGGTGTGGTAAATCCAGGCCAATTAGTTAAAATTCTGGTAAATCCAGGTATTTGTCGACTTAAATGGGTCTAATTTTGTCGATATTCACCTGGATTTTGTCGATTTCCAATTTCCTGAGCAGATGAACTAAAAAAAATTGAACAGTATTTAGTTTACAACAATTATTCGAAAGCTTACAGATTTACAGATTGAAAAGGGAGAACAGAACATTCCACACAGCAACTTCATCCTTCAGGAGGTGAACGCGAAGATGATAATGACGATAGATACATCCTGAATAGAGATATCGTAAAGAAATAGACTAGAAGAGGGAATTAATCAGAGAAAAGAAAAATGAAATGAAAAAGAATAATTCAAAAAATTATCAAAAGAGCGCATTCGCTAAAATTCACCCTTTTCTCACCTTTTTCGCACTAATGACTCACCTGTGAACCATTCGCGTTTTCACGATGACCGAGGCCACTTCTACCAAGTGACTTTTTAGTGACTTTTGAATGATTTTTTTTCCCGAGTAGTTTAAATTTTTAATGACGTGAAAAAGAGTGAAGACTGCAATTGCGCGTCCGTGTGCTGAACTTTCTATATCGAAATACGTGGTCATTAATTTTGTTTTCTAATTTTCTGAGTTGATCTATGTTGTCGTTTTATTGCTTCTATCAATATAGTCCGTTGTCATCATTTGAAGTTTTATTAGCTCTGGTTGATTTTGAAGTTATCTCGCAACATTTACACCAACGCGTGGAAAATTATCTAATCGATAATTTTTTATTATGCTATCCCTGGCTTTATTTCATTGTGATTCTTTCGACAAGTCGTGAAAAGTTTTCAGACAAAGTGATAGAAGTCTGAAAGGCAATAGAAGCAGTCGGATAACTGAATTAGGCAGCACAAGGTAATAGAAGAAGTGCAGAAGAAGCAATGGCTGCAGCAGTAGAGTTGGCCATCGAAAAGATCGATGAGTACAAGTCGAAGATTGGCAGGTTCTCATATTTTCCTATTTTTAAAATCTGGTTCGAATATTCTTTGCAAAAATGAGCTGTGAAATATCAAAAATATGTTTTTCACAATGGTTTTAAAGAAAGCGTCATGTCTACTATTTTGAAGGAGATTTATTCGTGTTTTGAAAACGGAAAACATTTAAATGAAAGATTTTGGTGACTGAAGAGGGTGCGCTATTAATATTGAAGAGCAAAATGGCCCAAGAGCTTCTTCCAATGACTCAGTTGAACATGTTTTGAATGAACGTATGCGAAAGCAGTCTCTCCTCCTCTTTTTGTTCTTTTCATTCGTACTTAATTGTGCCTAAAAATCGTCGCCCCCCGTTGTTTGGTGTCACCCTTTTAATAATTGATGAGCGTCGATTGAACCAAAAAAAACACGAGGCTTTCCTCATTTTCACTCTGCAATCCCACATTCTTCTAGGACTCTTGGAACCCCAATGAGGCTACGCGACCTCATCCGACAGGTACGAGCTGCCCGTACCATGGCCGAAGAACGAGCCGTTGTCGACAGGGAAAGTGCCAACATAAGGTTATTTTTACAAGTTGTTTGAAATCGTTTTTCCGAAGGGATGATTCTTATTGCAAACATCAAAACAGTTATAGAATGGGGTTTATTGAGTCTACCACTGCCAATCACCTAATGTATGATTGCAGAGAAAGCTTCCGCGATGAAGATTCTCCATGGAAGTGCAGAAATATTGCCAAGCTACTCTACATTCACATGCTCGGTTATCCAGCTCATTTTGGACAGGTATTCTAAGTTTTCTCTATAGTTACAGGGTGGGGCAGAGATAGTGATACCCTATTCAAACCTGTATAACTACGGTTGTTTTATAGAATTATCTCAAAATATAGGACAATGTAGATGAATATCATACAACAATATGCTGTGAAGAATTTTCTAATCAGACTCTAATAGCTCTCAGTACAGCCTTGAGAACTTTTTATCGAGCATTGTTGAATGTTCGCAGGTCATAGGTGACAAGATCACCCCATATCTACTGAACCACTACCTTCAGGTGGCTGATTTTTTAATATTTTCTGGAAACGACCCTTTCGGTTAGAATTTTTCTCATGGCACATCTGATAAAATTCAAATCGAGTGAGGAATCTGAATATTATACTGCCGACTTGAACTCGGAAAATGGATTTCACAACGTCACTGTGAACTCACCTCACGATGAGCTTTTGCTCCATCGTGTTGAGAGCTCCATAAACCGTTGACCCAGTGGATTCGGATTCAGAATAATTATGCCTAATGTTTGATAAAGTTTGAGAACTATTCCATTTGATTTCGCCTTTTTGGACAGCAAAAACTTGCGAAAACTTGTCATTTTCGATTTTTGCCTAAAACCGTTCACAAATCTCGGGTTAAAAGTTGAAATTTAATTTTTTCATTTTTTACAAGTAGTTCAGATATTTTTCTATACAGCTTCCAAGTTTCGCTGAGTTTTTCCTTCTCTGACTATGAAAAAACTTTTTTTTGTGAACGGCATGTTCATGCCCGAACAGGCCTCTCTGATTTTAAGAAAAAATGATATTTTCTCTGTTTTGGACAGCTTTTTTTTCAAAAACTGTTTACATTATTGAAAAATCAACAAAAATAATTTTGACAGCGGTTCCCAGCTTTTTAGTTGGTTTGAAGCTCTACTGGTTTTGAATCGAGAGATTCACATGATTCTATGCAGAATCCACTTTTTGGGATGGATTCTGTCTGAAACCAAGTCAAAATACATCAGTGAGTGTCTAAGTCACTTCAAAGTATCTTGCAGGAAAAAAACTGTTTTTGTGAGGGTTGAAGCTGATTTTCATTGTGAAAACTAGTCCGATTAAAATTTGATGGTTTTGAACTTCGAGGTCGGGGTGGAAATCTGGTTATCATTCCATGAAAACAGATAGGTATGAGACGAAAATTTCAGATAAAGTTTGGAAAGGTTTAAGGAACAAGTAGTAGGAGAAAAAATTATGATTTTTCCCATGCGTTTAAAAATATTACACGTAGAAAACAGGGTATCACTATCTCTGCCCCACCCTGTAGTTGTGGTTTATGTAAGTTGTAAGATTGATTCACGAATTCGAATTTTAGATGGAGTGCATGAAACTCGTCGCACATCCGCGTTTCACAGACAAGCGAATCGGATACCTTGGAGCAATGCTGCTGCTCGATGAAAGGTCCGAAGTCCATCTCCTGGTTACCAACTCGTTGAAAAAGTGAGAATCTCATATACATTTCACTTGATTTGACTATTCTTTCAGTGATTTGACTTGTTCAACTCAATTCGTCAGTGGTCTCGCCTTGTGTACACTCGGATCCATTTGTTCGTCCGAAATGTGCCGTGACTTGGCCACTGAAATAGAGAAGATCATCAAGCAGAACAATGGTTATCTCAAGAAGAAGGTGTGTTTTCTGCATTTCACAATGTTTTTCAATTCATTAAAAAATCTTCTGAAGTCTCTGTAAAGGGTCAATTTTGTGGCGAGAACTGATTCAGAAAAAAAAATTAATTGATTTTTTACATACACTAGAAAGTAAATTATAACTCATATTCGTTCTTTCTTTAATAGAAAGAAAATTCTTTCGAAGTTCGATTTCAGGCTGCTCTCTGTGCGTTCCGAATCGTCAGAAAAGTACCAGAACTGATGGAAGTGTTCATCTCTTCAACGCGTGCTCTTTTGTCCGAAAAGAACCATGGAGTACTGATGGGAGCGACGACTTTGATCACAGAAATGTGCGAGCGTAGTCCTGATGTCCTCAACCATTTCAAGAAGGTTACCTCCATCCTTACACAATTCAATGATAACTCTTTTTGTTTTCAGTTGGTTCCAAACTTGGTTCGAATCCTGAAGAATCTTCTCATGAGCGGATATTCACCGGAACACGATGTGACTGGAATCAGTGATCCGTTCTTGCAGGTTTTTTCTGAAATATTATTCTCCATATTTAGTTCGCGGCAGCCCACACGACATTTCAATTAAAATATAGACAAATATCGAAGAGTAGTGCCACTTGGAATGTTGTTCTGATAATTTATCTTTAGAATAAATCGACCGTGTCAGAATGGTGTTGGAGTGGCTAACCGCAACACAGAATGTTTTTGTGCAGTCAAAATTGCATACATTTCACAGAAAAATTCTAATTTGCTCACATTTCACAGTAAAATAGTTAATATTTTGTGTTTTTTTAATCCATGTGAACTGCTTCAGGTCAAAATTCTCCGGCTTCTCCGTGTTCTAGGAAAAGACGATGTCAAGGCGACAGAGGAGATGAACGACATTCTCGCTCAAGTCGCGACCAACACAGAAACCGCCAAGAACGTCGGTAACGCGATTCTGTACGAGACTGTTCTCACCATCATGGATATCAAGAGTGAAAGGTATTTTTTCAAAATCAAACTCGAATTGTAGACTTTTTCAAGAGGAAAAATCGATAAAAGTCAGCAATAGTGTTGATGAAGCTAAAAATTGACTTTTAATTCAAAAAAGCTAATTTGGACCCAATTTTCAATTCGATCTGCACGGGCGTTGCTGCGCGGTGTACGATTCAAACTGAGTATCGCCGAATGCGTTCAAAATTATTCGAAATCGCAAAAGAATGTTCAGTGGTCTCCGTATCCTCGCAGTCAACATCCTCGGAAGATTCCTTCTCAACCCGGACAAAAATATTCGTTATGTTGCCCTGAACACGCTCCTGAAGACGGTTCAAGTCGACTATCAAGCCGTTCAGCGCCATCGTTCAGTGGTCGTCGACTGTCTGAAAGACCCAGATGTCTCTATTCGGAAGTGAGTTTCATTTTCTCTTTCCATTTTCTGTTTTTTAAACGTTATTCGCAATTTCTGATTATTTCTGGCTAAATCGCTTATCATTGAGTATTGTTGATTTTTATTTTCAAGACTAATAAAAAGATCTGGTTTCAAGAAAAATAATTCAAAAGTGTAAATTCAAGTTTCATAAGCCGTTAGAATATTAAGATACTTCTATTCGGAAGTGAGTTTCTTTATTCATGTTTTGTTGGAGGATGACTGATTCCTTCCAGACGTTCGATGGAATTGTGCTTCGCTCTTATGGACAAGACGAACATCACAAACATGACCAAGGAGATTCTGATCTTCCTGGAAACGGCTGATGCTGAGTTCAAGGCGGAGTGTGCTTCCAAGATGTACGTGGCGACCGAGCGTTATTCACCAAACCACGAGTGGCATCTAGACACAATGGTCACGGTTCTTCGTTTGGTATGGTTACTTTTTCATCCCATTTCTCACAATATCCTTCCAGGCTGGAAAGTACGTACCGGACGAGGTCGTTTCCTGTATGATCCAGCTCATTTCTTCGCAAGCCGCTCTCCAGAACTATGCCGCCGTTCAGTTGTTCCGCGCGGCACAACGTGACGCGGTTAACGCACAGCCGTTACTTCAGGTTGCATTCTGGACCATCGGAGAGTTTGGAGATCTGCTGTTACAACCGACTGACGCGGACAGCACTGCGGTGAGATTTTATTTCTTTTCGGTAGTTGAGATGATAGCATCGGCTTCATTCAAAAACTGCTGTCGAGCTTGTCATAGAGTTATGGCCCGAAAAGTAAATGAAAAGTGTTTTAAGAACGACTATAGAAAAGTTGGTTCCAATAAGAAAAAAAAAATCGTTTTTCGCTAACTTCTTTCTTACAAATCCAATTGACCTCGACTTTCGACTAACGTAATTAGACCCGCCGCAGACGCATAATCTGCCGATCCTCACGGCATCATATCTGCTTGATTAAATGCTTAATTTCGGTATGCAAGACTTGGTTCTTCACAAAAGTATACTATAGTTCTCCCAACCTAACCTAGGCTCATTATAAAAGGAAGTCCCTTTGGTTGCCGATTGCAAATTGAGAATAATTCATGATACAGGCGTGAGGGTCGGCAGATTATGGCGTCTCCCACGGACTTAACGTATAATTCGCCTTTCAGGTAAGCGAGTCGGATGTGATTGACGTGTTCGAGGCGATCCTCCCATCGACGTTGACGTCATTGGCGACAAAGTGTTATGCAGTGACTGCTCTCGCCAAACTCGCGACCAGATTCGGGTCAACGTCAGATCGAATTGAAGCACTCGTCCGTGCCAACCAGGCACACATTCACCTCGAGCTGCAGCAGAGATCTGTTGAGTTCAATAGTATCTTGCACACTGGAGAACTCAAGTGAGTCATTTTTGATATTGTTTAACAGTTTAAACTAGGTAAAAGTTCAATTGAAAATGTCGTCAAAAGTCTGTTTCACGATGTTTCGAACATTTTGGTAGATTCCCTTATTATTGATTGAATTCTTGTGTTTGGATATTTCGAATTGAAACAATCAAAGTGAGGAAGAATTTTTTTTTCCAGGTTCGGCCTTCTGGAGCGTATGCCAGTGATCACGCACAACTCATTGAATGCGGCCGCGACGTCCATCGTCAGAGACGATGACAGCAATCTCATCGAAGGTAAATTTCCTGCTTAGCATTTCTTACAGTTTCCTATCATCTAGCAATCACTAATTAACCAAAAAAAAACTTAAATTCCAGATACAGACGCAGTCAAAGACAATGCCCCGGTCGCTGACCAAAGCTCGAACCTCGACCTTCTCCTGGGTGGCCTCGATGCGCCCGTCGCCGCTGTCCAGTCTTCAGCTGCGTCAGGTCTCGATGACCTGATGAACCTGGGACTTGGCTCCGGTCCAACTGCATCAAAGCCGGCATCGAATGGCGGTGACTTGTTCGACGTCCTTGGTGGTCTTGGATCAACAGCACCTGCAGTCAAGACGTCAACGACGCCTGCAGCAGATCCTTTCGACTTCTTTGGAGCACCACCTGTACAAAAGTATGTATTGAATGGAATTTCAAGAGTCTTTCTAGGCTTAGGAAGGTTGGAATCCCGAGTTTGACATTAGTATAACCACAGCACGTTGACTTTCTAATATTGGAAAAAGGGGCGGTCTTCCACGGTACATGTTTCTTAGAAATATGAGAATTTGTTGTTTCGAAGGACAGTTGTGGGGGAAGGTCTTGATGTTTTATTCTATAAACTTGAGCAAGAGGAGGGAGAGGAAGAAGATTTTTAAAAAATCAATCGCTATAGAGCAAGAAATTCCATCACTTTGAAAGCGAGAAAAGAAAAATCTTGAATTGTTCCGTAATAAAAGTTGTTGAAACCTTGAGTCAATTAAAATTTCAGAAAGTCTGCGAGTAACTTCAGTCCAGTGATCGCGATCAACTCACGAGGGTTGGAAGTGCAAATGCAGGTTGAATCGACATGGGCCAACGGTAAAGCGATCGTCGTTCTGACGGCCTCCAATCACACGCCACAAGCCATCACCAACTTCAACTTCCAGGCTGCGGTCACCAAGGTGAGATTTCTTTAATAGGAAAACGTACACGTGCAAAAACTGATCGACAGAACGCTCTACTTACTTTTTTTAAGCGGAGAGTTGATGTAGTTTGAAATTGATGAAGTTAAAAGCGACTGAATTTTTATTGAGCGACCTACCTCCTGAATCCTAGGTTTTGCTCAAAATTTGAAGTGGTCACAGGACGCGAAACGGTACAGATAGTACTTGCGAGAATCATAACGTTTGATTTTTATCTTCTTTGATATTTGAAGTTAACTCTCCTACCATAATTGTAAAACAAGGTCGGTGAAGCAATTCTTTCTCATCATCTTTACCGTTTTCGAAACCTAGTGAGATTAACCAACAGTTTTCCAATGGTAAAAAGTGACTAATCAGACATTGTTTGCAGGCCTTCGAATTGACCATCGAGCCAGCCTCATCGACCAACATCCCACCTGATGGCAGCGTCACTCAGCGGATGATCTTGAAGAAGGTTACAGAGAAGAGTGTGACGGCAAGGATGAAGACAAGGGTTTCATATCAGTCAAACGGATCCCAACTAGACGCCAGCGGTGATGTCAACGAGTTCCCAGGACTCTGAGATTGGAAACTATAAGGTTTTTTCAAAAGGTTTCAAGAAATAGCGCCCACTCTCAAGCTTTCTGTGGCTAGATTGCAATTGACCCGATATTTACGGTATAAAGTTAGTTGAATGTGTTGAAAACCAGAAGTCATAAAGCAAAAGAAGTCAATTTTTGAAATTCAATATTCAATTTAATATCTGTACTCTTCGGTTTTCAATCATGATACTGTATTTTGAGTATCGCGTCGAACTACCCAAAGCTGAAAGGTGCAGAGAATGTTGACTTACTCATCCTTTCTCTGTCACAAACCCTACAGTTACGATCACTACAGTAGCATTCAAAACCGACACAAACTGTGTGTCCAGGCACCAGTCGACAAGAAGTTGTGTCATTTTTGTTCGCTACTGTACTGTACACGACCTCCCCCTTCATCATTTTTACTCCTTTTGTATAGCGATTGGCATATTCAAGTATATTTAAAAGACTATTTATTTGGTTGTACGAGCAAGTAGCGTACCCTCCTTCCCGAACCCACCCATTGTTGTGATAATAATGCGATTTTGTTAAGTGAACCATAAGAGTTGTGAAAGTACCATCTTTCCCCCCAATGAAAGTTTCTTGTGATTGTTCTCCTTTCTTCCGTTCCGATTGTCCTACCAGAATAAAGTTTTTTTTTACCTTAACGCTGTTCCTGATACTAATAGGTTCTCACCCATTAACTTTCTCAACAAATCGGCTCAATACAAAATTGGCAGGCGAATGAGAAACAACTGGAACGCTGGCTATTTCTGGTGAGTTACTTTTTCTATATATCGGGAAGGGATTATGATGTGCATTTGTATTGATTCTGTACATGAAAAGTGGTTTTATAATGCGGTTTGCATTTTTCTGTTTTTCTCTCTCTCTGATTGGAAATCGTTTTCGATTGATGTCGGACTATTTTTCCACTCTTCACTGTATAAAATGTCGCGTCATATACTACTCATTATGCACACAAATAATTTTAAATTTAAACTTAACAGTTTGAAAAAAAGTCTTTAAAGTTTTCTCACTTTTTATCACCCCCTGTCTTTCCTTCTCTCTCTATCTCAAAAATGTCTCCGAGCACCTATTAAGCATGTGCACAATGTCGTCGAAATGAACGTCTGGACGTGTTGGTTGTCATGTCAGTCAGTCGTCGTCGTCATCCTTAGTTACACACAGTGCTCACCGACTGATCCCATTCCAGAAGTCTCATTCTGACCAAGATCATGTTTGCCGTAGGAACTGTCACGTTTACCCAGCTGTTTCTCTCGTTTTCAATCATCATTCCAAAGTGTTTGCTCCCATGTCAAAAGTGAGAACTCTCTCCCCCTCTCTCCCCCTCTCTCCCCCTCTCTCCCTCTCTCTCTCTCTCTCTCTCTCTCTCTCTCTCTCTCTCTCTCTCTCTCTCTCTCTCTCTCTCTCTCTCTCTCTCTCTCTCTCTCTCTCTCTCTCTCTCTCTCTCTCTCTCTCTATCCCTCTCTCTCTCTTTCTCTCTCTCTCTCTCTCTCTCTCTCTCTCTCTCTCTCTCTCTCTCTCTCTCTCTCTCTCTCTCTCTCTCTCTCTCTCTCTCTATCTCTCTCTTTCTCTCTCTCTCTCTCTCTCTCTCTCTCTCTCTCTCTCTCTCTCTCTCTCCTCTCTCTCTCTCTCTCTCTCTCTCTCTCTCTCTCTCTCTCTTTCTCTCTCTCTCTCTATCTCTATCTCTCTCTCTCTCTCTATCTCTATCTATCTCTCTCTCTATCTATCTCTCTCTCTATCTCTCTCTATCTCTCTCTCTCTCTCTTTCTCTCTCTTTCTCTCTCTCTCACTGTTTTGTTCCATTTAAGGATTGGAATTGTGACTGTCGAAGTTGTTTGCCGACACACACTCACTATGTTTGAATAACATCTCTGATACTGCGAGAAGCTTTGACATTCAGAACTTCTTCGGTATTTCACTTCCTCACACTGAAGTCCCACTTTTGTCGTTAAGTTTTTCTCCCGACCCTTACCGCGCAGCAGCGCGCGTTCTTATGGTTTGATAAACATGATGCGCATCTCAACACCAACAGAATCTATCTTGTGGTGTTCAGACCATTTTTATTTGACGTTTTTGAGTTAACCCCCCCCCTCCCAAGTTTCTAAAAAAGTAGGCAATGTACACCGTAATGAAGTAAATTCCTTCACATAGATGTGCCAAGAATAACTTCTTGACTGTTTCACACTGTCAGTACATGATCAGATTTCCTGTTTGCAACTCGACTGACCATAAATAATCAGTTTATCTTTTTGATGGAAATAACTCTTCTGATAACACTTCTGTGCTATTACATCAACTGATGGTGACCGGAAAGCTCTACTTTTACAGCTTGTCGATATATTGAATATGACGTTCTCAATCGTTAAAGTGGAATCGGAACTACTCGTATTTTGTGCAGT
>OZ022254.1:6602678-6617678 GCA_963978915.1 Caenorhabditis parvicauda
CATAACTTTCAAGTTCATTGGTATGGTCAAATGAATAGTTCACTTGTTTAAATAAGAAGAGAATGTCAAAATGTCTAGAAACTTTCTGACTTGACAATGTTCCAAGTTTCCAGTGTAGTTCCCGAAACAAACTACAAAATATTAAGCGAAAAACAGTGCACTCTCTTCCCCCGCCCTCGTCAGGATGTGTGGTCTTGTGCTCTTTGTAGTGTTTGCTCCAAGAGCATTGTTCAACTCTTGGTACATGTTATGTACCACCAGAGGAAGTTCTGAGTGCCCACTCTCTCCCCCTCCCATTGTTTCAGTGTTTTGTACTTTGTCCGGTTGTAAAAAAAGTCGTCTCGAAATTTTCTACGATGAGGCGATCGTCCTCTTCATGGGATTTATGGGAGAGATACCTCAAACAAGTCAGAACTTGAGTAATCTTTTTTTCTCTCTCTCTCACTCTCTCTCTATCTCTCCATCTCTCCCTCTTTCTCCAAATATCCACACATCCCCTACGAACAAAGAATCTCGGAAGAAAATCGTTTCAGCTATTATCCAACTCTTGAAACACATAAATTCAATCAAATTCATTTTGAGTGGTCGATAACGACCCGGCATCTCGTTTGCCGAATGAGCAGACGGTTTCGTTAACTATGCTATCGGCCCCAAAATTATCTTATCTGTTAAACTCAATGTCATGTCATCATCAATCAGCCAATCTTTGCCCACATTCTGAAACTGATAGCGAAGAGTTTAGACACAGCTCCGTGGCGACGTGTTGGGAAAAATAACTACTTTAATGTCCGACCGAAAACAGTCACCCCCTCCCCCACTGCTCGATCTTGATATTGTCGAATTGGACTAGGAATTATATTTTCGTGAAATTAGAACTTTCCCTGTCGAAACGGTTATGTTGAGTACACATTCGAATTTACCAATTGAGTCCCGTGCCGCGCAGCAGCGCGCGGACCGATTGAGTTTTGGAGTTGGTATGCATCTCAGCGCCATTAGAGCCTATCGGATGACCTTTATATAATGAAGATCCCATTTTTGATCACAACAGATTCTTATTTGTTGAAGGTACTTCAGAACGATCTGATCCAGAGGATTGACTTTTTCCCATCCGACACGATGTCGTGAAAATCTGTGATTGTTTCCGAAAGATCAAATTCAACCTTTCGCAATTCTTTTTCAGTCAGAAGCCCCAAAAATCAGTTAGTCATGCATAAGTGAAAAGAGTCTTCTTTCTTCTTCCGTTCTGGGTCGTTGAAAATATCTGTCAGAAGAAGCGTTCTTCACTGGATTAGAGATATTTTTTGAGCTCTTCTAGAAATATTTTCAATCATCTCTATTCAAATGTTCGTTTTTCTCTGTTTGTACCCAAGTTTTGAGATTCCAACATTGTACTCGTTAACTTTTTTCAGAAAGTTTTGTACTTCTCTCATTAGGCTTCCGATCGCAGATTCCTTCATAATTTCCGGACTACTTGAACAGATAACGGTCAGTAATAACGCTGTGTGTAAGGTCCTAAATCTCCATGCAGTAAAACTCAGTTGACACTTCGATTTTTTTCAATTGAGTTATGCCTCTGGTCATCCTCTCTCTCTCTCTCTCTCTCTCTCTCTCTCTCTCTCTCTTATATATTTAAATATATCAAAAGACAGCAATTTTGACAAAAGCACTATCATAAACAATATTTTATCGATAACAAAAGGTTAAAGTATACATTGTCATCATTTGAGAATGAAACATTCCCCATCATTCTGCCTCTTCTCTCTTGCCGTAGAGCTTTCAATTGGGGGTAACTATTCCGGGTCGGACACTGACTGTAAGAACACAGAATGTACCCAAAGTTTGGTGCATCTTATCTCACAATTTTTCTCTTGTCTTGATTCGCTACACGCTGATTATTCTACCGATTTATTGTCTCAAAACCACGTAAAAATTCCAAGAATGCAGAAACGTTTCATCAATCGACATTACATTTTTATCAAACAAAATCTTTCAGATCTTCCACATATGCAATCGTTACTCTGTTGCAGAACATCCAAGGTGATTTTTTGCATTTATTCTTCGATTAACCTGAACCTTGTTGGTAGATATCACCAATCGGGAACAAATGAGACATGTAGTTCGCAATCCATTTTTAGCAGTTTATACGAGATTCTGTAAGGGAAGGAAGCGGAATGTCGCTTCCGCGTGCTGCGATGAGAATATTACGTTTTCCGCATTCCGCTAAAATTGATTTTATTCTAGTATTGAGTGTTACTATATGACACGGAGCACCACACGAAAGCCTCAAATTTGTCTTTCAGAGTATGCGGAAGAGCTCGAGAGAGCGCGACCGAGCTGGGAAGCCGAAGAAGCGAAACGGAAGAGTGGCGGAAGATCCGAATGCGGAAAGACAGTCGACGTGAGTGTTTTCAGACATCTATATTTTTCATACCTTCTTAGCAACATTTGAGATCGATTTTATCATTTTCAGCTCATTTGGAAACCTGTTAAAACAATCAGAATTAAAAATTTCCTGATTCAAATGAAAAATATTCCAGGAGTGAGTTGTTCCTGCGCGAGTGTTCTTCAAAAGAATCGATGGAATCTGAAGCAGCGTCAGCCTACACAGAAGAAGATGTCTCGTGGATGCCAGCAGAGATGTTGGGCGCGGGTTGGAAGGCGAGAGGAGACCGAACACCGTCCGATAAAAGGGTTCCGTTCAATAGACCCACTACCAAGCAGGTGAGCAGGCTCAAGAATTCTTCTAGAAAGTGAAAATTGCATTTGAGATCAGTTTGATTTATTGGTTCTGAAGTGTATGGTAGTTTGCGAAGTTTTTGGTGTTGACTCATTTAGATTTTAAAATTTTTTTTATTCCGACGTTTGGGCTCTATGTCAACATGAGAAAAAAGTAGGTTTACCTCAAACTAGGGTAATCAAACCGGGAATATTTCTAACAAAGTTAATTAAAGGTAATCGAAGCACTGCCGTTCGTTCGTCGATATTTCATCTATTGGATGCGTCACACGTTTGACAAAGAGAAACTCTTCATCAACACATTTCAACCGTTGAAGCACAAACCGTTTTATGGTGAGATTGTACTTGTAGAAGAAGAAAAGAAAGAACAAAGATGACTCTTCAGGAGTCCCATGCGGTGGAATGGGCTGTGGAGCCATCGGAAGGGATTTCCGTGGAGGATTCTGCAAATTCAGCCTGAGACCAGGACTTGTCGAACACAAAGTCAACGTGGTTCCGGTGAGATTTATTTCTTTTCTGCTTTTCGAAGAATATAAATGTGTTTTTTAAAAACTCAAATTTGAAAAGTTAGAAAGTCCTGTACGTCAATTTTGAACTGGGTGTGCATCTCCGCACCAACAGAATCTATCAGATCATTCCTATCTGGCGCCTATGAGTTGAGAAGGTCATGGAAAGACAGTGTGACTAAATGGCCATTTTTCATTAGAAACCATTCTTATTTCCGTGTAGCTTTTATTTTCACCGTAGTTTTCACTCAAAATATCTGCTTTTGACGACAGTTAGGGTTTTTTCGCGAATCGCGAGGTGTTAGTTATGAGGGTAGACAAATAACTTGGAAAATTTCCGGTCTCCACACAAATGATAATGCGAACCTTCAGGCAGACCAATTCATCATCTCAGTACGCGAAAACGGCTCCTGTATCTACCAGAAGGTACTTTGTGCTGCTGACGTGGTCAAAGGATCCGGTCAACTATCCACATGGGACTTTTCATTCCCGAAGAAGGATGTTTTCTATCGGTAATTTTCGACATTTAAAAATACCTTCTATATCCGGACCCCTGGTATATGATGGTGGTTCCCACTTTCAAGCCGAAATGGCGCAGGCGCACTGGTCCTAATTAGCCACCTTTGATTTGTCCAAATATGATTGTTTCCATTGTGAAATAAAAGGATCAATCATATATCGATTGTGCTTATCGCGATAATGTTAGTTTGGTGAGTATAGAAGAAAAAAGTCGTAAGGTTTACTGTTTGAGTTTTCATTGTTCGAACAGAGTGTAAATTTTGATCACCCGATAACAAACGAAATTTACAGAGGGCTCTTCCCTCGCTCTTGGACGTGCTATCGGATTCAAGAGGTCGGCCTTCTGGTGGTCATCAAACAAGTCTCGCCAGTCATTCCTAATGATTATGAGGTTAGTTTGAATGATATTCTTGAAAATAAAAATTGACTGCCTGTAGGTAGAGACTGTACACTCTCTTTTATCAACGCACTATCTCGCTTCGCGTCTGCGTCTAACAATTTTATCCACACTCTCAATAACATAATGTAAAGAGAGGACAGTACTCTATAAACTAAATACCGTTGATATGAAGTTCATAGGTCGTTGATATCTACAGAACATCAACGTTATAGACCGTAGATCAACGACCTATGAACTTCATAAATTTTTATCTTTGATATCTACAGCACATCAACGTTAATATCTACAGCACATCAACGTTATAGACCGTAGATCAACGACCCATGAACTTCATAAATTTTTATCAACGACCTAAAAACTTCATAAACTGCTATCAACGACCTATGAACTTCATAAACTGCTATCAACGACCTATGAACTTCATAAACTGCTATCAACGACCTATGAACTTCATATCAATGGTATTCAGTTTATAGAGTAACCTTACACAAAATCCGAATAGTGTCATTCGACTAGTTCAAGTAAAGTGACAGAAATATTTTGAAGGACTGCTGATTCTTTTTATACAGTTTTAGTTCCACGTTCAGGACTCTTCCCTTCCCGTAACCAACTTTGTCGTTGACGTGTACAACACCAACAATGATCGTGAGTTGGACGTCACTGTCGCTCTCTCGTTCCGAAATGGAACAGGAAATCGTCGATGGGAGAGAGAGACTCTGTGTGAATCGGCCATGTTCGTAGCGAGTGGACAGTCATCAGAGGAAGACACCGGTGAGTAGACGGTAAACTTACGAGACCAAGAGTAGAAATTTACAAAAAGCAAGAAGAAAGTTGTATGTACGACATGTCGTGTCGTATTAGGTACCTGCTGAGTGTTGTAGGTTAGTTAGGTCCTCGTTTTGATACAGTATACTTGTAATTGAGTCGGATTTGCACGAAAGTGAAATTTTTCACTCCAGTATGATCAATACATGACATATTCCAGTGACCGGAGTGGTCCTCCGCCACAAAATATCCCAGATGGACTGTACGTACGGACTGGCTACTCTGAAACAACCTGGAACTTCCATTTGCCAGAGGTTTGACCCGTCCGGTGACGGAGAAGTGATCTGGCAGTGTCTGCAGAAGACGGGTGACTTGCCTCTCCATGTAAGTTTTTGAGCAATTACAAGTTTGTAAACCATCTCAATTTCTGATATGATAGGAGGAGATACGTTTCAAAATAGAAAATTATCTCAACTTATCGATAAGTAGATCCAGTTTTGACTATAGAACGCTCTTGATTAGGTGTCCGTAGTAAAGTTCTAAACGTAATTCTGACGCTGAGGTTTAGATTATTAGGTTGATTCAGGAAGAGACATGCCCTCAAGACAGCAGAGAGATGGCGATAGCAGTGGCGAACAGAATGTCGATCGGCCCATCACAGAAGACGTCGTGTGAGTTCTCCCTCTGCTGGGACATGCCGATCGTTGGCTTCGGCAGTTCGGCGAGAAGTTATCGGAGGTAAAAAAGTTCATAGAACTGTTATAGAACTCTGATGAAAAAGGCCGGGACGCGTGTTCATTGAAAATCCCTGAAGTAGACAATAACTAAAGTGGCTTAGGAAACGTTCTGATTTGAAATTTTTCCGACCGATAACGGTTTCCCCTCTCTTCAGAATATTTGTAGTTTTGTGCGTTTCACGAACTGTTTCGTACTGTAGGGCGCGTTGCGGTTAGCCATTTAAGAAAGTTTTTCAAGAGTGACGCAAAAATTACAGACGATACACACGATTCTTCGAAACAACCGCAGCTGAATCGTCAGCAGAAGGACTGTGCACAAGAGCCCTGCGGCGACGAGTGGACTGGGAGAAGAGGCTGGATGATTGGCAGAGCCCTGTGGTAGCACACCCATTCCTCCCATCCTGGTACAAGTCGGCACTGTTCAATGAACTCTATTTCATAACGGATGGTGGTACGGTGAGTTTTCTATTGTAGCTTCAAAAACACAACGAGGTAATCGTTCCATTTCTGTAGTACTCCTTGGAAATTGCACGCTTCTCCCTGACACTTGCTGTAATTTCTCCTGCAAGTTCTTTATTGTTTAAAAAAAAATTCGCGAGTCTTCCACACCTTTTGAACAAATTAAAAGATTTTGAACAGTTTACGGTCGTTTACAGAATGTTTGGATAGAATAATCGATTCTTGTTCCAGGTATGGTTCGAATTCGAAGACAACTGGCGAACAGACGAAACACACTTGGCGAAGTACACGGCAGACTTGATGAAGGAAGTTGGAAGATTTGGATACCTTGAGTGTGAGTATTATCTTTTCACTTCCATCATAAACAGAATCAAAGTGATTTTCTGGTTTATTTTAAAAACTTATAACATGCAAATAAGTGAAAACGAGGAATTTTGTAACAACAACAGAAATCGCTTAAAGCGGGAACATGTGATCCGGTTTCTCATCGTCGGGTGTTTCCTCGACATGTGCTCGTCTTGGTCTCGACCTGGCCCAACGTCTGTCATTGGTAGACTCGAAATTGGTGACGATGCGGCGTCGGACGGTGTTTCTGAATATAGTTCGTGTCGTGGATAGCGTCCCCTGCTCACTGCCGCAGACGCTCTACCTCTTGGCTTTTTCATAATGTGAAAATTTTCAAAACGGAAGAGGAAAAAATCAAATATACCCGGAAATAATGTGCAACCGCTCAATCTTAGGACGGAGAATTATTTGTTTTTTTTCCTCAAATTCTGACGGTACTCATGGCACGAAAATAAATAATTTCAAAATTGAAATGGAACTTTTTTTCAAGTGGAAGTCGGAATTTCGTCCCTGCTAAAAACTTAAGGAACATTAAAGTTCAAGTAGGATGATGGCTTTAGACTACGAATAAGGCACGAATTGAGAAAATCTCGACCACATTGAAAAATTTAAGATAAAAACTCACATATTTTCGGTAATTGTAACTGCCAGAAAACGGAGAAATTCGGTGGACTGATTCTCGCGAACTCGACAGCACTTGCTGATGAGAGCTGAAATTTATATGGATTTTATAAGTTGGCAGGTAATCTTACGGTGAAGTAAAGTGAACAGCCTCGTGGGAGCATGCGTCTTGCAACTCAAGAACATTTGCAGAGTGATCGGAGTCGTTTCGTCGTATATCTGTAACTTTACCATATTGAAGGTTTTTGTACATTATTCTTACAAAAAATTGATTGGAACTTGTAATTTGAACCACTTTTTTCATAGTTAAATTGAAGCTAGAAAAATGTGAGAGTGATTTCATCGAGAACTGGAGGAATCGAAATTTCTATGTGATTTCATTTCTATGAGCATCTCCACGTCCACATGAACTATCAAATTACCTTTCGACCGATTCAACCTATGAGCCTATGAGATGAGAAAGGAGCGCAAAATAGCCTTTTCTCAAAAAAAATGGCTTACAAGATTGAGGACGTGATAGAAGAAGTTGGTCCAGTCAGTGGGGTGTGTAACTGCCGTCCTCTGTGCCGCAATCGCGACAACCCTAGTCAAGTCGATCACATCATCTCCGTATCTTGTCTGTCGCAAAAAAAACACTGGTGGATGGCTCTTAAGCTCTTCTTCATAAATGTCAAAAGAAACCTGAAAGGTTACAATTGTCAATGTTGAAATTTGAATGACAAAATGATATGTGAATAGATAAAATACTTTTGAGTTACAATTTAGGAAAAAAATAGGTTTGAAAATTTTACTTTTGAGTTAAACTTGTTGAAAAAAAACAATTAAGTTGTTGAAAAGTCCATATTTGAGTTATACTTTTTGAAAAATAAGTGGGAATTGAGTTTAACTGATGTGAAAAAAGTTGTAACAGACTCTAGTTTAAATATTGGGTTTTCCTAAACTATGCTTTCAATTTTTCAAAGTCCTGGTTCATCTACTTACTGAAACATTATATTTTTCTATCAAATATTATCCAAATTCAATTTTTACTTAGATAAACAAAAAACTCACAGATTCTTTTGGGTATGGTGTAAGAATCTCGAAAATCAAAGAGTTGAACGAATTCTGAATTTCACATTTCAAAAGTAGCGATTGATTATCAAAATAACCAGATTCAAAGAAATTTGCATCCTATCCGTCGCCGTGATATACGGGAGGCTCTCGCAGTCCTTCAGATGAAGTGGTTTTCGGCGGAGTTCTGCGAGCTCCTGAAGGATGAATTATATTGGTTTAAATTGGAAGTTTACCCTTCTCTGCTCCAACGTCTCGTAATAATCACTTGTTATCCAAGCCAAACATGATACTTCTTCGTGATGAATCAACTGAAAGTATATTGATCTTGTTCACAAACTTTCGACCCTACCTTAGCCAGTACATCCCCGGTGTCCGTACGGTCGTGTGGTCTCTTCCGACTTGGTATGGCATCATTTGGAACCTGAGTGCTGCAGATTACTCAATCGGTGTCGACTCGCGAGTCCCAATGTAAATACTGTACTGTAGCTGTATCGGGTTTTCACGAAAGTTAAAACCGATAGTTCGGGAGTGAAAGAAGGTCGAAAAATTCCAGAAATATTATATAGACGCTCGTTCTCAGATGTAATAGATTGTGTCTTTTTTCCCAATCTCGTTTTTTTTTTGACAAAATTCATCACACGAAAATAATTTTTTAATGAAGGTCGAAAGTAAAGTTTTCAAACTAAAATAGGAAGAAACGCTCAACAGTTTTCCATATCAAATCTCAATCAAATTTACCGCTTTATCTTCTTTATCCGTTGGTATTTTTTCTATAGATATTCGGTAACCGAGCTCTTGCTGAAACTTGAATGATTGTACGATGCATTATTTTCAAGGTTTACCATCATCGTTTTGAATTCACGGAATCTCTGCAACACTCCGTCGACCATTCCGTCTTCTTCTTTTTCTTCTTTCACTTCGTCCATCTGGAAACAAATCGAGAAAAACGATCGAAATGGAAAAAAGAAAAAAAAAACTATAAACGGTAGATCAAATGGGTTACTGTAGAATGCTCGAATTTTTTTCTTTTTAATATTGCCAAATTTATCTTTGTTTTCTTTCCGATTTTATGAGATCAAGAAAGATTTATTGATCAAAAAATATAATTTTATTACCTTATTTCCAGCCTGGGAATACCGTATGGTCAACACCTACGACGTTCACTTCTACGCATCGTACGCTCTTGCAGAACTCTGGCCGAAGTTGGAACTGGCTGTACAAGCCGAATTCAGTGAGTTTACAGTGTCAGCTACTTTTTTTCAATGACCGTTCTTCTGACTCAAGTTGTCTTTCAGCGGATCAAGTATACCACACAGTCGACACTCAAATCAAATTTCACATGGAAGGAGATATCGCGAGCCTGAAGACGGCGAGCAGAGTACCACACGATCTCGGAAATCCAGGTATTTTCGTCCTTATGTTCCCTTTATGATGGTAATTTTCATGAGAAGAGTAGATTAAATACTCACTAAATATACTATAGTCTTTGAAATGATTTTAATGAAATCGATAGTCAGTGGATCACATTTTTCTTTCAAAAAAGTAAATCATCGATTTTAGAAATTTAATAAAACCAGTCCCTTGCATCCTACGCCTTGTCTTTTGTAACGTTTTTTTCTGACCCTAAACTATCCTGAGCCTAAAAAAGAGAAAGAGATACCCATGAAAAAACGGGATGTATTCCATAAAATGTTGAATTTTAAGCTGACGAACCGTGGCTAGCGACAAACGCGTATGTGATGCACGACACGGGAAAATGGAAGGACCTTAACATGAAGTACGTGCTGACAACGTTCCGTGACTTTGTCGCGTTGGCGACCGACCGCGACGCGTTCCTCCAGCACACGTGGCCAGCGGTCAAGAGGATCCTAACAGAGGCGCTGGACGCATGGGACCAGGACGGGGATGGAATGATCGAGAATTTCGGGAAAGCAGACCAAACATACGACGCGTGGCAGATGGAAGGTGTCAGTGCGTACTGTGGATCCTTGTGGTTGGCATCGTTGAAAGCGGCGGCGGAGATGGCCAAAGAAGCCGAGGATTCTGACACTCAACGACTGTTCACAGACACCCTGGATAGGGCGAAGAAGGTGTTCGTCGAGAAGCTCTGGACTGGAAAGTACTTCAGATTCTGTGAACGATCTAGAAGGTAAGGATTCATGAAACTTTTTCATCGAGATAGTTTGGTGAAAAATCTTTTTATTCTGCAATTGGGAAATAAGGCCACCTTCTGCGTGAATAATCAAAAATCTTCTGAGAAGATCGACTTTTAACGTCAGAAACGCGGTTTTCGCACGGTTTCTGGAGTTTCTTTCTTAAATAGTCCTTCCTCACAAAATCTCATTTTACAGCCGAGAATCAGTGATGGCAGATCAGCTGTGCGGCTATTGGTTCCTGCACTCGGTATCTCCAGAATTGGCGAAAGATGTGAGTTGCAAAGAATGATCCAGGACAAATAGATAACTGTTACAGCTGCTTCCTGAACACATGGTACAATCATCGATGCAGACCATCTACGACCTGAACGTGTGCCGATTTGCCTCTGGAACCATGGGAGCCGTCAATGGAATGAAGACGGACGGAAAGGTCGATCGGGAGTATATTCAGGTGAGTTGCTCTCTCTCTCTCTCCCTCTCTCTCTCTCTCTCTCTCTCTCTCTCTCTCTCTCTCTTTCTCTCTCTATCTATCTCTCTCTCTCTCTCTCTCTCTCTCTCTCTCTCTCTCTCTCTCTCTCTTTCTCTCTCTATTTTTTTAAACTAAACTGAAAGCAACTGAACTTCGATTCTGCAGGCGGACGAAATGTGGACAGGCGTCACATACGCAGTATCTGCTCTTCTCATTCAGCACGAACGATTCGCTGAAGCCTTCCACACTGCTTCCGGATGCTACAAATCGTGCTTCGAACGTACCGGATTGCAGTATCAGACCCCAGAAGCCATGTACGAGACGAAGTGAGTCATATATGCTCCAATTTTGAGCATCGATATGTATTAGCAAAGAGTTTTATAAAAATGCAATGTTTTAAAAAACGATTTTTTCAAATAACAAGTAGTGTGCTTAACCATGAGAACCTATTTTTAGACTCGGGTTAGATCTGAGTCAGCTTAAAGTTCAACCCAAGCCTAGAAAGAGGTGGTTGGGACGATCCGTTAAAAGTTGTTGTCGTCAAGAAAAGAGGAATGCAACATTGGGAGTTCAGATTCTACCGAGCGATCGGCTACATGCGCCCACTTTCGATCTGGTCGATGCAGTGGGCACTGGAACGGCACAGCGGAATGTTCACTGACAAGGATCGACTGATCACAATTGGAGAAGAAATCGAGAAGAGAACAGACCGATCGACCGAGATGGCCACCGTCAACAAAGAGGAGGACAATGTTTCGTCGAGCACGTCTGCGAACTATCCCATTCTAGGTGAGTGACTTGTGAAAATTCTCTCTCTCTCTCTCTCTCTCTCTTTCTTTCTTTTTTCTTTCTTCAGCTCTTGAAAAATAACTTCCAGAAGACCGCCTAGCAGCAGCAAGCGAGGACTCAGCAAGCCTGGGATACGTCAGCGACTTCAAAGATGAACACGAAGTGAAAACACCGGTTGTAGAACAGCCAGCAGCATAACCAATCTAGCCTTCTTCCTCTTTTCTTGCTTTTATCTTTTTGTTTAGGGCAATTAGTAAAAGGCACCACTGACGCCCGGCACCATGACACCACACTGCGGTGCCAGTGGTGCCGGGTGCCGTGTTTTATCGTGTCTCATTTTAGTAAATGGCACCACAGTGGGGCGTCAGTCAAAATACTCTGACACCACAGTCGAACTCACAGTGGTGTCAGTTTCATAAATCTGGCACCACAGTCGAACTCAGTGAGGTGTCAGTTCGAAGAACCTGACACCACAGTCAGATGAGTGGTGTCTGGGGCGTCAGGGGCGTCAGCGGCGTCTTTGGTCCGCCGTACTACTTTACGCAGTCAAACTTGGTCGTTGCCTGAGTATCAAACTTTTCAACATATGATACTCGACCTTCATTCTCTTATTCATTTTTAATCATTTTTTCGCCTTTCAAACTTCTGAATTTCACCTTTCAGATTTTTGGAACTGCTTCTTAGTTTGTACACTGCTGGTGATCAATCTGAACTTTGATTCACAGCAATTCTAACTTATTCAAGCAGAAAAGTGAGTTTAATTTTCCTTTAGTTGTTCAATTATCTATTCCAGGTCTCTCCATCTCTATAAATGTTGGACGATGGTTCTGGTTGAGACGTCTGGAGCTTCCTTCTTGATTTATTGAAGCCTAATCCAATTTAAATTGCACTCTGAATAAATATCCTGCCCATGTGTTTTCTTCTCACAGAGTATATAAGAGTTTTCTAACCATGAAAAAACGTTATTGTAATGTTAACAATGAGTTTCCAATATTTCTGTTTCGGATTTGGGAAACTCCGGTGTCTGATATCGGCGTCGTTCCATTGTAGAAGCGGTCTGCCTCATTTCCTTTATCGTCTCGAAGGTATCGTTCATGTGAACTTTCCTAACCGACGTTGTGATGGGTGATGTGCAATGTGACCTGCATATGAGAGCTTTGCTGTAGTTATCAACTCCCAGACACCGGATTCGTGAGACTTGATGTCGATAGTTTCGAATATAATTTTCATTATTTTTCATGAGAATCATACTGAATAGAAAACTTCCAGGTTTCTGTCACATAAAGTAACAATGGGACAAAAATTGATCTGACCAGTTTCTTCCGTTTTGCTTTGTTTCTAGTGAGTTCGATGGACTCTTTATCACTTCTGTGAAGCTCCTCCAGTTCATTTCTTGATCGAGATTCCGTGAATCAAACTTCAGCTTCAGCTTCAGGATCTTAAGAAAAAAACCGTGTTTCTTCAGAAACAACAAGATGAAAACGTCCTGGAGTGAATGAATTTCAGTTAAACGGTGATAACAATGACAAAAAACTTAGTTATGCCTTTAAAACTTTAGTCTGTAATGCTCTTATATACTCTGTGAGAAGAAAACACATGGGCAGGATATTTATTCAGAGTGCAATTTAAATTGGATTAGGCTTCAATAAATCAAGAAGGAAGCTCCAGACGTCTCAACCAGAACCATCGTCCAACATTCATAGAGACGGAGAGACCTGGAATAGATAATTGAACAACTAAAGGAAAATTAAACTCACTTTTCTGCTTGAATAAGTTAGAATTGCTGTGAATCAAAGTTCAGATTGATCACCAGCAGTGTACAAACTAAGAAGCAGTTCCAAAAATCTGAAAGGTGAAATTCAGAAGTTTGAAAGGCGAAAAAATGATTAAAAATGAATAAGAGAATGAAGGTCGAGTACCGTATGTTGAAAAGTTTGATACTCAGGCAACGACCAAGTTTCACTGCGTAAAGTAGTACAGCGGACCAAAGACGCCGCTGACGCCCCTGATGCCCCAGACACCACTCATCTGACTGTGGTGTCAGGTTCTTCGAACTGACACCTCACTGAGTTCGACTGTGGTGCCAGATTTATGAAACTGACACCACTGTGAGTTCGACTGTGGTGTCAGAGTATTTTGACTGACGCCCCACTGTGGTGCCATTTACTAAATTGAGATACTATAAAACGCGGCACCCGGCACCACTGACACCAGGCGTGGTGTCATGGTGCCGGGCGTCAGTGGTGCCTTTTACTAATTGCCTTTGTTTAGAGTACAAATAAGACACAAACGAACCACGCCCCGCCCCCCTGCCACACTCCTTTTTCGCACCCATTGCCGTTGCCAAGCATTACGAGTTAAACTACGTCAGTGTTTCAAAACTGCTTTTTCTTAACGCATTTACTTACCAACTTTAAATAATCGATTTGAATAAAATCTTAATAAATTAAATGTCGAATGAACTGACACACATCGGAAAATAATGGCAAAGCTCCCGAGGTACGGTACTCATTTGTTCAGGCTAAAAGTTCTCGCGCGCGTTGGGAAAATATCTGATGGTAAGATGAAAACGGAAAGTGGCTTATATCTAATTAGAGAAGCTGTTTTTTTCTTCTTTGAAGTTAATAATCATCTTCCACCGATGTCTGTTGACATGCAAGTACACATAGTGGGTTTGTTTAAAAATGCCCTCCGATGCTGCAGAACCCTTCAGTCACTTCTCTATCAAGTGATTGTCATTATCTGCACTTAATGATTTACAATGGTTCCGGATGTTTGCAGATAATATCGAAACGGGCGTAACGGCACCTAGAGTTCAAATGACTGATTATCGTCCTGGATATTTGTCGAGCAATTACGATCCATCCTCTATTATCCAAATATCACTCTACTTGTAAGACATGATGTCACTATACATGTAAGACATCATGTCTTACATACTGTCTCAAATGGGGAAGACATGATGTCTTACATGTACTGTTACCGTTTATGTCAGACATAAAGACCTTCATCACTGTCGATGGTCACAGTACATGTCTTACATGAACAGCCTTCTTGTTACCACTTTCACGCTATGTCTTACATGTACAGTGACATTTGGATTATAGAGTCTATCGCCCAGTCCAACTGCAGACCATTCCTAATTGTATTCTGGTAGTGAGCCTTGAGAGACGTTATCCCGGCCCTTTCACAATCCAATTGATGTTTATTTACAGGATGAAAAGTCACCACTCGGTCAATGACTGTTGCAGTAATAACAAAAAAGAGTAGAAGGAGTTCCTTTTTACTGTAAATCGGAACCAAATTACCAAACAAAAATCTATTTGACTACATTGTAGCCACTCCCTTATCATTTTTCTCTTCTCCCCAACCCTCTTCCATTTGTTTTTCATTTAAATTGTAAAAAAAAACGGTTTATTTGACGATGAACCGGGAAATTGAGAAA
>OZ022254.1:6623197-6641093 GCA_963978915.1 Caenorhabditis parvicauda
AAGATCTGTCATGGAAAATGGCCTCCGGTAACCCGGAGGCAGGTATCAAAAATTGGTTATCCAACACTGGAGAGAGGTCAGATCAAGGAGTTACCTTTGGTTAGAGACTTTAAAAGTCTTTTCACAACGATGAAAAGATTCAACTTGCTTCAGGCGAGAAAGGTCGCCGACCCGTCGCGGGTTCTCGAAGATTCAGATTTCACGACTTCGACCAGGGCAAGTCTTCAGATCAATAGCGACTTCTGACACATTCATTTAGCTCTTCCTTCAGAAAGATCTGTCATGGAAAATGGCCTCCGGTAACCCGGAGGCAGGTATCAAAAATTGGTTATCCAACACTGGAGAGAGGTCAGATCAAGGAGTTACCTTTGGTTAGAGACTTTAAAAGTCTTTTCACAACGATGAAAAGATTCAACTTGCTTCAGGCGAGAAAGGTCGCCGACCCGTCGCGGGTTCTCGAAGATTCAGATTTCACGACTTCGACCAGGGCAAGTCTTCAGATCAATAGCGACTTCTGACACATTCATTTAGCTCTTCCTTCAGAAAGATCTGTCATGGAAAATGGCCTCCGGTAACCCGGAGGCAGGTATCAAAAATTGGTTATCCAACACTGGAGAGAGGTCAGATCAAGGAGTTACCTTTGGTTAGAGACTTTAAAAGTCTTTTCACAACGATGAAAAGATTCAACTTGCTTCAGGCGAGAAAGGTCGCCGACCCGTCGCGGGTTCTCGAAGATTCAGATTTCACGACTTCGACCAGGGCAAGTCTTCAGATCAATAGCGACTTCTGACACATTCATTTAGCTCTTCCTTCAGAAAGATCTGTCATGGAAAATGGCCTCCGGTAACCCGGAGGCAGGTATCAAAAATTGGTTATCCAACACTGGAGAGAGGTCAGATCAAGGAGTTACCTTTGGTTAGAGACTTTAAAAGTCTTTTCACAACGATGAAAAGATTCAACTTGCTTCAGGCGAGAAAGGTCGCCGACCCGTCGCGGGTTCTCGAAGATTCAGATTTCACGACTTCGACCAGGGCAAGTCTTCAGATCAATAGCGACTTCTGACACATTCATTTAGCTCTTCCTTCAGAAAGATCTGTCATGGAAAATGGCCTCCGGTAACCCGGAGGCAGGTATCAAAAATTGGTTATCCAACACTGGAGAGAGGTCAGATCAAGGAGTTACCTTTGGTTAGAGACTTTAAAAGTCTTTTCACAACGATGAAAAGATTCAACTTGCTTCAGGCGAGAAAGGTCGCCGACCCGTCGCGGGTTCTCGAAGATTCAGATTTCACGACTTCGACCAGGGCAAGTCTTCAGATCAATAGCGACTTCTGACACATTCATTTAGCTCTTCCTTCAGAAAGATCTGTCATGGAAAATGGCCTCCGGTAACCCGGAGGCAGGTATCAAAAATTGGTTATCCAACACTGGAGAGAGGTCAGATCAAGGAGTTACCTTTGGTTAGAGACTTTAAAAGTCTTTTCACAACGATGAAAAGATTCAACTTGCTTCAGGCGAGAAAGGTCGCCGACCCGTCGCGGGTTCTCGAAGATTCAGATTTCACGACTTCGACCAGGGCAAGTCTTCAGATCAATAGCGACTTCTGACACATTCATTTAGCTCTTCCTTCAGAAAGATCTGTCATGGAAAATGGCCTCCGGTAACCCGGAGGCAGGTATCAAAAATTGGTTATCCAACACTGGAGAGAGGTCAGATCAAGGAGTTACCTTTGGTTAGAGACTTTAAAAGTCTTTTCACAACGATGAAAAGATTCAACTTGCTTCAGGCGAGAAAGGTCGCCGACCCGTCGCGGGTTCTCGAAGATTCAGATTTCACGACTTCGACCAGGGCAAGTCTTCAGATCAATAGCGACTTCTGACACATTCATTTAGCTCTTCCTTCAGAAAGATCTGTCATGGAAAATGGCCTCCGGTAACCCGGAGGCAGGTATCAAAAATTGGTTATCCAACACTGGAGAGAGGTCAGATCAAGGAGTTACCTTTGGTTAGAGACTTTAAAAGTCTTTTCACAACGATGAAAAGATTCAACTTGCTTCAGGCGAGAAAGGTCGCCGACCCGTCGCGGGTTCTCGAAGATTCAGATTTCACGACTTCGACCAGGGCAAGTCTTCAGATCAATAGCGACTTCTGACACATTCATTTAGCTCTTCCTTCAAAAAGATCTGTCATGGAAAATGGCCTCCGGTAACCCGGAGGCAGGTATCAAAAATTGGTTATCCAACACTGGAGAGAGGTCAGATCAAGGAGTTACCTTTGGTTAGAGACTTTAAAAGTCTTTTCACAACGATGAAAAGATTCAACTTGCTTCAGGCGAGAAAGGTCGCCGACCCGTCGCGGGTTCTCGAAGATTCAGATTTCACGACTTCGACCAGGGCAAGTCTTCAGATCAATAGCGACTTCTGACACATTCATTTAGCTCTTCCTTCAGAAAGATCTGTCATGGAAAATGGCCTCCGGTAACCCGGAGGCAGGTATCAAAAATTGGTTATCCAACACTGGAGAGAGGTCAGATCAAGGAGTTACCTTTGGTTAGAGACTTTAAAAGTCTTTTCACAACGATGAAAAGATTCAACTTGCTTCAGGCGAGAAAGGTCGCCGACCCGTCGCGGGTTCTCGAAGATTCAGATTTCACGACTTCGACCAGGGCAAGTCTTCAGATCAATAGCGACTTCTGACACATTCATTTAGCTCTTCCTTCAGAAAGATCTGTCATGGAAAATGGCCTCCGGTAACCCGGAGGCAGGTATCAAAAATTGGTTATCCAACACTGGAGAGAGGTCAGATCAAGGAGTTACCTTTGGTTAGAGACTTTAAAAGTCTTTTCACAACGATGAAAAGATTCAACTTGCTTCAGGCGAGAAAGGTCGCCGACCCGTCGCGGGTTCTCGAAGATTCAGATTTCACGACTTCGACCAGGGCAAGTCTTCAGATCAATAGCGACTTCTGACACATTCATTTAGCTCTTCCTTCAGAAAGATCTGTCATGGAAAATGGCCTCCGGTAACCCGGAGGCAGGTATCAAAAATTGGTTATCCAACACTGGAGAGAGGTCAGATCAAGGAGTTACCTTTGGTTAGAGACTTTAAAAGTCTTTTCACAACGATGAAAAGATTCAACTTGCTTCAGGCGAGAAAGGTCGCCGACCCGTCGCGGGTTCTCGAAGATTCAGATTTCACGACTTCGACCAGGGCAAGTCTTCAGATCAATAGCGACTTCTGACACATTCATTTAGCTCTTCCTTCAGAAAGATCTGTCATGGAAAATGGCCTCCGGTAACCCGGAGGCAGGTATCAAAAATTGGTTATCCAACACTGGAGAGAGGTCAGATCAAGGAGTTACCTTTGGTTAGAGACTTTAAAAGTCTTTTCACAACGATGAAAAGATTCAACTTGCTTCAGGCGAGAAAGGTCGCCGACCCGTCGCGGGTTCTCGAAGATTCAGATTTCACGACTTCGACCAGGGCAAGTCTTCAGATCAATAGCGACTTCTGACACATTCATTTAGCTCTTCCTTCAGAAAGATCTGTCATGGAAAATGGCCTCCGGTAACCCGGAGGCAGGTATCAAAAATTGGTTATCCAACACTGGAGAGAGGTCAGATCAAGGAGTTACCTTTGGTTAGAGACTTTAAAAGTCTTTTCACAACGATGAAAAGATTCAACTTGCTTCAGGCGAGAAAGGTCGCCGACCCGTCGCGGGTTCTCGAAGATTCAGATTTCACGACTTCGACCAGGGCAAGTCTTCAGATCAATAGCGACTTCTGACACATTCATTTAGCTCTTCCTTCAGAAAGATCTGTCATGGAAAATGGCCTCCGGTAACCCGGAGGCAGGTATCAAAAATTGGTTATCCAACACTGGAGAGAGGTCAGATCAAGGAGTTACCTTTGGTTAGAGACTTTAAAAGTCTTTTCACAACGATGAAAAGATTCAACTTGCTTCAGGCGAGAAAGGTCGCCGACCCGTCGCGGGTTCTCGAAGATTCAGATTTCACGACTTCGACCAGGGCAAGTCTTCAGATCAATAGCGACTTCTGACACATTCATTTAGCTCTTCCTTCAGAAAGATCTGTCATGGAAAATGGCCTCCGGTAACCCGGAGGCAGGTATCAAAAATTGGTTATCCAACACTGGAGAGAGGTCAGATCAAGGAGTTACCTTTGGTTAGAGACTTTAAAAGTCTTTTCACAACGATGAAAAGAATCAACTTGCTTCAGGCGAGAAAGGTCGCCGACCCGTCGCGGGTTCTCGAAGATTCAGATTTCACGACTTCGACCAGGGCAAGTCTTCAGATCAATAGCGACTTCTGACACATTCATTTAGCTCTTCCTTCAGAAAGATCTGTCATGGAAAATGGCCTCCGGTAACCCGGAGGCAGGTATCAAAAATTGGTTATCCAACACTGGAGAGAGGTCAGATCAAGGAGTTACCTTTGGTTAGAGACTTTAAAAGTCTTTTCACAACGATGAAAAGATTCAACTTGCTTCAGGCGAGAAAGGTCGCCGACCCGTCGCGGGTTCTCGAAGATTCAGATTTCACGACTTCGACCAGGGCAAGTCTTCAGATCAATAGCGACTTCTGACACATTCATTTAGCTCTTCCTTCAGAAAGATCTGTCATGGAAAATGGCCTCCGGTAACCCGGAGGCAGGTATCAAAAATTGGTTATCCAACACTGGAGAGAGGTCAGATCAAGGAGTTACCTTTGGTTAGAGACTTTAAAAGTCTTTTCACAACGATGAAAAGATTCAACTTGCTTCAGGCGAGAAAGGTCGCCGACCCGTCGCGGGTTCTCGAAGATTCAGATTTCACGACTTCGACCAGGGCAAGTCTTCAGATCAATAGCGACTTCTGACACATTCATTTAGCTCTTCCTTCAGAAAGATCTGTCATGGAAAATGGCCTCCGGTAACCCGGAGGCAGGTATCAAAAATTGGTTATCCAACACTGGAGAGAGGTCAGATCAAGGAGTTACCTTTGGTTAGAGACTTTAAAAGTCTTTTCACAACGATGAAAAGATTCAACTTGCTTCAGGCGAGAAAGGTCGCCGACCCGTCGCGGGTTCTCGAAGATTCAGATTTCACGACTTCGACCAGGGCAAGTCTTCAGATCAATAGCGACTTCTGACACATTCATTTAGCTCTTCCTTCAGAAAGATCTGTCATGGAAAATGGCCTCCGGTAACCCGGAGGCAGGTATCAAAAATTGGTTATCCAACACTGGAGAGAGGTCAGATCAAGGAGTTACCTTTGGTTAGAGACTTTAAAAGTCTTTTCACAACGATGAAAAGATTCAACTTGCTTCAGGCGAGAAAGGTCGCCGACCCGTCGCGGGTTCTCGAAGATTCAGATTTCACGACTTCGACCAGGGCAAGTCTTCAGATCAATAGCGACTTCTGACACATTCATTTAGCTCTTCCTTCAGAAAGATCTGTCATGGAAAATGGCCTCCGGTAACCCGGAGGCAGGTATCAAAAATTGGTTATCCAACACTGGAGAGAGGTCAGATCAAGGAGTTACCTTTGGTTAGAGACTTTAAAAGTCTTTTCACAACGATGAAAAGATTCAACTTGCTTCAGGCGAGAAAGGTCGCCGACCCGTCGCGGGTTCTCGAAGATTCAGATTTCACGACTTCGACCAGGGCAAGTCTTCAGATCAATAGCGACTTCTGACACATTCATTTAGCTCTTCCTTCAGAAAGATCTGTCATGGAAAATGGCCTCCGGTAACCCGGAGGCAGGTATCAAAAATTGGTTATCCAACACTGGAGAGAGGTCAGATCAAGGAGTTACCTTTGGTTAGAGACTTTAAAAGTCTTTTCACAACGATGAAAAGATTCAACTTGCTTCAGGCGAGAAAGGTCGCCGACCCGTCGCGGGTTCTCGAAGATTCAGATTTCACGACTTCGACCAGGGCAAGTCTTCAGATCAATAGCGACTTCTGACACATTCATTTAGCTCTTCCTTCAGAAAGATCTGTCATGGAAAATGGCCTCCGGTAACCCGGAGGCAGGTATCAAAAATTGGTTATCCAACACTGGAGAGAGGTCAGATCAAGGAGTTACCTTTGGTTAGAGACTTTAAAAGTCTTTTCACAACGATGAAAAGATTCAACTTGCTTCAGGCGAGAAAGGTCGCCGACCCGTCGCGGGTTCTCGAAGATTCAGATTTCACGACTTCGACCAGGGCAAGTCTTCAGATCAATAGCGACTTCTGACACATTCATTTAGCTCTTCCTTCAGAAAGATCTGTCATGGAAAATGGCCTCCGGTAACCCGGAGGCAGGTATCAAAAATTGGTTATCCAACACTGGAGAGAGGTCAGATCAAGGAGTTACCTTTGGTTAGAGACTTTAAAAGTCTTTTCACAACGATGAAAAGATTCAACTTGCTTCAGGCGAGAAAGGTCGCCGACCCGTCGCGGGTTCTCGAAGATTCAGATTTCACGACTTCGACCAGGGCAAGTCTTCAGATCAATAGCGACTTCTGACACATTCATTTAGCTCTTCCTTCAGAAAGATCTGTCATGGAAAATGGCCTCCGGTAACCCGGAGGCAGGTATCAAAAATTGGTTATCCAACACTGGAGAGAGGTCAGATCAAGGAGTTACCTTTGGTTAGAGACTTTAAAAGTCTTTTCACAACGATGAAAAGATTCAACTTGCTTCAGGCGAGAAAGGTCGCCGACCCGTCGCGGGTTCTCGAAGATTCAGATTTCACGACTTCGACCAGGGCAAGTCTTCAGATCAATAGCGACTTCTGACACATTCATTTAGCTCTTCCTTCAGAAAGATCTGTCATGGAAAATGGCCTCCGGTAACCCGGAGGCAGGTATCAAAAATTGGTTATCCAACACTGGAGAGAGGTCAGATCAAGGAGTTACCTTTGGTTAGAGACTTTAAAAGTCTTTTCACAACGATGAAAAGATTCAACTTGCTTCAGGCGAGAAAGGTCGCCGACCCGTCGCGGGTTCTCGAAGATTCAGATTTCACGACTTCGACCAGGGCAAGTCTTCAGATCAATAGCGACTTCTGACACATTCATTTAGCTCTTCCTTCAGAAAGATCTGTCATGGAAAATGGCCTCCGGTAACCCGGAGGCAGGTATCAAAAATTGGTTATCCAACACTGGAGAGAGGTCAGATCAAGGAGTTACCTTTGGTTAGAGACTTTAAAAGTCTTTTCACAACGATGAAAAGATTCAACTTGCTTCAGGCGAGAAAGGTCGCCGACCCGTCGCGGGTTCTCGAAGATTCAGATTTCACGACTTCGACCAGGGCAAGTCTTCAGATCAATAGCGACTTCTGACACATTCATTTAGCTCTTCCTTCAGAAAGATCTGTCATGGAAAATGGCCTCCGGTAACCCGGAGGCAGGTATCAAAAATTGGTTATCCAACACTGGAGAGAGGTCAGATCAAGGAGTTACCTTTGGTTAGAGACTTTAAAAGTCTTTTCACAACGATGAAAAGATTCAACTTGCTTCAGGCGAGAAAGGTCGCCGACCCGTCGCGGGTTCTCGAAGATTCAGATTTCACGACTTCGACCAGGGCAAGTCTTCAGATCAATAGCGACTTCTGACACATTCATTTAGCTCTTCCTTCAGAAAGATCTGTCATGGAAAATGGCCTCCGGTAACCCGGAGGCAGGTATCAAAAATTGGTTATCCAACACTGGAGAGAGGTCAGATCAAGGAGTTACCTTTGGTTAGAGACTTTAAAAGTCTTTTCACAACGATGAAAAGATTCAACTTGCTTCAGGCGAGAAAGGTCGCCGACCCGTCGCGGGTTCTCGAAGATTCAGATTTCACGACTTCGACCAGGGCAAGTCTTCAGATCAATAGCGACTTCTGACACATTCATTTAGCTCTTCCTTCAGAAAGATCTGTCATGGAAAATGGCCTCCGGTAACCCGGAGGCAGGTATCAAAAATTGGTTATCCAACACTGGAGAGAGGTCAGATCAAGGAGTTACCTTTGGTTAGAGACTTTAAAAGTCTTTTCACAACGATGAAAAGATTCAACTTGCTTCAGGCGAGAAAGGTCGCCGACCCGTCGCGGGTTCTCGAAGATTCAGATTTCACGACTTCGACCAGGGCAAGTCTTCAGATCAATAGCGACTTCTGACACATTCATTTAGCTCTTCCTTCAGAAAGATCTGTCATGGAAAATGGCCTCCGGTAACCCGGAGGCAGGTATCAAAAATTGGTTATCCAACACTGGAGAGAGGTCAGATCAAGGAGTTACCTTTGGTTAGAGACTTTAAAAGTCTTTTCACAACGATGAAAAGATTCAACTTGCTTCAGGCGAGAAAGGTCGCCGACCCGTCGCGGGTTCTCGAAGATTCAGATTTCACGACTTCGACCAGGGCAAGTCTTCAGATCAATAGCGACTTCTGACACATTCATTTAGCTCTTCCTTCAGAAAGATCTGTCATGGAAAATGGCCTCCGGTAACCCGGAGGCAGGTATCAAAAATTGGTTATCCAACACTGGAGAGAGGTCAGATCAAGGAGTTACCTTTGGTTAGAGACTTTAAAAGTCTTTTCACAACGATGAAAAGATTCAACTTGCTTCAGGCGAGAAAGGTCGCCGACCCGTCGCGGGTTCTCGAAGATTCAGATTTCACGACTTCGACCAGGGCAAGTCTTCAGATCAATAGCGACTTCTGACACATTCATTTAGCTCTTCCTTCAGAAAGATCTGTCATGGAAAATGGCCTCCGGTAACCCGGAGGCAGGTATCAAAAATTGGTTATCCAACACTGGAGAGAGGTCAGATCAAGGAGTTACCTTTGGTTAGAGACTTTAAAAGTCTTTTCACAACGATGAAAAGATTCAACTTGCTTCAGGCGAGAAAGGTCGCCGACCCGTCGCGGGTTCTCGAAGATTCAGATTTCACGACTTCGACCAGGGCAAGTCTTCAGATCAATAGCGACTTCTGACACATTCATTTAGCTCTTCCTTCAGAAAGATCTGTCATGGAAAATGGCCTCCGGTAACCCGGAGGCAGGTATCAAAAATTGGTTATCCAACACTGGAGAGAGGTCAGATCAAGGAGTTACCTTTGGTTAGAGACTTTAAAAGTCTTTTCACAACGATGAAAAGATTCAACTTGCTTCAGGCGAGAAAGGTCGCCGACCCGTCGCGGGTTCTCGAAGATTCAGATTTCACGACTTCGACCAGGGCAAGTCTTCAGATCAATAGCGACTTCTGACACATTCATTTAGCTCTTCCTTCAGAAAGATCTGTCATGGAAAATGGCCTCCGGTAACCCGGAGGCAGGTATCAAAAATTGGTTATCCAACACTGGAGAGAGGTCAGATCAAGGAGTTACCTTTGGTTAGAGACTTTAAAAGTCTTTTCACAACGATGAAAAGATTCAACTTGCTTCAGGCGAGAAAGGTCGCCGACCCGTCGCGGGTTCTCGAAGATTCAGATTTCACGACTTCGACCAGGGCAAGTCTTCAGATCAATAGCGACTTCTGACACATTCATTTAGCTCTTCCTTCAGAAAGATCTGTCATGGAAAATGGCCTCCGGTAACCCGGAGGCAGGTATCAAAAATTGGTTATCCAACACTGGAGAGAGGTCAGATCAAGGAGTTACCTTTGGTTAGAGACTTTAAAAGTCTTTTCACAACGATGAAAAGATTCAACTTGCTTCAGGCGAGAAAGGTCGCCGACCCGTCGCGGGTTCTCGAAGATTCAGATTTCACGACTTCGACCAGGGCAAGTCTTCAGATCAATAGCGACTTCTGACACATTCATTTAGCTCTTCCTTCAGAAAGATCTGTCATGGAAAATGGCCTCCGGTAACCCGGAGGCAGGTATCAAAAATTGGTTATCCAACACTGGAGAGAGGTCAGATCAAGGAGTTACCTTTGGTTAGAGACTTTAAAAGTCTTTTCACAACGATGAAAAGATTCAACTTGCTTCAGGCGAGAAAGGTCGCCGACCCGTCGCGGGTTCTCGAAGATTCAGATTTCACGACTTCGACCAGGGCAAGTCTTCAGATCAATAGCGACTTCTGACACATTCATTTAGCTCTTCCTTCAGAAAGATCTGTCATGGAAAATGGCCTCCGGTAACCCGGAGGCAGGTATCAAAAATTGGTTATCCAACACTGGAGAGAGGTCAGATCAAGGAGTTACCTTTGGTTAGAGACTTTAAAAGTCTTTTCACAACGATGAAAAGATTCAACTTGCTTCAGGCGAGAAAGGTCGCCGACCCGTCGCGGGTTCTCGAAGATTCAGATTTCACGACTTCGACCAGGGCAAGTCTTCAGATCAATAGCGACTTCTGACACATTCATTTAGCTCTTCCTTCAGAAAGATCTGTCATGGAAAATGGCCTCCGGTAACCCGGAGGCAGGTATCAAAAATTGGTTATCCAACACTGGAGAGAGGTCAGATCAAGGAGTTACCTTTGGTTAGAGACTTTAAAAGTCTTTTCACAACGATGAAAAGATTCAACTTGCTTCAGGCGAGAAAGGTCGCCGACCCGTCGCGGGTTCTCGAAGATTCAGATTTCACGACTTCGACCAGGGCAAGTCTTCAGATCAATAGCGACTTCTGACACATTCATTTAGCTCTTCCTTCAGAAAGATCTGTCATGGAAAATGGCCTCCGGTAACCCGGAGGCAGGTATCAAAAATTGGTTATCCAACACTGGAGAGAGGTCAGATCAAGGAGTTACCTTTGGTTAGAGACTTTAAAAGTCTTTTCACAACGATGAAAAGATTCAACTTGCTTCAGGCGAGAAAGGTCGCCGACCCGTCGCGGGTTCTCGAAGATTCAGATTTCACGACTTCGACCAGGGCAAGTCTTCAGATCAATAGCGACTTCTGACACATTCATTTAGCTCTTCCTTCAGAAAGATCTGTCATGGAAAATGGCCTCCGGTAACCCGGAGGCAGGTATCAAAAATTGGTTATCCAACACTGGAGAGAGGTCAGATCAAGGAGTTACCTTTGGTTAGAGACTTTAAAAGTCTTTTCACAACGATGAAAAGATTCAACTTGCTTCAGGCGAGAAAGGTCGCCGACCCGTCGCGGGTTCTCGAAGATTCAGATTTCACGACTTCGACCAGGGCAAGTCTTCAGATCAATAGCGACTTCTGACACATTCATTTAGCTCTTCCTTCAGAAAGATCTGTCATGGAAAATGGCCTCCGGTAACCCGGAGGCAGGTATCAAAAATTGGTTATCCAACACTGGAGAGAGGTCAGATCAAGGAGTTACCTTTGGTTAGAGACTTTAAAAGTCTTTTCACAACGATGAAAAGATTCAACTTGCTTCAGGCGAGAAAGGTCGCCGACCCGTCGCGGGTTCTCGAAGATTCAGATTTCACGACTTCGACCAGGGCAAGTCTTCAGATCAATAGCGACTTCTGACACATTCATTTAGCTCTTCCTTCAGAAAGATCTGTCATGGAAAATGGCCTCCGGTAACCCGGAGGCAGGTATCAAAAATTGGTTATCCAACACTGGAGAGAGGTCAGATCAAGGAGTTACCTTTGGTTAGAGACTTTAAAAGTCTTTTCACAACGATGAAAAGATTCAACTTGCTTCAGGCGAGAAAGGTCGCCGACCCGTCGCGGGTTCTCGAAGATTCAGATTTCACGACTTCGACCAGGGCAAGTCTTCAGATCAATAGCGACTTCTGACACATTCATTTAGCTCTTCCTTCAGAAAGATCTGTCATGGAAAATGGCCTCCGGTAACCCGGAGGCAGGTATCAAAAATTGGTTATCCAACACTGGAGAGAGGTCAGATCAAGGAGTTACCTTTGGTTAGAGACTTTAAAAGTCTTTTCACAACGATGAAAAGATTCAACTTGCTTCAGGCGAGAAAGGTCGCCGACCCGTCGCGGGTTCTCGAAGATTCAGATTTCACGACTTCGACCAGGGCAAGTCTTCAGATCAATAGCGACTTCTGACACATTCATTTAGCTCTTCCTTCAGAAAGATCTGTCATGGAAAATGGCCTCCGGTAACCCGGAGGCAGGTATCAAAAATTGGTTATCCAACACTGGAGAGAGGTCAGATCAAGGAGTTACCTTTGGTTAGAGACTTTAAAAGTCTTTTCACAACGATGAAAAGATTCAACTTGCTTCAGGCGAGAAAGGTCGCCGACCCGTCGCGGGTTCTCGAAGATTCAGATTTCACGACTTCGACCAGGGCAAGTCTTCAGATCAATAGCGACTTCTGACACATTCATTTAGCTCTTCCTTCAGAAAGATCTGTCATGGAAAATGGCCTCCGGTAACCCGGAGGCAGGTATCAAAAATTGGTTATCCAACACTGGAGAGAGGTCAGATCAAGGAGTTACCTTTGGTTAGAGACTTTAAAAGTCTTTTCACAACGATGAAAAGATTCAACTTGCTTCAGGCGAGAAAGGTCGCCGACCCGTCGCGGGTTCTCGAAGATTCAGATTTCACGACTTCGACCAGGGCAAGTCTTCAGATCAATAGCGACTTCTGACACATTCATTTAGCTCTTCCTTCAGAAAGATCTGTCATGGAAAATGGCCTCCGGTAACCCGGAGGCAGGTATCAAAAATTGGTTATCCAACACTGGAGAGAGGTCAGATCAAGGAGTTACCTTTGGTTAGAGACTTTAAAAGGTCTTTTCACAACGATGAAAAGAATCAACTTGCTTCAGGCGAGAAAGGTCGCCGACCCGTCGCGGGTTCTCGAAGATTCAGATTTCACGACTTCGACCAGGGCAAGTCTTCAGATCAATAGCGACTTCTGACACATTCATTTAGCTCTTCCTTCAGAAAGATCTGTCATGGAAAATGGCCTCCGGTAACCCGGAGGCAGGTATCAAAAATTGGTTATCCAACACTGGAGAGAGGTCAGATCAAGGAGTTACCTTTGGTTAGAGACTTTAAAAGTCTTTTCACAACGATGAAAAGATTCAACTTGCTTCAGGCGAGAAAGGTCGCCGACCCGTCGCGGGTTCTCGAAGATTCAGATTTCACGACTTCGACCAGGGCAAGTCTTCAGATCAATAGCGACTTCTGACACATTCATTTAGCTCTTCCTTCAGAAAGATCTGTCATGGAAAATGGCCTCCGGTAACCCGGAGGCAGGTATCAAAAATTGGTTATCCAACACTGGAGAGAGGTCAGATCAAGGAGTTACCTTTGGTTAGAGACTTTAAAAGTCTTTTCACAACGATGAAAAGATTCAACTTGCTTCAGGCGAGAAAGGTCGCCGACCCGTCGCGGGTTCTCGAAGATTCAGATTTCACGACTTCGACCAGGGCAAGTCTTCAGATCAATAGCGACTTCTGACACATTCATTTAGCTCTTCCTTCAGAAAGATCTGTCATGGAAAATGGCCTCCGGTAACCCGGAGGCAGGTATCAAAAATTGGTTATCCAACACTGGAGAGAGGTCAGATCAAGGAGTTACCTTTGGTTAGAGACTTTAAAAGTCTTTTCACAACGATGAAAAGATTCAACTTGCTTCAGGCGAGAAAGGTCGCCGACCCGTCGCGGGTTCTCGAAGATTCAGATTTCACGACTTCGACCAGGGCAAGTCTTCAGATCAATAGCGACTTCTGACACATTCATTTAGCTCTTCCTTCAGAAAGATCTGTCATGGAAAATGGCCTCCGGTAACCCGGAGGCAGGTATCAAAAATTGGTTATCCAACACTGGAGAGAGGTCAGATCAAGGAGTTACCTTTGGTTAGAGACTTTAAAAGTCTTTTCACAACGATGAAAAGATTCAACTTGCTTCAGGCGAGAAAGGTCGCCGACCCGTCGCGGGTTCTCGAAGATTCAGATTTCACGACTTCGACCAGGGCAAGTCTTCAGATCAATAGCGACTTCTGACACATTCATTTAGCTCTTCCTTCAGAAAGATCTGTCATGGAAAATGGCCTCCGGTAACCCGGAGGCAGGTATCAAAAATTGGTTATCCAACACTGGAGAGAGGTCAGATCAAGGAGTTACCTTTGGTTAGAGACTTTAAAAGTCTTTTCACAACGATGAAAAGATTCAACTTGCTTCAGGCGAGAAAGGTCGCCGACCCGTCGCGGGTTCTCGAAGATTCAGATTTCACGACTTCGACCAGGGCAAGTCTTCAGATCAATAGCGACTTCTGACACATTCATTTAGCTCTTCCTTCAGAAAGATCTGTCATGGAAAATGGCCTCCGGTAACCCGGAGGCAGGTATCAAAAATTGGTTATCCAACACTGGAGAGAGGTCAGATCAAGGAGTTACCTTTGGTTAGAGACTTTAAAAGTCTTTTCACAACGATGAAAAGATTCAACTTGCTTCAGGCGAGAAAGGTCGCCGACCCGTCGCGGGTTCTCGAAGATTCAGATTTCACGACTTCGACCAGGGCAAGTCTTCAGATCAATAGCGACTTCTGACACATTCATTTAGCTCTTCCTTCAGAAAGATCTGTCATGGAAAATGGCCTCCGGTAACCCGGAGGCAGGTATCAAAAATTGGTTATCCAACACTGGAGAGAGGTCAGATCAAGGAGTTACCTTTGGTTAGAGACTTTAAAAGTCTTTTCACAACGATGAAAAGATTCAACTTGCTTCAGGCGAGAAAGGTCGCCGACCCGTCGCGGGTTCTCGAAGATTCAGATTTCACGACTTCGACCAGGGCAAGTCTTCAGATCAATAGCGACTTCTGACACATTCATTTAGCTCTTCCTTCAGAAAGATCTGTCATGGAAAATGGCCTCCGGTAACCCGGAGGCAGGTATCAAAAATTGGTTATCCAACACTGGAGAGAGGTCAGATCAAGGAGTTACCTTTGGTTAGAGACTTTAAAAGTCTTTTCACAACGATGAAAAGATTCAACTTGCTTCAGGCGAGAAAGGTCGCCGACCCGTCGCGGGTTCTCGAAGATTCAGATTTCACGACTTCGACCAGGGCAAGTCTTCAGATCAATAGCGACTTCTGACACATTCATTTAGCTCTTCCTTCAGAAAGATCTGTCATGGAAAATGGCCTCCGGTAACCCGGAGGCAGGTATCAAAAATTGGTTATCCAACACTGGAGAGAGGTCAGATCAAGGAGTTACCTTTGGTTAGAGACTTTAAAAGTCTTTTCACAACGATGAAAAGATTCAACTTGCTTCAGGCGAGAAAGGTCGCCGACCCGTCGCGGGTTCTCGAAGATTCAGATTTCACGACTTCGACCAGGGCAAGTCTTCAGATCAATAGCGACTTCTGACACATTCATTTAGCTCTTCCTTCAGAAAGATCTGTCATGGAAAATGGCCTCCGGTAACCCGGAGGCAGGTATCAAAAATTGGTTATCCAACACTGGAGAGAGGTCAGATCAAGGAGTTACCTTTGGTTAGAGACTTTAAAAGTCTTTTCACAACGATGAAAAGATTCAACTTGCTTCAGGCGAGAAAGGTCGCCGACCCGTCGCGGGTTCTCGAAGATTCAGATTTCACGACTTCGACCAGGGCAAGTCTTCAGATCAATAGCGACTTCTGACACATTCATTTAGCTCTTCCTTCAGAAAGATCTGTCATGGAAAATGGCCTCCGGTAACCCGGAGGCAGGTATCAAAAATTGGTTATCCAACACTGGAGAGAGGTCAGATCAAGGAGTTACCTTTGGTTAGAGACTTTAAAAGTCTTTTCACAACGATGAAAAGATTCAACTTGCTTCAGGCGAGAAAGGTCGCCGACCCGTCGCGGGTTCTCGAAGATTCAGATTTCACGACTTCGACCAGGGCAAGTCTTCAGATCAATAGCGACTTCTGACACATTCATTTAGCTCTTCCTTCAGAAAGATCTGTCATGGAAAATGGCCTCCGGTAACCCGGAGGCAGGTATCAAAAATTGGTTATCCAACACTGGAGAGAGGTCAGATCAAGGAGTTACCTTTGGTTAGAGACTTTAAAAGTCTTTTCACAACGATGAAAAGATTCAACTTGCTTCAGGCGAGAAAGGTCGCCGACCCGTCGCGGGTTCTCGAAGATTCAGATTTCACGACTTCGACCAGGGCAAGTCTTCAGATCAATAGCGACTTCTGACACATTCATTTAGCTCTTCCTTCAGAAAGATCTGTCATGGAAAATGGCCTCCGGTAACCCGGAGGCAGGTATCAAAAATTGGTTATCCAACACTGGAGAGAGGTCAGATCAAGGAGTTACCTTTGGTTAGAGACTTTAAAAGTCTTTTCACAACGATGAAAAGATTCAACTTGCTTCAGGCGAGAAAGGTCGCCGACCCGTCTCTCGAAGATTCAGATTTCACGACTTCGACCAGGGCAAGTCTTCAGATCAATAGCGACTTCTGACACATTCATTTAGCTCTTCCTTCAGAAAGATCTGTCATGGAAAATGGCCTCCGGTAACCCGGAGGCAGGTATCAAAAATTGGTTATCCAACACTGGAGAGAGGTCAGATCAAGGAGTTACCTTTGGTTAGAGACTTTAAAAGTCTTTTCACAACGATGAAAAGATTCAACTTGCTTCAGGCGAGAAAGGTCGCCGACCCGTCGCGGGTTCTCGAAGATTCAGATTTCACGACTTCGACTAGGGCAAGTCTTCAGATCAATAGCGACTTCTGACACATTCATTTAGCTCTTCCTTCAGAAAGATCTGTCATGGAAAATGGCCTCCGGTAACCCGGAGGCAGGTATCAAAAATTGGTTATCCAACACTGGAGAGAGGTCAGATCAAGGAGTTACCTTTGGTTAGAGACTTTAAAAGTCTTTTCACAACGATGAAAAGATTCAACTTGCTTCAGGCGAGAAAGGTCGCCGACCCGTCGCGGGTTCTCGAAGATTCAGATTTCACGACTTCGACCAGGGCAAGTCTTCAGATCAATAGCGACTTCTGACACATTCATTTAGCTCTTCCTTCAGAAAGATCTGTCATGGAAAATGGCCTCCGGTAACCCGGAGGCAGGTATCAAAAATTGGTTATCCAACACTGGAGAGAGGTCAGATCAAGGAGTTACCTTTGGTTAGAGACTTTAAAAGTCTTTTCACAACGATGAAAAGATTCAACTTGCTTCAGGCGAGAAAGGTCGCCGACCCGTCGCGGGTTCTCGAAGATTCAGATTTCACGACTTCGACCAGGGCAAGTCTTCAGATCAATAGCGACTTCTGACACATTCATTTAGCTCTTCCTTCAGAAAGATCTGTCATGGAAAATGGCCTCCGGTAACCCGGAGGCAGGTATCAAAAATTGGTTATCCAACACTGGAGAGAGGTCAGATCAAGGAGTTACCTTTGGTTAGAGACTTTAAAAGTCTTTTCACAACGATGAAAAGATTCAACTTGCTTCAGGCGAGAAAGGTCGCCGACCCGTCGCGGGTTCTCGAAGATTCAGATTTCACGACTTCGACCAGGGCAAGTCTTCAGATCAATAGCGACTTCTGACACATTCATTTAGCTCTTCATGACAGATCTTTCTGAAGGAAGAGCTAAATGAATGTGTCAGAAGTCGCTATTGATCTGAAGACTTGCCCTGGTCGAAGTCGTGAAATCTGAATCTTCGAGAACCCGCGACGGGTCGGCGACCTTTCTCGCCTGAAGCAAGTTGAATCTTTTCATCGTTGTGAAAAGACTTTTAAAGTCTCTAACCAAAGGTAACTCCTTGATCTGACCTCTCTCCAGAGTTGGATAACCAATTTTTGATACCTGCCTCCGGGTTACCGGAGGGCCATTTTCCATGACAGATCTTTCTGAAGGAAGAGCTAAATGAATGTGTCAGAAGTCGCTATTGATCTGAAGACTTGTCCTGGTCGAAGTCGTGAAATCTGAATCTTCGAGAACCCGCGACGGGTCGGCGACCTTTCTCGCCTGAAGCAAGTTGAATCTTTTCATCGTTGTGAAAGACTTTTAAAGTTTCTAACCAAAGGTAACTCCTTGATCTGACCTCTCTACAGTGTTGGATAA
>OZ022254.1:6641293-6648793 GCA_963978915.1 Caenorhabditis parvicauda
CGAAGATTCAGATTTCACGACTTCGACTAGGGCAAGTCTTCAGATCAATAGCGACTTCTGACACATTCATTTAGCTCTTCCTTCAGAAAGATCTGTCATGGAAAATGGCCTCCGGTAACCCGGAGGCAGGTATCAAAAATTGGTTATCCAACACTGGAGAGAGGTCAGATCAAGAAGTTACCTTTGGTTAGAGACTTTAAAAGTCTTTTCACAACGATGAAAAGATTCAACTTGCTTCAGGCGAGAAAGGTCGCCGACCCGTCGCGGGTTCTCGAAGATTCAGATTTCACGACTTCGACCAGGGCAAGTCTTCAGATCAATAGCGACTTCTGACACATTCATTTAGCTCTTCCTTCAGAAAGATCTGTCATGGAAAATGGCCTCCGGTAACCCGGAGGCAGGTATCAAAAATTGGTTATCCAACACTGGAGAGAGGTCAGATCAAGGAGTTACCTTTGGTTAGAGACTTTAAAAGTCTTTTCACAACGATGAAAAGATTCAACTTGCTTCAGGCGAGAAAGGTCGCCGACCCGTCGCGGGTTCTCGAAGATTCAGATTTCACGACTTCGACTAGGGCAAGTCTTCAGATCAATAGCGATTTCTGACACATTCATTTAGCTCTTCCTTCAGAAAGATCTGTCATGGAAAATGGCCTCCGGTAACCCGGAGGCAGGTATCAAAAATTGGTTATCCAACACTGGAGAGAGGTCAGATCAAGGAGTTACCTTTGGTTAGAGACGATTAAGTCTTTTCACAACGATGAAAATATTCAACTTGCTTCAGGCGAGAAAGGTCGCCGACCCGTCGCGGGTTCTCGAAGATTCAGATTTCACGACTTCGACTAGGGCAAGTCTTCAGATCAATAGCGACTTCTGACACATTCATTTAGCTCTTCCTTCATAATAATCTGTCATGGGGAGTGGGCTTTTCGAGTACACGAGAGACTACCATACAGACACCGAATGTTTTCCCTGATGTTGAGATGCACAGTTAACTTGCGAAAAGATGATGACAAAGATTTTTACTAGCACAACAAGTAAATATTTTACAATAAATAAATGCAATCACAACTCAATTTTTGTACAGCACCGTCGGGATCGAGACTTGGTTCACATGAAGTAAAATGGATAAAAAATTAAAAACGATTAGTTTGTTGTTGGGTCTTCTTGTTTCCGAGTACTGAAAAAATTACTTTGAAGTTTTTGCCGAAATGGCCAGTTCAACTTGTACGAGGTTTCTCTATTAACGAAAACATTCAAAAATAATCTTTTTCTGGGAAAAAATTTCTGTTCAAATTCAGATAAAATGGATTCAGAGTATGTTTTCTATGGAAATAGCACAAACTAACTCACTTCCATTCGTTCACGAGGTCATTTTTCGTAACTCCATCCAGATTGCTCTTCTCGAGAATCGACTTCATGAGAAAGTTTTCGATAACCATTTTCTTCATTTTCTGAATTTCGGACTTGAACATAACAGAAGATTATCGAATCCAACCATTTTACGTTTCTCTTCTGCTTTCACCTGTGGATCAAGAGATATAATTGCTGCACTAGCTGCTATCGAGAATGTTCGCTCCAGCTCTTGGTTTCTTTCAGAAATCTGAAAAAGAATCAATACCATGTGTATATTGTGTTTGTGACTTGCAACTTCGAATCGACTTTACTCTCAATAATGATCTTTTTTATTGGAATTTTTGATTTTTCGTGAAATAACCGAACAAGGACAAGTCTACCTTCCTCCATTATTACAATAGAAAACAGTTTTTTCTTTATTATGATTTTTATTTTATTTTTCAGTTTTTTTATGTTCATTATTCGGAGTAAATTATTCCCTAAATATTTCTTAATTCAAATGTTTTATTTGAAAAAAATCGTTGACGTCTTATTGAACGTTAATTCCATATTTCTATTCGAGTTGAATTGAACTTGACTTCGTCTATTTTCTCGAGGATCAGTGAAAACAAACCCTTCGTTAGAAACGAAAGTTATATTTTTTAAAAACGGACCATTTCAGTTTCTTGCTCTTTTTGATGCTCCATAGCGCGTTTCCTGATGGTATGGTCATATGAACCAATTTCCAGTGCCTTCTTCCTATAGGCATCCATCGCTACGTCTATTGAACAGCTTGCAAGATTTTGGAGATGGAGAAGCATTCGTCGCTTGGATTGGAGAAGTCTCATCTGTGGGAGAACCTTGATTTCAAACGAAAATAAAGTTACCTTATGTTTTCTCTGATCATCTGGTACGTCGATACAGACTTGACAGTTTTCATCAAATCGGAAGTTTTCCTGTCCTTTTTTACCATTATCCATCTCAAATAGTCACCGATGACAATGAAATAATTTTAAAACGAACCAATCCAATGTTGTCATATTTCTTGATAGCACTCAGAATTTTACTAATTTCTTCAGATCTTTTCTTCTGAATCACAATTAAGAGAATAAATTAGAATTGGACATTACATGTGAGCTTTCTGTTTCATTCATGAGTTTGAGGGTCTCTTGGAGGTGTAAAATCATATTCTCCGAATCGATGGATTGGAGGCTATTACTCAATGACTTTTCCATCTGAAAACAGTGTTTCACAAGAAGTTGTTTGAAAATTCATGAAGGAAATACGTAGATTGCTGAAGAAAATGGAAATATGAATTAAAATGACGACACTCTTGGCTCTGTTGTGCATTAATTCACGTGAACCGACAACCATGAATGTCGTGAAAATTAAATTTTCATTTTCTTTCTGGAAGTACTCATGTTTCTTTTCAGTGTCCCCTTCTGTCCATCCTCTTATCATTATTGTTCTTATATTATATTTTTCCAGAATCATGGATCCAAACGCTGCTGCACCGAAGATGGTAAAATTTTTGTTAAAAATTATGTTTTCATCTTTTATAGGATCAAGCCGCTGCACAGGCTGCACAAGCAAAGAAACAAGCTGAAAATCAGGAAAATGCAAAGAATAGTATGCTGTCACAAATTCTCGATCAACAAGCACTAGCACGATTGAGTAATTTGGCCGCAGCGAAGCCGGAGAAAGCTCAGATGGTCGAATCTACTCTTATCAACATGGCAAGGTTATATTTTTTTCATTTTCAATTCGAAAACTGACTAGTTTTTCAAATTTGATTATTTGAATTCTAGTTTTAAACTGAAAATTTTTTCAATCTGTTCATATCAACACCACACAATGATATTCGTCCAAAATGAGAATTTCGAATAAAAGCAATTTTGCAGGCGAGGCCAGCTGGCTGGCAAGATGTCCGATGATGCATTGAAGAGTTTGATGGAGAGGGTCTCGCAACAAACGCAAAGGGCAACAACAGTCAAGGTAAGACACATCTATGAATATTCTTCTTCTAATCTCGTTGTTTTTCAAGTTTGACCGACGAAGAAACAACCTGGATTCAGATGACGACGATTACTAACCTGTTAGTGTATGTTTTCTAGCTTTTATCGCATAACGTGTACCTCTCTATTGCCGCAATGAAGAATTTCAAACTGAAGTCTTAAAACAGAAGCCGCACCCATTAATTAAAATTATTCGTATACTGTGTATACTTTCTCGTCTCGGACAAAACTGGTTTAATGTTCTTCTCAATCAAATGAAAACAACATCCGAGTAGAATTTCAGCATTTTGTAATAGTTCTATGAGTTCAGGTGGCTATAAAATGTACAATATTATTTCATTTTGACCTGGTGTTCATATAAAAGTCTCAAATTTCCTCTCTTATGGCCAGTGACGCTGCTACATGTACAAGATTTCACTTCCCCTTCATAATTTATAGTTTTCGCAGCCTTGTTCCTTTTGTTTTCAAAATTTTCTGCCTGAATCATTCTGGAAAATTGTTGATCTTCCGTGCACTGAAACATTCCGATACAGTATTATTTTGTATCACTCTCAATCATTGTGGTTATTTTTTGAAAATAATCGTCTAATTTTAAAATTTACGATTTTCAATTATTATTTGTGTTCCCTCCGTCCTCTCCGTTGAAGGTTTTCTTCTTGAACGCAACTAGAAAATGTCACAATAATCATCTTTTTCTTAGAAAGGAAATTAAAAATAATTCAGATAGAGCCTAAAAACAGGAAAATTCATTATCAATATAGGAAATCAATGACATCAGCTGTTTTTTCACAGATTCTGTTTTTAATATTTTCTGACTCGTACAGCCCTTTATTCAAGAAGACCATTGTCCTTTTAAGCGTTTTAGACCTCCCAAGATCAGAAAGAATTCCCAAGATGATATTTTTTGTTCTCTGATGTTCAAATATGACGTGTCAGTCTGCTTCAGAATATGTGACCATGAATGAGACTCTTCCTCCTCTCCCCGTTTTGCATGAACCCGTTACCAAAGTATGTATACACGTCTAGTGGTCATCGGTGTTCAACCCAATTAGACCCAATCACACAACCCAATAGGACAAAGTGCGCATTTCCCAGTATCCACTCCGAGCAGATCAACAACACCAGAGAACGAACCGGGAGCAGAAGCTCTATGTGATCCAACAGGCCTTCCAATGCGCTGAAAGCGATAGAGCTACAAAATGTCTCAACACTCCATTTGAACCGGAACTTTGAATAAGTTTCTGAAAGCTCTGGTTATTTATACGCATTTAGGCTTTTACCATTGCTCTGTGAAAACTACTAAAATATCACACTCTTTGAAAAGTAATAAAACATCGTCGCCTCCCTTATTCAATTCCATATAGCGCAAAGTTACGTAACGGGAACGGGGCGACGACAAAATCTGGTGATGTGGCCGAACGTAACAGTAAGAAGATATAGCAACAAGACTACCTCATAGTCAGTGAAGTTTGTAGTTATTTTAGAATGATGTGTCCTTTCTCTTCCAGTTCGTCCAAGGTTGTCATATGATGCCTTCAGTCATGTTTTCGAAGTGTGAGAATGATGAAATGTGTCTGTGTATACTGTAGTTCTAGTTATCATGATGGAGAGAAATTGGCATTCATCCAAGTGTATTGAAAAACACTAGCGGTGTGTACTGTAGTCAGCAGTACATAAGAATAATAATAAGTAACATTGCCCCCTTCGTTTCGCTGAGAGAGAGAGTGTGTGTGTACAATCGCTAGACGCAGGCAAGCGGTTAGAGAGTACGTTGAAAGTAGAGGGTGCAGAGTCTCCACCACGGTTCGCAGGGAGTGATCAACTGCAGGGCCTTCAGAAGTTCATCAGAGAGCGTTAAAGTCAATCATCAGCTAACATTCTGCAAACAAAGATACTGTATTTTTGCTTTGGTTTCTTGCTGACATCAACAGGCTCCAAATTATGTCACGGTTCACTTACAAATTCAAGCCTGCGTGGGTTGTCTAGAAGGCCCAAAATAACAATTCTAAGATTTCTTTCCTTCTCAGAACGCCTTTAGACACTTTGATCTCACTCTCATGAGGATTAGACAAATTGTTGCGAAGTTCAAGATTGAAATCCTCCAATCCAAGTCTCGGATTTTCCTCGAACTACTCAAAAACTGAGATTAACTTTTAGTTTGCTAATTAATCTCGTGAGTGGAGTCTACAACTTTTATCCAAGTGAACCTAGCTCCGCTCAGAACTAAGCAACCGTCAATATTATTGGGTTTTACCTAAATCGAATTTCCTGATGGTCTAATTGTTCCCATTGAACAAGCCCATTCACGACTTTTAGAATCTCTCTTCACGTTTTGTAAGAGAAAACTGTCGGAACGCAGTGTCAGTACTAAGTTCCAACCTGTCAGAACGCAGTTGCAGTACTTTCGGGACGCAGTTTCAGAACTGAATATCAGCCTATCTGCAGATCGGCGTATTTTGATCCCTAATTCTTCTTCTCACCCGCAACGTAAACAAATCGCAATGAATTACAGTGATAACGTCGTCGACTTCCTGCTGTATTTCCCCACGAAGAAGAACCATTAATCATATTTGGTTCTGTCATTCCTTTGGAATGTTTGGCGACTAAGCAGCATCGAACCGTTAGCGTAAGATGTGTTCACTACACAAACGTGACATCATTCCAACAAAAGACACATGACCTTAAAGAGATTTGCTCTACTTCATGATAGTTGCGAAACGACATCAATCTGGATATTTAGAAAGTCTGTAACCTGTAATCTGTCAAGTTTTCTTTGACAGTATTTTCAGCTATATTCCATAGGGTGCTGAAAATGAGTAAAAACAGAATTGGTTACTGCTGGCATTCACATACAAATTCGAAAACACTGTATCTTCCGCTTCGAAGGTTCCTCATCCCCTTGCTGAAATCGAGTTCAGTCACGGTTCACATATGAACTCAAGTCTGCGTGGGTTGTCTAGAAGGCCCAAAAGAACGTAAGATTTCTTTCCTGCTCGGAATACCTCCAGAGCTCCTTCATGTGTGACCTTTACACTGTAAACGTACTCTCCTCACCCACAACTATTTTCTTGTCATCAAAGAACACAGCTGCACATCCACTTGTGTGTGTATCATTTGATCAATCTGCAACTTTTGGTGTGACTCATTTTTTCGAACTTCCTCGTAGTCAAGGTGCCATCTGTCAAATGAGGAATTTAGCCGTGGGTCCCCTCCCTTCTTCTTCTTCGGACATTTCTTCATTTTGACTTTTTGCTTTCTCCCAATTTCTCTCTCTCTCTCTCTCTTTCTCTCTCTCTCTTTCTCTCTCTCTCTCTCAGTCTCTCTCACTCTCTCTCTCTCTCTCTCAGTCTCTCTCTCTCTCTCTCTCTCTCTCTCTCTCTCTCTCTCTCTCTCTCTCTCTCTCTCTCTCTCTCTCTCTCTCTCTCTCTCTCTCTCTCTCTCTCTCTCTCTCTCTCTCTCTCAGTCTCTCTCTCTCTCTCTCTCTCTCTCTCTCTCTCTCTCTCTCTCTCTCTCTCTCTCTCTCAGTCTCTCTCTCTCTCTCTCTCTCTCTCTCTCTCTCTTTCTCTCTCTCTCTCTCTCTCTCTCTCTCTCTCTCTATCTCAGTCTCTCTCTCTTTCCTTTCTCTCTCTCTCTCTCTCTCTCTCTCTCTCTCTCTCTCTCTCTCCCAGAAGTAATAAACCTGAGTGAAGCCAACTCGAACTTTTGTGCTAAACGAAGCATAAAGTCTAAACGACATCTTGTGTTTTACGATTTTCCTTCCTCATTGATCATCGTACTGAGCAATGACAGAGTCATCTAGACTCTATATCATTATTTTATTCGTTCCTTGTCCAGGTGAAAAATGGACTCCATCCCGCGTAGGTGTGACACAAGAACAAACATTCGAAACTTTTGACGGCTTCCGCGTGGTTAAACACTGCTGAATCACCCTTGTTGACTTCGGATAGAATCATGATGGGGATGAACTATGGTTCAATTGGTTTGGAAGTCTTTGTAGCGTTGACCAGAGCGACTCTACGTATAAGCTGCGAAGATCTTAAGCGTCGCTACGTGTAATTTGTGACGATTTTGCCATCGAAACCAGGAATGCGGAAAAACTTATGGGACTGGTTTGATAGTCATCAGCATGTTGAAATACCATAACCGATCAT
>OZ022254.1:6653793-6673793 GCA_963978915.1 Caenorhabditis parvicauda
AGATGGAACAAATCGGCCCTTTGCTTATTTGTTTGTTGTTCTTTCGTTCCACACTTTACTCGTTTGTCGGACACGAACTTGACCACAATTTCGATTAAGCCGACACGCCCACCACTGGCTGACGTCGTGTGTATTCCGAATATAAACAGCAGACGACGAATGGGCTCTCACTTCGGACCTCCTCTAGTCAAGTACGTCGACTGACACGTAATCCCTCAATTGAGTTGACCTCATCGGCTACTTAATTTTAGTATCTCGCTGTCTCTCTTTCTTCCCGCTCTCTCTCTCTCTTTTTTCTCTCTCTCTTTTTTCTCTCTCTCTCTCTCTCTCTCTCTCCTTCTCTCTCTCTCTCTCTCTCTCTCTCTCTCTCTCTCTCTCTCTCTCTCTCTCTCTCTTTCACTTTCATCGAATCCTACCGTATCGTTCAACAACAAAATTCTTTCCCTATCAGCCCATAACCAAGACAAACACATTCTTCCGCCCTCAAACTGTTCCAACCAACTACGTCATCATCACGACTACGGTAGTTCATAGATGAGACCACTTCACGAATAACCATAAAACTTATCATATCATGTCATCTACTTCTTTGTTCGGCAAGTTCCGCCATCTGGGCGGTACCGACTCCGCCTACTCTGCTCCTCCCATCCAAATCATCATAATGAAACAATCAGTAGTTCAGGTAACACACTCGAAATGAGGAACAACTTTCTGTTATCAGCTTTCGTCTTTGTTTTACAAGTAAGTTGAACCTTCTTTCAGACATAACTTGAACATAACTCTTCTACTTGAATACTACGACTGAGGAAACCATCGATAAAGCTTTTGGAGCATTATGCTCACTCAAAAACATATAAAGCCTAAAAATAACCTAAGCTAACAGACCAACCCATTTCATAACTCAAAAATCATAAAACTCCCACCCTCTCATTTATTCACTCATTAAATCTTCAGATTATTCTCGTCTCGGCGTACCCGTACATGATCGTGCCAGATTACACACTACCGTGAGTTTCCCCCAATTGCACAAAGAGTATGCACGGATTGCAGATCGAGTAGACACGCGGTCAAACGTGCATTTGACCGTATGGACAATGCCGACTTTTTCATCTCGAAACGTTCGACTTTTGACCGAATGGACAACAACAACTTTGGTTTGGTGAAGAGATTTTTGGTCAAAAGGGCATTCGACAGGTGAGATATTCGTGGCTCGTTTGTGTTCTTTTGAGGACCGAGGCAATTTCACTTGGATTAGTCATAAAGCGGAACTTTTCAGAATGGACAACGCCGATTTCGGACTTCGAAGAAAACGTGCCTTCGACAGGATAACCAGGTCGGACTTCGATCTCAGAGTTAAGAGATCGTTTGACAGAATGGGTGGCACCGAGTTCGGGCTGATGAAAAGATCAGTTCCAGATGTTGCTAATGCGCGAGGTGATTAAAATCTCTCTCTTTCTCTCTCTCTCTCTCTCTCTCTCTCTCTCTCTCTCTCTCTCTCGTTTCTCCACTAACTTCAGAAATTACAGAAAACCTTATATCTGCCCTGGCAACATCAATCGACGACCTACGAAAAGTCCGAAGTGTACCCGAGTTGGTGGTTGAAGAAAGAAAGTAACTACTTCCCACAAGTTTTCCCCATCCACAGACTTTGTTCTAAATCTGAACAGCACCCATCCCTTCCCATATGATAGATTCGTTGTAAATAGACGCTTCTGATCTCAAACAAACGATCTTCTAGTTGAATTCCATTAAGTTATTCGGATATAAACACATCTTTAACGTCACTTACAAGGTGCCCCCACTCGCCTAAGAATCAACCATTCCACTTTGATAAATCTTGAATAAAGCATGTGATCAACTGTTACACGAGAAAAATAGTTGGAGAAAAGAAATCTGTTAGGGAGTTGATTAGAACTCGTTTTTCATGAGTTACAAGTGGGTAGCCTATTTCTAAGTGATCGAAAATTTTCATAAACTGAACTGAATTGAATCGGGATTTTTCAAAAATTCAAATTTCTTTCGATTTCAGCCTTTTCTATCGCGTTTGAAAAATGTGAGCCGATTCGTTTTGTATGAACAACGCGTGCAAAACTTGTAAAGTTGAATTAGAACAATTGTTAACACGATCTGAATTATCATAATCGAATCATTTTTGTTTAAATACGAAGAGAACAGCGTGTTGGTACAAGCTCGTCACGACATGTTCGGTCGCCTGGTCCTTCTTATTTCCTTCGTCGCACTCTGCAGTGCTACTGATGCTCTTGGTTCGGTATGTGTATTTTAAGAAAGAAAGAGAGAGAGAGAGAGAGAGAGAGAGAGAGAGAGAGAGAAAGAGAGAGAGAGAGAGAGAGAGAGAGAGAGAGAGAGAGAGAGAGAGAGAGAGAGAGAGAGAGAGAGAGAAAGAGAGAGAGAGAGAGAGAGAGAGAGAGAGAGAGAGAGAAAGAGAGAGAGAGAGAGAGAGAGAGAGAGAGAGAGAGAGAGAGAGAGAGAGAAAGAGAGAGAGAGAGAGAGAGAGAGAGAGAGAGAGAGAGAGAGAGAGAGAGAGAGAAAGAGAGGGTAATTCCAGTGTGCTCTCCCACTCACGGAAGAAGTACATCACGAAGAGAGCCACGAGTTCACAGTATACGGAAAAGTGAATAAAGATTATGGCAACTTTGCTCTGCAAGAACACGGAAACAACCGAGTCGGATTCGCAGTTCACATCGACTATCTGAAGAACGTCACATTCATCGCTCAGCAAACTTTGGTGAGTGAGAAGAGAATGGATTGTGTCGTATACATTGCGCCCGAACCGCATTACGACCAATACACATATCTAGCAAAAAGTCTGACCGATTTCAAACGCGCGCCAGTCGCATTTTTGTAAGATGAGTACGGTAGGCCTACCCTAGGGTCGGGGCTCTCACAACGAACAGTTAGATCTTTGTGGATTTAACTTATTATTCCTACTTTCAGTTCATTGAAATTAAAGGCGCATTACTTAATCGTTCATGTATTTCAAAGCGAAACTGCTACGGTAACTAAGTAACCGATTTACGGAGGCCAGACTTTTTCACAGGTAGAGAAAGATATGTGAAATACTCTTACGGACGACGACTCTTATTTCCTGTTTGATAATCGTTACAATATACTTACAGAACGGAACTTGGAGATTGGGAACAGAGAAAAAAACGAATTACGACAATGGAGACGAGTTGGAGCTGCACTTCAAGTAGGAACGTGTACTGCTCCCATCCCATTTGAGATTTAGGAATTACGTTCTCACAATCAAGAACAAGAAGAACGATACTACTGAAAAATACGAATTGGTGCCCGTTAAGCCATACAAAGGAAGAGCTGCAGCTTTCCTACATGCTCAAGGTGGTTTCCAGGTCCAGTCGATCGTGTACAACAACAAAAGTGCGTTTCTATTCACTCTAAATAGATTCCAAATTTCCAGCATTGTGCAATGGGACTGAGCCGAGAAACGTGACTGTCGAACCAATCGTCGCAGAAAAGGCTAGTTTAAAAAAGTAATAATAGTCCGATTCACAGTTAAGCTATGTTTCGACTCTGAACGAGAGTGGAGAAGAAAATCGATTTTTAACAGACAAGCCCTAATGTTCAGTGCGAACTACCACTTCGGTCGAACATCAGTCGATTGGAAGTCGGGTCACAGCTCGTGCTGGTCGGTGAACCAATCGGTAACAAGTTCCAACTCGAGCTCAATGCTATTGATGGAGACGTCGCGTTGAGACTTATCTTCGACTACGCCAACAATCAACTTCAGACTGAAACTGTCGATGTGAGTAGAGCATCAGAAGTCTTTGATAAGAAGATTTCCAATACATATTTTAGACTGGGTCCCTTGAACATGACTCGAAGAAAGTTCACGAAGCAACAAAGTCGCTTAGAAAGGCTCCAATTGTCGTTTTGAACATCAGGTAACGCAGCACATAGCTTCCTCTACCTGTAAAAAAGTCTGGCCTCTGTAAATCGGGTACTTAGTACCGTAGCAGTTGAAATACAAGAACGATTTAAGTAATGCGCCTTTAATTTCAATGGACTGAAAGTAAGAATAATAATTTAAATCAACAAAGATCTAACTGTTCGTTGTGAGAGTCCCGAGGCCTACCGTACTCATTCTGCAAAATTGAGATTAGAGCGCGTTTGAAAACGGCCATGCTTCTAGCGATATATGTGCGCAGTGTCTCCTTTAGAAATCTTTGAACCTGATCAATTTTCTCTATATCTTCTCACACCTTCCCAGAATTCAACTGACCCACTTCGAAATCACCATTGAGAACAACGTTTTCCTTGTGCCACACCTCTCTCCATTCCTCGTCATAAACTCGATCCAGGTCACTGGTGACGTTCACATTAGAACTCTCGACATTGACGGTAAAGGTGAGTGTCTACGGAACTGGCACAAAACACGAAGGATACACCTTCAGGTGTGTGCTCTAACAAGTGCGTCGATGTCGAGAAGATTGTCGACGTCCCAGACACGTCAAAAAACATCTCCTGCCGTGTGCCTCTTGTACAGCCCCTCTCCCTCTGCAAGGTGAAGAAAAACATCATTAGCGTCATCGGGAAGATCGAAGATAAAGCTGAGAAGTAATATTTTGTGGAAGTTCGAAGAACCAAGGGCCACCCTGCCAGAAAAACATCGAGCAAAATTTTATGCTCCTGCTCTATGGTGGTAACGCCCATCTAAATATCTTCAGAACTGTTTCACTTTCCTTTTATTTTCAGGGTGACTGTAATTCTGGGAACCACCGACAAGCACACGGAATCTTTGCATTTGGAGTTCAACATCGCCAGTGGAACACTGAGTGCGTTCTCACAGGTTTAATCCACTTCTCTGCCATTCAAATTGTTCATTTTTCCAGCAGTACGGTATCAAATCTCATAAGAGGGTCGAGAAGGTGAAACTGTCAGAGAGCATTGATCTTGTCATCAGGTAATTCTTCATAATCACCATTAGTCTAATCCGATCACATACAGCGTCGTCAACGACGGATACAAAATCTCGCTCGACGGGAATGTCCTCTTCACCTTCAAGAACATCGTCAAAGTCACTGCTGTCGATAAAATTTTGGTCAACGGTGACATTCAACTGTCCCATCTACTTATAGATGGTAAACGTGAGTGGAAATCAGTGACAAGAGATTCTGACTAAATTTCACAGATGCCTGCTCTCCGTGCAAGAACGCAGAGACAAATATTGATGAGTTCCCGACTCAGCGACCAACCGTCAGCGAAGAACCAAAAGGAGCTTCTAAGCACACCTAGGTTATGAGAATTGTGAATAAAGTTTTTTTTTCATTGCCTCCACAATATTTCTCGGGATTTCGGAAATTCTGAAATCGAACGTCATTAACCGGAAAAGCAAGTTGAACAATGCTATAATCCACAAAAAGTAGAAAATCGAAAGAAAAAGAAAGTTGAAAATACAAAGCTTACACAACTCGACCACGAAGGATACGTTTTGCTGTTCTCCATTCAGGATGCAACTTCTAGCCCTGTTCTCCGACTTATAACCTTTGAATCAAGATTTTAACTTCGAAAATCAGTTGGTAAAGTAGTTTTTGAAAGCAATTCACCATGTTTAAAAACCTAGCGGACCCTATATTATATAATTACCGATTGTTTATAAAAATTGGTCAACAGACTGAATTGTTCTTATCAAAATGGTCGACACTGCTGACCAAAACGCGGCCAAGCTCCGTCATGCAGCGGAGAACATTTTCCTATCCACATGATTTTATCCCATAAAACAAAAACAAAATTTATCTTCACTGTGAAAAAAGACAATTATTTGAAGAGAATACAGCGAGAGAGTTGCGATAACAGAACGAAAATGCGTCCATTTTACTAAATCCGTTATAACAAGACTCAAATTTACAAAAATACTTTGATAAATTATCAGAAAAAGAAGCCATAAACCTCACTCTTTCCTCTTCTTTCCGCCAGGACGCTCGAAACCACCGTGCACTCCGGCTGAAATGATCTCATTTGTTTTATTTTATTGCCAAAAAATCATCCTACAACAACCCAAATACACAAAATGACATATTTTTTAAACAACATCATCTGGCGATGTTCAAAAACATACTTTGAAACATTTTAAAAGTGTTTTTTTTCTCTCTTGAATCAAACAAAAACTGGTTAAGTCCACGAAAAGTGGATGCTTCGACCATTATCCGTCTCAAAATTGTATTTTTATCAAGAAAATGAAAGGAACCTGCTCTCTTGTTGTAAAACTGTGCGTTGAGTTGATTATTGGACGCCCATGCACCTTGATGCTCTGTGGTGTCTTCTTCCGTCAGATGGGTGTACTTCGTTCGTGATGCCTTTCCAAAGTTTTTCACCTGAATTATTCAGTTGAAAAATGTCCGGATCTGCGATTGTTTCCTTCCTTCCGAATGATTTGTAGTAAATGACAGCGGTTTTTACAATGGAAAGTTCTCACTGTGACACTTTGATGTTTTTAAAAATTCGAATAAATTTACTAAAAACATAAATAAATATATTCTAAATGTAGACGAACTCACCTGCATGACTTTCGGCAACACAGTTTTATCGAAAACATCTTCTTGCGTTGCTTCGGCAAAGTTTCTTGTGAGCACTTCGTCCTCCTCGTCGAGGAAGAACGCTCCTCTGTGGAAGTACTTTTGCAGAAACTTGTATTTTCCTTTGTTTTGCTGAAAATTGCTTTGAAGGTGTATTTTCTCAGTTCAAAAGTGTACCTTATTCGTGATGATCTTCGGGTTGAGCTTCAGATATCTGAGACGTTCTTCCTCCGTCATGTTGTGAATTCGTTCGAGCTCTGCCTTTTCATGAAGCATTTCTTCACGTTCATCTCTGAAAGAAAATTTGATCATCTCCAACATATTCTTTCTGACTGATTCTTTCTCACAATAAATACACCTTTTCTCAGTTGAATCATAGTGCTTTACTCTCAATTCTAGTCATAAGAAGGCTATCAACTGAAACTAGTTTGGAAAGAAAAAAATATTACTGGATTTTTTCTTTTGGAAAAGTATTCATCACTCCTTCAGAATGCGTTATATCCTAATTAAAAAGAGGCACCCGATTGAGAATTTTTACATCTTCTTGATTGTAAATGTTTCAAGAAGGTAGGTCGCTTAACATTGTTCAGAGTAGTGCTAGATAACCTAAAATCGCGTACCTGTTCCTCTTAATTCTTTTCATTTCTCTCAGCTTCCACGCTTCGTATGCAATATTCTCGGATTCATCGTCAGTGAGAACAGAGCTGAGATCAAGTTTGTCCTCCTTCTTCTTTCTCTCCATTTCTTCTTCTTCTCTCAACCGTTGTTCGACCATCTTTGCCGTATCTTTCTTTCTTTCTTCCAACTTTTTCTCTTCGAGTTTCTTCTGCAGTTCCTCCTTCTCCCGCTCTTGTTCTGCTTCCAAAAGGGTCACTCGGTCCTTCTTTCTCACAAACACCTGAAAATTTGCCGGTTAACCTTGGTGGAAGGTGCTTTTTTTCAAAAAATCATCACTTCAAACTGTCTGAAGATGAATCCTACCGGTTTCAGACGTGGAACAGTGTCTTCTTCGTCTTCTGATTCCTCCTCTTCACTGGACTCTTCTTCATCTTCGGCATCTTCCTCCTCCTCTTCTTTTATTTCTTTCTGGAAAATTCAATTTCAAACTTTGTAAAAAATCAAAAAAGAAAGAAATTTGATAACCTAAAGTAGATATTAGAGTATTCACCTTCATGACTTCTTCAGCTTCAGCTTGTTTTGCTTTTTCTCTCAAAAGTCGACGTCTTCTTTCGAATTCTTCTTCGTCTTCACTATCTTCTTCTTCGACCTGAAAACGGGAAATTCCCACTTTCCACACATATGTAGCTTCAGAGAATGAAAGTGATGTTAAAAACTAACTGGCTGTACATTTTTCTCATCAATTTCAATCCTTCTAAGTCTGGCTCGTTCTCTTCTCTCCTCGATTTCGTTATCATCTTCTTCAGATTCATCCGATTGTGCGACAATCGTTGGTTTTTCGATTTTTCGTGATGATGTTTCTTCATCTGAATCGTCACGACGAGAGCGTCTGGAATAAACTTTTTAGAGAATGAGAGATTAGATAACTTATCTGTAATTTTACCTCTAGAAAAAAATTAATATAGAGTTAATTGAGGCACCAAAAAAATTAACCCTGAATGTACTCCGAAATTAACTCTGAATGTACTCCGGAATAAACTTTGAATGTACCCCGGAATTAATCCTGACAGTTCTCCGGAATTAACTCTGAATGTACTCCGGAATCAACTCTGAATGTACTCCGGAATTAACTTTTTTTGCGAACATCTGAAAGTAGGATACCGAAATAGTAGAGACCCGGAGATGATTTTCAAAAGTTACTAGAAACAGTTTTAGTTGCTTTTCTCTTTTTATGACCTCTGTTATCGTTCAACTTTGTATGAAGTTAATTCCGGAGTAAATTCCGGAGTAAATTCAGAGTTAATTCCAGAGTACATTCAGTTTTTTTTTTGGTGCCACTCAATTAACTCTATATTAATTTTTTTTCTAGAGTAAGGTTTTTTATAGGTTTTTTATAGGTTGTGTTACTAGACAAAAATAGAATACATACCTGTCCCGTCTACGTCTTTCATCATCATCATCTCTGTGGTGCCGTCTACGATCACGATCCCTGTCTCTCCGATCACGATCGTGTCTTCTGTCATCATCTCTGTGACGACGTCGGTCATCACGATCATCCCGTCGATCGCGGCGTCGTTCAGTTCTGGACTCTTTCTCCTCCTCTTCTTCTTCCTCGTCAGAATCAGAATCATGACCTTGTGCAAATTCAGGACTGAAATTTACTATGGAGAGCACAAGAGTCGAAAGCTTACACTTTTCCCGCAACATAACGCTGGACCTTCACTTTTTGCATAGTTATTTGTCCCTTATCATTCTTGACCGGAATCGCACCGAGAGTTGGTAGACGAGATGGACCGAAGCTTCGAGCATCGCTCTCCCGCTGTTCGAAACCAGGAACGTAATCACCCATTTTGTTCTGCGAAAATGTTTACATAAAGTTTTTTGAAACGTGATGAACCAGATAATGAAAATGAGTAATATTTAGGACAGAGATGGAGTTATTTACTATTTTATGGTGAAGAAAAGTTTTTTTTAGAATGTGAAGACGGAAGATCGGTAATGAAAAGTATCTGGAAGATAAGAAAGAAAAAAAAACGAAAATTCCGCTTGTTTCAGTTGACACCAAATTTAAATGCACGGCAAGTATGCTCTATTGCACCAAATGGTTCAATTTAATTTTTCGAATTTCAAAATTTCCTTTTTCAAGTTTTCGATTCAGATTAAAAGCTATTCATCACACTAATATCACTCATCGGTTCCAACTTAATCTGATTTTCAGGTTACATGTTTCGTAAGCCAAAAAGTAAAGGGACCATACGTCAACGAGCTCAGCTCAACGACGAAGAAAGTGAGAATCACGAAGAGAGCGTACCGAAGGTAATATTATATATTTATTGGATACGGTTTTGAGGTAGATGTGATTGTTGCATCCGATTGAAACGGTACAATGACATGGATATCTCAATATGGGCTATTGTGGTATAATGTCCTCTTATAAAGATTAGCTAGTCGATGGTCATGGGCACTACGTAGTACTGCGTATCTCATAAGAATTATTCCTTTCTTTTCGAAGAATTGTTTAAAATTTTAGCCAATCATTCCTTCGCTAGATGAAGATGTGAAGAAAGAAAAGAAACCGTCACCCATGAAAAAGTCCGCAGTTTTCAGTTTCGACTTGGATGAAGGTTAGGTTTAGACCGACTATCATCTCCCACTTTGTTTTAGGTGCTGATTCCACTTTTGAAGTGAAGAAAAATAAGAAACAAGTAGAAAAGATGAAGAGAATGCAACAGTTAGAAGAAGAAGCTAACAAGCAGGAAACTATGCGTCGTATTGAGAGCGAGAAAGAAGCGTTCGAAAGAACTCGCGAAATTGAACTTACGAAGAAGATAAAGAAAGAAAAAGAAGCGAGAGAAGAACAGAAAAAGAAGGAAGAGAAGAGAAAGTACTTGGACAAGTATCGAGACAACTCGGCAAAGGTTTTTAAAGAGTTTTTCTCCATTCCTTTCATTCTATTTTCACCGATAAAGGCTATTAGGTCACACAATCTTTTCAATCGTGTTCTTAAAGCGATCGTTTCATCATAGTTCTTCTAGTTATCCAAAAATGATCCGTTAGGATTTTTTACTGTAACTAAACAGAGATAATACAGTTAGGTGTTACACAAAATTACTTCAGCATATTCGCGACGACGACGAGATAGAAGAAGACGACGTTCACAACAAATTTGGCGGTGGTTCGGATTCAATTCCAGACTCGCGCGCCGTCTTTGAAGCGAAAAAACGCCGCGAACGATTGCGAAAAGAAGCGCGTGATGGTTATATTCCATTGGATGACACGCAAAAGCACAAGACGAACAACTCACGTAGTCGACTTATCAGAGAAGATGAAAATGATGATTCGGATGAGGAGGCTGGAAAGTGAGTTGTGGAACGCTTATGTGGGAATAGTTAGAAATTACAATTTTTACGAAAATTAGTAGAATTAAGTTAGAATTTTTAGATTCTACTCGGCTCGCGCACTCGTAAAAACCGAAGAAGCCAAACGAAGGGAGGTTGAGAACGAGTTTCTAGCAATGGAACAAGGCGATCACCATGATAACGGTGACGAACGTGGACAGATGGAAGAATGGGAACAACAGCAAATCATGAAAGCTGTCAGTGGAAGAGCGGTAAGGTTTTCACTCAAAAATGAAAAATAATATAGTTTTATCCATGTTGAATTGATGAAATGGATCTCTCGGATGGAAGAAGGCAATTTGGGGGAAACTGTTTTTCCGCGGTCCGTTCTCAGCAAGTATGCGACATGTAGAAACAGTCTAAACGTCATCTGATAGGTTCCCTTGGAAAGAATTCAACCCAAAATTGTTTTTTTTTAATTGATCAGAATAGATATCGTTTGAAAGATAACACAATTATTTAGATTGGTCAACTACGCGCCGAGAAAATGCAACAAGACATGTACAATCGAATGTACAACGCGAACATGAACACGGAAGAAGAACAAGAAGCTGACGACATGGATGTTGACATGGAGTACACTGTACAGAAGATGTCTTCAGGTTTTTTTCATTGTTTTTATCACTGGTGGATCGCTAAAGTTGAATTTTGCAACAGTTGCTTTACTTTTTTCCATTACAAAACAGCGCTTACCTGGTTACAACATGTTTCCGCCTACAGTTTTCAGCTTATGGTCGAAGGGTAAAAACGGTCGGAACGTCATCTACTACGTTCCGTTGGCGTGGAGATGCGCATGAAACTCGATCAAGCCGCTCAAGGGGTTTCTTAGATTTTCTATGCAAACATGACTGTTCCGGCAATTTTCATTTCACATTTCCTGGAATCGTAAGTTCTATCAGTAAATTTTAAACTTGGCAAAGCGATGGAATAGTTGAACTCAACTTATTTATATCGTTCAGGTCCTGCAAACACTGGTGGTGTTATAACGATTGAAGATATTATGGCGAAGATGAAGTTGAGGTGAGTGTTAATCGAGAAAAATAGAAAATTAAACAACCTAAGTGTGCATTGTTCCCAGATTAACTCAATATTCATTAAGTTACTTAATACGAAAAACTAGACTGAATCATCGAATCATGAATCATTTCCTCACAAGATGCAAAAATTATTATGTGCTAATCAAGTTTAAACTTTAATCAAATCTTAGCTTTGTACCTAACTAGTGCTTTGTACCTTACCTAAGCCTAGAATTTGAGGTGTCGAAAAAGATAAATGAAAAAAGATTCGCGATTCATGATTCAGTCTACTTTTTCGTATAAAATCATCAAGGTCAACCTTTGTACCGTTTTAGATAAACAATGTCGTTCAAGATTTTCTTTCATAGTCTCATATTTCTTGCTCTAATTGCTCTAACTTGTCACCAAATATTAATTCAATCTAAAATCAATATGGAAATAATTGATGATATTTCACCTAATAGTTTCAATTTTGATATCATTTCTCGGAAACCTAAAATTCTCAGAAACTTGTGAACTGACACATTTTAAGGCTACAAGATAGAAAAGAAGCTTTGAATCTGAGAAGTCATGAAGTGGCAAAAATGAGAGATCATCTGGAAGAGAACAAAGGGCTGATGGGCAAGCTGGGGATGGACCTTCCTGACCTGAAATCACGCTTTCAAATGTATCAGGAGCTTCGCGTTTACTGTCGTTGTCTGCTGGAATGCCTCAATGAGAAGGTTTTCATTTAATTTAAAGATTGATTTCAATTGAAAAAAGAGGTTTCAATTCGGAAATTATTTTGTATACGTTTTCAAACATATCACGCCAAAATTTTACATTTGGAGTGTTTTTTGAAATTGAAAAATGAAAGAATTGCATTTAAACAATTGTATACATTTTTAAACGAAAGTCGCAAAAATTTCAAAATCAATATTCTTACCGCGATAATTCTAGCTTGACAGAAAAAAAAAAGAAAATACTGTTTCTATATTTTCAATCAGATATCAAAAGATCTCGGGAGATCTCTGAAGTACACCACTGATATGAATTTCTCAGGTTAACGACATCAACGAGATTAATGACAAAAGAAGAGAACACAAGAAGACGAAAGCAGAGAGAATCATAAAGAGAAGAAGGAAGGATGTCCGTGATCAGTATGCAGGTATCTTTTCTTTCCAACTGGAGGTTACTGTTACCGACTCTCTCTTGTATAAGAACACTTTTGTTCGTTGTAAAAAAGGTTAAAGCGGACATAGAAAGTTCGGTTCCGTGTTTTTGGTATTTTCGAGTGTTTTTCATATGTATTGTGCGCCTTTTGCAACGTTCGATCGAACACTTTTTCCCAACATAAAGTTCGCCGACGTCACATGTTTCATTGTTTTGAAACAACGTTTGTCGTGAGTGGGTCGCAAGCAAGTCCATGGCTTTTTGTCGATTTTCTTGAACGCGTTGCGGTCAGAAGTTCCGAAATGAAAACATAATACAAAAAATAATATTGTAGAATGTGCCGCGACATCTGCCGGTAAAAGCATAACCACGGTGAGGGTTGGAGATGCAGCTCTCCGAGCAGCCGAACGTGAAGCACGAAGAATCAGGAGACGGAAGATGCGGGAATCCGGAACAACAGAGAAAACGCATGACGAAGGGCTGAGTACGGACGATGAAGAGGCGACCAGTCAGACACTCGCAAACAAGCAGATTGATAGTTAGTTTTCATGTTTTGGAACCGAGAAACGAAGTTGATTTGGCATCCTGAAGCATATTTTTCACTACTTATTATGTTAAAATTAACTTCTTGATTGTTAAAATCAGTTTTTATGCTGAAAAAAACATGAGAGAACATAATTTACCTCTTTTTATCTTCTGTCAAAATTTTCAGTTTTTTTCGCGTTTTCAGAAATCTTTCACAAAGCACAGTAAGTATTTGACAATAAAAACTTTTGTAAAAGAAAGCTTTGAATTGAAAGAATTTTTCCGCCTTGTGCAAAAAATAAAATTGTTCTTCTGCTCACCTCTTCTATGAACCCAACTTTCAGGCGAGATCGATGCAGCCGGCTCGGTAGTGTTCGCAGATGCCCTCGCGGAATACGCGTCGCTACGACCGGTGCTGGAACGTATGATGGACTGGCTGGCGATGGACACGAAGTCATTCCAGGATGCATATGTACACCTGTGCATTCCGAAACTCTCATCGCCGTATGTACGATTGCAATTGATCAATTCTAACTTGCTGGAGGTTCGCTTTTCTCACAGTTTTTATGTAAATTTTCTTAACGAAATCTGGGCATGATTACCGTATCCTTTGATTACTGTATCTCCCTGTTCTCTGAACTTAATACAGGTTCATTTGAGTTCTGTACTTTTCTTATCATTATGAAGACTCTTAAAAGTAAAAAAATAGGTTTTTTAAAAGTTGGGAATTTGTACCATAAAATAACATGAGCGTTACAAGTTCTATTCGAAATTTTGACGAAAACATTGCTCTCGGTTCAGAAAGAAGTCGATTTGACGTCAATGGAGTGGTACAAAGACGCTCTGCTGGCCGGGTCGACCAACAACCAAGTACCTGGTGAACACGAAGTGGTCGTCTCTCTGGTTCCAGCGATTATCGAAAAGGTAGTTGTCCCGTTCCTCACAGGTATGTGTTTCATTAGCCAACCCAACCAATCACCATAACTGTGAGATGGACTTGTCTGTTTCTGTGACTATGAATGTAGTAAGGCCACTCCCTCATCATTTGTTGAAGACCACACAGAAGTTGATCTTCTAGGTTTTTGATACGAAAATTACGTTGTGGTTATTTACTTCGCGGGTGGTCCTCACCATGGAACTTTTATTGAGATGTATCCGGACGCCTTTCTCTGTTTCAAACGACAAACTTTTCATATAATTTTGAGAAAATTTAGTTATCTAGAAAGACGATACGGTATTTTTTCCATTTTGTGACTCTTGAGAAATAAAAAATGAATGGTTAACAATTTCCGAAATTAATAATATTTCGCTTGCAGACGTGATCCAAGAAGAATGGGACCCTCTGTCGTTGACCCAAACAAGAAACCTGGCCACGTTCACTCGAACGTTTGGCGATTATCCAACGCTGACGGAAAGGAGTAAACCATTCTGCAACATGCTGACAGTGCTCCGCGACAAGTTGCTGACGTCAATTGATGAAGACCTCTTTGTTCCGATGTTCTCGCAGACGGCTCTTGACAATCCATCGACTGGATGCAGACAATACCTTGACAGGCAGTTCTGGATGGCCATCAAGCTGATCAGATCGATAAACATGTTGGCACACGTCATCTCGGTTGGCGCGAGGTTCGAATTGATCGTCGAATGTATCATTAACCGTGTGTGTGTGGTCGCACTTCGAATAGCAGCTCATACTCCACATCTCTGCGAGAAAAAGGTAATTTTTCATTTATCCTACTGTAGATTGGAACTTGATGATGAAGTTCCGACTCCTGTTCCATGAATGTTGCCAAAAGTGAGAAAACACTTTCTGAATTATAAAATTCCTTCAAATTTTCTTCGAAAATGTTTGCGTTTACTTTGCCTGTAATTGTGTCAGGCACGTGCCTAGAATGTGGTTACAAAAAATTTCGATGCCATTTCAGAAAATTTCTATTCATAGAATCAAAACATTTGCAATTTTCTTATTTTTCGTTCCAATTCCCCAATCGTCGAATTTCAGATTCTAGCAATAATCCACGAGCTGGATGATGGAGTCCTAAACATGGGCGGGATGACAACCTATCGCCAGATTGTCGCCACTTTTACAAAGATTGCAGATCAACGGAAGAGCACTTCGAGGTATCTTTTCTGTATTGAGTTTTTGAAAAAATCCGGTCATTCTCGCCGTAAACGAAGAAAACAGAAAAAAAAGATTGGTTTTGAACACCTGAGGGAAGAAATATCCAAGTGTTTTTTTTGTTAGGAACTAATAAAGTTATAACAAAGAGATTTACAATATCTCCCACTTCCAGACCTCTATTCATGCGAAAAAAAAACGTATTTCAGAGACTTCTGCGACACCGTCAAATCGTTCATTACAAAACTGGAGAGATATTGAACCCGGTGAATTTGACCTCTGTATCACTTTTCATTACTATTTATTGCTTGTTATCGATGAATTATTCATGTTTCTTCTTATTTTCCCTCGATTTGGTTTTAACCACTATCACTACCTTCCAAATAACCGCTACAGAATTATAAATCACTTTGCCAGAATGTTCGACCCGGAATGGAGTCGAACGTCGAGGTTGATTGACATGTACGAAGGGAAAGCGAGGAACCATATGATTGAGCTGAAACAACTGCAGCGAGCAGCGTTCGAACGACTAGCGTCAGACAACAACAGTGCTAGACAACGCGTGAGATTTTGTCTTCAAACTATCAAAAAATGTGTAAACTCAATGAAATGTGGACAAAATTTCGTTATAAAACTTACTTTAGTCTACTGACACTAGGTTTTGTAAGTACATAAGTAAGTAGCAGTGTCGCAAAATTCGAAAAATTGACAATTTGAGACGTTATTCTGGTCCATCTGAGAATGAACTTTTTGCACTCCCGAAAAAAATTTCACCTTTGCGCAACGCTGGTAGAAAAAAAAACTCACATTATCAAGCGAGTAGAGACCACCAATGAAGTAAATGATCATAAGGCACTTTTCAGATCAAAAACCTAGAAGAGCAACTTCTGGGTGGTCTACAACAAATGATGAGTGTTCGAAGCGGCCTAAGAGTGGATCAACACGAGCTTTTTGATGAGAAAATTGAACCAATCAGAAAGAAGATACAATCGATGGTTCATGTGAACAGACAACTCCCAGAACCAAAAGTCAAATCGACCAATCCGTTTGATGAGGATTTGGATGAATCCAACCCATATGAAGTGGAATCCAGAAGGTAATTTTGAGAAAAACATGTCAATTTTGTTATTTTTCGCAAGATGAAATTTAAAGAAGAACAATATAGCTGCTTTTTGTTACAGATACGTGCAAGAAAAGAACGAGAAAGCGTTGGCCATGAAAAGAGCCGCGGAAGAGGCGAAAATGAAGGCGGAAGCGACTGCGCAGATTGAAGAAGACATGCAAGACCTGGAGAAGATATTCCTGGAACTGCAGAAGATTGTCAATGAGCAGTCGGAAGTCGTCGATTCTATCGAGGAGCATGTTGAACAGTCGCAGATGCATGTAGAGCAAGGTCACAAGGAAGTGAAGAAGGCTGTGCAGTCGAAAACAGCGAAGGTTTTTTGTTGAAGTTTTTCAATCTACCATGTGGCTCGTTTGTGTCTCATTTGTGACTTTCGATCGAAAAAATCTAGTTATGTCTCTTGAAACTTCTTCTTCCCTCTCTTCACTCATAGTCACTTTACAATATCACAGAATTGACTTAATCAGGGAAAAACGAGAAAGATGTCCTAAAATATATTTCCAGACACCAATGGTCGCTGCAGCAGTTGGTGGACTGGCGCTGGGTGGACCTGCAGGACTTGCCGCAGGATCTACTTTGGTTGGTGTCGCAGCCGGAATAACAGGTATTTTTGCCGGTGTCTTCACTGGAAGATACTTCAAGAAGGCCGCCACCGATGGGTGAGATTCTTCATAAATGACGGATAACTTTCAGTTGTTTTCGGTTATTCTCATTGAAAATTATGTTTCTCATGGTAAAAATGGTTTGGAATAGCTTTAAATGACTGAAATATAACAAATATCTGTACGAAAAGTTGGAAAGTGATGTGCGGAGTTCGTAAACCTACACAAAATCCAGAAAGTGTCCATGTCCGTCATGCACTCTCCACCCTCCCCCTTTCTCTCACGTGGTAATGTAAACATAGATTTATGAAATGTATCTGGGAGCAAAAAAAACGAAATTTTCCTGAAAATTCGAGTTGAACTGTAAACTCCACCGATTCTGCCTTTCGTACAGACTTGTTTTTTCTTCATTCCCTCCGAACTTCTGTGATACAAATATTGATTGTTCCTATGATTTCCTCTGCAAGTTCCATCATTTCCTGTTCCTATTCCTCTGAATTATATGTATAGAAATTTAGGCATGTGTTTGCAGAGTATCTGACAAGTCATCAATGGTATGTATAAATTTCCCCCTCCCTCTCCCCGGGTTTCCACTTCAGAATTGTATTGATGTACATAAAGTGAGATTGAGAATAAATGTTCAGATTAGTTCAAGTTCAAGAAACCACTTGTTAGCTACAAGTTTTGATTACCTCACATTTCACAAATACCCTTTAAAGAAATATTCCCATATAGAGCTGATCGGATGGCGGTTCTTCTCGAGACAACCCTCGGAGATCTCGTTGTGGATCTTTTCGTCAAGGAAAGGCCGAAATGTTAGTTTACGAATAGTTTTCAACCCTATGGAATATTTCAGGTTGTCTGAATTTCATCAAACTGTGTAAAATGAAGTACTACAATTTGTCACAGTTTCACACCATTGAAGTGAGTTTTTTTGTGCACAGTGAGTCTGAAAAAGTTCGAGCTTTGTTAAGGTTAACCGCTTGGGTGGTCCACTGTCACTTTATTACCGTTTCCGGGTGAAAGATCCAGGGTTTTTTTTAAATCGTTCATGTGAAAAGAATAAGTTCATCAGAAAGATTAACATCGTGGGTGGTCCTCTCCCCCAATTGTAAATTGCAGCAAAACTACATTGCGCAGACTGGAGATCCGACGGGCACAGGTCGTGGCGGTGAATCGGTCTTCAGTTACATGTACGGGGACCAAGGCCGCTTCTTCGAAAGAGAAGATTTACCCAAAATGAAGCACACACGGATGGGTCTTGTCTCGTTCGTCAACAATGGAGACAACATGCTCGGAAGTCAGTTCTTTGTGACACTCGGAGAAAAGTGAGATTTTCAGTTTAAATCCCCTTTCTATAAGCTTGCTTACGGGAAATGTGAAAAATAAGAAAAGTTGTTTTTAATATATTTTATCTTCTAGGATGTTTCAGAATGGAATCTCAGTTTCGGTTCAGAAACTACAAGTCTGAATATCTTCACCAAATATATCACGAATAATCATGAGACTTCAGCTTGGATTACCTCGATGAGCAGCACACGATATTCGGTCAGGTGACGGAAGGATTGGACACATTGGAGCGTCTGAACGAGCAGCTGACGGACACGGACCACAAGCCGTTCAGAGACATACGAATCGCCCACACGGTTGTCATCGATGATCCTTTTGATGATGACAAAAGGCTGGAATACCCGTGCAGATCGCCTTCGCCGACCTGGGAAATGCTGGTCAATGTATGTTTTTGCCGGTAAACTTTCTGCAGTACTGTTTTCACTTAAATCATAATTGAGAACTTTCAGACAGACAAGTTGGCCTTGGATGAGAAGGAAGATGAAGACGAGGGAAAGACTGCAGAAGAACGGGCCGAGGAGTTGAAGCAAAGAGAGATGGCCGAACACGCACAGATTCTGGAGATGGTGAGTAGCGAATCACTTTGATCATCTTCTAAAGCTTGAAATGTTTTCTCCAAACATTCCCAAAACATTTTTCAGGTTGGAGATCTTCGCGACGCTGACGACGTTCCACCGGAAAACGTACTGTTTGTCTGCAAATTGAACCCAGTCACGACAGACGAAGATCTGGAGATCATCTTCTCGCGTTTTGGAAAGATCAACAACTGTGAGGTGAAATTTTGTTCTCTCTTTTTTCTCACACTCTCTCCCTCTCTCTGATCCTGTTTCATACCTCCCTGTAATTTTAGTCTTTGAAAAATCTCGCATTACAGATTATCAAAGATCGACGTACCGGCGACTCTCTACAGTATGCTTTCATCGAGTTTGACAATGTGAGTTTTTTACTTAAAACAATGAAGAGCTGAAAATTCAGGCGAAAAGTTGTGAGCAAGCTTTTTTCAAGATGGACAATGTACTGATCGACGATAGACGAATTCATGTTGACTTCTCGCAGTCCGTGTCGAAACAGTACACGTACAAACCTAGTGAGTTGTGTACCAACGAGCCACGTTTCGGCCACAGATGTTGTGTGTTGAAACAAAATTGAAGTATTATATTAGATTTGTATTTTTGTCCTGGACCTCCCACAATGATAATGAGTAAAATTATCTTCAGAATCGAAATCGAACGGAGTACAGAAGACTGACAGAAGTCCGCCACCGAGAAAAAGAGTGAGTTACTTTTTGCAAACAATAGAAAATGTGCAATTTCTCGCAGGAGCATACAAGAGATGTGAAACGAGAGAAGTCGAGATCTCCACCGCGCAGAAGACGTTCACCATCACCAAAAAGGAGCAGAAAAGACGACGATAGAAGACGTCGTGATAGGTCGAACGAGAGAAGAAGGTGAGAAACTATATTTTTTCACACTGTGATTTTGTAAGATTTTTCCGCGCAGTAACGCGTGGTCAGGTTGAGCTGAAAATTGACAGGCGCAACCGA
>OZ022254.1:6676293-6688793 GCA_963978915.1 Caenorhabditis parvicauda
TTAAGATCAATTTTCCTTCTTTTTCTCGAATCTTCCATTTCATCGAACTTGGACGTCCCTTCCATGTCGTCCATGGGTGGTGGTGGTCGTGGTCGTTTTTCCTTCTTTTTTTGACTCTTGAAACCTGGTGGCTCAACAGGCCCCATTCCATGACCGTAGGTGATGAGAAGTGGATCGGTTCCGACGTTGATCGCTCCATTGAGAGGGAATCGCACACCGACTCCGGATGGAGCCAATGGAATCGGGAAGTCGACTCCACCGTCAAAGAGCACATCGTCTCCGGGTTCGACGTCAATCGAGAAGGCGTCGTTCTTGACGAAAGGATTGCAAAGGGGAGGACGACAACGGACAGGCACAAAGTTGCCAGGAAGTACTGCGACTGGGATTGATGGGACTCCTTCTGAAATTGGTTGGTTGAAACGTGCTCTAATGATACTTTTAAGCAAGCTTAACACCACGAGAAGTGTCAGCTTTGTACTGAATTGTACTGTACTCCGATAAGAGACTTTACTTTTCAAGTTAGAGTCTGCGTACAATCGCTAGACGCAGGTGCAGTAACGAGAGAGTGCATTGATGGAAGAGGGTTTAGAGACTCCACCTGTCAAGCATTAGATTACCTATTTTACCAACCACAGGAAAGATCGGAAGCCCAAGTTTGGACATGAGCCAAGCTTGCAAGAGATTATGATTTTGAGCCAGGAAAAAGTGGTCTACCGCAGTTAAGAAACATTTTCAACTGATCAAAAACCAACGTCTAGCCTGATTAAAAGTTCCATCCTTCGCGAGTGCTGCCACCGTGTCAGACGAGATTCCGAGGACGTTGGTGGGTCCGGTGAGACTTCCGAAGCCGACACGAGTGTTAGGCCTTCCAAACTTGACACCTCCCTTGTAGTCCCAGATCCCCCAACCCATCACAGGCACATTCAGGTTACCGTCTACAGTTATTCTCGTCCCTGGGTTCACGTCCAGACCGTTACTGTACTGACTGTGAAACGGGAAGATCGGCGACAGGTTGGAGGCATCGCGGCCTGGATTTGGCTGAAATTATCACGATGGATACGGTATTTTGTAACATTGCTTGTTGCCAGTTTTCTCAATCCGTTTCGGTTTTCTTACGAGCTCAATACTACCAATGCCGAAACAGTCACGTTGAAGAAACGTTCGATTTTCAAAACCGAGAAGACGCTTGTATCTCCGAGCCAGCAGAACCCATCAGATAGCGTTAGTCCTCTTTGATATGGCCCCTGCGAGTTGAGAACAGGCTGCATGGAACTTTTCCCAATAGGAAAGGTTGGGGCATCATTTACTAAATTGTACCGCTAACTTAAACAAGAGTTCGGAGAAGCAACTCTTGAACAGAATGAATTCAGAATGCATAGATCACCATGCTATAGGACAATAAGTTGTACTGCACATACCCAATATCAATAGATCGATCGAATTTCACTCGACTAACCTGATAAAATGGAGGAAGATTGTAATCCTCGACCCTCGGCTTGAAGGGAGCTGGGTTGGGAGGATATGCTTGACGCTTGACACGGCCAGACAACGACTTCTTCTTTCCGCTTCGTAAAACCCTTCTGGCCGTCGAGTAGTGACTGTAGAAGACCAGTAGAAGTATCAGAGGTATAACCAGCCTCATTCTCTCTTCGACTGAGATACAATTGTTCTCACTCGTGTCTTCATTGTTCTTGAACCGGAAAATCGGATCTCGCTTATGCAACACGATTACATGAAGACCTGTATCATGATAAGGATTACGCGATTTGATCGAAAGAAACTGAAATTTCCCGAAGTGTAGCTTTTTTGATTTATCAATCACGATATGACCACTGGAAAAACAAAAATTTCGACCACGGCAGGATTCGAACCTGCAATCTTCTGCTCCGTAGGCAGACGCGTTATCCATTGCGCCACGCGGCCCGCTGAGAATTTTCTAAAATTTTTGCACTGAGAACATTAAACTCGACAAAACGTTTATTCAATAACCCGTGAATCGAAGAACAAAAAATAGTAGGAGATCACTTGGCTGCAAAAATTGGACCCGTTAGTACTTTTGTGATTTTTAACACTGTAAAGGGTTTAAACACTGTTGTTGTACGCCTGCAAGGGGGGTCCTTTAACCGTCGAAATGTGTGCTTTCTGGCTGCGTTTTTTCCTTCGGCAATAGCAAAAGTAAGCGAAACACAATGTGAAGTTGAGTCCTATGCAGACTGCTGCGATGAGAATGGAAGCTGACAGAGCCCACAGCGGGGTCGTGCCGTGTCGGAAGAGGAACGTCTTGGGTCGAAGCGTGGTCGACGTGGATGCCGGTGATGACGTCACCATTGACGTTTCGGTTGTCGTGGTTGATGTGAAATTCTGAAGTTGTCAATTCTCACGGTGTGCAATTATGTGAAAGCGGATACTAGCCCACATATATCGCTAGAAGCATGGCCGTTTTCAAACGCGCTCTAATCTCAATTTTGCAGAATGAGTACGGTAACTCTCACAACGAAGAGTTAGATCTTTGTGGATTTAAATTATTATTCTTACTTACAGTTCATTGAAATTAAAGGCGCATCACTTAATCGTTCTTGTGTTTCAAGGCGAAACTGCTACATCACTAAGTAACCGATTTACGGAGGCCAGATTTTTTTACAGGTAGAGGAAGCTATGTGTAGCCGTGACCCACACTGCGCTAAGCGCAGTAGAAAAGTGTCGGACCAAGCAGCGAGGGGAGGCGACCAATAAGCAGCGACTGCAAACCCCGCCCCTTTGTAAATCGTGTCTTGTCGTAGATCAAATTACAGTTACTGTAGTTGAAAATTTTTCTCGAACGCGTTTTTTTTCAAAATTCATGATAAAAAGCTAGTTACAGAGAAAAGTTACATGATTTGCAATTTTCAATAGCAATCGGCGAAACAAATCCGCTTGTTAACTTGAGAAAAATAGGACAAAAGAATTTAAAAAATATTGATGTGCGAACGCGCTCTATAGCGAATTTTCGTTCAATATAATTTTGCTGCAACGCGACTAATCGATGACGACCTTCTTTAGCTCGGTGTGTGACCGGCTCGCAGGTTTTTTTTAAATCATGTTTCCAAGATTAAAATGAATTGTGCTATCTTTCTCCCTAAACAAAATCACTTTCAAGCCAAAACGTGCGTAACTAAACCTAAATGAACCAGTGCGCCTGCGGCGGGAACGAGATGCTTCAGTCTTAAGAGACAGTCCTGTGGAAACATCGGTGTTCATGTGAGACATGTACTGTGACCAATCGTATACTCACTAATCAGGCGAAACCCGCGGAAGGTCGGTAACTGACAGCTACATATAACTCCTCAGAAAAAAGACTAGCGAGAGAAGTGACCATTAACGTTTCAAGTTCTCTTTGCTTCTGCTCCACTAGGTCTTGGTTCGTGGTTCAGATCTGACATGATATGTAGTTACAGTGAAATTTAGTTTTTCCTGCGCACTAACGCTTGTGTGCGTGTAGCTGTTACATGTCAACGCAAAGGCACTTGAACGATATCATCTCAACAACGCGAAGGATGCTCACGGGAAGATTAAACATTGTCTGTTCATATCGTAAGGGCTCTCTAGAACATACGAGTCATGGGAAACAAGTTGTATTGTGAAGCGTGTGAGTGTGTGTGTGTGTTAGTGAGAAAGAAAGAGAGAGAGAGAAAAAAGAAGAAAGGATTACCTGATTTCTATTGATCAGAATCGAAATAACCCCATCAGCCATATTATTTTCTTCGTTGAGCTCGCAGACTCCTCGGCACGAAACAAGGAGACAATTGGCATCGTCAGTCTCTCTGATGATCCCTTCGAATGTGACACCCGAGCAGTCTGGAAATGCTAATTTTATTCTCGATACAAACAATCGAAATTTGGAAACTAAAAACCTCTGTCCGCGCAGCAACACGCGGTTGAATTGGATTCTGAACCTAATTCACATCTTGACTAAACAACCCTTTGTCATAGTAAAATATTCGTAATTTTATCATGTTGACTTCATAAGTCATCTCACAGGTCAATGTGCCTTTGTTCATAGAAGATCAAGAGATTGTTGTGATGCCCCCTTGCACACTCCTATTGTTCTACTAGATGGCTAATGCAACGTTTAACGAGCACCCTTTGGCTCGACCCTTTTCAGTCGGTAATGGCACGTTACCCGAGCAACATGCACATGCACATGCTTCGATGCAGGTTGAAACCTGCACTGCTTTTAACTGACCGACATTTACCTATAATAGGGACTGAGAGAGGCGAGAGGTTAGGCATAAAGAGCTCACCTCAACGAATGCTACAAAGAACTTGTAAACAAGTCATGTAAAAAAAGAACCGTCAGCTATTCCTCGCTACGCTCGGACCGCTTGAGTTTTAACGAGCCAACATCACGTTTGGTTTATTTAGTTCTGTCTGTCCGTCTCTCTCTCTCTCTCTCTCTCTCTCTCTCTCTCTCTCTCTCCCTCTCTCTCCCTCTCTCTCTCTCTCTCTCTCTCTCTCTCTCTCTCTCTTTCTCTTTCTCTCTCTCTCTCAATCCCAACACATAGTCCAATGTAACACATTGTTCGTTTTGATCTCGAGTCGACACAAAAAGACGAGACTGTTGACAGGATCACATGAGACGATCTGTTCATTTCGACTTTGTTTGGCCAAGTCCTGGGAATAATGCGCAAACCGAAGACACACACACACACACACACATGGTCGTCCTCCTCGATTTGGAACTCGAGGTCGTCCGACCCACGGCTTAATCTTCTCTCTCTCTCTCTCTCTGTCACACTGTTTTTTTGGACGAGGAATTGAGAACAGTGGATTGGGGTTACGAATTAGACTTGGCGACAACTCTTTTTTTTCAATTTCGAACATGGTAGGAGAATCTATCTACGGTCTTCTGGGTTTCCTAACTTGGTCTGGAGGACAGAACCTCTTTCAAACACCGAGTTTTTTTTTCAGAGTTATGGAAAAATCTGGAGTTACATGCATACGTTCTTGATTCGGTGAGAGGATTTTTTGAATATGAGAAAGAGAGATAGATATGTAAAGAAAAAGTTGGAGGGAGAGAGAGAAAGAACGAGAGAGAGAGAGAGAGAGAGAGAGAGAGAGAGAGAGAGAGAGAGAGAGAGAGAGAGAGAGAACGAAAGAGAGAGAGAGAGAGAGAGAGAGAGAGAGAGAGAGAGAAAGAGAGAGAGGGAGGGAGAGAGGGAGAGAGAGAGAGAGAAAGAGAGAGAGAGAAAGAGATAGAGATAGAGATGTCGAGAAAAATAAAGTTGGAGGGAGAGAGATAAAGAGAGAGAAATGGGGAAATTTAAAAAAAGAGAGAGAGAATAAGAGAGAGAGAGAGGTATTATGAAAGTTTTTTTCGTTGAAGCATGAAATAACCGTTGCTAGGAGACGCGAGTTTTTTCAATAAACGTAATAATCGTTATTTTTAGTATGAATAGCCTTGTTTTAATTGTTGGATGAAAAAAGAAACCTGATACAGAGCAACAAATGTCCAAACACTGTTTCATATCCAAAGTTGATTGACTCGAAATGGTAACGGCTCCGTTTCCAAAACGCTGCTCATCGAACAGCTCCAACTCGCCACAGAAGACATCTTGTTGAATGGAAATGATGGGAAACAGTAGGAATAGTAGGATCATTGTGAAATGTTGTATGTAGAAGAAAAGAGAGAAGAAGAAGGGGGAGGAAGGGGCGGAGCAAGAGCCCCGCCCCCACGGCACAGCTCCCTTCGTGCGCGAATCGAGCAAATCCGCGCCGAGGATAAGCAGTGTAAACATGGTGTTGGACACCGGCGGTGGCTTCTTTTCTACAGTCTCGACGATTAAAAGTTCACACCAACAAGACAAATACAAGAGGGGCAAGATGTTCACGCGATCATCCTCAAACGCCTCTCTTCATGATTGCTTCGGCAACCTTCGAACACCCTGAGAATTCATATCTTGAATCGAACTGCTCATCTTTCATATTTACCTAAACAGTTGACTGTAGTTGGTCATATAATTGAATCGACAATGGTAATCAAGCCGGATCGGAGTTTTCTATAATGAATAACCTATTGGACCAAGGTGTCTTTCCGCGGCTTGTTCTCAGCTCATAGGCGTCAGACCCAAACGGTCTATATTTCATCTGATAGAGTCGATTTGCAAATTCAACTCATGAACGAATCTTCCAGTGGTCGAATCTACTTCTGACACAAATAACTCCATGTAAAAATGAATTCATGAGGTGGTAGAGAATGGAATAGTGATGGAGGTGGTCGGGTTGGTGGCGGTGAAGGCAGCATGTGGGTTCGACGAAGACGACAAGCTGTCCTCCTTTGTTGCTGTGTTGATGTTAACTATTCATTTTTCACTAAACCGAACTACACATGGCTTCCTCTACCTGTAAAAAAGTCTGACCTCCTTAAATCGGTTACTTAGTACTGTAGCAGTTTCGCCCTGAAACACAAGAACGATTAAGTAATGCGCCTTTAATTTCAATGGACTGAAAGTAAGAATAATAATTTAAATCCACAAAGATCTAACTGTTTGTTGTGAGAGTCCCGACTCCTACCGTACTCATTTTACAAAAATGCGACTGGCGCGCGTTTGAAATCGGTCAGACTTTTTGCTAGATATGTGAACTAGGGACGAAGAGTCATGCCTGAAAAAAGATTTTTGTGTTTCAAAACCTTACAGTGATCTCTAATAGCCTAGTTCTAGTGATACGGTTCGAATAGAGCTTTCATTCCCTGGTTATATTTCTCATCGCTTTGAAATGTTACAATATCGAGATGAGTCAAAAACTGATCTCCATAATTAAAACGTTGGATATTTGTCGACATTTCATAGCGTCTCGTGTCGTGCTACTATAGCGCGTTGAAAACGTCGCGAAAACATCGACAATCTTTCATCCACCGGCCAGGGCTTCGTTGCGCTCACACGACGTTTTCGGCCACGCCCCCAATCAATAAGAATTATTCCAATCAAATTTATTCAATAGACAATAAGATACATAAACAACAGTGAAAATGGAATTCAAAACCATCAGATTTCTGGATAAAAACGCTGCTTGGGGGTGGGAGGAGGGATATGGGTACCGGTTACCTCTGTTTTTCACGGGCAGTCCTTGTCACACCTTGAGAAGCTTCCTAATGGTTAGGTGCGTCCTCTCTGAAATAAGGAATTTTGAACAGGCATCAAGCAAAATTTCAGCAATTTTAATCTTAACACTGTAATAGAAGTCAAACTTTTAGATGGAAAAGATTTTTTTCAAACATGCTCGAGAAAGATTCTTGTGCGTGATGAAAGCGAGAGATGCAACGATTTCATATAATCTTTCTCACCATAACATGCTCGAATTCTTAGTTTACCAGCGTTTTCAAAACTTAGATCTTCACAAGTTGTTTTCCAAATCAAGCCATTCTGGCCTTTCCTAAGCCTAAATGCACCAGTGCCAATAACTGTTGGCGGGAGGTTGGAGATCGAGATTCGGACATGACGCGAGATTTACATGGTACAAATTGAGAAAGATTAGTCAAAATCGCGCTCATGAACTTTATTTTTTTCTGCATGAGTAGTTATCATTTTTTAAATGACCATCTTCAATGATCGAAAAGAGTCAAATTTAAGATACTATACTTTTGCCCATTTCCGTAATTTAACTAGAAAATCACCTTTCCGCGTTTGAACTGGATTTTCAACTCACTCCAACTGAAAGACGGACGAGGGGTTATTCGATTTTACACCTTAAAGATGATGAATGAGATCAAAAATTGAGATTATAGTTACCTTGTAAATGCCAAGACCTTGGGCCGAAAATCCCAAGTGAATATCGCTCTCTTTATTGTTCTGAAAATTCGGAAATCGTTTCAATCCGGATTAAAATGTCATGTTAAAACTCTAAAACTGATAAATGTGCCACGCAGCACTGCGTGGGTGCACTGTGCGAGTTGTAATTTCCGAACTTATTTGAAGGATCAAGAAATAAAAATACTCACTTCGTGAACTCTCATTACTCACTTTGCCCGCGTCTGTGGTCTGCCGGTGTCCGTGTTTTCCTACATGTCATCAGATGGCGTTGGTGACTGCGTCTTCCGTCAATGTTTTTGAGTGAGTTTATTGAATTCTTCAGACGTTCATAGTAGTCATTGGAAGTTGGTCCTCGTTAACTGAAATTGAAATTGTTCTCATTGATTCCAACATGTAACACTCACCAAGTTTATGCTTCCGCGTCATTCTTTTTTCGAAAGTTTCGTATTTGCGAATTCTCTTCTGGTAGAGTGGTGCACTGTCGTCGATGTTCATTTCCGCGTCGACGCAGAACACTGGAAGACAAACAATTTCAAAATTTTATGAGGTAGCAGATAAAAAGAAATTTTAAAAATTCGTGATCTAACAAAATTCTACATGTAAATTCCAGGGTTACATAGTATTCCGACTTCTTTTTGAATTTTTTTTCTACTTTTCCATTATGAGGTTTATCAAAAATGAACAAATTACCTCTTTGGTTCGCAAATTTCGAATGACGGGTTGAACTCGAAGTAGACAGCTATGAAGTGGCTGCTCTTTACTTTTTCTTCTACAGCTTCCACATGTGAGGGTTGAAGCTTCCATTTCTTCCGGAGGATGTAGTTTGTTCCTCGATAATTCTACGATCGATGTCGATCGGAGTCTAAAAAACTGTTGTTGCATATGGGAAAGTGGGTCGATATATGCAAACACAAAATAGAGTCTAAGTGATACAACTAGTCAGCTTTGAACGCAATCCTCAATATCTAGCTTTCAACTTTGAAACAAAACATACCGTTTAATTCTTGCCAGTTGAAGGAGAGCACAGAAAAAAGGTGTAACATTGAGGTCTCAGTGATAGTGTCCTTCAATCCTGAATTTTTGACTACTTATCAATGCAAGGAAGAATAGAAGGGTAATTCAAAAAAGTCCAACTATATTCCGAATATCGAAATTAACTGTTTTCGGCAGAAAAAACTGAAATTCTTGAATTTTCGAATGAATGTGACAAAATTGTAATTATAATAGCAGTTGGTTGTTCATTCTTCTCCATAAAACACTGATTACACTACAACAAACATTTTAAGAAAAAATAAACAACCAATGCAGCAAGATCACAGAGAAAATGTAAGTTTATAAATTTAGGTAACTAAAAGAAAATTTCGAAAAAACTGGATTTCCCCCAAAATCACCGAAACTGGCCCGGTCACCTGGACGAAACTAAGTTTTGCCTGGTCTGGCATGAGTTTACCCAAGCCTAATCCCAAATGTTCCTGGACTTTGTCGATTTTCAATTTCCAGAGCAGGTCTGCGACGTTTCTGAAAATTACAACTGTAAGAAGTCGGAACAAAGGTGGGGGATGCTACAACTCTATGTTCATTTTGATATTTTGACATGAGCAACAAAATAGTGAAATAAACGTGTTTAACAAATCAAAAATTCTGAAATATAAACTCTCAAACTTGGCCTAAATTCTTTGTTTGAAAAAACGAAGATTCTAAGGATTTTACTAAATCTAAATGAAACAATTCACTTCAAAAAATTATTTTCTTGATTATACAGACTAAAACAAATGAAATCAAAGACCCAAACAAGTAGAGAGAACGATGACAGAATGAAAAAAAAAAAAAGAAAAACGAGTGTCAGCTGGCGTGTCGTTTCGATGAGAGAGTAAGAGACAGAGAGAAAGATGCGGAGGTATTCCAGAACGACTCGCGTTGCGTCGGGAAAATGCGTTGAAAACGTCGATTTCAGGCCCCTCGCATGCAATTTGGCCCAAATAGTAGACAAAGTGTCGGATTTTTGCAAATCACCGATAAAATGTCGACAAATATCCAACGTTTTAGTTATGGAGATGTTGTTCATTTACTTTCTAACTTCTGACTACAGACAAGAATTCATTTTTAACGCCATGCAATACATCTGTTGTTGATCTCTCAGCGTCAACATTTTCTTGTCACAAATGAGCTTATGGTATCAGTTCGACTTATCTCGTTTGCACATCGCTTCGTAATGCTGAAATTGACTAGTCAACCAGAACCTTTTAATTAGAAGATAAGAATTCTGAACGAAAAGGTCTCCAGCTCTTCAAGATGTTTCAAAGGGATATGCGGGAAGAATGAAGAATGTACGCAGTGAAGAGAGGCAAAAACTCCAGGAATGTTCGCAATGTGAGTTCTCAGATTGAAATTTTATTTTAACGAAAAATTGGTTTTGACTTTTGTTTCGTGGTAAAAAGGTAATTTGGAGTTTATCATCGCGACAAGCTTCTCAATACCGTAACCAGAAGGTAGGTAAATAGTTCGATGAACATTTTGAATTCCCGCCACGAAATAAAGTTTCACGTCTCCACGTTTTTATTCCCTTCTCGATACAGTAACTAGACGCTAGGACTAACATTTACTGAGCATTTTGAATTCCCGCCACGAAATAAATTTTCACGTCTCCACGTTTTTATTCCCTTCTCGATACAGTAACTAGACGCTAGGACTAACATTTACTGAGCATTTTGAATTCCCGCCACGAAATAAAGTTTCACGTCTTCACGTTTTTATTCCCTTCTCGATACAGTAACCAGAGGCTAGGACTAACATTTACTGAGCATTTTGAATTCCCGCCACGAAATAAAGTTTCACGTCTTCACGTTTTTATTCCCTTCTCGATACAGTAACCAGAGGCTAGGACTAACATTTACTGAGCAGTTTGAATTCCCGCCACGAAATAAAGTTTCACGTCTCCACGTTTTTATTCCCTTCTCTATACAGTAACCAGAGGCTAGGACTAACATTTACTGAGCAGTTTGAATTCCCGCCTCAAAATAAAGTTTCACGTTTTTATTCCCTTCTCGATACAGTAACCAGAGGCTAGGACTAACATTTACTGAGCATTTTGAATTCCCGCCACGAAATAAAGTTTCACGTTTTTATTCCCTTCTCGATACCGTAGTCAGAAGCTAGGTCTAACATTTTAAATTGCCGCCTCGAAATAAACTCTCACGTTTCCACGCTTTTGATAATGTTGATTTATTCCGTAAGGCTGATAAATTGAGAAAGTTAAATATAAACGAGGGAGTATCTACTGGGTAGAAATACAAGTTTTATGATATCGTGAAAAGCCAATAATAAATGGCAAGTCAAAAGGTGGGAAGAAGAAAGTGAGAATGTAGAAAATGAGAGTATGATGTGCCGGTAGTGTTGAGAGGATGAATGAGAGATATGGGTTTCGATAGAGAAGGGAGAAAAAACTTTCTTATTCTCTTTGTGAGCGAAGGAATAACAGAAAAAAAACAGAAAAATTGGAAATAAAAGAAAAAAACGAGAAATGACTTTTGAGAGAAAAAGTAAATTTTGAGTGGTTTTGCAGAAAATAACTACTTTCATGTGAAAAAAAATCCTAGTCGTTCAATATTCCTTCGCAGGGTATAAAAATGTTTTATTCACAATTCCTGAAACTCACAAACCTATCCGATTGTCCAACGTTGAGATATTTCAAAAAATGATATCGTGCATTAACTTTCTGACGCAACTGTATATCGCTAGAAGCATGGCCGTTTTCAAACGCGCTCTGATCTCAATTTTGCAGAATGAGTACGGTAGGCCTACCCTAGGGTCGGGACTCTCACAACGAATAGTTATCTTTGTAGATTTAAATTATTATTCTTACTTTCAGTCCATTGAAATTAAAGGCGCATCACTTTTACGTCCTTGTATTTCAAGGCGAAACTGCTACAGTACTAAGTAACCGATTTACGGAGGCCAGACTTTTTTACAGGTAGAGGAAGCTATGTGCAGTATACCCTTGTCCTGTACCCCAGTCCCAATGAAATGAGAATATATTGGAAGTATTTTTAGGTAACCAGAGTGCTTGGTCAGTATGCGAGAAATAAAGTGAAGGTTGAAGAGAATTTCTCCATTTTCGATACCGTAACATTCAGGACTGCCATTTCTGATTGATAACCGGTGACAGAGTACACGCTAGAGTTTCAGAAACAAACGCAAAGTAAAAAATAAAAATTTATTAAGTGGCAGAGAGTGGAATAGTGATGGAAGTAGTTGGGTTGGTGGCGGTGAAGGCAGCCTGTGGGTCGGCTGCATCAGCTGGGGCGGCTCCGAAGAAGACAACGAGCTTGTCCTCCTTTGGTGCTCCAGCCTGAAACGTCCGTTCTCAAGATGAGTTCTTGACCCAAGAACTTACCAGTCTGGTGATCTTCAGATCAGAGGCACCTCCGGCGTCAACGAATCCGAAGACTGGAGCGATTCTGTACTCGGTGTTGTTGGAGGACTTGACCTTGAAGACCAGCTTCTCGGCTCCAGCGTTGGCGAGCTTGTGGGCGGATGCACCACCTCCGGCTGGAACTGCTGCTGCTGGTGGATCGGCGGATAGAGACATAGTTGATAACACTCGAATGGTTTCAAACATCAAACGGACCCCTTTTAAACAATTCTTATCGCTTCATCGTACCACGTTTTCTTATCTCATTCTGTTTTAGGTATTTCATTTATCTGATTCATTTC
>OZ022254.1:6693793-6821293 GCA_963978915.1 Caenorhabditis parvicauda
ATAACTTTATTCATGTAGAAAAAATAAAGTTTATAAGAAGACATTACCAAGAAAAATTAAAAGTACATTTTCTAATTTTGAAAGCCTATTGCCACATCATCTTTCCGCGTCCCGTTCGCAGTTCAAAAGCGTCGAAGAGGAACGGTTTGATCGTCATCAGATAGTTTTTGTTATTGTGGAGATTCACATCAAGTTTAAAATTTACTTCGTTCACTCGTATTGATCGTTATAATTTCTCAAAGGGGGCCTCGTGAATACCACTAGCTGGATGTAATTTTGGTATGTAATAAAACGCGCAGAAGCCTCTCTCTCACTTTCTTTCTCTTTCTCTCTCTCTCTCTCTCTCTCTCTCTCTCTCTCTCTCTCTCTCTCTTTCTCACATGTTTTCACAATTGACACTATGTGGTCATGGCTGAACTGTTAACACGAAATGATAACGACCCCAGTGGAATGATCAGAAGTCTTGCGGAAACTATGTTGATAAGAAAAGGGTCCGAAATATAGAGACTTTTTTGGCATCAGACCATTTTTGATTGATTAGGTCGGAAAAATGTTATTGGTTACGGTAATTCTCAAAAAAAAACTTCAGAAAAAAGAACACAAGAAGTGATTTCGATCTGGACCGCAACCGTCTTGTTCATCGTGGTGTTCGTCAATCTAATCAGAACATGGGACAAAACCATCGCAGGTTATTTTTGAGCAAAAAATTAAAATTGCGCAAAACGCAGGTGAAATTTGTCAGAAGTCAATCAAGTGTACGATTGATTTCAGTTAATCAGAATTTATTAATTTTCGTTAACGAAGATTATCCGTAATGAAAATGGGTACTCCGACCAAGAGAAAATCGATTTTTCATAATTCAAACATTCAGGTTCCGTACTGATATGTGCCTTCATGGGCATTATGACAGCAGATTTCGCATCCGGTTTGGTTCATTGGGGAGCTGATACATTTGGAAGTGTTGATACATGGTTCGGGAGGGTTAGTTGATTTTAATGCATTCGATTATTTCAAACACTGCGTTATTCGTCAGATAAAGCAAAATTCAAAAGAATTTCGAAGAATGAAATTTACCCAGAGAAGGAAACTCAGATTGGATCCAACCACATCTAGTTTGGGAAAACTGGAATCCATTCCGATGAATCTTTGGTCAGCACGAGTATTTTGAAATATATTTCATTCCGATTGGAAACACAACTCTGGATCCAATCTGACATTTTCTGGATCCAGCCCAATTTTTTCTGGATCCAATCAGAGTTGACCAGGGCTGTTTACGAAACTATAAAACTCAACTGTTAAACATGAAACTAACGGTTTTTTAAAATTTTTAACGAAACAGTTAAACGTTAATTAAACGGTTTTCTAGTTTAAACAAAACAGCTGATCGTTACATCGAATTTAACGATAAATTTTGTTAAATCGTTAAATTTCGTAACCAGCCCTGGAGTTGACTTCTCTGAGTTAGTTTGAGATGAACTACCATGATAATATAGTTTTGACTCCTCAAAAAGTATGAGAAACATGTAAAAACTTTTGATTCGAAAAAATCGACTAATTTTCGACTTTCAGTCGTTCATTCGTCCGTTCCGAGAACATCACGTCGACCCGACAGCAATCACCAGACACGACTTTGTCGAAGTAAACGCAGATAACTTCATGTTGTGCATTTTACCCTTGGCGTACGTCTTCTATCAGCAGTGGACTCTGTCGCCTGAAGAGCTCACGAGATGGGCCAGCATGCACTGGTACGTGCTGTTGCTCGGAATCTACGTCGCCATGACTAATCAGGTAATTTTGAGATTAGAGAGAAGTGATAGGAGATGATGGGTGGAATATGAACGGGTTCTCATTTCAGATCCACAAATGGTCTCACACCTACTTTGGATTGTCGAAATGGGTTGTGTTCCTTCAGAAAGCTCACATCATTCTTCCAAGATCACACCACAAGGTGAGTCTCTCTCTCCCTCTCTCTCTCCCTCTCTCTCTCTCTCTCTCTCTCTCTCTCTCTCTCTCTCTCTCTCTCCCTCCCTTTCAGTTTGTCAAAGTAAAGAATTACAGATTCACCACATTTCACCACACGCGTGTTACTACTGTATCACTACCGGCTGGTTGAACTACCCACTTGAAAGTATAGGTAATTTTTCTTACAGTATCCGACCCTCAAAGATAAAAAACAGTATTTCCGGATCTAATTATTAGAAAGTTAGAATAAGACTTCACTTGGGTGCCTTATTTGTAAATTTTAGTCCGCTAAACATCAAAAATTGAATTTCTCAGAATTCTGGAGAAAGGCTGAATGGCTGGTGACCTTTGTGACTGGCATGAAGCCAAGAGAAGACGATCTGAAATGGGCTACCAAACTGAAATGAAAACCGACAAAAAATAGGAGTCGCTGAAGTGAAGATAAGCTTTCCTATTGGTGATCTGTTCATTCCGTTTCTTGAATATTTTCTTTGTACATCTAAACATGGTCCAATTCTAGCAAGCTGTCGTCTGGATTAGCTTTATACGCATACACTGACGACAAAGTACAGATATTACACGAATCACTCATAAAACTGTGCGATCTAACGTCAGTGTATGTTTCAGAAGTTCAGACTACGACTATCCTTTTTTATAATTTCATCGTCCGCATGATCTTTAAACCCATACACTTACGGAAAGATGCAGAAATCGATGGATTGACCGATAGTTGTGCAATCTTCCGTAAGTGTGTTCTATACGTTCATGAAGCGACGACACTCAACACTTAGTTAGCTGATTCCGAAAAACTCGCATAGAAAAAATCGAAACTAAATGTTGAGCTCAAAATCGATTTCCATCAACCCGAAAATGAGTACACCATACTTCTAGACTACAACTACTCGCTTCTATCATCTGTAACTTTTTTTTACTGACACCACTAATGTGGGTAAACTTCTGTGATTTTCTGTTTCTTTTCGTAAAACGCTTTAACGATTATGTATAAAGTTATTTATACACATAGGATTATTGTGTGAGAACGTAAATATAGACTTTCTATTATTAATATGATTACTGTGCGTTTCGACAAAGGAATGTATAAGAAACTGTTGGGAATATTTAAAAAATTACATGAATATCAGTTGAAGGTGTAGTCCGTGTTGATCGCTGGCGCTTTGTTTGATCCTTGGAAGAGGGTTTTCAAATGACGAACACTCCAGTTGATCTCCATCGGTTCCATTCCGACACACGCGTCTACGCGACGGCTACGAACCGAATGAATTCTGAATTTCATTGTTTCAATTTTGGATAAAGTACTAAAAAGACAGGCAAGAGGAACTTTGCACTATATTATATCTGGAGTCTGTGACGTCATGTACTAATCTCAGTCTGCAATCTGCAGCCAACAGAAATTTCCTTTCATAGTATGCTTCGGAAAGATTGGGAGAGAAATTTTTGTGAAAAGTCGAATTTTGTATATTACGAAATTCAGCATTTTTCCTCACTCTCATCTAATATTGTCTCCATTTTGATTACTGTCAAAATCGAAGAAGGTGATGACTGTGGGGTAAGAAAGCTTTGTCTTGAAATTCGAAGACTGATGCCAAAATCACTATACCAGAGACGATTGTCAATGAGTAAACCCAAACCTTACCTGTGAATGTCTTCTTGTGGTGGTTGAGGTTCACGATGAGATGAGGATCTTTGCAACTCAGACTTCTTGGCCACCGATCTCGGAGCGTAGGGTTCTGAAGTGTTGGCTATTCTGGAGAATTTTTCCAGTGAATAAAACTGTTATTAACACATCGCACGACTCCCAGCTTCTCTGAAGAACGTGGTGGAGACTCTGAACCCTCCATCCCGAACACACTCTCTCGCCGCCTACGCACGCGTCTTGAGATAGTACATGCTCTCTCTTTACCCTACCACCAAAGTTTTAAAAAAACGGTTGCTACATACTATACTTTTTTGTAATTGGAAAAAAATGAAATTTCAAAAAATGAGCAGTGAGTTTGAAGTACAAAACATACCTTCCGGAATGGAAGACTGTTGTTCGCAGGGCCTGTGTGGTGCGTAACTCTTCGTGTTTCTGCACATGACCGGACTGTTCGTCAGACTCTTCGTTTCGCTTCTTACAAATCGTTGAATCTCGGGTGATGGAGCGTAGTCACTGAATTTCACTGTGCGACTCAAAATTGAAGCCATTCTTCGGGAATTTCAACGCGGATCGATAATTATTTCGTTCAAAATCTTTAATACCGTTTTAAAAAATCATTAAGAAAATCCAACTGTACGTCTTTTTCAAATAATGGCGAAAGCAAATAGAAATAATCATTTTGAATTTCGAAATTCATCACTGAACAATATATTTGCTCCTTTGAAAACATCAACAACAAGGGAATCTAAAGTGACTATGAAACAGCCGTAGCAAGTTTTTGCTGACAATTACAGTAGAAATGTACCTGGCTCTCTCAGCTTTATACGAATTCTGCCTCAGTGCGTTGAGTCGTTCCGATATCGACTTCAGTGATTGATGTTGTGGATGATCGAAACCGTGTGCAGGCTAAAAAATACAATTGAAAAAAAACTTTTTTAAGTGAACCTCTCTACGATTGGAGGAATACTGATTTTTAAGTGAAACCCCCTATAAACGGTATTGGGTACTTCTTCGAGTCGAATCGAGTGTGCTTAAATTTAAATAAACTGTCCCTAACTACACTTTCCACTAAAAGTATGATTAAACGATTACTGATCTCCATGTAAAAGTAAAATCTTCAAATGAAATATACACCTGATAGCCATTTTCTTCTTGGAACGGCCTATCATAGCTTCTGACCGCGTGGTAATGTCCAAGTGGAGCTGGGTCGGCTGGGATCGTTGGGCTCACATTTTCCTGAAAATGAATATGGTTATTCTTTCTATTATTTTCCATTTGTTCCGCTTATCGGAATTAATTTATATTATTATTATATGATTACTCTCCCTGCGAATATCATTTTGTCTGGTACTATTTCTTCACAAACCTCTGATGTGAACATGGGGAATCTTCTGCTGCTCTGAGTTTCACTTGCAGTTGTCTGTGTCGCTTCCTCGCGCGATTCCTTTCTCTCTGTCATCAGGCTGATGATCGGAGGTTCAACGACGGCTTCCTTTCTGGTTGGTGGAACGTCTTCTGGTGTGGGTGTGATGCACCCATCGTGTGACACCTTTCTCGCGGCTTCCTCCAACGAAGTTTTTCGGTGGAACTTCAACGCTTCGTAGTCCAGTTTGATCGAACCTTCTTTTGTTCTAAAAACCTTCTTTAATTTTAACTAACACTGTTCCATTTTTTAAAATTCATCATTGTACCTTTTTTATCCTGTCATGTATGTTTTTGTGAACAACACCATGAACTAATACTTTTTAATTAAAAAAAACCTAACCTATGATGGACTTCAGTTCGTTGAAAATGAATTCTCTTCAGGCAGGGCGATCTTGGGGTCTCTGGCTTGTCACTTATAGATGGTCTGAGGGCTTCTGAGACGAAAGTACTTCGCGAGAAAACGGATGTTTTGCTTGAGAGTTCGTCTTCCGAGTCTGTATCGGAGAACAAGATCTTTTCTTCTCTGTGTTCTCCTTTCTTTGATGTTTCGTCGACATCTTCTTCGTCTAAACCGAGATTATTCGTTTTTAAAACGGTTGAAACGGTTGGTATGATTCAACTCGTTTTTGCATACGGTAGGGATATTTTAGAACAATTGTTGGACTGTAATAACGCAACGAGCAGATTTGTGTCACAAAAACATCATGTGGGAGACACATTTCAAAACGAATATCAATACTTTCAAGTGGTTGTAGATAACAATTTTTTAAAAATTCCATAACTACTCACCAACTTCTTCTTCGATAATCGGTGTTCTTTGCGAGAATCTGTCCTCGGAGTATGATGAACTCGGTGCAGGACTACACAGAACATTGGCGTTGCAATCTGTCTGAAATGAGATCGTAATTTTTTTTCTTCAAATGACTCATGTCGATGTACTTGTATTAGTTATGGAATTGACTTACTAAAGGAAAAGTGAGTTATGTTCCGTTCTCTGAAACTACTTTTATCGTGTTGAGAGTATCGGAAAAACCGGAGAGGTGATACGAATTTTGAGAACCGTTGGGCGCAACTCTTGTTAATACACACCTCATGGATGATTGAGAAAATGTTGTCAGTGAGAAAACCAGGAATGACTTGGGCCGCGTTCTTGATGAGGAATTCTACGAGTGGTGGGATCTTCTTGCCTCCTTCCATAGGATCTATACAAATTATTATTACTTTGAAAAAAAGAAAGAAAGAAGGAGAGAGAGAGAGAGAGAGAGAGAGAGAGAGAGAGAGAGAGAGAGAGAGAGAGAGGGAGAGAGAGAGAGGGAGAGAGAGAGGGAGAGAGAGAAAGAGAGAGAGAGAGGGATAGAGAGAGAGGGAGAGAGAGAGAGAGAGAGAGAGAGAGAGAGAGAGAGAGAGAGAGAGAGAAAGAGAGAGAGAGAGAGGGATAGAGAGAGAGGGAGAGAGAGAGAGAGAGAAGAGAAAATACTCACCAGGAGACTCCAAGAAGCTGGGTGCCAAGCATACTGACAGAGAACTTGCAGTCATCTTCGACGTAGGTGACGTGGAAATCTTGTTGAGGAGTTTCAGCACGTTCGCCAGAAGGATTGAATGCGAAGCTGGCAGATGCGAGAGAAGACTTTTGCAGCTCAAAATCTTCTTTTCCTCGTTCTTCTCGTCGGCCACCTCGCGCATCCACAACTCGTAGTTTCCACTGAGCAGAATCTTGCCTGGGACGCTACGAAGGTATTCCTGAATATTAGTTAAAAGTTTCTTTCCGTCATATGTATGTGAAACTTCTTTTTTTTTAATCTCAAAGTGACATAACTCTTTCATCACGTACACCAGAGTTGTGCAGAATTACAACTTTCATCTCTTTTTCACACCAGACAACCGTTTCAACTATGTCTTTTCTTCCCGTCAAAACGTGGAGGAATAAAGAAAAAACGATGAAACCTTGAGTATGGAAGCCAGCACATGGGGGTTGTACTTGTGGAAGTCAGGCACGAGTCCCTTGTCCAGCTCAGTTTTCAGCTCCTTGAATGTGCTTTGTTTTGGCGACTTTCTGAAGATATCTTGTTTCTGAGATCTGAATGCACTTGACTAACCTGAAAATCCCCTCAATGTCGATTCCACTCATCGAGAGATGATCCACAATAGTCATGATTGGTTGAGGCGGTGTTGGTCCATTCAACTCTTTACCAAATAAACATTTACCGTCCGTTCTTTGGAGCACTCTTTTTCTGAAAATAAAAGCTTTTTTTCTGTTTTCCAAGTTCAACACCAAAAAATCATCGAATTCACGTTCCCCTTTTCCTGACATTGCGTTGAAAAACTGCAACACAGTAGAGTGTTCGGAGATGTTATCTAACTCTCGGTCGGAATCACTATGAGATATGAATCATTTTCGATAAAATTCGCGCATTTGGAAAGTGATATATTATGGGGTTCGAAAAGACATTACTAATTCAAACTTTTTTCTTTTACACCTTTTAAGGCCTAAAGTTTAACCTAACTAAGCCTAAAAACGAGGTGATTGGGATGTTCTCAGCAGTTATTCGCGTTTGGAAAAAAAAGGTAATTGGCAGTATTCAACAAATTTCCCACTTTGAATGAAAAGAAAACAAACTTGATGCTGCTGACGATCTGCTTCGGCGATGGAGCGGAATTCGACTTGATTGTTGACAGTACCAATCTTGCATTCGCGATAGGGCACGTGTCGAGGGCCAACTTCTGACTCTCCGATATTCTGATGCCCTGTCGTTCAATCTCGCTCATGATCACCACGAAGACGTTTTCTGGGCCTTGAAGAGTCCGGTTCGAGCCATCACCTGGTGGTTCTCTATTATAAGTTCTTCTCGTTTCATTCACAAACCGACACAAACATTCAGCTGGTAGGAAGTGTGTGGGAGTCCCAGATCACAAGCAGTGTCCAGAACAAGTTCGCCACTTTTCTTTCCGTTGTCAACGCGACGCCGGATGGTCTGAAAGATATTTTCAGAGTTTAATTCAAAAAGTAACATTCAAGTTTTTCGGACACTCGGTAAATTTCAATCCTTTTTTCAAAACCAAAAACCAAGTAATTACTTTATCAAAAAATCTCACCTGTTTTCTACCTCTCACATTTATGTCCATTGGGATAGTTGTGTGTAGAGGTCTTAGCTTCTGTTGAACACAGTACGAAAACAACTCGAACCATTCATCTTTTTCGTCGGAGTTTCTGAAACATGAATATAAACACTAACCAGCAAGAGTGCTTACCGGAAGTGAACGAGGTAGTTGGTAAATGGCCATCCAATCAAAAATGCGTCCGATGTGTTACTTGAAGCAATCCAAATATTTTCCAAGCGATGTTTTTCTTTCAGCTTGTAGGAAAGAGCTCCTCTTAAATTTTCAAATATTCGAACTCATTAGGACGTTTTTATAGAGATATGTTTGAACATAAGCTAAGCCTATGACTCTAAAAAAATTTTTCAGAATTCCGGTGAAATTCCGGTGAAAATGGGAAAGGGGGGAAAACGATGCTAAGTTCCGGTGAATTTGAAAAAAAAGTGAAGTTCCGGTGAATTTGAGAAGAAAAAGTGAGAATTCCGGTGAATTTGAAAAAAGTGAGAATTCCGGTGAATTGCGTGAAGGAAAGTGTCTTGCAACGAAATTTCAATGTTATCGTAACCAGCAATATTCACAATTGTTTTTTTTTGTTTTCAATATCCTATTTATCTTTTATCTTAGTTTTCAAATTGGTTTTTTATTATATTATTCAAGAAAAAAAAGAATATTTTTCATGATAATTTTTACTAACTCGTTCAACATACTTTTCCAAACATCACTTTACCATCTAAAACTACTTTTCGAAAACATTTTTCATGCTACGGAAAAATTGCGTATATACAACTAGTTTTTTTACAACTCATACTTGTGTTATGATACTTTTTTTGAAAACAATGTCCTAACTCATTTCATATATTAAATATAATTTTCTTCTTAAGTTGTTGAAAAATAATTTTCTTCTTACTTATAAGTTGTAAATTTTCTCTATTTTTCAGATGTTCCCAATTCATCATCCGACCCGACACGAAAATTTTAACCCACAATTGTCAAACAAACACCCTGCCTCAAGCCCAGACGAGGTCATGTGATTCCGGAAACCGGACCCGTGAAGATTTTAGAGTACAAGGCTGATTTTGCTGAACAGTGCAAGGTTAGTTCACTTTCTGTCACATTTGTAATAATTCTATTTTCAGAGGTATGCGGTTTGTTCTAAATGACACATTCATGTTGCAGTCGTAATCCTAAAGGTTAGTTTCATGTTAAGTTTAGTAATAGAGGTGAGCTGGGTTCTGCCTACTGTCAGAGTAAAACTTATGTCACGTTTCAATTGTTAATAAATAAAAAAATAATGACCCGCTCAACTCCGATACTTGGGAACTCATTTGATTCATAAATTTTTTTCACTACAAGTTTTCAGAAAGCAGAGCGACCTATTCAGAAGATAGACTTTCTCCCCCATGGGGATCTGCAGATGACTTCGACCTACCAACCAGGCAATTCGAACCACCATTGAAAGTCATACGGCACTTGGATTCTTCGAGGTTATTTTCATCATTTCTTAAGTTTGTGACAGAGTCGAGCTGGGTTCTACATACAGTCAGAATATTAACTTATGGCATGTTTTGACTTGTAATACATATTTTGAAACATAATGCCCCGCTGAACTTTTTACCCAGTATCAGACTCGAGCTGGGTTCTGCGTAGTTAGTAGACAGATTTTTCCATATGTTGCTTTTTTCATTCAGATTTAACAAAAAACGTACCCGTTCAACTCTGATACTTTGGCACTCGTTTTATTAAGAAAAGTGTTTATTATCGATTTTCAGAAAGGAAGATTCATAGGAACATGGGACAACTCACTGCAAATGACTCGCGGACCGCTCTCCCCTTGACCTATAGAAGTTGTATTCCCCATCTTCGATGACATTAATTATTTTAATTTTTCATATAATAAATTTATAATACTGATCTGCGTTCTAGTGTTTTCCAAAAGAATCCACGATTTGAAAAAGTATAGTTGCGGTTAATTTGAGTGGAGAATTGCGGTGAATTTGAGTGGAGAATTGCGGTGAATTTGAGTGGAGAATTGCGGTGAATTTGAGTGGAGAATTGCGGTGAATTTGCGTAGAAATTGCGGTGAATTTGTGTAGAAATTGCGGTGAATTTGTGTAGAAATTGCGGTGAAATTCCGGTTAACTTCTGGTGAAAATTTTGAATTCACCGGAACTTCACCGGAATTCTAAAAAAAATTTTTAGAGGAATAGTGCTCTCCATAATAAATTTGTCGCCGGAACGTCGCCTTCGTGTCGCTTTTTGGTTAGGCTAACCGAATGGCGACCGGAAGGCGACGTTCCGGCGACACTTTCAAGGATCGCCATTACGTACTGGTGACGTACCGGCGACAGAAATTGCGACGTACCGGCGACAACAATGCGATGTACTAGCGACAACAATGCGACGTACTGGCAACAAAAATCCGACGTTCTGGCGTCCAGAAGGCTACGTACTAGCAACTAACTCAGTTGATTCTAAAATGATAAGAGAAACAATAATCAACGTTTTATCATTAACAAGTGAAAAAGAATACAATAAAATGTACTTTACTCACTATTGCCTTCTTTATGGTTCACCTTCTTGTCGGCACGACGTCTTCTCGCTTGCATCCTTTTCAAATATCGACCCCTGAAAAATAAAATCAATACAGTATGACAACTGGAGCTACTGTTTAAGGTCATCGAGAAAGAATAAGAATGAGCCCCTTTAAAAATTTGCCTGTACGTTTTTCGCTAAGGTGATTGAGATTAATGAGCGCGTAACTGTTTTTACCAAAGTAACGGGTCGGAGTTCAACGGAATCTTTTTTTAATAATAATATTTTCCTAGATAATTCAATTTGAATCTCCGATTGAAAATCACGCAAAAAAAGACATGACTTTGCGAGCGAAACTTTTCGAGCTTTGTGGAAAATGATAACGATTTGTAATTTCAAGCATCAATTTTTCGAAATCTATCAGCTGGAAATCGACACCATATTTCAGAAAAACATTATCATCAACTGAAAAAATACCTTGCGAAAGTATCCCACATATGATGACCTTCATCATCTTCCTCGAGGATGCTGTACCAGGGTTGTATTCGGCATCTGAATTTGTGAATTCAGAGTCTTACGTCTATTCAATAGTAATAAGTTTTACATAATTGTGGTTTGGGAGTGGTTTATGGAGTGTAAATCATTTATCGACGTGTTATGAAGAGAATCAAATGCTTGCTAAACCGATATATCTCAGTGCACAATGTGTTTTTAATCTTTTGAATAGTCTAAATCGAACTCTAAAACTCTACAAAATGATTTGACATTTCATTCAGCTAATGATAATTAATCCAATGAGGCTTCTATCAAAAACTGTAAACATAATATAAGAACGTTGATAACTTTCAAGAACGACAACAGTTCACAGTTTGGTAAAAATCATTCGAAAACTGAATTCAAGTGGAATTAGGATTGTTCGAAATTAATAACGAAGTTGAAGAGTCCAGAAGTAAACTTTTCCAAAACCGAAATCAAAAGCTACAAAAATGTTCTTAACATCTGACTAATACGCCAGTTTCATACTTTTAACAATGTTTTCAAAACTAACCATTATTCTTGTGGACGTCTTCGAACGCGTCAATCCAGTACATCTTCACGGCCTTTGCTCCAGAATCACCATCAACGTCAACATAGAACTGCTCGCTTCCAACTTCTATTGGTACTTTCGCATCTTCTTTCTCTGGTCTGAATGGTTTTATAATGTTTCATTGGGATTTTATATTTTCATGATGTTTTGAAAACAAGTAATTCCATTACGAAACTATGGGGAATAGTGAAGCTGCTAATTTTCAAAACATTAATTATTCCCGTAACAAGTGTTAATAAGACTACCTACTTCGATTCCAAGAACAATAAACTCACTCGTCACCGCCTACCCATTGCTCTTGGTTGACAACAAATTGTTCAGAAGGTTCGGCCTTGATTTCCGCCTTTCCACTGTCCGCAGAACGACTCTCAACAACCTTCGCCTTCTCGGTTTTCACGTCAACTTTATCTTCGAAGTTGTCTTCTGAAAAAAATAAAATAGGAGCATACTTGAAGTTGGTGATTACTTTCAACACTACAGCGAAAAATCGGGGATCAGTAAAAATTTTCAAATGTATTTTTCGTGGGCCTAAACTAAAATCACTGTACTTCGAGTTGAAAACAACTATACATACTCAGAACATGAATGAGAATGATGATTAATTTTTTTCTATTCACTTACATTAGAAAACAAACTTTTGAGCGCAAATGAACATTTAAAAAAAGATGTAAGCGAAAATATTGAAAATAAAAATATGAAATGGGTAAGACTGTGCACCATTTGCAACAACTGCGCGCTTGCAAACCGATTTACGCAGCGATGTGTCGCTAGTACGTCACCGTCTTGTCGCCGATACGTCGCCCCCCTGGATAGGCTTCCTTATTCATTTCCATATGTCGTGAGGAAGGCGACGTACCGGCGACAGAAGATGCGATGTTCCGGCGACCATGTGGCGATGTCGCTGGTACGCGACGTACCTACGACAAAGAGGCAACGTAATGGCGATGGGGTACGTAATGGCGACAAGAAGCCGACGTTCCGGCAACAAAATAATTATGGAGGCTGATCGATTAAGATCCACGAAAAATTGGAGTCCCAACCTTACCTAAGCCTAGAAAAAAAGGTAGTCTGCACGTGTTCGTGGTCTGTCGGTGTTTCTGTTTTTCGAAATGTCATTCATAGAAAGTATTTCACTATTTTAAACACGTGTTAACTTTAAATAACAGGTTTCGACATACTGCTGACCAAATGAGAAAATGTACTTATCAGTTCAATGATGTTGGAGATATTTGAAACTTTTTACGTCAAATTTCCGTGATGAATGAAAGAGGAATACTCAAAACTCGAAGAAAAAATCAAATACGAAAATGAAAAAAAGAAAGAATATTTTTGATCTCCAGTTACTGTAGTATTATCGATTGGTTTCGAAACTTTTCTTTACTTCTCTCATTCTTTTTTTTTTAATTTTTTTCCTCTTCTTCTTACTTTTGCTTGGAAACGATCAGTATGTCATTGTAGAGAAAGAAGTATCGATGGTGACTCAGTAAGGTAGAAAGAGAAGTAAGTTGTACTGATCCTTCCTTCAGCGCTTTCTTTCCCGTCACTGTTATTCCATCCTAAAATTTTCATGTTTTCTTGTCGATTGATTTTTTTTACTAACTGATTCTATATTGATACTATTCGATGACGAATTGCTGCTCAGCATTGCATTGATCCTTATCTGAAGGAAGTTACATTTGATGGGTGGAGACTTGGCAGGACGATTAGATCTATACATTCAGAGATAATATTGAGGTCAGTATTGCCTTGCGACAAAACATAAAAAGAGAGGAGAACGAGGGGGAATTTCTTCTGTGAATTTGACAATGAGTAATCTTCGAGTGTTCGATGACTCAGCATGATGTGTTTGAAGAATGGTGGGGGCTTGTGATAGGTGACTAATCGACTGGAGTGGAGTTTGATAATTTTCCATAATGAGAAGCATTCCCTCTTGTCGGCGTGATTTCATAACTACCGTTGAAAAACAAGCAGTTTCGAATAGAATCAAAAGCATCTTGTCACTTTATGTATGGTTTGAAAAAAGTGGATTATATACACAATAGGTTCAGTGAACTGCTGTAAAGTTGGCTAAGCGACTGTCAAAGCTTAGGGACAGTGGGGTGTTCGGCGATGTTATCTAACTCTCGGTCGGAAATACTATGAGATATGAATCAGTTCATATTATGTTGGTACATTTCGCACAATCGGGTAGTAATATTATTAGGGGTGCGAAGAGATATCAATATTTTAAAGTTTGAGACAGTATAAATGAAGTTTCATGGAGAGTGCAACAATATTTATGGGATACTACATAGCAAGAAAGACTCGGAAGTGTTTTAAGGTTTCTTATCGTGAACTCGAAAGAGATGAGGCTGGAGAAGTATGTGATATGTAATACATTTCGATCGTAGTATGAGATTCGCGTTATGAGGGCTTCTCAAAACCAGTTGGACGAGGTATAAACGGCCTGGCTTTTTGTAAATCCATCGTGCGAATAGCCGCCTGGTCTCGGTTATGACCGTGCGGCTTAGCCTAGTTAAGGGATGAGTTTTACTTGCAATAATTCAGTTCAATATAATAAAAAGGTAGTAAAGAAGGAAAGTGCGCATATTAAAAAGTACTGAGAGCTTCAAGTAGGTACTATTGAGATGAGCCTCCTCGGAAGTGAAATTAAATGAACCCAAGCGTGTTAACGACTTGAAATACAGGGAATACTCAAAATTGGATGTTATGATGATGAAGATTAGGTTGATAAAGGGAAATTGGATGATTTCAGGTCAGATATGTCGAAGTGTTAATATAGGTCGTGTGTCGCAATGGTGGATTCGGCCAAAACATTGTTATGGTGTGCGCCGGCAACGGAGGGTGGTGAGATTAGGCGCAGCATCTATCTCTCAACAATAATAAGTGAATCTCGAATTCTACTCAAGACTGGTCTTTGCCCTGTATTCATACACAATCGGGTGTTCGAGAGGAAATTAACGGGTATTTATGATGAGTTCAACGTTATTTTATGAACTAACTAACTTACTTGAAACTTAACTACTGTGGTGACTTTGAAACAAACATTTTTTAATATTAACGTCACTGACCCACTGAGAGCAGGATTATGAAGTATAACCCTGCACTCACTGAAGAAATGTTGTATGTTACGGCTCTGTATCGGGAATGTGGAAAAAAGAGGAACACATCAGATAGAAAAACAAACAAACGAAGTGATATAAGCTGCATGATAATGTTAAATGACCTGGGACAAAGATTGCCATCATACTTCGTGTTGAAAAAAAGAAACGCGAATGTTACACATAATGACGATACTCGTCTGGAAAATTTAGCAGAACTCCTACAACGTTTTTCGAGTAAGCAATAGGAAAAGATAAATGATATAAGTCCGTAGCATCCTGTCAAAATATAAGGGCTCATTTAGAGATATATTAAGGTTATTTCCCTTAAAATTTGTTCCCGGACATGGTGTTCGCGTTGAAATTCATGAAAAGTGACCAAAAACGAAGTGAATTGGTAGTTTTTGAGAGGAGTGATCACGCCTTTTTAATGGCGTGCGCAAACAGCTGTGAATGAATGAGAATCACATTCAAGGGCCCGCCATATTTGTACTTATTTTGGTCGCCCCGGTTTGTCTGTGCGATGGCTCGTCAAGTATTGAAGGCCACTATTTTGCATATTGCGAGGCCTTTCAAACATTCTTCTCTGTTGACAGCGTCAGCAAGATGATGGTTTTCTCAGTGGCGAGGGTGTCCTTTAAGATATCTTTTAGTTCGAAGTTGCATTCTGTTGGCCTCATGAAAGTAGATTCATCCTTTCGGTAAACAATTTAGGTTTTATCGAATCAGCAAAAAAAAGTTCATATCTATGTTGTTTTCAACAGCAAAAAATTATTGTTGACTTACTCTATAAACCAAATTACTGCTGATATGAACTCCATACGCTGTTGATGTCAAGACAGAATGAACTTGATGAGAACTCTATCAACAGTGTATGAACTCTACATCCGGCATTTGGTTTATAGAGAGTGTTGTATGAAACAAAATAGTTAAATTCACTCATTTTACTCAAAGTTGAAAAATTAACGTTGAATCACACCCCTGGAAAGGCCATAGATGGTGAAGGAGTGAGTTTGTAGATGATGTTAATGTGACAAAACTGGTCGCTGCCGTGGTCAACAGATGGCCGACCACTGAGAAAAGTGTTTATGAAGGAGAATCTCATCTTCATATTTTGTTTTTTTTTGTCCCTGAAATCTCGGTTTCTATTTTCTTATCTTCTTAGTATACTTTGAAGATTAAAATATTATTTTTTTTCTCCTTCAATGGGAGATTATAAACAAAAAACATGGCTGTGTGAAATTGAAAAAAATAATATTTTTCGAGAGGGGGTTGGTGTAATGATGTAGTATCCGAATGAAGTAGCCGGCGGAAGGTTATTTGAAGTGAGAAGTGTGCATATAGAAGAAGAAGAAGAAGCTAAGGTGTGGTGGAATAAGATACGAAGAACACAGATCGACAAACATATTTGTACTAGCGATCAGCTGGTAAGGCGTTGTATGGGCTCTTCAGCTAAATGTAAGGTAGCGGGATGCGAGGGAGAGAGAGAAAGAGGGGCTCACTGCATGTAGACAGATCGGTTCGCAGCACGGTGTCAATAAGGCACACGGTCTTTCCTTCCTTCCTTCACCACACTGTCCGCGCGGTTTAACGCGAGGTAAATTGGAACTGCGCAGGCGAAAAAAGAACAAATGGACTGGGAAGTGTTCAGGGATTGAGCCGAATTTTTCCGAAATAGTTTTTTGAGGCTAATTTTGAAATAATACAGTGCGCCCCACACCTTTAAGGACACTTCTATTTTTTCTCTTAACTTAACTTGAATAGAAGTGAGGTGTCCTTAAAGGTGTGGGGCGCACTGTATCTCAAGCTCAAAGTCGAAGTCGGCGAAATGAGTAGAATGCTCTCCACCTTATCACTGAGAATATACATAACGAAATGAGCTGAGAATAACTCAAAAAGTTCAAAACAAATAAATTATGTTTTAATTTGAAAAAATGAACCAAATTTTATCTCATTTTCAACAAATAAAAAATTGCATTTTTATCGATGATTTTTCTATTTCTGATCATTTTTCAAAGGTACCTGATATTTCTCAATTAACTGTTTTCGTGATTAATTTGTAAGAGAAATTAATTTATACAATTTTGTTTTATTTTTCGAAAATTCACGGTTTTGCGTTTTATAATTATTCTTGACTTCAAGAAAAAAAATCAATCTATAATCGTTCCCCACCAATGAGACAACATCCACATCGTTACACTAAATATTTTCAAATCACGTTAATTTTTTTTAAAGCGTGAAATTTATCTCGATCCCTTTTCACATTTCAATCTCAATGAACTACGACTTTTCACCGGAGTACATGTGAGTTTGTTTGTTGAAAAGTTCTAACGTGTAAACGTGCTCTATTGTTAACTGCCATTTTTATTTTCTCCTCCTTCTACTCACTTTCTCTTTTCACTGTGTCGATTTAGTGTGGACGGACGGTTTATACAATAGTGAAAAATTAATGAAAACAGGAAATTGGGTAGGAAAACTATAACTTCTGTGAAAGTTATTATACTTTTATTCCGGATAATTGAATTTTTTTTTGGTAAACTGATTTAGTTTCATGGAATGAAATTTTCAGTTAGTTTTATGTTGTTTTAATAATATCCGACGCTACTGTAGGGATAGATTCCAGCTTTGGTAGAATTATGTTTGTACCAATGTTATAATAAAATTGAAAATTTCTCTAAAAAAATTTTTCTTTATTTACGAAAATAAAGATAGACTGTGATTTTACCCAATTTTGAGGCGAATTGAGAAATTTAATTAGTTTGAATAATTTTACTTCTCCTTTCTTTAAAATGTCTTATTAGACCTGGTTATTGTGGAGTATTCTCAAACTTGAATTTTTGCATTTAAGGTGTTTTATAAGACCTGGTTATATTGGAGTTAGGTCTTTCCACAGTTTTGTTCACGTTTACCAGGCTTTTTCCTGAGTTACTGGACGAATATTGTTAGACGCGTTGTGGTCAGTCGTTCCGATGCGGATAACGCAGTGCGGAACAAAGACAGTCATGTTGGTCATTTCAATATGGCGACAGTTGTGGTCCATTTGCTGTGAATAATGCATCAAAACGTGCATGCCTTGTGTCCGATGATCGTCTCGTTGCATTTCCAATGTTCTTTCTTCCTCCAATAGTTCGGCACTCCAGCTGCGTGCCCATCCTCCCCTGTTGAGTCAGTAGACGGACGCCCTACCCGGCATTCCCGCTCACCACTGTGCCTGTGTGTGTGTGTGTTTGTGTGTTACACACGACACCCACTCTTTTTCACACCACAAAAAAATCATGCGCGAGTTGATTTACCCCCAATACAGATGGAGAATCGTAAGGAAAACGTAGGTTTTTTGCATTACTACCAGTATTCTTAGTGCTTCCCAACAGAACAACGGTGTAAATAGTCGAAATTAGCATGATTTCAAGCTTTTCGTTGTGTTCACATTATTATGGGTTCAAAAATATTGAAAAATTTGGTTTCAAACAAAAATTTATTTCAAAGTACTTTGGTAGTGTTTTTTCCAGTAATTAAAATAATGAAATATGGTTTCAAAAAAAGATGTTTGAGAAATTTCCATTTCTCGCGCAGACGTAATATTCGTACTTTGATGTGTTGTTTACTGGCAGAAGTACCCGATTTTGCATCGCGTTATCATGACGTGTAATAGCCAATCCTCCTTATCCACATTCTAAAATAACTTTTTTCTTTCCATTTCTCTTTGTCTGCCGAAAAAAGACCATTTGGGAGTGAAGATAACAGCTCTTACATGTTCGAAAGGTCTCTTTCGCAATCGATATTGTAACTTCATGAATTTTGAAAAAAAGGAATGGTATTTAGACAGAAAAGTTAACAGAACATTGCTATATATTTAGAAATCGAAAAAATATTTCATTCGACTTGATCCGAATCAAAATATTTTTCGGATTAATTCTGAACACCTTCTCTATCCATACAAATCCATCATTAACAACATATATAATTTAAACAACTTTACAACGATTTTTACAGAGGAAGGTCTCTTTTTCTTAAATTTTATGCTCTAGATATTCGCTGTCTGCAAACTTTTGCATGAATATCCATAATGATGCTCAAAGATCATTGTTACACTAAAAATTGACAATTTAACGATCTTTTGTGTGTAATATGAGTTCCTGCAGATATGAATGAATTTGATGAGCAGGTAAAACCTTTGAGAAAAGTTGATACCAGAGCTTGGGCATGTTCGAGGAACCTTTTTTCTATAAAGAATTGACAATTTCTTAGTTTACATTATTTTTCAAAATTTGATTCTTCACAAATGTTGTTCTCCTAATATTTTTTTGAATGGAATGTTAATTACTGCAGACTGCAGATCGAGTTTAGTCCAAGAGGGAACGAACGCAAGATGTGCAAAGTTCTTCACATTCCGACTTCAGATTTACGCGTTTTCACCGATTTCTCTGTTTCAGAAAAGAGGATGAGTTAGGCTCACTGCTTTTTTTCAAGTATTTCTTTGATAGCTAGTCTGATTGGGTTACCTTTACGAGCTGATTGTAACGATTTTACCCAGACTAATAAATCTCACAGTAGGAGGCACCGCTGACACGAAAAAAAAGTTCCACCTCCCATTCGGCCGATATTAAACTGAGCATCAGGGTGTACAGTAGGTGGATTCCAATATTTTGGTGTAATAATGGTGTTTGAGCATTATGAAGAAAAGGCACACCAAGAAATATCGATGCTCAAGGATTAGAGGGAAAGGTACTGGGAAGAGTTACTATTTTATGAAACCAATCCGTTTTCAAACTTTGTTAGTGTTTCTTTTTTTTCAAAGATTGTTTGTAGGTTCACTTGGCTTAGTCGTAGAACTGCAAGTATAAAATCCCGCTTTTCTTTTTTTTCAGATGAAAATTTGCAAATTCATTGACTGTCTTGTTAGTAAAGGTGTGCGAAATTTTAAATTCAGTAAAAAACATTTGTTCCGACTCCCGTTTCAAATTTTTCCACTTATCTTCCTCTCTCTCCCTCTCTCTCTCTCTCTCTCTCTCTCTCTCTCTCTCTCTCTCTCTTTCTCTCTCAACAACCTAAAAGGTTACATAGAGCAGGTAACCATGGATATTTTGAGCTTCTCTTCTACGTCAAATCTAGCACCTCATGATCTTCTCCGAGCAATATTCATATTCCAAAAAATAAACTTCACGAACTATAAACCACAAATTTAGTACACACAAACTTCCCAGTTTCTGTCATTCCAGAAGTTATTATAATTTTAAAAATTTTAAGTTGCATGCTTTATGAAATCACATCAGAATTCTTTTTTAAAAATATATTATGGCTTCTAAACTATGCAAATTTCTCATATTTGTGAGTTGTTTTCTGTGAAAAAAAGTTGTGTGAAACTTTTTACAGTAGGAACTAAACTCAATCTGCAGTCAAAAGTAATGTACTTTTCATTTTCGGCTTAGAAACTCACCTTATTCAACCTCTCTTCTGAAATAACAGAGAAATCGGCTCTAATTCACTTATTTTTTGAGAAAGCATCTTTTGAAAAGAGCCAAACTATCAAAGACGCGGTTAAACTGAGAAATTGAACTTTGGTACAATGTTTCTTTCTTCATAACACTGCGTAGACTTCACGATGCCAAACTTGCTTGAACCATTTTGCCGCAGAATTAATCAATCATCATTTCTCCACATAAAAATTGACTTTCCGTTCGTCGCTATGGGCAGTAGAAAAAAGGGCAGAGACGCAGAGAGACAGACATGCAATCAGTCTTATTTTTCTCTACTTCGTCCCTTCACTGTTCACCCTTTTTTTTAATGGAGAGGAGATATGAAATGTATATTTTTAATGTGGTAAAAGTTGTCGTTATGAAGTGTGCTTTTATGAAGAGGCGAATTTTAGCTGGCTGAAAAATAGTTATAAGATTTAAAAGTCAAGTTCTTTACTTGAGTTCGATCGCAACATTTAATGATGTCAAAGGTTTCCAAACTAGACTATTTACGATGAAAATTAGTATTTAAGAATAAAGTTAACTATTTGTGGTAAAAAGTATGTAATTTTCTCTTACAAATTTTATTGTTTTTTTTCTGAACACGTCTTTTTCTTTTGACAAAATTGAAGGGTTTGAGGAATGTACTAGCTTAGGATATAATGGTCGAATGAGAAAGAAGTTTACTTTTAACATTTCCATTGTTGGAAAACAGTCGACGCGTCGCGGTCAGGCGTTTCAATGAATCTGATTTCGATACTAACTACAACTTAATTCGTTCTAATTTCCTTGAAAGTTTAATAACCGAATATTTTCAGTCCGAACATGAGCAGAACATTCGGAAAAATACCAAAAGTCGAGACGACGTCATCCATCCAACAACCCACGATAAACATGAGGTCGACGCCGTTGAGGAAGGCAGGTCCGGTCGGGGTGTCGCAGCATCAGGTTCAACACCAACCTCATGTGCAACAAACCCAGCAGTTGAATCAACAACAGTTCGACGAAGGGCAGATATTCCCGGAGGTTTGTCTTCGTGTTTTATGTCAGTTAATTTCCTCTATAATGCTTCCGTCGCCATTCGGTACACCCTTGTGACGAAACGGCGAAAAATTTACCAAGTTGGTCTTAAAAAATTGAGATAACTGGACTTTAAAAATTGTATTGCTTTTTAAAAACTTATTGACGATGGGATAATATTGAAGCTTTTTTTCAGCCTCAAGACGACAAAATCCCCCTTTTCCTTGTCAAGTTGTGGAATATCATCGAAGACCCTCAGTATCAACAGATTGTTCATTGGGATGAGGTTAGTTTTTTGTCGGTTTTAATTGCCGCGGACGGTGGATTATCCTCATGAAAAACGTTTTTACTTGTCTGTAACTCAATCGGATTCTAATTCGTTCATATTTTGCCTTTTCAGAGTGGTACAAGTTTCCATATAGCAGACCCATACTCCTTCTGCCGTAACGTCTTGCCTCATTACTTCAAGCACAACAACTTGAACAGTCTGATCAGACAACTCAACATGTGTAAGTTTTCTCATTATTTGCGGGTTTTATCGTATATATGAGCTTACTTGCTAGCTTATCTTCCTTAGGCAATGAGAAACGAGTGTTTTCGGTGTCGGTTTCTGCACTTTCTTCTGAAAAAATACCGAAAACGATTGGACTTTGATACCTCATCTACAATAGTAATCAATATCACTGATTCACTGATGCTATTGATTCTTAAAAACCACTTTTCAAAAATGTATTCCAGACGGCTTTCGTAAGATGACTCCAATCACGCAAAGTGGCCTGACCAGAACAGAATCAGACCAAGATCATCTGGAGTTCCAACATCCTTGTTTTGTCCAAAATCGACCGGATATGTTGGCGAACATCAAGAGAAAAGTGAGTTTTTAAATGTTGTTGAAATTCGGCTGAAGAGTGTTTTAGAATCGATAAGTTCAAGAGTGACAGTATTCGGATCTTGAGTAGTTTTAAGCCTTTATAAAGTTTAACCTTCAACCTTCCTCCTTTGACCACAGCAAGAAAGAAAAATTCGTATTGCAGCAATCGCAACGAGTCCAAGACGACAAAACAACGCACAGTACCCAGCTGGACACTGTTATGACCGAGTTGCGGACGTTACGTGAACGACACAAAGCCCTGGAAGTGAGAATGACGGACGTCACAAAGTTTGTTTTTTTATAAGAAGAATTACCGCGTAGCAACGTGCGGATTGATCTAGCTTATTACAAAAACGATTCCAATTACTTTTATATTCTCTCAAATTTGAAAAAAGTGAATAGATCGACATTATTTTTTGAAATATAATTTTGTGAAATTTTTTTAACTGGTATGAAAATAAACGTTCAGACAAAATGCGACGATGTACGAACAGTTAGAACGACTTCGGCAACAGCACCAAAAACAGCATATTGTCGTGGGAAAGGTGATTTTTCATCTTTAATAATGAGAAAATTATCGTATCTTTTTCTTCTCTCTTTGTTTAGCCCTCATTTTTTGAGAAAAGGGAGGTATTTAAGGATTTTTGGTTTAAAATGCGACTCTTGCAGCTGGTTCAATTCATGATTTCGGTCATGCAACCCACAGTCGGCAAAAGGTCTCTGAAAAGGAATGGACATCAATTGGTGGCGATTGATGACTGCATAAGCCCGTCGAAGAAATTCCGTCCAGAGGGATCTGGATCATCGACTTCTGGGTCTGCAGGACAGCCCAGTCATGCGATGCTCTTTGATGTGAGTTTTTGTCTTTTTTCCATCTTTTACTTTTGAATATTCAATTTTCATCTGAAATATTGAATAGTAACGGTCGATCCAGTTCATTTTTTTTAGTTTATTTCTTTAAGAACGATACTGTTCATTTTTACAGAAAAAGGTAAAAAAAACTCAATTTTTCGGTAAGTTCTAAAATAGTTACCATTTTCATATTATTCGATTAAGCATGAAAACAACGTGGTATTTTTCAACCGGCTCAAAAACACACTCCCTCCTACTCTCTCTCCAACCCGGTGTTTACAGATTCTCGAGTACTTGAATGGCGAAACGAACAAACAAGGACCAGGAGTGTTCAAGAAACGGCTGATCGATAATGGACCACTGATAGCAGATGTGAGCATTTTTGTGATACAGGCAGAATTTAATTTTGTTCTGTAGTTTTCATGCCCTCGATGCGTGAAATGACAACACTAACTCTATAAGAACTTTTTGAATTTTCTTCACTGTAAGAACCAGGGCTGGTTACGAAATTTAACGATTCAACAAAATTTATCGTTAAATTCGATGTAACGATCAGCTGTTTTGTTTAAACTAGAAAAACGTTTAATTTACGTTTAACTGTTTCGTTAAAAATATTTAAAAACCGTTAATTTCATGTTTAACAGTTGAGTTTTATAGTTTCGTAAACAGCCCTGGTAAGAACGTAGCAAAATCAATTCTCCGGTTTAGATGGAAATTTTGAGTAGATGGTGAAACATGAAAGAATTGTGGTGAATTTCTTCCCGAATTTCTTCCAACTATGATAGTTCTGTGAGAACTGGAAAAGAAAAAAACTTCTTTTGAAAATATCGGTGGTTTGCAAAATTAAAGATAAAGTTGACAGTTTTGCGATGAGAATTTATTAACCACTTTAAAAAAAAATCACATTTATTTTCTCAAGGTCACCGATGAGATGAACCTGGATGGTTTTGAAGAAGTGGAAGGAGTATACGCAGGCGACCATCACAACCAGTCGTCACCTGGAGCGTCTTCATCTGCGCGACGTCGATTCTCCAACGACGGCCCGCCATCGAACAACACATCCTCACGTCCTCCACTCCGACAGACGACTGCGGTAACATCCAACCCACGCTCCTATGAGGAACAGTCGACAAGGCAGGTGACGAACCAAAGGAATCTGGCACCGAGTCCGGATTCGTACATTGGAAGTGGAGTCTATGTACCACAGATTAGTGAGTTTTCAAAGTTGAGATGAATAGGATGCGAGACTGTCACCCCCTAATTGATGTAAGTGCGTTATATACAGTGTGGACAGAAAATACAGGAACGGTACACTAAGCTCCGCTACTCGAACAGCATTCTAGATTTCTTTCTGAAATTTTGGTCTATTGTAGCCAACACTATTCTCCACAAGTGTACTAAATTTCATCCTGATTCATTTACTTCGAAACGGTGTATGATGATTTGATTGAAAACAGTGGATTTTCAAGTGGACATAAAATAGAGGAACACTACTGTAATTTGAAGGTCAACGCTCGGAATTTGGAATTAATGATGAAAATGACACGTTATAAAGTTTTTTTAACAATTGATATTTTTATTTTCATCATTCCGACAATTTTGACAGAGTTACAATCGAATCTTGTCGAATCCTTCAATTTTCCGCATTTTAGAAGTTTTTGGTCTCTACCGCGTTAGTTATCAAAGCGTTAGTTATGTCATCATAATCAGACAATGATTCTTAACAGTTTTCCCAAACTTTCACAACAATATCGGTTATTTACGTTTCGGAAAAACCCACTAAGTTAACGTCGCTGCAAAGGTGACTACGGTGACTTGTTGTAAAAAGTGATGATATTGAATGATAACTGTGAAAAAATTTTAAAAATGTCATGGGGCATTTGTCATACTTAATAAGGATCGTTTCCTATCCAAAAAAAAATTTGGATCTAAAGGAACAGGGCTGTTCGAACCGCTTCAAAGACGCGCGTTAAAAAAAACAAGGCGAAAACAGACACTTTGAGTGCAAAACTCCGTTCATTCCAGCGCCATCACTTCGACAGTACGACTTCTCACAGTATGCTATTTCTTTTGGTCGATAATGACTTAAATGATGGTTTCAAAATATCCTTCTCCAAATTTGAGTGTTTTTTCACCTTTATCGTTCAATATCATCGCGTTTTACAACAAGATACCGTAGTCACCATTGCAGCGACGTCAACTTAAGTCAGTTTGAAGGGCTCTTTGAAGGGGTAAAATAACCGATGTTGTTACGAAACTTCGGAAAACTGTTGAGAATCATTGTCTGATCATGATAAAATAACTAACGTTTTGATAACTAACTCGGTGGAAACCAAAAACTTCTAAAATGCGGGAAATTACAGGATTCGACAATATTTGATTGTAACTCTGTCAAAATTGTCGGAATGATGAAAATAAAAATATCAATTGTTAAAAAAACTTTATAACGTGTCATTTTCATCATTAATTCCAAATTCCGAGCATTGACCTTCAAATTACAGTAGCGTTCCTCTATTTTATGTCCACTTGAAAATCCACTGTTCTCAATCAAATCATCATACACTGTTTCGAAGTTAATGAATCAGGATGAAATTTAGTACACTTGTGGAGAATAGTGTTGGCTACGATAGACCAAAATTTCAGAAAGAAATCTAGAATGCTGTTCGAGTAGCGGAGCTTAGTGTACCGTTCCTGTATTTTCTGTCCACACTGTATAGTCACAAACTGAATCGAGATAGTTTGAACGCGTTTCAGAGCAGTTAACCAGTTAAAAGGAAGATCTTCTAGAGATTTTTGTTTTCTATCTTGTATAAGTCATGAATTCGTTATTTCATTAGTTTCTCTCGCTGAATGAAGACATTTGAGTGCGTAGTGGTCAAGCGTCCAGTCAAATCTGTTCAAATGAGGTGTATTTCAGAAGCTCCAGTTGTGAATCAGAATAATTCGATTCGTGCAGCACCAGCTCCTCAGCGTTACACGAATACTCGTCGTCAGCTCGCAGCCCCATCAATGGCAGTTACCATGGCGGACGGCAGGAATACTGTTCAACAGGTTTTTTTCTTGAAATTCTAAAATTTCATCGAATTTTTAATGAATTTTGTGATTTATCTGAATTTTTAAAAAATGGAAATGGCAGACTTTGTGCGGAAAATGTATAGAAAAAATGGAAGAAAGTTTACAAGAATTTAAATTTGAATTCTCTCGTAGAACATCATTTTTAGCCGTTCGTAACTTCACCGGCATCAAGTTCACCAGGCAAGTCACCAATGGTGTCGTCTCAATCCAATGGAAGTAACTTGACCGACTTCACCCATGGTTACGAAGACGAGAAATCAACAATGACGAATGCTCTGGTCTCGGCGCTGCCAAGTTCTCAATTGGTTAGTTGATTATTTCCGGAGATTTTGAAATTATGCCTTGGAAGCGACTGAAAACACGAAAAAAAGTAGAACTTTATTCGGATTCATCATCTTTTTAATGAATTATCATCAAAATTGATACAAAAACGTCAAAAAATTTATATCAGTTTCCTCACTGAAACGACCGGAAAGGACCCGAATAAGTTATTTTCTCTGATTTGTTCCCACAATTTGAATGAATTCCGTCCACAATCGACCCCAGAACGTCGCATTTTATCGAAATGACGGCAAAAAACAGTTTTATAAAAAAGATTCAGGGAAATCAGGGAACCGAGACTTTCTCTCCCTCAATCGGCATGTCTCCTTCTCTGGATCGACAAATTTCCAATGAACTACAGGTATTTTTTGAATTTATTCGAAATATATTTCTGAATTTAGTTCATTTCTTCATTCTTGTTGTGTTGATAGAACTTTTAAAAAATTTTCAAAACGGGGAAAATTTGAAGTTTTGTTTTTAAAAAAAATTCAAATTTTCTGACGAATGTTAAATTTTAACAAAACTGTTAATAATGGAGTTGAACTGCTCCAAGTCTAGCAAAATCTGTAATCTTTGAGTTACAAGTTTTCCTATTTTCAACCTATTCGTAATCGTTTAAAAAATTCAACGAAATTCAATTTCTTTAAATTTTGTTCACCTCTTCTCAACTTGAGACACGAGAGTTCATCTTAAAATTCAATCGACCTTCAAGAAGAAACAATTTGCAGGATTATCTGAACGGAGTGGATTTCTCGATTGACAACTGTCGTGAACTTCTGGCTGGTGCTGACTGGGGAACTGCATTCGACGGTCTCGATGTGAGTTTTTAAACATTTTTTCTCGGAACAAGAAGGTAATTTCAATACGATCACAAAGAGAGTTTCTGACAAGACTGTCAGTTCCTCTACAAAGAACTTTGATCTGTAGTTGTTCCAACTTGGAAATCGAGATGTTTTTTCGAAATATAATTTTTTAAATTAAAATAACAATTAAAACGTTTGTATTCATAAAAATCTGTACTACGGAACTCTCCCACCACACAAAATATTTGAAGCTAACACCGAGCAAAGACCATGACTGGACGCTCGATACAATGAACGAAGTGAAAAATGTTTGTTTGTTTTGATAACAATAGAGAACTTGCCTCGCATTCTGGAAGAAAGCGAGGGAAAAGTTTGAATCAGTTAAAGGGAATAACGTTCACCCTCAGGATCTCGAAGACTCGACCAACCAGGCGTATAGCAACGGTCAGCAGTTGGCGTTGGAGCAGCCGGAAAGAAGGCCGGAGTTGGAGTATTACCCGCAGGAGGTGAGAGAGTGGGAGATAGAGGGGGAGGAGAGAAAGAGAAAGAGAGAAAATGATTCCAACCTTTGCAGCAACCTCTGACTTTGAACGATGGAGAAGTCTCTAACGATGGTCTCCATGATACTTTTGGCAACTTTGTAAGCTTTTCATTAACACGTTGACTCAATCCAAGTAAACGGAAACGAAACATGTGTGTATTATAGCTTGTGAAATAGTTATGAACGTCTGAAGTTCGAGTGGTAATGTAAGAGTTTTGTAGGAAAGAAAAAGACATTTTTGACTCCATCACAAAACTTTCAATTTTTCCACTTTTCTCATGAAAGGTATTGTAATAATGCACTCTTATTAGGCAACAGAGTGATCAAAAAGTGCAAACATTCCACAGGAAAATTAAAAGTAAAATCGCATAGTTACCGTAGAAATAACTGCTTCGAGCATATGTGTGATAGTGTGGCAGATTGCGATACGCTGACACGCAAGAGCTAGCGAGTTAGTGAGAGATGTTTGGAGCGTCGGAGTGATGTCCACTACCCATCCACGCGAACACGGTGTAACACTTTCGTTCATTCCAAAAGTGGGCGTAACGGGGGTGGGACAACCAAGGATGGTCGGTCAAAAATCGCTTAATTGCAAAATTTTCAAATCGAACCCTTAACTACATTTTCAATATCAACACTGGTTAGTCTCCTCAAAATATATTACGAAAACTTTAACAACAATTTTCTTGTTCATTAAGGACTAAAATTGAGCAGAATACATGGAATAAATAGATAAAAAGACCAAAAGACGGCTGCAAAGCGGTCAGCCGAATCGAAAATTCAAATCTATTGATTGGGGTCGAATGATTCGCGCCTTTTTGAAACTCCACCCGCGCTCGATTTTTTTGATCTTGGCACTCGCGTGGGGAATGATGGAAGTTTTACCATGTGCGATGGTGAACAAGAACACAATCCACTACACCACCTCCACTGATTGTATATTTTCCATTTTCAGGAAACGTACCCAGGCCAAGAAGATCAATTTCTGTCCACACCACACTTCCAAGACTACGTTTCACCAGACCCAAGCCCAAGCAACGGAGCCGGAATCCAGTAGACTCGAGTGGTAACATGTTCTTCTGCTTTTTCTCAGAATTTTAAAATCACGCAGGGTGTAGTACACCACAGTCCAATAATTTGTCATCAAGTGAATGGACGATGTTCCTCCATAATTTTGGTGTGATATGGAGAAACATTTGGTTCTTACTTCGTTAAAAACATTTCATCAATTTTTGTTAGAACTATCTTTAATATGTCACCCTCCATTCCTGTCTTTGTTGTGTGTCCTCTATTACTTTTTTCGAATTCAAACGACTTGAATTCAATTATTTTTTGATTTTTCAATAAGCGAAATCACTTTGTATCGTTTTTGCCACGTTTTTGTTGGCATCGTTTATTTTTTGTTTATAATGTATCTCAGAATAAATAATTTGAGTAATAATCTTCCTTGTATGTGAAGAAGAAGAGTTGACAGGAAAATTGTGCAGTGGGGGCAAAAGGGAAAAAGCAGACACGCAGACACGCAGTCATGCCCCCCAAGTCTGCATTTTGTCGTCGAATTTTCATTATTATTTTTTTCTTTATTTTTATACTCTTTCATTTTTCATTCCACTATTTCAGGCAGATGACGATTGCATGTACCTCTCGTGTCATCAATAGTAGTTATATTACATGCTGCCAGGAGTTGGATGTCTTCTACTAAGCTGAGATTCATTCGGTGAGTTACATTTCTCAAATCGAATATAAAAATTATAATGCTTCGAATGTGAAATAACAATTTCCAGATGGACGAAGAATAAAATCAGAGTTCCTTCAATGGTGGTGTCAATTTCAAGCAGTTTATATTTCTACCATCATTCGTCGCAACTTCTGCATTCTTCTGGCGGAATGGCCTGATACAAGTTCATCAGAATATTTGGTAAGTTAATTTTTTTATCAACCAAAACTTTCATTTCAGAGCAAGAACGTTGCGATCGTTGTTGGGAGAACCTATCTCGTCTCAACACTTCTGTTTGGTGTTTATTTTATCTATCTAAAAAACTGTATGTATCGATGAATAAACAGATCTACTACGGTTCAATTTTATTTTTCAAACACATGTAAACAAAAAAGTTGATGCCAGTGAAGATTGGTGAATGGCATGACTGAGGATCTGGTAGGCACTGTTGACAATCTTCGAAGAAATGGGGTGCATCAGAAATTATGCTTCGTACCACTGTCAATTCTGACGGTATTAGATGATCGCAGTTAATGACACGATAAATGAATTCAATCGTCATCTGCATTCTTTCTCTGAAATGAAAGTTTTAGTTGTTAATAAAAAAATAACTTACTAAATACTCAGATGGACTTGTATTAGGTCATTCCGACAGAAAAATGCAAAAGTTGCGACGAATGATGGTAGAAATATAAACTGCTTGAAGTGGACACCACCATTGAAGGAACTCTGTTTTTATTCTTCGTCCATCTGGAAATTGTTATTTCACATTCGAAGCATTATAATTTTTATATTCGATTTGAGAAATGTAACTCACCGAATGAATCTCAGCTTAGTAGAAGACATCCAACTCCTGGCAGCATGTAATATAACTACTATTGATGACACGAGAGGTACATGCAATCGTCATCTGCCTGAAATAGTGGAATGAAAAATGAAAGAGTATAAAAATAAAGAAAAAAATAATAATGAAAATTCGACGACAAAATGCACATAGCTTCCTCTACCTGTTAAAAAATCTCGCCTCCGTAAATCGGGAATTTAAATTCGCCTCGAAATACAAGAACGATTTATGTAATGCGCCTTCAATTTCAATGAACTGAAAGTAAGAATAATAATGTAAATCCACAAAGATCTAACTGTTCGTTGTGAGAGTTACCGTACTCATTCTGCAAAATTGAGATTAGAGCGCGTTTGAAAACGGCCATGCTTCTAGCGATATATGTGAAATGCAGACTTGGGGGGCATGACTGCGTGTCTGCGTGTCTGCTTTTTCCCTTTTGCCTGCAGTGGGGTCTTGAGAACTACGACGAGCTGCTTAGAGAAATATTTTGTGCGTTGTCGTCTTTAAGAGTCATTCGAGAGTTTGGAAATTATATTCTCGAATTCAAGCGAATGGATCGACAAAATGTTTTCCCTCAAAATCACAAAAATTGCTTTATCATGAACATTACTGTCAAGGAAGATAAATACTGTATCCTTTTCATTTGAAATTTAAAAAACTCACAAAAGACAATTGTTTTTGCTCAGTTCTTATCAACAAAATTCGGCAATTAGTAAATCGCATCCCACTTTCAAAAACGAGATGCGATAACTTTTTTCGCATCGCATGAACACCTCGTTTTCAAGCTTAGGTTAGATTTGGGTCAGCTTAACGTTCAACCTAAGCCTAAATACGAGGTGATTGGGCTGTTCCGAGCAAAGTTACAGACGTTTGAAAAAAAACGGGATGCGAGATGCGATTTACTAATTGCCACAAAATTCAACTGTCAAATAAATTAAACCTTCTGCGAATCATCTACAGTAACTCGCATTTCTTTTGATCTACCCACTTTCCCATGCCTGCGTTGTTTCCCATGACCCCTCGCGAGGCCTCGGTATAAAAACGTTTATAATTTATAATGTAATTACATGATTTCCATTTATCTTTTCATATCTTTCGTCTCACTTTTTAGAAATACGTGATGTAGTAAATCGCATCCCGCTCTTTTCGGCATTTAGGAAAACTCGGACACCGGCAGACCACCTCTTTCTCTAGGCTTATATTAGGTAAGAGACCCCTTGTTTGAATTAAGCTAAGCCTAAAAATGAAGCTGACCAAATCAAGCCATTTTGGGCATGCTCAAGCCTAAATGCACCAGTGCCAATTAAGATCCACAAAAAATGGGTCCCAACTTTACCTAAGCGCTTAGGCTAGCCTAGAAAAATTTCTTTTCTGCCCCTAATCGAACCAAAGCGTAAAAAGGGGTGCCGATGGTACCACATATCACATTTTTCACGTTTGGAAATAAACAGGATGCGTTTCACTAAATACCCAGAAATACGACAGGAGAATGGCTGAAGGTGACCTCAATTCGTCTGGATTGAGTGATGTTGATCTCTGTTCTTCTGAATCGGAGGCAGAAGCCAAGGAGTCTCCAAGTGCTCTCGATACGAACGGTGAGTTATACTCTGCAGAGAAAAACTGTCACATTAACGCATTTTTTACAGTATAAACCCCACAATTTTACACTTACGTGGGAATGACAATGATTCGCCGCGAATCTGTGAGGTCTGACTGGGTTCTAGGGTTTTCGACTATGCTGAAAACGATAGAACTGGTCTCAAAAACTGCTATGTCGACCTTATTCCGGAGTTATGGCTCGAAAACGATAGGAAAAGCTAGTTTTGTATACTTGGCTTATCTTTTACTCTCTAAGAGTACACTTTTTTGATACACAGAAGCTAAAAAACAACATATCTTTTCAAATCGCTCTTGATTTTGCTTTTTGGGCAAAGAAATTAAATTTTGAAAATTCACGAAAGGAAACGAATTTCATGTAGAAAAATCTATAACACGTACACAAACCCGAGCAAGGGGTATCAGTGATATGTTAACACAAAATTTCGTGTTGCCGGTGGTCAAGTGGTTAAGACGCTGAACTGCTACTGTTTTTTGTCTTTTTTCACTCTGGTTCAAGTCTTTTCTCAACAAATTAACTTTTGCATTTGTGTTTGAAAGCATATTTTGTTTTTTCCTTCATTTTATAAATTCCTAGTATTGTGAAACTATACCTAATCGCTGAAAGACGTCAAAAGTTATCATTTTCAGACATTTTGACTCACAAAAAACTATAAAATAATAGACTAGGCAAATATTTCAATGAAAACAGTGAAAAAATGAGTTCTGGAAATATGCAAAAGTAAATTGGTCAAGGAAAGACTTGAACCAGAGTGAAAAAAGACAAAAAGGGTAGCAGTTCAGTGTCTTAACCACTTGACCACCGACAACACGAAATTTTCTGTTAACATATCACTGATACCCCTTGCTCGGGTTTGTGTACGTGTTATAGATTTTTCTACATTCAATTCGTTTCCTTTCGTGAATTTTCAAAATTCAATTTCTCTGCCCAAAAAGCAAAATCAAGAGCGATTTGAAGAGAGATGTTGTTTTTTCGCTTCTGTGTATCAAAAAAGTGTATTCTTTGAGAATAAAAAATAAGCCAAGTATACAAAACTAGCTTTTCCTGTCGTTTTCGAGCAATAACTCCGGAATAAGGTCGACATAGCAGTTTTTGAGACCAGTTCTATCGTTTTCAGCATAGTCGAAAACCCTAGAACCCAGTCAGACCTCACAGATTCTCGGCGAGTGGTTGTCATTCCCACGTTAGTTGTTCAGATCAAAACACCAAAGCGACGTTGAAACTGGAAATACCGAAGTTCTCCGAATCTGAGTCGGTTTTGAGCGAAGGGATTGTTTCTCCAGTTTACAATATCGCCGATCTTCCATGGACTCTATACGCTGAAATCCACGTGTCAGAGAGAACTGGAGTGAAGTATCTCGCAGTTTATGTTTGTTGCAATGAGGACAGTGAGAGCACACTATGGTCATGTCATGCCGATTGTGAGATCCGAATCAAGTCACAGACTCCCGATAAGAAGGATCATAAGGTGTCTACAAACTGTGAATTCGAATACGATTTAGAAAGTGATGGATTTCCAAAATTCATGAGATGGAACAAGGTTCGATTTTTGTATTCTTTATCTTTCTGTAACTGTTCGGTATACGGTATAGGAAAACATATCGTATATCCACCATAAGGTGATGTTCCGGTGACAAAATAATTATTTCGCCGTTTTTTTCCACGGAACGTCGTCAAACTGCATCGCCATTTGGTTGATGTACCGAACGGCGACAAAAATATTATGAAATTAAATTTTTGCAACGAGTACATCTTGTAGATAATGGAGCAATCAGGAAGATTCATAAATGAGAAAGGCGTACTTACCTTGGAAGCGAATGTAACTGTGAAGAAAGTGACAGGAGTCTGGTGCAACCCGTCAAACGACTTTCTTTCGCATCAACCCAACAAGTCAGACGTGGTCCTAGTAGTTGAAGACAAACGACTTCACGTTTGTAAGATGGTATGAATTCGCCTTGAATTTCGAAATACTGGACCGTTTCCAATTTTACCTGGTTGAAAATTCATTATTCAGTAGATGATATGAGTTGGTTTCACAGTTAGTTTTTCAGTACCTCGGATTGCACTCTCCTTTCTTCCACACGATGTTCTTTTCTGATTTCGCAGAACGTGAGAAGGAAGAGGTCAAGCTGGAAGACGTGAAATTTGAACAATTTTTGGAGCTGCTCAAAGTCATCTATCCCAGTCGGCATCCTATTAATAGTGAGATTTCTTTTGTTTCTGATAAAAATTTGTAGCATGAAAGCAATTGATAACTTTCGAAACGAGGAATGAAATCGTTCAAACATACTTATGGTTCACCCCGTATTCATGGTGTTTTTTTCAGGTGACAACGTTGAATTTTTGCTTGAACTCGGCGACAAATTCAACATCAGCTACGTCATGAATCAGTGCGAACATTTCTTGATTGGAGACGATGAATTGAAATTGATCGACAAGTTGTTCATGGCCGACAAATACAGTCTCAGCAAACTCCATGACTGCTGTCTGAAGATGCTCAAGAAGTCTGGAGACATAAAGGCATTGAAAACAGATTTCAAGGAGAAGTTCAATAGTCTCAATCATGTCACTAAAACGGCACTTCTTGAAAAAATATTCAAGCTCGTGTAAATGTAATTTTCCACTCCATAATTTTGTGTACAGCACCCTTTAAATTTTTTACTCTCATGATTTGATATGTTGAAAATTATTTAATTTAAATTTAAATAAAACTGTTACCTATTTTATTTCGCCTGTTCACGGGGTTTGAGAAAGCACAATGAAATTAATTTACCGAGAATCTGAGTCTCTACACTCGAGTGCTCGTTCTAGCATTGTTGTATAATGTAACTTGAAGAAATTGAAATAATTGCGGATTTTTGATTTATTGTTCTGAAACACATTTAACCTGATTTCTAATAGTTTCGAGCGACTTGAAGACACATCTGTTGAATAAATGTGGAAATTTTGTCTGATATTTTTGGAATAAATGTGGAAATGTTGTCCGATAATTTTGGAAATATTGTCCAATAATTACGCATTATTCCATGAAATAAATAATTTTCGACGTTTCCACATTACTTACTTCAGTTACTTCAGAGATCCATTGTTCGCGTTGTCATGTGACGGCGTGGATCAGAAAATAAAATATTTACAGGTGGAAATGTGGAGTATCTTTTGAAGCTGAGCGACAAGTTCGATATGACTCACGTTATGAATAAGTGCGAACAATATTTGATGACAGAGACACAGAAGAAAACGATCGACAAGCTGCACTTGGCGGATAAATATGATCCCTCCCAACTGCACGACTCATGTGTGAAAAATTTTAAGTCGCTCCAAGATATAAAGTCACTGAGCACAGAACACAAGTACTCATGTATTAGTGACGTCACTAAGACCGCACTTCTTGAAAAAAATGTTCAAGCTTCTTTGAATAAACAATTTATAAATTTATATATAAAGTTTAAAACTTGAGATTCTTCAACAATGCTTCGATATGAAGGGAGAGGTTTTCTCTGGCTAATAACATAAGATTGTAAAAATACCACGGAAAGTTATGACCCAGTGTTAGAAAAAAACAAAAAGAGTTACCATCTAACATCCAATGAAGAACATCTGCAAGTGTCTCGCGATGGGTTTCGTTATTTGTGGGACAACATTTTGCAGTTCGATCTGGGCGTCTTGTCCGTTGGCTTGGAAGAAAGCGAGAAGAGCCGGCAGTGATGGAAACTTGTCGGCGATAGCTTTTGCGCGGGAGAACGACATGCCGGGACACACCATTAGCTGACGTGCCCAGCAGTCCTTCACCGTTTCCGCTTTCTGTTTCTTCATTAGGGACTGCAGTTGGTGGAATGGGACTCCGGTTATCTGAAGAAGATCATGTTCTCTTTCTACCCCTCTCTCACTCTCTTCCTCTGTCTCTCTCTCTTCCTCTGTCTCACTCACCCATTCTTTCTCACACTCTCCATCTCCCGCTCTCTCCCTCCATCTCTCTCTCTCTCCCACACACACACACACACACCTGCTTTGCAGAAATGTCCTTCTCCAGCTGAAGTGTCACTGCGACCAGAAAGTTGGCAGTGTCGCGAGTGTCAGAGCATCTTTGGATGAGGTATCCTCCGTTGACAAGGGTAGATGTGACTGCTTGTTCACACGCGTCGTCACCTCTGTCGTTCGCCTCGATGAGGTACACTCGTTTACGCATCGGAGCCATGTTGAGTCGGGCTTTTTGCTCGTCGTATCTACCCTGAAAGAACATGGTTGATAGATGGAAGAGAGAGGGAGAGAGAAAGAAAGCAATCCAAACCCCTCGAATACTATCCTTGAGGTCTCTCCACGTTTTTCTCTCGACAACCCAATCGAGCACGACTTCAGTTCCGTCAACCTTTCTTGCTACCCAGATGTAGTCTCCGACCGACAGCGGTCTCATGTCCAACTGAAACGTATTCTTTTCATCAATTTCTAGGCGCAATCTCACGGTGATCTCCTTTTTGTCCGCCAGATGTTCAACCGTCGACTTGACTCTTCCCTGTCGATGTTCTCGGTTGTCAGCGATCAGGACGACCTGTACAGGAAACGGGAATCGTTCGGTTTTGATCATTTTTTGGTTACCCTGGCTTCTTCAAATGGTCTGCACGTGATGAATCGGAAGTTCTCCTCTTCATCGACAGTAGTTGTTGAAGGATGGATTGAGGAGAGGGAGTTAGCGCTTGTCAATCTGAGTACAACATTGAGAGAGAGAGAGAGAGAGAGAGAGAGAGAGAGAGAGAGAGAGAGAATGGGGGACTGCGAACCTCTGAACAGTGAGGCTCGTGGAAACTTTAGTCATGACTTGTTTCTGGAACGTTGAGGTCGATGGTTTCGACGATGATATCGGCTCGTCATCGCTGTCTGCGAACTCGTCTGCGGAAGAAACTCTCGCTGGATTTTTCTTTTTGGTCAGATCATCCCGCTTCCTTTCTCTAACCGTTTTAGTCCCATTGAGGTACCGAAGATAGTCTTCTGAAGTTGTACTTCCCTCTCTCTCTCTCTCTCTCTCTCTGCCTCTCTCTCTCTCACCACTCTTGAGCGCCTTGACATCTTTTAGGCTCAGCTTCTGATCGTCATTTCCCGTGGCAAAATTCCACGCATCGAGACACCTGACGGCAATATTCTCTCCGAAACCTGTAGAGTCATTTCCATGTGAATACTATCGCACAAATGTACCTATCAGATTTTTTAAGTCTCTCACGGTCTCCACTTCTAGAGGACAACTTTTGAGGCTCTGAAGAGCTCGGAATATGACGTACGTCTGCTTCCGATCCTCAACGTCTTCTTTCCATGTATGCAAGAATCTGGAAAAGAGTAACTTTTTTCATTTTTACGATATTTTTTACTTTTCAAAAAACATCTTTTTCTTGTGCTCTACCTTGACCGTGACCCGTTTAACTGTGGCCATCTGAAACTAATCTAGTTTCTCTTATTCCTGCTCCTTACCCATTCGTAATAATATTGGCGTCGAACCCAGAACAATAACACCAAGAGTATAAATCAATATTTATCTGAAGGCTCAAAAGAAAGCCAACACATAGATAGAATTAATGTTTTGTAAAGTAAATACCAGGTTAACAGAACACGAATTTCTAAGGTACAATGAGGTAACTTCATACATGATAAGATTAGAGATCTTGAGGTTCAACGTGGAAATATGGGCGGCACGGAGATGAAGATTCAGAATCTTTCCACACGAACCAAACAAAATTGGAGATGAAAAAACACACATTAAGCCTATTACGTGAAAGAAATCAAGGGAAATTGGCAAAAAAAAACAATAAATGGGCACGTAATCGAATCATGCTAGAGTTTGCAAAACAAAAATGGTGATACCGTAGCGAGGATAGAGAGATCATTTTGATTTTATACGTCAAAACCCGTTCAACTTCACAGGCTGATTAGAAAAGAATAAACAACATTTAGTGTAAAATGGTCGATTGAATTTTAGGGAGAAATCAGAATCTGTCTACTACAAAGGACGACAACCTCATCTGCTACAAAGGACGATAACCTTTCCAAACATCGACAGCTCCGTTTTGAAGCTTTCTGTCCATCAGAGTTTCCGTGTACTTGCGCACCTTAAAGTTACAGTTAGTTCGCTGATCTTTCTTTATTAAATTCGGATAAATATCGTTTGCGTTTTTACAGGTAGATACCATTTTTAAAAAGTTCAATTTTGAAAAGCCACTTTTTCATACTTCTACATTAGATTTTTTTCGGATTTTGAAAATTACCTTTTTTGCAGAAGTCTCGTTTAATCGATACGTACAGCCGGGCTGGGTCGTCTCTCTTTTGAACATCTCTTTGGCCACCAATTTGATCAACCACAAAACCTTCTCAACTGACCCAGTCGTCACGCCTTCCAACTTTCGCCTCACGATCGGTCCAATCAACTTTTCCAAGCTGATCTTGAAATCCTGGAAATTGTTCACCGTTGAAGAGTTATTTCATTTCTCTCTCTATTTTTGTAACAGTCACTTCGAGAAAACGATCGAATATGTGGACAAAGTGCGCACCGCGCAGTAGCGTGCGGTAGAATTGTAAAATTGCTATAATGCGGATCTTCGCGAAAAGTTTTCAGACCGTTTCAAGCCGACAATATCCGACTTCATAATATTTTCCTCGTCATTGTGTGGCCATTCGGAACACCTTAACAAACGACGACATTCTGGCATCGAAAACGGAAAAATCTTTCTTATGTAGACATATTGTCATCATACTGTCGCTGTTTGGTTTGATATAGCGAATGTCGACATAACGACGACGAAAGGATTAAGGAAGCAATATTCAAATACGTCAATGAATGTCTCTCAAACCTTGATGGCAGCCTCTCTCTTCCTATCATTCTCGGCGTTCTTCTCCGCCAACAGATACGTCTTCTTCCTTGCCAGTTCACGATCTGCCTCATCTTTCATCCGTTGTTCAATTTCCGCTTCTGTCGTGTGACCCATGACCTGTTCGAGCCGCGAGCTCAACGACGAGCAGCGGCCAGCCGCAAATGTCTCATCTTCGAAACGTTCCTCTGCCGTCGAGTCGCAGTCTTGGGGAGGAGTGCGGTCGTTGGGATCCAGCTCTCCTTGCTCTGGTCGAGGTAACATCCATTGAGTTTCTTTGGTGACCTGAAACTTTCAATTTTCATACAGTATCCAGAAGTAGATCAAAACTGGGATTTATCAACTCGAAAGAGGAACATGTAAATTTACCTTGTGGTAATAGTACGTCTCGCCAGTCGGAGCCTTTGCTCTAGCCCACAAATATCGGTTCGGAGGTGGTGGTGGTTCGGTCTGTAATATTATTCTTGATCTTCTCTCTCTCTCTCTCTCTCTCTTTCTTCTCAGCTAAAACATACCGACGTGGGCTCATTATCGTCGGCAGCTGTCGTCTCGGGTTCGACCGTCTCACGATGCGCCAACTTCTTGTGAACCAAACTGAGTTCCAACGAGACCAGCTCGACTCGTTTGTTCAGCTCTTCGTTGGTCATCGTGTCGAAGATCGCGTCGAGTTGCTCCAGCGTCGGCAGATTGTGCTTGGTCAGAGTCGGCGGCTCAAGTGGCGGAGTCGATGGCTTCTTTTGTTGTGTAGACTGTGCTGGAGGTGCCTCGGTGCCGTTCATCTCGTAGTACGACATCGGATGGTTGTAGTACTGATGCGCCCAAGCGTTCATCCATTCTGAAAGAGGATTCATGTGAGAACCTTCAGAACTTTCAGTTTCACGAATAATTCACAGTTTAAAAAAATCAAAAGGTAACTGGATTCATTTCTGGAATTTCAAAACTCACCATTATGTGCCATATGAGGATACTGCTGATGCATCATCATCTGGTTCGGCAACGGGTTGTGCTGAGGTTGTGGTGGTGCTTGTGCATGTTGCAGACGTTCACCGAACGAGCTCGGGGTCGCCGAAGTTGATGGTGTGCACTTCTGGAAACGAAAAGTAGAAATTTTGTTGGTGCCGAGATACACATCAGAGTTGCACGGAATTCCGACTTCCGTGAAAAAAATTTCACTTCCGACTTCCGTTTAACAAATTCTACTTCCGACTTCCGTCAAAAAATTTTTTTCGTGAAAAATGACGAAAAACAGTGAAATCGTTTCTACTCAGTCTGGAATTGACCTATCACCTGATGAGAATGCGCGAATATACAATATCTCTGGGTTTTTCAACTTTTTTGCACTCCCGACTACCGTTGAAAAAATTCTACTTCCGACTTCCGCCCTTTTTTCACTTCCGACTTCCGACTTCCGTGAAAAAAATTTCACTTCCGTCTTCCGACTTCCGTTTAAAAAATTCACTTCCGACTTCCGTTTTGAAAAATTTTACTTCCGCGCAACTCTGATACACATCGAGTTCACTTTAGCGCGCGCTGCTGCGCGGCAAGGTAGTTTTGATATTCTAACGTGTACTACGTATCGGCTATTTTTTTGTAAGTAATAAATCTATAGAAGTATTCAAAAAGTATAACTTACTCTCTTCATCGACCTAGAACGAAGCAAAACTGACAAGTGAAGAAAACTGTGCGACAATGACGTGGAACTCACACGTAAGAATTTCACGTAAAACATTTTGAATTTCAGTTTTTCCGAATCGGCGAGAAATGGTTACCTCGGCTTGCCGCTCGGGACTAATCTTCTTCTTTTCCTCTTCCATCTTCCGTCTCTTGTGTGGTGATGCACTTCGACTTCTAGAACGTGTTCGACTGCGTTTCCGGTAATTGTCTGAAACATTCGTTTTTACGGTTTTTAAACAAAGTTTGTTTTCAAAAAACAGTAATCTAAAATCTTTCCAATTTTAACAGAATCGTTCATAACTATATTTCACCGCTCTTCCAACTTTTAACGAAGCAGGTAATGGTTAACAACATTTTGAATCTCGTTTCTCCCCTGAAAACGAACTAAAACCAACTTTCTCACAGTGTTATGAGAGAGAGTGATACGTTTAACCGCGACGCGTTCAACAGTCTTTGTTTATCGAGAAAGAGAATACGGTATATTACTACTGACCGTTACTGTAGGAAAAACTCACATCTGCCGCGCTTCCAGTCCTTCGGATGTCCGTTGTAGTATGACCTTCGGTGTTCTCCGTCGAACCGTCGACTCGAGTCGCTGCGATCCCATCGGTATGGGTACGAGCCTCTGGAAGTCATTTCAATGATAAAAAAGAAGAAAAATCGGAAAGAATGTTTTTTAAAATGTATTTCAGAGTTTCACGGAAGTGGAAAATTTCAAAACAGAATTCTTAAGTGCAAAAAATGAGCAAATTTAAAAACTTAACTTTCTCAAATTTAAAAACTTTTAACTGTCTTGACAATATTCATCAGGCGAGAAAATCTTCAACACCAGTCAGAATTCCGCTCAACTCTGCGAAATTGAATATATTTCTGATTAAACTATTCAAATGACTACGACGAGAAAACTACAATTTCATCATGATTAGGTAGATTTAAAGGCAATTTTTCAAAAATAACCTGTACTCAGACTGCGCTCTCGACGGCATCTCCACTTTCATCTCTTCTTTTTCTTCCTTCTTCTCGGGTTCTCGAACTTTCTTTGGGATTCGGAAGTTGACTGACCGGTTGAACCAATGGTTGTTCAGACGGACCGCCATGACTCGCAATCGTTCCAGATTCGCAAAGATGTCTGCTTCGACGGCGACCAGTTGAGCGGGGAATGCGCCAGCTCCGGACACCGCACCAACCATCGCATCCACCACACTTTGAACTTGAACAACGTCTTCTGGGAAGTCAGTCGTCTTCGCCAGCTGACTCACGTGCGCCAGAAGGTCTTTGTCGCCACGCTGAAATTGAACATTTATAAGATCTAGTAATATCCAAATAACATCTTGTGATAAGACTCGGTTACCTCCAACTTAAAAGTATATCATGTACTTTTTCGAAAACACTCTTTTTCTTGTTTTTTTTTGAGTTAGGACGCTTCGACGCTTGTAATAGGACGTGACTTTCGAGAATAAAACATCAAGTTTCAACGAAATCCACTCAAAATAACGATTTCTCCATTGATATTCCTCATTCGATCGTAATAAAACTCACAGCGCTCGCAACGAATACTTCTCCGTGGAGTGTCTGTACAATCTTCTGCTTCAGTCGGAGACTCGGCACTGACGCGTCGTCCTGTGTCAGCCACTCGCCCAGAAGGGTGGTCATGCCTTCGCTTGCGTACAACATCTGTTTGTGGAATGCGAGGTCCGATTCGAACAACTTCTCGATGATGTTCACTCGTTGATCGTAATCAGTCATGAAACTCTGCAAGTCGATTTTTGGAACTGCGAGGAAAATTTGGAGTTCGACTCCCGACATCCACCCTCATGGTCAAAATGGGACATTTCATATCTTTTCTCCGAAAGAGACGTCTTTTTCTTCTTCGACTTTGCGCCCTTTCAGCGTGAATTGGATGAAAATTTCCGAATATAATAGTCTCCGGCCCGACCATTTAACCAAAAACAAGGAGCTGGTATCTTTAATGGAAGCGAAGATACTTGGCACTCAAAATGTGGCCTTGTGGTTACAAACTTTCCAGCGACACCATTTTTATCTTCAAAAGACGCATATTTTGAAAAAAAAACCCTCATGTTTCAGACTTGCAATAGAAAAAACTCACGATGATCTGGATGATCTTTCTCGTGTGCTTTTTATTACTCATGTTCAGTTCATCGAGAAGGGCGTCGATTTCTTGTACTCTCTGCGTCTCTGTCATCCTGGCAAGACTCTCTATCCTCGCCTCTTCTTCGTCCTGTTCCATGTCGTGAGTCGTCACCAACTCTTCTTCCTCGCCTGACTCGTCGTCTTCCGTGTCAACAGGCACCTTTCCTATCCAACCCGAACACGACGCCGTCCCACAAAAGCATTTTTGAGCCTCGCGACTGAAAGTTGAGAACTTTTTCGGTAAAACTAATGACTAATCCAAGTCAACATAAGTTAATCTTGAATTTTTTGCCGTCACTACTAATTTTTTCAAATGTGATAATATTTTTACCTCTCGAGAAATCTATTTTTGTTCAACTTGTCCGTTTCAAATAAAAATTTAGAATGCGCCCTTCTTTGTTCGGAATAAATGTAAAACGAACCCGTAGTTGGCCATCTGATAGTTGAAAGTGATTTCTTCGCCCACATTGATGTCTCTTTTGGCGAAGAATCCGATGCGACTCACGTCTCCGGGTGTTCTTGGGACGCCCCACTGAAATATCGAATGTATAACAAGAAACAGTACTGGGCTGAAATATATATGACTCCTATTACTGTTCACTTTTCAACGTTTGTCTGGAGTTCAGGAAGTGTAGAAGAAGACAATTCTTACTTTCCAGAGAGTAGAACTGTTTTTTTTCGACACACACCAGAGTTTCAGACAAATACGACACTCCTTGATTGAGGTGTGCCCAAATTGATAGAGATAATATCGTTTTGCCCGGTACTGTGTGTTTTTGACAAGTTACAAAGCCTCGTGAGGAACGTTTTGGACAAAAATAGGAACTCTACTCTGCACAAAATTCGTTTAAAATTAGCTGAAAGTCATGATTTTGAGGAAAATTCAACTTTTATAATGATTTCGCAACTTTCTTGGAAGAAAGTCGCTTCACAGTCCTAAGAAAAATGTTTATTTTGGCCATGCCTAAACCTAAATGCACCAGTGCCAATCGATCAACTTCTTGAAAGGGTTTCCACCACAGTTTCATTTAGCACTTTCGTCTTCCGCTCAGAAATCATTTGCTTGCGTGCAAATCTGGTTTTCATATGAATTTTGGTTTTATAGCACAATGATTCATTCATTTTATCTTGAATAGGAAATAAAAATTACCTTGATGCAGTTGGCATTGGGCTCGCAACTATGATTGATGAATCTGGACAAGTTTCCCTTCTTGGTCGCGTCGATGATGTAAACGCCAGTGTCGCAGAGGTAGTGGTGGCGATGGTTTTTGTCTTCCGCATACTTTTCTTTCCGCTTCTCGTAGTCTTCGCGTTCTAACACTTCACCAACATATTCGATGATGAATTGACCTCTGGAGAATGTGATTTGGACATAAAAGGTTTTCATGTATTGTAAATTTCTCAGGACCGTATACCAATAGCAAGGGCATAGAAGAAAAACGTTTCGCAAGGGTTCACGGCTCCTAGTAATAACAGTTTTTAAGAAAAAAATGAGTTCAGTAACCGAAAAACTTTCCCTAAGCTCAGATAAAACTAAATCAAACGAAAAAAAAACGAATTTTTCGAGTTAAGAACTATTATTTTCAAATCTCACTTCTGAATCTGCTTGAGAGCTCGCAGACCGCAACCCTTCTTGGTTCCCGTGTGGTACGCTTCGACTGCGGCGTATCGTCGCTTGGCAAATCTTCGATTCTGACAGGACGATCCACAGCTGCTGGGGCACTCGACGAAGGTCGAACGATTCACGCAATTGTCGTCGGAACAGTCCGCTCCGGTGTCCGCACAGTAACATCTGCAAGTATTTCATTCAACATTGGACAACGTCAGAGATTCATTCTTGAAAGCAAGTTTGAACGTTCAGCGAATTCGTTAATTTTGAAACAAATTAAAATGATCGTTATTGCAATTAAAATTAAAAAACGATAATTTAATGATATTTTCGTTCAATATTGTATTTCTCCAATCAAAATTGAAGAAATAGAAGAAGCTTCATTTTGGCAAAAGTTTTGTTTGGACTCGTTATTTCAAAAATTAAGGATTTCCTTGAAACCAAAGTTTCAAGATGACTTGTGTGTTGCCGACAGAAAAAATACTTCCAATATTTCTAACATTCTCAATAGAAAAAGAAAACATACTCATACGACTCTGTCTTTTTCTTCGTCGCACTCTTAATCAGATAGATTGAATCGTCGAGGCATGTGAACGGTGGGACGACAAGCTCCTCTGGCGAGAACTGCTCTTCTTCCTTCACTTCTTTCAGCTCTTTTGCCTGAAAATTTTACGAAATAATATGGTATTCACAACATAAGTTTTGAATATCTTCAGTGCATGAAGAAGCTTCTTACATGTTTACTTCGTTTCTGGTATTCTAGAGAAATTCCAAAAAACTCGAGAAAACTCACCTCTTTGAGTACTTCCTTGACCACCTCAGCAGTCTTGTCCTTCTCACTCCGTCGTCGTTCTCGTCGTGACGAATCACTGTCCGAGTTTCGTTCTCGTGGTTTGTCACGTGAATCATCACGATAACGTCGACGGTCGTCGCTACGATCTCGACGGTAATAGTCGCTGCGCCGTCGATCCGATTCTCTGTGGCTTGACTTGTGGTAGTCGTCTTTTCTGTCACTGCTCCTATCACTTCTGTCTCGTTCTTGGTAGCGTGATGGCTGAAAGTGGGTATGTGTTCAATTCGCCCATTTTGCCCCTCCCCTTAATGCGCGTAGAAAACTGAAATTGAGAAGCAGAGTTGTACAGAATTCCGACTTCCGTTCAATTCGCCTTACAATTTCTACTTGAAACACTTTGTGTGATAATTTTTAAACGAAACTTGAAAACCAGTTATATGTACAATTTTTCCAAGTTTCTCTACCTTTTTTTCACAAAAGTAAAGTTTCAAAGTTCTGAGTGTTTAAACATTTCTCACATTCAAAACCATATAAATACTCACAATTTCCGTCTCTCTGCCTCTTTCCTTCTCTTTCTCTCGTTCTCGATCTTTCTCTCTTTCTTTGTCCTTCTCTCTCTCCACCACGTCTTGACGATCTTCCAGTCTTGTCATCAGCTTGACAGGTTTCGGCAGGTCTTCGTCGTCGTCGTCATTCAAGAAGGACGGTTTGGGAACGACGATGGCGGGAGGAGCCACCTTCGTTGGCGTGGGTTGGCCGCCAAGACAAATTGATATCCTGAATGGCTTCATTAAATCATGGTCGATTTTTGTGAACATAGAAAAGAATGGAAAGACCAGCGGTTCCTAATATAAAATTACTTTTCATAGTAGCAAAGTTATTTTTTTAACTTTTATATTTCTTCTTCAATCAAAGTTTCAATTCTAACATTATCATGAACCGTAACAAGATTGCGTAAACAATTTATCTCGAAGCGCGTACTTTTTCCCATGCTTTTTTGAGTTCAAAGTAACCGCTAGTTATCAGAACATCATTTTTTTAAAACTGAAAACTTTCAAAAATGTTACCTCGGCTTGTTTGGCGAAACAACAGTAGTGCTCGCTCTGACATTCCCGTTTCCAACTTTCGGCTGTTGCACGTAGAGGCTGTTGAAGGAGCTCGCTGGGGCATGAATCACCGGGGTGTACGACTTCTGGGTTGGTGGTGGAATGAGGGCGCCGAAGGTGGGCATCGATGGTGGTGGAGGAGGGGGACGACCGCGCATCATGTGTGGGTCGTACCTGAAATAAGTCTGTTGATGATTCAGAAAAGATTCAGTTGATTAATGACAGAACTCTGATAGTCATCCATACTTAGTTTGTGGCGGTCCACTCGAAATTTGAATTGTGGACAAATATCAAAAAGTAGCTTCACTTGAAGCGTTTCATCGACAATTCATCTACATCACTGATATTTCTATAAAAATGCACAAAATGTTTCGTCGGCGCTACAAATTGACTATAAAGTCACTGCCAAAGCTTTCCAATTTTCTGAGTTATTGTTCAACTTGGATTGATCATTAAAGAAAGTTGGTAAGATGTTTCAAACGAAATAAAAAATATAACTCGCGAAATGAAGCCATTTTGGTCAATCCGATGCCTAAATGCAGTAGTGCCAACCACTTTTCTCTCTCAAGTTTTTGAATTATCAGTCTGTATGATCTCGATTTTGAGGCATTCAGAATTAATTTTGAGTTCGAACATAATAATTCTAGGCTGACAAAAAAGCTCAAATTCAGTTCTAAAAAGAATTTTGAGAAGAAAAACGTTTTGGGACTTTTTAGAAGAAGAATCGCGCGAGAAGGCTGTGAATTGACTGAAAAACCCATACGGCAGACTCGTTTTATAATCTCGGCACGACGAGTCGCCATGACAATGTTCAGTAACACATCTAATTATCATGATGACTGGACGTTTTTGATTTCCCATCGGGGTTTCATGAAATGAATTTCTCGCTATTTCTCAGACTATAACCATTTGTTTACAGGTATTCGCTCTCTTTCTCGGATCTCTTTCTTTCTGTGAATTTCGGAAATCCTCGTTTTCATACTGGCACACGTTATCTTTTCGTTTTGAATGTTTCATAAACTTCAAAATTCCGATGAACGCTTTAAACCGAGTCAAACAAATATTTTCAGCACTAAATACTTCTTATTTAATATGAAAAAGCTTACATTCGAAAAGAGATAGAGAGACAGAAAATACAATGTTTTAAAAACTGAAAAAACCGAAACTCTGGAGAAATCTTCAATATCGAAAACCTAATTATTTTCCCCTAAAATATTAGGATAATTATCCGAACTTTTGTGAACGGGAATTCTCATATGTCACTTCGAAATACTCACCCTCTCTGATACATGGGCATCGGCATTCGTTGGTGTGGTCCACCAAACATCCTCAATGGTGGTGATGGTGTTGCTCTTGGTGGCATCCCGACTCTTCCCATGACTCTTGGCGGTGGTGGAAGCGATGGTTTTGGTGGTTCTGGTGGCGGTGCGGCTGGCAATGGAATGTCTTCTTTGACCGGCTGGGCTTTCGGCAGCACCGGCGTCTTGTGGATGATGGTCGACTCAATGAACGCGTCCTTTGCCGGATGGAAGATGGAAACTCGCGGTTTCTGTGTCACCACTGGCTTGGGAACTGCCGCCATTGGCTGTGGGTGGACGAATGGTGCTGGGGCGGGTGGTGCGAAGGTTCCACGCAAACTGAAACGGTCAGATGAACTAATATAACTTTTTTTTTGAGTTTTTGACTTTCCATTTTGGGTAACGAAGTTTTCATTTTACATCGTTAAAATTGAAAAAAAATCGCTTCCACCAGAGTTGTATGGAATTTTCCTTTTTTCGCCATTTCTCACTTCTGAATTATGTTAAAAATTTTCAACGATTTGAAAAACATTACTACAGTGTATTGGTAGTCTCCACCCACATAGCTTCCTCTACCTGTAAAAAGTCTGACTTACGTAAATCGGGTACTTGGTACCGTAGCAGTTTCGCCTTGAAATACAAGAACGATTTACGTAATGAGCCTTTAATTTCAGAATGGACTGAAGATAAGAAATAATTTAAATCCACAAAGATCTAACTGTTCGTTGCGAGAGTCCCGACCCTACCGTATTCATTTTACAAAAACGCAACTGGCGCGCGTTTGAAATCGGTCCGAATTTTTGCTAGAATTGTGCACACTTTATCACTCATGTTAATCTTTTTGCGGAAAGGATAAATTTCAGTACACACTAACTTCAAATGTTGAAAAAAAAGGTGAAATGGAAAACTCACTAATGCGGTGGGCCTCTATTATAGTGTTGATTGTCGAACCTTGCATTTGGTAGTGGTGGAGTGACGATGGTCTTCCTTTCCACAGCCGGCTTCTCGACTACCTCCTCTTGATCTACTTCCATGTCTCCTTCACTCGCAGTACTCGCGCAGTCCATCGCATCGTCGTCATCGTTCGACGCCTCCATCTTCACTGCCACTTTCCCACTTTTGTCGTCATAGAAACCTTCAGATGATTCTGTGATGGGTTCTTCTTTCGGGATTCGTTCAGAACTTTCCGCTGCTGCCGTCTCACTGATCAAATCAGACACTTCTGACGCAGCAGACTCTGATCGTTCGACCACAAACTCGGGTTCGGCTGTACTTTCAGACCGTTCGACCACAAATTCTGGCCCGTCGACGCTTTCCGAATCTTCTGAGACTGCAGGTTCGACTTTCCCTTCCGTACTTTCTGAAGATTCGGGAGGGACAGAATTGTCGGTACTTCTCATTTCTGGTACAGCAATATCTTCAGAACTGTCAGCACTAGAAGGACAGTAGGCGATCGTTTCAGTACATGGTACTATTACCTGCAAAAATGACCTTTGTTCCGGTGAAATTTGAAGTATTTGAAAATTAAATCTTAATCAAACATTCCACCTTCCTTTGCCACACTTTCATCAGAAAAAATCGACCCAATGTTTTCCATCTTGCCGCAAAAAGTGCAGGAGGGCGCGTTTTCATTCGTTTTTTTTAGAAAACGGAATAACAGATTATTCCGTTTTAGAAAAAGGATTCATAAATTGTCGTGCCAAAACGTTTCAAACTTCATTTTTGACCGCTTAATTAAAACTATTAGTTTTTGCAATATAATAGGAAAAAACATTTTACACCTTTTTTTGAAGACTAGTTCAAAATCATTTATAGAAGAACGAGCTACTCCGTACAAAGTCGAGATTTCAAAATTTTTTGAAGAGAAAATGGGTAAAAATCAACATCTCTTTTTCGTAAGAAAGTCGAATTTTCAAAAACTAAAACAGACATTGTCGATTCAAAATTGAGAATTTGAATTAATAATTTTTGTATAATTTTTTAAAGGAGAATCAAAAGTTTTTGGAGCTGTTAAAATGGAAAAATATTAGTTTTTTTTGGTATTTTTGAGAGGAAGTGAAACTTTAAAGAAAATGAAAAAATACATTTTCGATTTGCTCTGATGAAATAGACTTCGCAGATGGGAACGAAATTTTGTACTGTCATTAAGATGAGTTTTTAGCTTTTCAAACTCAAAATACGGATAAAAATCTCTGGTTTTAGACGGAAAAATTGAAAACATACATTTTCGATTGACTCTGAAGAATTAGATTCTGCAGTTTTCGTCTTGTCAACATCTTGGTGCATATTTCGAAAGGTTGTTGGGTTCAAATTCTCCTTTATTGTCGGTTATTGAGGCTAATAGTGGATAGTAGTTACCTGTGATAAAGGTTCTTCTGTGGGACAACTTTGTGAGGCTTCTTCATCCAGCGTGGAGGAGGCTTGTGAATCGATACTTGTTTCAAGCAACTCGCTGTCAGCTGAGTCTAACGTTCGCCCCTCGCCAAGTGACTCTGAAGTATCTATCTATCTATCTATCTATCTCTTTTCTCTTTTTTATATGCCGACGACAAATAACATGTTGCAACATAATATGCATCTTGCAGTAAATACGTCATTGAATTTTGAATCAACAGAACTCACATTTAGATCTTTAGACGAGTTCAAATGTACTCATCTCACCATTTTTCCATGTTATCTTATTCATTCTTTCTAAAACAATGGATAATCCACACTTAATTTACACTTTTTGAAAGAATTTTATTTTTGTGCGATTTGAGAAAAAAATTTTTAATAGTGAAGAAAACGGCTTGAATTTTTTAAAATCGAAAACAAAAACTTTTAAACTCCGACGTTTTAGACCTAATTTTTATACCAATTTGTTAAATTATTTCTACATGAAAAAATTTTTTTCTACTTTTCAAGCAATTTTTGAAAAGAATGTGAGATTTTTTAGTATACAAATGTTGTTTTATAAAATGTTTCGTGATAAAAAGCCGGAATCATAACTGAAAAAAATAAAATAGGATGAGGCAAGGTTTTTGACATATCTTTAGGTTAATCCTGATTTCCAATCAAGCTTGAATATTCAAAAAAAAATACCTTGAGAAGTTTGGTTTTCTGTCGATCTACGACTACTCCGACGTGTAGCTACAGGCGTTGTCTTGCATGGTCTACCTCTTTTGGGCTTTTGAGTCTTAACTTCTGTAGATCCGGAGTCATTTTCACTCGGCGTTTCTTCGAGTTGAGCCTTTTTCCGCCGAGTTTGAACCATCTGAAAGCGAAATATGAGAGTAGATCGATGCGATAGGACAGCAAATAAATGAAACTATTTTGGCGGCAAAGTAGCAAGGAAACGGGTGGGCAATGGGAAATTCAAAAAGGTCTCTCATTGTCGTTGTCTCTCCCTCTCACCGCCTGGTGTAGCGATTACAATGACCCACCAGAGCGTGCCAAGTGAAGAAGCAGAGAAAGGGGTAAAGAGAAAGTGAGATGTAGAGAGAAAAAGGGTAAGGCAGTCACTGCGTGTGTGCGTGTGTGTGTTTGTGTGTATCTACGTCCTCTCGTGAGAATATATTGGGCGGTGGCAGCAGACGTTGTGTCATGAAGGGTTCTGAAACCTAATTGACATGCGAAGGCTGTAATTTTGCTGTGTAACTCGATGAACTGCAGTTTGAGCTGAAACCAGGTTGGCTGTGAGATAATAGGATTTTGAGGCAAGTGCTACAATACATATATAACGGTATAATAAAAAAAATACAGAAAACGTTTTCAAAAGCGAATTGTTTTAGCGAAAACAATATTCAGGGAAAAATTCGAATAAATTTCAATCAATCAATAAAAAAATGTCGTCGTGTGCTTTGATGCTATCGGTTCACTGCAGACCGAACATGATAGTGGCGTCTAATTAATTTAATTTTTTATTTGAAACAAAAACTAACACTTTGACTCTGAACGTACTGTGAAAAGACAATGTGTTTTGAAAAATTTTATCTAGTCCATGTTTCCTTATATTTTCGACTGAAAACATCTAAAATTAGTACGATCTTACTTTTCGTAAAGAAAACTTAAAATAATTTATTTATCACATTATTATTCACATTCCCGAATAGTTCAAAAACACCCACGTGACAAAAAGTTATTGTGATGTTAGGAGGCCGACAATTGTCGGATAATTAGGTACATATTCCTGTCGATTTTGTGCGATTACAGAAGACGCATAAGACGATATGAGACCGTTGAGTAGTGCCAGTACGTCTTCTTCTGTATGTTCTTCATACCACTTTGTGTATTCTTCTAAGGACCAGTCTACACTTTGATGAGGCGACATGAGTTCTTTCGGACTCGATGAAATGAGAAGATGGATGAGAAGAGATTTGCGAACGCCTTCGATCTGGAAGTACATTCTTCATACTTGCTGCTTTGATGGACAACGAAATTCTTCGTTGAATTGATTTTAATGATTAAAGCATTCGCTGAAGATTTGAAAAACGTCAATTCAACAATTAACAGTATCGTTAAAACATAAAATCGTTCTAACAGTTTTTGAACGACATTTTAAACTATGAAACGACTTTTCTAATTTGAATAAAACATCAATTATCATAATTTTACGGAAAAAAAACCTTATAAATTCTTTAACTTTTTTTCATTCCTAACCCGGAGCAACTTTGAAAACTGGTTATTTCACTTTCGGCGTATTCGAAAACTTGGAATGGATATATTTTTTTAGGGTAAGCCCTATGTCGGGATTAGAAAATAAACTATTCAAGTCTGACAATAAAAAATTTACACTGGCAACCCTGAGGTCATCGTTGAAAATATTCAGAAGCCTGGTCGTGTCACCATACTTTGACGGCCATTCCATTGCTCTGATGGCTTCTAAGAGTCGTGAGAAGTCCGTTATGATGAACTGTCTCTCATCTTCGTTCTCTGTTCTCAACAATGTCACATTCAACAGGAACAAGTCGATGACAGCATCAGAGATTTGCGAGAGGACTTCAGGATAACAAGCGGCACGTGAGAAGTGCGCCATGTGCATGTCTACGTTCTTGACGTACACTAGTAATTCCTGAAGTTTGTTTTTTCAAATGAAGAGTTCTTGCTCGACACCTTCTGTAAAAACGGTAGCAATTATTAATTACAAATTTGCATATTTTCTATTGAAAGAAAGCTATTTTGTCGCACTTTCTTTTCCGTTGCAAATAAGAGTCGGATCAAAACGGTCTGAACGCCGTATGATAGATTCAGTTGGCGAGGAGACGTACATCAATTTTATTCCATCAACCGCGCGCTGCTGTCCGACAGGGGTTATCGTAGATTTGGAAAAAAAACAATTTTCTCTAACAAAAATGACGCCGCAGAATGGCCTGGTGTATACTGCTCGTGTCAAATTATAACATGTCATCGATAAATCTGGCTCCGAAAATTTGGAAAAAATCATTTCCAACAAAAAATACCTGCATGTAGGGCGCAACCGACTTGGCTCCTCTCTTCTCAATGTGCATTCTGCTCACAATGGCTCGGACGAAATTCTTGAGCTCAGACACGATACATGTCAGAGCCTCTTGTTGTACGCCGAGGATGCTTTTCGACTCATCGGGCCATCTGCATGAAAAAAGAACATTTAGAGGATTCTTGATAGATAAAGTATATCGAGTCTGGTTACAGAATTTCCGTTCCAACAAAACCGTCAATCGTTGAATAAACTATTTTTCGAAATGAAAAAAACTGACATTGAACTTAATTATGTCCGTTTTTTATTCACAATTATTCCGAAGCACTTACCTCTTCAGTATACCATCAGCAGTCTGAATCAATCTGTAGTTTGTCATCTGATTTGCAGTGAGTCGCTCTCCTGAAGCATTCATCTTATTCGAATGGTGTTCATGAAATCATACCTAACAACAAGTCTGCAGTCTGCAAATGCAGATTCTGTTCCATCTTTTTGCCGATCATTTCGATGCACTTTTCCATGTTACCTCTTGCTTTCTTGCTCAGCTCCACGTCCCATTCAACCTTGAATTGTGTGTTTTTTTAAAAGAAGATTTGTTTCAGTTCGTGCAGATTCTTTTCGTTGAGAAAACTAACAAAGCGTAAAAGCGACCAACTTTAAAAAAGTAAAAAAAAACTTAATTTTTTTGGAAATTCCGAGAAAACGGGAAAATAGCAATATTCACCTTGTTCAACTCTTCCTCCATCGCCGCGTTGATCAGATCAACAAATGCATTGGCATGAGGCAAGCTGAAATCGTGATCTTCAACAATCGCGTGCAGTCGAGCCAGTGAGTGCGACAACAGAGCGTTTTTCATGGGACGAAGTGAGTCGAGAAGAGCTGGTGAGCAGCCTTCTGCTCGCGCGTTGAACAGCCGTCCCAGTTGTTGTACAAGTCTGAAAGTGTTGGAGCTCACAAATTGTTTTGAATTAGCAGTTTCGGAACTTGACTACTGTATATTAAAAGAAGCATATTCGTCTTTAAGTTGAAATTATTTTTAATTCAATCATTCGTTATTCATTGGAATAAAAATCGAAGAAAAAAAAATACCAAGATTGTAAGTCTCAAAAAGTCTCGCCATTTTATTCATCATATTCGTATTCAAAATTTTTACTGAAAAAATGGACGATTTTTGAAATTAAAACCATCAAAAATTGATAATTCCCCTCTTCAAAAATTCGTCAATGACTTGATCTCGATTTTTCAAATTCAAAGAACCGGTAAACAGTAAATCAACTATTTTTTCAATTTAAAAACATCGATATTTGAATCGGGTGTAAAAATTGTAACTGATACTTTGATGTTTTCAACTTTAACACAACCATGTTTTCCAGTAATCAAAAAAAAAGAAACCTCAAGGCAAACGGGGCATCCAGAGCAACTCTGGTTCTGATGAGCCTTGCGAGTCTTTCAGAGAACTTCTTTCTATACGCGTCACCGAGCATGGCCGATTGTTCGAGATGCGTTTGGACCAGACCAACCGTCAGTGGAAGTTGCTTATTCACATTTTCTGCTGGCAAATTCGCCAACTCCATAAACTTCTTGTCGAGTTCAACGACCGACGATGACATGAGCACTTCGAGCTCAGCTGAATTTCAATTCTTAAAATCAAATTACACCTCAAAATATCGTTCGTTTACTCATACACACTCCAAAACTCTTCGTTTTCAATTTTCAAATTAATTTTTTAAAAACATAATTCCAGATTCAGAACATTTGCTTTCAATCTTTGAATAAAAATCACTTCTGATTTCACAAGACAGGAAAAACAATATAAACTGACCATCGAGATAAGTCAGTGTCCTGAGACCTCTCATCGAAGATGACACTAATGATGTGTTCAGCGAAGTTAATCCTCTTTTCAGATCTTCTACTGTCGATCTTCTAGTCTGAACGAATAATTTTTCATAGGAAAGTGATTGTCTGTACCTCATTCTCAGCATGCTTCAGTTTGACTTCAACAAGATTTTTCAGCCACTGGAACTTGAGTAGGTCTTCATCCTCCTTGACGATTTCTTTTATCTGAAACAATATATTTCTCTCTCTCTCTCTCTGATTTTGAAAGTCATATCAATGTCACTTTTCTCAAAACAAAATCAAACCTCTGCTATAATCTCGGCCTTCTTCACGTTATCACTTCGTTTCTCGAACGAGTCAAACAATTCTTCGCATCTGACAGCATCTTCTGCCAGATTGCGCATCTTTCGCGTCACTTCAATTTCTTTTGTCTGTTGTCTCATTTTGGTGAGCAGGTCGTCACAGCCAGTCGCCAGACGCTTTGATTCTAATGCCACTGATTTCATTCGATCCTGGAACATTTTTTTAAATTTTTTTCTTCACTTGAAACAAGTATAACATGAGACTTCGAGCTCGTTTCTCTCGTTTGTAACTGATTAATCAACTGAATAAGTAGAAACAACAATCGTCGAAATTTGCCTTAACTGGTACGAAAACAAGCGCCAGTGGTCATAAAATTGTACCTGAACTGTGTGAAGCGTATCCTCTAGCCCTTGGAGTGTGGGAACTTGCTCGAGGAGCCTTGCGAGGTTCGACTCGACACCTTTTCTCAGCTGCTTATCCAATGTTTCGTTAAGACCTTCGACGTTTCTTTTCAGCGCGATAAGTACACTATTGTCACATTCTGCTGCTCTGAAAAGGTAACGATTATCATTATCTGAAACTTTCGAGCTTTCTTCACTAAATGAGAGTATCTTACACAATTGTATACACGGATACTTCGCTCTTTCAGTAACATAAAACCTTTTTTTTTTCAAAAAACTCACTTCTTCAAATAGTCGGATCCTTCGGTCTTTCCCCACAGATAGTCTTCAAGTTCATTTTCCAATGACATCTAAAATATATTAAAAATTTAAATAGAGTAATGAGATATTGAGACGTTCAAACGTTCGAGGGGAGAAATGAATTTTAATGTGTAAAAAATTCATTGAAACATAACAAAAACAAAATATTTGGGCCTAAATTCTAATTGAAATACGAAATGCATTCTGGTCTGGAAGAATCGCAGCCAGGATAAAAACTGAAACCTAGTCGCTCTATTTACAACAGAAGCTATTGAGAATTTAAAAAAATCACGATGAAATCTTCTCCGCAGACTTTTTCAAGTTGTTCTTCTCAATAGCGACGCTGGGATTCAACTCGGAGATGTAGCCTCGTGCGATCGTCGTTTTACTCGCTCCTGGAATATTTCATTGAAACGAGAAAGCATTTGAAATGTTTCTATGGAAAAATCTCGATTGTGTATTCAAAAAATACTTTTTGTGATTTTTTTTATCTTTGACGGTTAACCGTTCTAGTTAATATTATCTCTACACGAATGTCTTTACAGTGCAATCAACACTTAAAAACCACCTTCTCTAAGCGTAAAGCTCATTCCAGCTCGAAGAGGCATCTCTTTCATCAAAAGCACAGTGGCGGAAGTATGTTCACCTGGAAAAATTGTTTGTGCTATTTCATTTTTGTGCTTTTCACCTCCCGAATTCCGCTTGAAACTTTTGTGTTATGAATTTCGTCAGAAACGTGGCAGAATGATTGAATTCGAGAGAAAAGACAGTCACAACCTTATACAGTAGCGTTCAAAAGTTTAGAAAGTTTTTATTTTTGGTCATAACTCTTGTCAAACTTAACCAATCGACATGATTTTTTGTCGGAGAACACATCAACTCATGAGAAATCTAATTTTGAAAAAAATCAGGATTACTGTAGCTACATTTTGATCTACAGCGTTTTTACGAAACCGCGACTTTTGAACTGATTTTTCACTTTCTTTTTTTTATTTTTTTTTGAAGGTTTTTTCCCGATTTTTTGTACTTTTTTCTTTCTATACTACTAACAATACTTTTTAAGTAATGGGAAAAGGAAAAAAAGTGCCCACCGACCAGCAGAAACTGATCATCGATGCTGTCCTGTCAGGAATACGACAGAATCAAGTTGCACGAGTATTTCAAGTTCACGAAACCACTGTATCCCGAATTTCGAAAAGATTCCGAAAGTTTGGAGTTTTTGGAGTGTTGCCAAGATCAGGACGGCCACGGAAGACGACAGCAAGAGACGACGCACTGATTGTTCGCCATTCACGTCTCAATCCGCGTCTGACCGGAGAAGACATCAAGAAGGATATGGTCGCTGGAAACGTTGCCAGAGTCTCTGTTTCTACAGTCAAACGTCGTCTAAGAGCTGCTGGGTTATTTGGAAGACGTCCTTGTAAGAAGCCAATGATTTCTGAGAAAAACAGAGAGGCTAGAGTTGAGTGGGCAAAAGACCATTTGAGCTGGACCGTCCACGACTGGAGGAAAATCCTTTTTTCCGATGAAAGTAAGTTTTGTTTGTTTGGTTCCGATGGCATTAAGTATGTCAGAAGGCCAATCAACAGCCGGTTCAGTTCTAGGTACCAATTGCCCACGATGAAGCACGGTGGCGGTAGCGTCATGTTGTGGGGTTCGTTTAGTTACGACGGCGTTGGCCCATTGCACTGGATTCAGGGCAAAATGAATGCCAATGACTACAAGGATATTATTGTTAATGTTCTTGTACCATTTGCTGGTGCCAACATGCCGATTGGTTGGGTGTTTCAACAAGATAACGACCCGAAACACACTAGCCGTCTTGTTCGCGAATGTCTCCAGGATGGGGCTATCGATGTTCTTCCGTGGCCCAGTCAGTCTCCAGACCTCAACCCTATAGAGCACTTATGGGAAGAACTCGAGAGACGCGTTTCCGGCCATTACACATCCAATGCCGCGCAAAAACACGCGGTTTTACAAGAAGAGTGGAAAAAAATTCCGCGAGTCAAGTTGGAGAACTTGATTGAGAGCATGCCGAGAAGATGTAAAGCCGTCATTGATAATTTTGGTTATGCCACTAAGTATTAAGGTTTTAATAATGTTTTGATGTTCATTCCTTATCGATTTGAATTGTTACAACCGTTTACCATTATGTTTTTGAGTTTGTGGAAAATGTGTTTTTTATAGTGTCTGAGAATAAATTTTTTTATTTTTTTTCTCTTTTGGTCTGATTTGAATTCGTTTTGACATAAGATGTAATAATGTTTGAAGTATTACCATTCAAAAAATCAGACCGATAGGTGAGGTTTGACAAGAGTTATGGCCGAAAATAAAAACTTTCTAAACTTTTGAACGCTACTGTATACTCAACCTAGTTTATTTGAGAAAGAGTGAATGTATGAAATTTCCGTGTATATTCGAATTTTTCATCACCGACGACAGATGAACAATTGGAAAACATTACTTCCATGCACATCGGATGAGTCTCTTTCTAGGTGATTTCTTCAAAAGTCAATAATATACCTGGCATCAGAAGTTCTTGGTTGAGATCGAACCGTCCTACTTGGTCCCACGTGCTGCAGTACATCTTATCAGTGAACCCTGTCCTAATTCCAATTCTTCTTCCGTTTTCTTCTTCGCTTAGGAGATATATTTCAGCCTTTAGATGATTCGTGATTCCGACGGCACCGATATGGCCCATCCACATTCCTCGCCGTACGTTGTCTGCTTTCAGTCCTCTGCAGAGCACACCACAGTGGTCACCGGCTCTCACCTAGACGATACGTTTAACCCACTTCCAATACAGTTGAAAAATACTTTCATAACAAGCTTCTAGAAATTAATCCCTGTTAATCAGTCTTCAATTAATTAAAGAAAAATTCGAATTATAAACCTTCCAAAAGTAGAAAAGTCGAAATTCTCCCTAATTTTCTTCAATTTTCAAAACGTAAATTAGTTGAAGAAACCTCTTTCACGCTTTTTCCAAAAACGTGAATGTCTGATGCAGTCGTCAATAACGTTTGGCCGTCTCCTTTGATCTCAACCTTGTCTCCTTTCTTCAGTGTTCCTCTTTCTACAGTACCCACAACTACGGTTCCTCTTCCGGTAATGGCAGTTTTGGAAGCGACTGGCATGACTAGAGCTTCATCCTTTAAATAAGGAAAATTATATTCGCGAAAAACTACAATTTCCCAAAAAAAAATTTCGAGCAAGCTTCTTCGTTTCTTTATAAACAACTTCAGAACATAGAATTCACGAAAACCTCTTTTCTATCAGGCTCCGGAATCGAGTCCAATGCAGAAACCAGCTTTTCGATACATTCTATACTTCCACCTTCCAGAGCTCCAAGAGCAGACCCTCTGATCACTGGTGCACTGTCTCCTAGAACACAATGTATTTTTATCTTGAAAACTCCAAAAATGTGAACAAACCATCGAATCCGTGAAGCTGAAGAAGTTCTCTAGCCTCGATTTCAACCAGATCAAGCACATCATCTTCCACGAGATCCGCTTTGTTGATAAAAACGACGATTTGGGTGACTCCTACTTGCTTAGCCAGAATCAGATGTTCCTGAAAATAGATATTTTGATGTAGAATCCGAGTTTTTTGAATTCATTTTAAATTAAGCGTTTTTTTCTTACCTTGGTCTGTTCCATAACTCCATCAGTTGCTGCTATGACAAGGACCGCAGCATCCATTTGCGAAGTTCCACAAATCATGTTCTTAACAGAACTTCTAAACTTTAGTCTTTTCTCTTCAAACCTTGATGAAATCGGAATGTCCCGGACAATCAGTGTGAGAGTATCGTCGTGTTTTTGATTCATAACCGATGTGAGCTATGTTGATAGTAATTCCACGTTTTTTCTCCTCCTTCCCTTTGTCTATTTCGTCAAATTTGATGTGCTTTGCCATTCCTGGAGTTTTTAACATTCGAATACGGTAATGAAAAGTTACCTTTCTTAGCCAACACTCGTGTGATAGCTGAAGTGAGTGTTGTTTTTCCATGATCAATGTGACCAATCGTACCAACGTTCATATTGGGTTTCGTCGTGGATGAACCAGCGGCAGTGGCAAATGGGGCGATGAAACGAGAGGACCACCCCAGTTTGACGTCTACAGCTGTCTTCACTGGAGCGGAGACTAATAGTGTTCTAGCGAATCTGTAGAGAGAAGTCCCACTCATCACTCTGAAACATCTTTTCTTGTTCTGGAACATTGAGTGTTGTTTCAAGCATGAATAGAAAAATAAAAATAAAAATTTGAATTTCTGCATACACACGATTCCAGCAAGTTCGTACAAAACGGTTTTACTGACGACTTTTCTGGAAAATATTTATTTTTGTCGCGACATGTCGTCCTCTGCAGCTGATAGGATAGAACAAAATTTCTTTGCTCCACGTGTATTTTTTTAATTTCTAAAAAACATACCGCTTAATCATTCTTATTCTTTACCATAGAAAAATCTTAAATTCAGAAATTTCTCCTTACCATCTTATATTTGTCCTTCACGTTCATTTCAGGTATGAAGATTACAGTAGCATGTGGAGCGGTCAATTTCAGTCCGGAAATTCTAGGAGATGAAGAAGGTTCACTCACCACACTCGGAGAGTTGAGAGACGCCGTTGTGGATCGTCTCGATATGGAGCGTGGAACGATGAAACTTCTACACAGAGGTATTTTACTAATCAGAAACGTTTTCATTGTTTCTGTTGAGGGAAACAACTAGCAGGTGAAAATGAACAGAGCTTGGACACGTTTGGTTTCAAAGAAAACGACAAAGTTCTTGTAATGGGAGCTAAGAATCGCTCTATGAAGGTGAGGTTATTACCCGTTTATTATTAAATGTTTATCGAAGGATGACCCAGGATTCTCCGCGCTCTTACAATACGAGAAGAACAATCTGAATGGTCTCCAAGGAACGATAGAGAAAATCGAAAAGGACCTCGGAGAAATTGAGAAAGGATTTCTTGAAGGTTTGTGTTGTGGCCAATAGGACATAGCTATAGTAGTTTTCTTCATTGTTTGGGCCTATTGGCCACCATATCTTGTTTTCTTACAATTTTGAACAATGAAGATTTATTTATTGCAGAGACAAAGCAACGTGAGATGGCTAAGCAGCTAGATAAGAGATTGAAGATGTTCAATGAACATTGTGAACGTCATCTAGAAGCAATTGATGGATTGCAGGTTATACGACACGACACTCCAGATTCCCAAGTTTGTTCACTTTCCTATTGAATTTGAGAAAAGAATCACCCAGGCTCAACGCAACCGCGAGAAACGGAAATCTTTAGTGTCAGGAATTCAGAAACTTCTGAATCTTAATGACACGTACGTCCGAAGATTAGAAGAATACCAGTTGAAGTTGGATGGTAAAATTGTAGAATGATACTGTTGTTATTTTTCATAGTTTTTGTGGCTTTCTTCTATCCCGTTAATGAAATACGGCATAAAACGATGATTGCTGATCTCACTTTCAGAGCATGGTTTGTGTATTTATTGAAAGAATAAATAGGAAACCCTTGACACTTACAATATTATGATTGAACCATTCACAAAAAAATAAATAAATAAATACATACTCTGAACAAGAACACGACACAACCTCGTAAACTGAAAGATTTGGAAGTGACTAATAACGGGTACGCTTTTCGGAAAAGAAAGACTTCAAAACGATTACTTGAATCATTCCTGCCAAGATGATGACTGCAGTTTGTCCTAGACTCCACAGAAGAACACGCTCGTTGAGGTCTTCAGCACGTTTTCGTCCGGTCGCTTCACGGAGACGATGGTGTGTTTGGAAGTCGTCGATCTGAGATGAAGTATAGAATATTGATTTTAATTTACTTGTCAAAAAAGTTCAGAATAATTTTTATATCTATATATAGAATACGTGAAAATCTTACTGTTCTCAGCTTATCTCCAATAGAAACAGACAAAGTTTCCAACTGGCTCATTGAGTGGATTCCTGGAGTGATGGCCTTGGCTAAGTCGTTCTGTTCTCCAACCTGATACAATACATTGAACCTTTCTCATAGAATAACATACCTGCCAGTCCATGTACACGATTTTATGGGAAAATGTGGAGAACTCGTTCGAGAAACAAGCTTTATAGGTTCCATCAGTCTGAATTACCATATTATTTTTTAAACTAACGAAACTCAATTGGGAAAATGAAAAAAAAAACTGACCTCTGCATTCCAACTATAACTGTCATACTGCTTTTTGATATCCTTGTACAAAACTTTCCCGTTTGGATCTTCAAGGGTTAAATCCACGTCATAATGTCCACCAGTTATAACCTAAAATGAAAGTTGAAGAAACAATAGAAAATAAAATAAACCTGAAACTCAAAAACAATCGATGTTCCTTGCTTGATATCTTCGTAAAAGCATTGTTTTCCATTATCCGGTAGCTCGAAAGAGAGTTCAATTGCAAGAACGGATGTAAACAGAACAGAAAACACTATCCACCTCATCTGAATAATAAAAATTTGACACGTGCAAAAAAGAAAATAATAATAAAGGTGCACGTCGTAAATCGACACGTTTGTCTCAATGGGCGCTATTTTATTTTCCGTTGTTTCTATCGAAAAGTTAGTTTTTCTCTGAAAAAAATAAACATCTCTTTGTTTTTGGTTAATAGCTTACTCGAAAAATTAAATGGATAATATGAGAACTACATTATCTTTCGTCTAATTGAGTTTGTGCTTCTGAAGGTTCCATAATTTGCTTCCAACTATTTTCAGTTTTAATATAAAATATATTTTCAAATCTGTGATTAAGTAAGCTCATCCCAATACCCATTTTATTATTTTTTGATCGACCTTCATATTTACAAATACTTGTATTCTGTGAACTCTACCTTTTCTTTTGACTTCTAGAGGTTGTTAAAATTCGTAGGATTCAGATATGTCGAAATTTTTCGCGTCAGGAAGAGGAGCCAGTTCCGATTCTGAATCCGAATCCAGTGAAGACGAGGTGCAAGAGGTGAAAACTAAATCCAAAACTGCATTCAGGTAGCTTAGCTTATGTCCGTTGGCAACAAAAAATTTCAGAGGGGATGATTTCGATTTTATGGCCGATGGCGAAGATGATCAAAAAAGGGTCGTTCGTGCTCAGAAAGATAAGAAGTTCGACGAACTGAAAGATATCATCAAGCAAATCAAGAATGCTCGGAATAACAAAGATCTGAACAAAATGTTGTCGGGTTTGTTTTCGTGTTAGTGAAAAGTTCTCCATTTGTTTTTTTTAAGGATTTGATGAACTTGTGAAAGCGTATGACAAGTCCAAGACTGTGTTCCTTCGTCAGAACATTTCATATCCAAGATTTTACGTTCGGTTAGTATTTTTTCAAATAGTCACCTTAATGTAGTTTTTAAGTGCACTCGTTGAGATCGAAGAGTTCTTGAATGGTTTGTGGGAAGACAAGGAGGCGAAATCGGTTTGATATTAATTGTACCCTCTTTTTATGAAAAACTTCAGGCTCTTTCTAAAGTCAACAGCAAAGCTCTTCCCAATCTTCGTCAGAAAGTTAGGAAGTACCAGAAAGAGATTGACGCCAAGGTGTCCGAGTACAAAAAGAACCCTGACCCAACAGGTTACGAGACCCCAGAAGACGAGGTCGCTGTGAGTTGTATGACTCTAGTTCCAATAAATATACGTACATGTACAGGCGGAAGAGAGCAATGAAGCTACTCCAGAAGTTCCAGAAGCTATTGACGATCAAAGTGACGACGAACTTTTCAAGAAAACCCCCAAAGAAGATGCTGGAAGTGGAGCCGAAGTATGAAATTCTTAGTTCCTTCCATAAATATTGTTTTCAGAGTGACTCTTCATGGTCAATGTCCGATGCCGATTCAGATTCCGACTCGGATGAAGATACTGTCACCAAAATGGAGCAACTTCGTCGTCATTTCTTGAAGTTTGTTCTCTTCTTTTTTTCTAGCGTGTTCTGAAATTCAAGAGTTGTTATTTCAAACTGTAATTCACATTCAGGAAAGAGTTCCGTGATGATAAGGCAGGAAAGAAGGATGAAAAGCAGCGTAAGCAGAGAGTCATCAAGGTGAAGGAAGTCCTTAGTGACGACGATGATTGGACTCCAGTTTCCAAAGAAAAGACTTTGGTCCTGTTTGAGGCCAACGAAGATATTACCAATGATGTGAGTTACCTAATTAATTCTAACTTTTGAAAATACTCGTGTTTGATATGATTAAATCATATCAGCCCTCAAAATTAGACGAAAATATGTAGGTTTGTAATGTTCTTCTTCCAGGCTATGCTGAAGAAGCTCGACGAATTTATGTCAGTTCGTGGTCGCAAGGGAACAGACAGAAACACTCATCTTCAATCGCTTACCAAGCTCCACGAGCTCGCGATAGAAGAGAACCTGTCAGTTGCAGTCATCGCAAAGGTCAACGTCAGTATTATCTCTGCATTCTTCGAGCTGAACACCAAAATCAGTGATTGCATGGACTATGGAGTGTTTGTGAAAGCACTGGCAGCAATCAACAACCTGCTCGACAGCTTGTTCGCCAACGAAAACCTTCTTATGTCCATCAAGTACACAGATGTGGATGAGAATCTGAAGGTGAGAGTACTCACTCATCCCAGATTCATCGATTCATTTCAGGATGAAACTCAAGACTTCAGAGTCATGGGCTCCATTCTCGTCATCATTCAACGTCTCGACGCTGAGCTCACGAAGATTCTTCAGAATGCCGACTGTCATTCTAATGACTATATTGAAAAGTATGTTCCCGATTTTTTTTTTGACAACTTCTCCTTTTTCTCAAGTCTTAACAGTGGATCTATATGGAAAAAAACTTTTCAATGAATTTTTTCAGGCTGAAGGGAGAGAAAGACATGTGCACCCTCTTGGAGCGCGCCGAAAACTACGTTCTCAAGACTGAATCCCGTGGAATCTTTGAGAAAACAGAAATCTGTAAGATGTACATGACTCGTGTCGAGCACGTCTACTACAAGTACAAGGAGCATCATGAAGGAGAAGATAAAGTCGGTGACCTCATTGACAGGTTCTGCAAGAAGATCTACATTTTGGACGATGAGAAGAGAATGAGGTTCGTGATGCTCGAAAATGTATTCCGCTCGATTTTGAATAGTCATGTTTTGACTAGTAGAATCAACACTGAAATTCAGACAACGCGCAATCCTCTGCCACGTCTACTGGTTGGCCCTTCACGATCAATGGCATCAAGCTAGAGACCTGCTCTTGATGAGTCACATGCAGGCGATTGTTGACCATTCGGACATCGACACCCAGATTCTGTACAACAGGACCATCTGCCAAGTTGGCCTGTGCGCATTCAGACATGGTTTCATCAACCAGGCACACCAGGCTCTGAGTGAGATCCAGAACACGCAGCGTGCTAAGGAGTTGCTCGCTCAGTCGATTGGAATTAGACAACACGAGAGAACTGCGGAGCAGGAGAAGGTTGACAGAGGAAGACAGGTTAGATTCGAATTAAATATTAAAAAAATATATATAAATGTCAAACTTAGATGGTTCAAATTATTTTTATCAAACTTTTAATATAGTTTAAGCCGTTCATTTTGTGTGTAATCATCTTCTTAGGTGCCTTACCACATGCACATCAACGTAGAGCTCATGGAGTGCGTCTACCTCATTTGCTCCATGCTCTTGGAGATTCCACACATGGCCAGTTGCGAGTTTGAGATGAGAAGAAAGCTCTTGTCCAGAAGTTTCCACTACCAGCTGAAACAAAGCGAGAAGGTAATTTTTTTAAATCGAAAATCACTCAACTCTTGTTTCCATAGCAAAAAATATTTTTGCATGTAAGTAAAAGAATTACAAATCGAAAGTAGAAAATGAAAAAAGGGACGAAAGTCGGAATGCCGTGCACATTTGGAAAATGCGATTGATTCAAACTGAAAATTCCATTTAGGCTTCACTGATCGGCCCACCCGAAAATACTCGTGAGCACGTAGTCGCTGCATCTCGTGCCATGCTCGCCGGAGACTGGAAGAAGTGCCGCGATTACATTGTCAACGACAAGATGAACGTCAAAGTGTGGAACTTGTTCCGCAACCCGGAACCAGTCAAGACCATGGTCGTGCGTCACATTCAAGTCGAGTCGTTGAGGTTTGCTTTAGATTTCGCTTGGTTTCGAAAAAAAATATTGAAACGTCAATATGCTGATAAAATTATTTATTTCAATCGAATAATTACAGAACCTACCTTCTTATGTACTCGACAGTTTACGCAACTGTTTCGCTCAAGAAGCTCGCTGAGTTGTTTGAGTTGGAGAGCAAGGATGTTCACAGCATCATCAGGTTAGACATTTGCCTCTTACAGTTTCTTGAATTTCAATTTTTTTTAGTAAAATGATCATCCAAGAAGAGCTCTCTGCGACACTCGACGAACCAACTGACTGTCTCATCATGCACCGTGTCGAACCATCGAGACTTCAGATGCTGGCCATGAACCTCACCGACAAGTTGTACGCCATTGCGGACAACAACGAGCAGATTCTGGAGCCAAGAATTGGAAGATCTGGACCAAACGCTTGGTTTCCAGGTAATTTTTCAATTCCGAGTTTGTTCATGTCGTGCATATTTTGTGGAAATATTGACCTCTTGAACTTCTAATTCGCTTCTTGTAGGCAGGAACGAGCGCCAGGGAGACAAGCAGAAGGATAGACGAGGAGGAGCCGGAAGCGGCACAGGCCAGGGAGTCGACGGAAAGCGTGGAGGAGGTGGTGGAGCCGGAGGAAACTGGAACAACCAGGGTGGACAAGGCGGCCGCAGAAGAGGCGAACAGAAGCAGAGAGTCTTCTAAATGCGCCACGTCATCCGTCAGACAGTTCTTTGTAAGCACCAATTGTTTTTCTCGTTATTGGTGCCTGTACATGTCTAGTTTCTTCTAGCGACAGTGAGCAACTCACTTCGCATACGAAACAGGTGTGTGCAGGCACCTCCAGCTCTTGTTTTTCACTATTCTTTTGGTTTTTTTTTATTACGGTGGTCCTGTTCCCCCTAAACTATTAGTTCTTTATCATGTTCTTGTTGTCTCTTTCCCCTCTTTTCGGATCCCACAATTCGGTTGAAAATCATAAAGATTATTGGAGTTAACTCTTTATCTCGTTGTATTATGCGTTTGTGACGCAAATCTACTGTATCTCTTATCAAATGTCGAATAATCGATATTTCAAGATATATTTGTGAAAAACCCAGGATTTCCAGGTAATTGGTACTTGTTCGCAATCATGGGAAAGAAGAAAGCATTTATTGACAAGAAGACGGCTCAGACGTTCAGACTGATGCCAGGTCTGGGAACACCAACGGAGAGGACAGAAACGTGAGTTTTTCGATAAATTCGTAAAACGTCGATTTCACTTTATCACGTAGTTGAACTGAAACAGTCATTTCTATGTTTACCCGACCTGTCTCTCAGTGTTAATTCGTCGTGAGTTACAATTTTTTCGCATTTCTTGGTTCAATCTTTTTCACACAAGTTCTTGAAGATTCCCTCTGAAAACAGACGAATTTGGTCAGTGTAACGTATTGCTTTCTCAGGTTCATCCCAACAAAAGAGCACCTCGAGGAGCAACACAAATATGGTGTTTTCTATGACGACGACTATGACTACCTCCAGCACTTGAGAGAAGTCAACCAGGTAAATTTTAGATTTTCCTGTTACATTTTATTCTTTCGGAGTTGAAAAGCTTTAAAGTAGAGATTTTGAAATAATTCATAAAAGTAATAAAACTCCCATAATTTTGTTCTTGATTCATATCTGAATGTAATTTCGTTCAATCAACCAGTCCATTGTCGAATTTTTCAGAAAATGACACTACAAGAAGTATCAGCGCACGGTGAAGAAGAGGAAGAAAGGACCATCATTAAAGCGAACCCGTTCCCACCACCACCGTTCGGCTTCGCAGCGGCATCAGCGAAGAAACCAAATTTCTTTGTTGACGAAGAAGTCGAAAAAGCGTTGGAGGTGAGTAGTTGCTGAATTCGGAAAAATTCAGTTTCATCAATTGACGAGAAAGTTTGTTTAATTACCTCATTTTTCACGAACGAATAAATTCGTTAAATTCATTTTCATAAACAAATAGAATTCAGTTATTAGAATTTCTAGAAATTTATAGCATCGAGTTTAGTGGCACGTTTCTTTTCTTATTTGAAGGTATTTTCACAGGGAGACATGTCGATTGTCGAGGAAGGTACACTAGAAGACAACTTTGTCGCACTCGCCGGTGGTGTTGTCAACGACAACATGATGGCGTTCAGAGGAGCACGTCGTCCAGTCGCAAGTGACGATGAAGATGATGATGAGATGGAAGACGAGGAACAAGAGGAATATGATGATGTGAGTTGGTTACTTTGATTCCACTGTTTTGAAAATGGTTTCAATCTGGTGATAAAAATTATATATCGTTCTAAAGTTTTAAGCAATTTCGAGCAATTGGTATGTCTATATGATTACCACCTTCTCCTTTTTGAGTTAAATTAAAACGATTGTGTTTAGGCTGAGCTCTTCGATGACGTCGACGAAGTTGGAAGCGGAACAGAATTCGTTAGTTTTCTCCTTTTTTAATCTGTTCATCATTACGCCCAATATTCGTGAAACATGAAACGTTGAGAAGTGCTCATTGTAATTTTCAAGTACTAGACTGTTCTTTGAGATGGGTGAATTCGTAAATAGTGAAGAGCATTTTTCAATGAAATGGTTAACTGAATCACGAATAGTGAATCTTCATCTATTTTCATCGAAATATCAAATTTTAGAATGGTTCAATACACTAGCTATGCATAAACCTGAACCTTGATCAAAGTTTGGATCAGATCATCACAATAATTTGGACTATGCGATATAGTCTACCTTTTCATTGCAAGTCCAAAAATCTGCTTGTTAAAATTTCCAAGAAGAGCTTAATTTATCATCTGAAGCTGAAAAATAATGGAATAGGTTGTATCGTTTTCAGACAAGCCGTACTGGCGAGAACCGAATGATAGACAATGCCTTCGATCAGCTAATGGAGAGGGAGTACCAGGATGAGGACGTTAGTTTTTCCTAACACATTGAATTTTCCATCGATGTTTAGGTTGGAGAGCTCGACGGTGACGACTATGACATTGGTGGCATGCTGGAGCCGAACTCAGATCGTCTAAAGCAGATGGCCGCCGAGAAACCAACGACTCCTGAAGCCGATGATGAGGTGAATTTTGATTTGTATTACAATAACCTTTATTTTTCTTCACTTTGCAAGAAATGTGAGTTCATTGAACAACAAATCCATTGAACAACATGTTATTTATTTATTCCACTTTGTCATAGAAAATGAGTGAATCTGGAATTGCAGCTGGCCAAACAGTATGTACGTGAAAGGCTCCGACTCATAGAGGAAGGAGTCATCAAAGACAAGGAAGAAACCGAACTGGTTATGGTCGATGAATCATCAGCAAGAAGAGCAAAATGGGACTGTGAATCGTTCGCCACTCAATACACTAACATCTTCAATCATCCAACGCTGATTAGAGGTTAAATTTTCTTTTCTTCTTAATTTTCCGACAGCAAATTTATCATATTCACAGTACTGTGAGATCATTGGGAAAACATTCAAGATTTATTCTATTTTCATATTAGGATTATATCTATAAATACAAGCCTTAAATTTATAAGGTTCTAGAAAGCTATTCGATGTAGCTTGTCCTACGGAGTTTTTTTCTGTTTGTGTCATTAAAAAAATTACAGAGCCAGGAAAAGGACTTACAAGGAAACGTCTCCGAGTACTGGACAAACACGTCGAAGAAACGGAAGACGTGGAAATGGAAGATGATGCAGAAAGCGATGGAAGTGGAGAAACTCAATCGACGGTTATCTCGGTTTTTGCCAAAAGGTATCTATTTCAATATATTTTCCCTTTTAAAGTCAGAAATGTTGAATAATGTGACTTTTCGAGTAATCATAGGACATCCTATCGAATGCAAGAACTTAGAAGATGTATCAACGTGTTGCTCGTTCGTTTTGGTCTTTACCCAAATTGTAAACCGCAAACTTGGGTAATCTAATCTTTTATTACTAACAAACAATAAGAATCTAGGATAACAATGATAGAAATGAAATAACAGATAAGTAAAGTAACAAGAAGCGAGAAGTTTATGAGAAAATTTAAAAAATGAATTTGACTTTATCTGTGCTTCCCGTGAACAAGAACTCTACTTTCAATTTACAGTCATCCTTTTCTGATTGAAGAGCTCAAATAACGTTCGTTCTTGAAGAAGACATACATTATACTATAGCTTTCGATAATTTATCCTGAGAACCAACCGCCAATCTCTAGATGTTTGAAATGTCACATACGAAACACAACGTCTTTGGTTTTCTGATCTTTGTCGGTAAATGGCTCCAAAAACAAACAAATGTGTTTCAGATCAAAGAACGAAACTGCCGAAGAGAAGAGATTGAGAAAAGAGGCGGTGAAAATGGCGAAAAGAGAACGAAGAATCGAGAAGAAGGCGAATAAGTTGGCGTTCGGCGAAGAGGCAAGAAAGGTAGGGTGTTTTTGACATTTTGAACAACAAACATGACGAATTACAGTCCTATTTTATTTCTATTTCAGTCTCTAAACATGATTTTCTTTTTGAAATTGATCACGACTCCCTGTTTATGAGTGTGGAGAGATTCCGACGAACAAAGATAACTTTTGTATTTTGTGTAGCTTTACGAGTGCCACCTCCCTTCACTATGTGGGAGAGAGTGTGTAGAATTGATAGACGCAGGTGCACGGCGAGAGAGTGCGTTGAATGAAAAGTGTGCAGAGTTTCCACCCCGTCTTACAAGTAAACTGTGGAATTGTGTCAATGTTCTAGTTCGGGTGTTACCCGAAAGATCGTCGTATATAAGTATTTATTGGTGGAATTGTGAAAACGTATCAAAATTACATCTCATTACATTTTTCAGTCGGCCAAAGGACGCATTGGACAAATCAAGGCGAAACCCATCACGTAAATCTTTTTTCTCTAAAAATTCTGTGATTTACTTCTGCCTAATGGTCATCGCGGGTATACTATGCGCAAAATGGAACTATTATCCATTTTTAGAAATTTTTTTTGTATCGAAGACCGTTACGAATTCCAAATGAAGTTTCCATCAACGCATAATATTGTAATAACCTCGGAAGATGTAAAGTAGAAAATCCCACGATGACGTAAGCAGAATCCTCTCCCGCTTAGAACAAGTAGCCTTCATCCTTATATACAAAACGCATACCGCGGATACCCAGGCCGAAGTTTGGACAGTTGTCAGTGGAGCGCGATGGCGCTCTGCGTCTCGTCGACCTTGATTGTCTCTCGGCAACAGTGCGCGAGACTTGTCTCCCCCTTTTCTTTCTCTCTCGCACTGTACCGGAACGTTGGTCTGATGTGTCAGATCGATCACACTATGAAAATAATTCCGTATTAAAGTTTCCCCCATACCATCCTGAAGCCCTCCCATTGTTAGCGACTCTGTATTTGTTGAAGTTTTTTGTTGAATGAAAAGTGAAATAAGAATGGAGCTTTTGTGCACATTTTGGTGTTTGTTGTATTCGGTGAATCACTGGGAATCTATAACGATTCGTTTTCGCCGATGTTTCCCCTTTACACAGCTGATAAACCCTCGGCAAAGTTTGATCTCGAGATTTCTTTTAATTCTATGCAACTCACTCATTCAAACATAGTGAAAATTAAGGTAATGAATCTTCAATTATTCCACCTTGCGATCTTTATGATCGTAAGCTCAAAATGCGAAGATTTGTCTTGGATGGCAGATATTGTTGCGACGGATTATGAGAAAAAACTAGCAGAGGTTCGTGATACGAATGTTGTTGACGTTTTCACTTTTTTAAAGCTAAAAAGTGATTTTTGTTTTTGATTCTGGAACTGATTGAGGTTATTTTTTTTTAGGAAGATGCGTTGTCCAGATATTTCCCAGAAGTGAAGCATAACTTTACATACTTCCCATCATGGCAATCGATGAAAGACAAGTTTATATTACTGAAACTCTTCGAAAATTGAGTCTATTACAGAATAGGAGATTTCGAAGATGTCGATACATCCAAGCTTATCAATCACAATTACAATAATATGACCGCCTGGTTGAAGGTACATTTTACGGATTTCAAAACGAAAAAATATAAATAGAATGTAAAAAACAGAAAAAAAACTAATTAGCGCGTGGCAGCTTTTCCTCCCGAGATTTTCTCGTAAATCGGCATGAACCTTTAAAAAATTTAATTTCGATAAATTTTGAATTTTTTTGTTCTTCTCAAAACTTCCTCCAGAACTTGCTCATAATCATCAAGTGTGTCATGAATAGGAAATTTACAGCAAACTCGTCTCAACTATCCAAACATCACTCATCTCTATTCAGTCGGAAAAAGTCACGAGGGTAGAGAATTATGGGTGCTTATTGTATCGGATAAACCGGAGGAGCATGAACTTCTCGAACCAGAACTCAAATATGTTGGGAACATGCACGGTAATGAGGTAAACTTTTATAATTTTTTTGGTTGCACTTTTTCTATTGAGTTATTTAATTAAAAAATTAATTATCCTTCTATCTGTGGTTAATAACTGACATTCAGGTTGTCGGACGTGAATGTCTTCTCTACCTCATAGAACTTCTATGCAAAAATTATGGTAAGAATAAGTACATGACAAATGTGAGTTTTACTCTTAACCAAAGTAATAGAAGATATTCAGTTGGTGAATAATGTCAGGCTTCACATAATGCCTTCTATGAATCCGGATGGATATGAACGCGGATATCCTGGTGACAGAATCAGTGCCATGGTATGTTTTTATTCGAAGTTCGAAAGAAGTTTATGATTTCATTCGAAAGTGGCTAATTGTAACCAGCAGGCTGTCCGCATAGCGCAGAGCCGCAGAGTTTTCCAATTTTGCTCTGCGGTCACTCTGTCGTTTACAATTTGCCTTCGAAAATATACACTTTCTAGGGACGATCTAACGCTAACGACATAGATCTGAACAGAAACTTCCCAGCAAGACACCCGGAGCACAAAGAAGCAGCAGGAGGTTTTACTCTTGAACAGTAAGTGATTTCTGACTATTCTTCCGCTATCTCTAACATTTCAGAGAATCGAAGGTGGTTATGGCGTGGCTCCAAGCATATCCTTTCGTCGCCAGCGCCAACTTTCATGGTGGATCACTGGTCGCCAACTATCCTTTCGATGATTCAGAGACTGGACAGGATGGAATCTATACACCGGTACGATTAAGAAGAAGATTTGAAAAGATTACATTTTCCAGTCACCGGATGACATGCTTTTTGTCGAAATGAGCTATAGATATGCACGAGCGCATACTAAAATGTGGAAAACCGGAAGAAGATGTGGACTCTCATCTGATGGTGACAATTTTGTCAACGGAATCACGAATGGAGCCGGATGGTGAGTGGTGTGTTTTATAACAGGACATATTGTCGAAAACCAATTTTTAGAACTTATTTTTTAATTCAGGTATCACTTGGCTGGTGGTATGCAGGACTGGCAGTACCTCCACACGAATTCTTTCGAAATCACAATTGAAATGGGTTGCTTTAAGTTCCCAACAGATGATATGTTGCCCAAGTGAGTTTTCTCTCTCTCTCCCTCTCTCTTTATCTTATTTTCGGAAGTTTTGCAGATTATGGGATGAACATCGGTACTCCTTGTTCTCATTTCTAGAGTTAGGCCGATCTGGTGTATTTGGACTAGTAAAAGATAAGAAAAACGATGCTGTCGCGAACGCAACCATTTCGGTTGAGTTAGGTAAGATTTTCTCATAAAAGTCTCTCTCTCTCTCTTTCCGTTTCCAAAAACCGTATTTGAACCAATTTCAATAGAGAAAACGTCGAAATCTCATCAATTCTAGGAAAAGATATTATCGCGACTGTTGAAGGAGAGTATTGGAGAATGCTGCCACCAGGAGATCATACGGTAACTTTCAGACCTCATCATAAAGCTACAGTAACCTTGTTTCCAGCTTACCGTATCAGCCCCAGGCCTCAGAGAAGATCGCTTCACAGTGACCGTCGAACCAGGTGTGAACGCTGTGAGACACGACTTTGTGCTAGCCACGTGTAAAGATAATGGAACGGTGAGATTTCCATTAGAGAAAAAGTTTTGTTTGAACTGTATGCGCCTTCAAAATAAATGGACGATTTTCATTAAGAAAAGTACAAAAAAACTCCAAGAAACGTTTCGTAAACACCGAAAAGTGTAGAAAGTTCATCTCCAGATGAACATTTTTCATTGAATTTCTTTCAGAGAAGTGATCACTACCACATTGGTCGTGGCAAGACTAAAATCGCAGTCGTTGCGTTCAACGAAACGGTTGGTGATGTGCTACACGAACTCGAAGCTCTCATTTGTGCTGGTGACTTTGATCTCGATAAGGAAACTGCTCTTTGTATTGTACCGGTAGTCGAGCAGAGGCATCTTCAGGTTGGATTTTTGTAGTTCTGCTTTTAAACATATGTTGAAGTTTTTGAAACATTCGTGTTCTTCAAAGTGGTTCCATAGTAATTAACAGTACGACTGAAAACAGTAATTATGTCTTGTTCTAAACGATACTCTCTCACAGTACTAAACAGTATGTAGTTTATCTATTTATTTTGGCTATTGCTTACAGTACGTCTTCATTTTTTTCAAATGTGCTCGTGTATGGTTCTTTTTTGCAATTCTTATGGAGTACTTCGTACATATGAGTGTGGCAATTTTTTTTTGACTTCTCAGATGCTGCACGAATTCGACCCGACCACAGTATTAGCAGTGACCGACGGAATCGTTGAATCGATCACGTTCAGTGTGAAAGAAAACGAACCAAAGTTGTTCAACAAAGATTCGCTGGACAAGAGTCTTACAAAGGCACTGGGAGCCGGGTCCAATTGTCATATGTGAGTTCTGCTGTTCTCTCTCTCTCTCTCTCTCTCTCTCTCTCTCTCTCTCTCTCTCTCTCTCTTTCTTTCTTTCTCTCTCTTTCTCTCTCTCATTCAATTCATTCTAGGCCACTTCGCGAGATTCCGATGGCGTCGTCAATTGACAGCCTCCAACTTCGCCAAGCTTTCGAAATCGGTATCGCCATAGGTTGCGGTAACGATGTGTCAACAGAAAAGAAGGCGGCTACGATCGGTACAGTGGTAGAAGTTCTGAGGAACGTGCAGACCAAGGATGCAGTCAAAGAATACTCGGTCATCCCGTCCGCCAACCCATCGGATCATTTCACACCACAACAAGCTGTTATTTCAACAAGGTTATTTTTGGATTGAATATCAGAATTAACAAAAATCAGATTCCAAAATGATGAGTGAGAACCCAAAACTTCTTTCTACACTGGAGATCATTATTCGATTCAACAAAATCAAACGAAATTCAAGTTTCACGATACATTCCAGTGACACAATCGAGAAGCTGATAGCATCATCATGCATACAAGAGCTCACTCCACCAAATGAACTTCTGAGAATTCTGATGGCGGGAAGTGGCGAGCCTCCATACACACTTGTGGCGTCAATTGAAAAGGTTCGTTTCCGGTTCTGCACTGTCACTTTGGTGTGACCCTCAAAAATGTAGAAGGAAAGTTGCAGTTTTTTTTTGAAATTTTCAAAAAATTAAAGATATTTTTTCTCTCTCACGTAGTAAACATCGTGCTGTGCCTTATCATCAAATGTAATGTCTCCAACAACAGAGAACCGAAGCAATGGTCTACGAAATGATGTCGAAGTACTGCAATGACGCTAATGGTGAAGGTGTGGAACGAGTCCTCAAAGAATCGACGTTGATCTTCTTGCCTCAGATTCCGCACACGCAGGTATGATTCATACATGCAAAGTGTTTTTAAGGGTTTTAATTTATTTTTCGAAAAAAAATGTCAGTTGTGTTTTGAAATTCTTTTTGAATCTCTATTTGCAGCTCAACTGTCACGATTACAACACCATCTCGCCATTCAAGAAGCTTCTGAACGATGTGATCAAGACGGCCCCACAGATCGACGCAATCATGCTCTTCGGTACGGGCGGTCTCAAGGTCCGTTACATCAATGACACGCTGGGAACAGCGCAGCGGATGGCATCCACGTACACGTCATCGCACCCGTCCATGCAATTGTCAACAACAGACTCGTGCTCAAGGAGCATTGCCGGTGAAGAATCAGTGAGCAGGAAGTTCACATGGAGTGACACGGTCAACGATAAATCTGTCAAAGTTGAAGGTACGATGATTTTACCACCAATGAGCGACGAATGTTCGTCACGCCCCCTCGTTACTGTAGATAAAAATTATCACTACTATAGTTTCAAAAAACTTGACATCTCTTTTCTGAAAGAACAGAGTTTCACACAATTCCCACTTCCGTTTAAAATTCATCATGTTAGGAAATATGAAATTTTTCAATTTCGAAAAAAAACGCTGAAATCTTTATCTATTTACATCATTTGATCTGAAAACGCTTATTCAATTTTTTGATATGAAAATGATAATGATTGAGAAACTTCCAGGTTGGTCAAACCCCGACGCTCTACTTGTTCAGACCGGCTGTTGTTATGAAAATCTGGCAACTGGAGATCTTTTTGATGAAAATCGAGTTGCTATCAGAAAAGCCCTGTTGGAAAGGTACTTTTAAGTTCTTGAGAAAATGAGAACATCGAAATTAGCCAAAAAACTGAAAATTGACCAGTTTTAACAAGATTATAACAGAAATTTCCCACCTCGTAAGCAAAATGATCCATGCTCCACACATTGCGGCAAACGCAGTTGAAAAGTGTAAGTAAAGCGAATCGATAGAGTAGATCAAATTTCAGTTATTGTAGTTCAAAAAAATTTTTCCTACTTTTTTTCTTCCCAGATTTACAAATCGCAACGAAAACATGTTTAAAGTAGATAAAACTATTGTTGGGGACAGTCCTCAACGTTTATTTTGTCAAGTGAAACATGTATCAAAGTACAAACACTTTCGAAAATGAAAGCGGATGTCGGCAAAGCGGTTGCGAAGCGGTTTTATTGTCTTTTGCCTTTGCCGAGGTGTGCTCCAGTCTACATTCTAGTTGAAAATCTCCTAACGTAAACAGGAGTCGGAGTACTTGTCGAAAAATGAAATTATTATTGTTTTTCAGAATCAAAGGAGTGCGAGTATACGGTGCGTCCGATCTGAATGTCAAGTGCCCCGAAACTGGCATCAGTTTGCCGATGATCAATGGAAAAAGGTTGAGATTTCAAGTATCCATCAGCATTTAAGATTTCAGATTTATCCCTCTTGCCGATGGATCTCATCATCTTGAAATAACACAAAATGGACAAACTTATGCGAAATTCGCAGTCGAAATCAGCGAACGACAGCCTGTTGTGGTAAAAAATCTTCATGGAAGCGGTAACTTCGTAGTGGTATTGTTGACGGCCCTCGTCTTCTTGTTAGCGATGGTGAGTAGTTTGAAAAAATATCTATAAAAATCACGTTTTAGCTTTAAAAAAAAAGAAATAAAAATTTACAGACGTTTTGTTGCCGAGCCCGAGTCATCAGCGTTTTCAATAGAAGAGGATTTTTCACCGGTGAATTTGAATTACAAAATAAATATTAAACGAACTTTTGAATTTAAAATTTCAATTAAAAAAAACAATATTTTAGTTCAAGTTTCTTTACGTTAAATAACTATCAATTAATATTAATTTTCGGTAGGATTGTTTCGTAATAATATTAAAAAGGCGATTTTTGAGTTCATAACAAACTAATATTTCAGGCGCACCGAAATTCGAACGAATCCCGTTGTACAGAAGTGATGATGAAGATGAAGACGATGTTTTCGACATGCAGAAGTTATAGAAAAATCTGAACCCCACAACGGAAGAAATTAGCTTTACGGGTTCTATCTGTGACGATTACTCTAACTAACCTGGGTTTCTGTGCTATATTTTTCACTTATCATATACTTATGTTATTACTGTGATAATAAATTTTTATTTTTTGATAGCAGTTTTGTTTTTGAAAAAAGGTTAAAAAAAAGAGAAAGTGGAACGCATTAGTAAAAAATAAGTTGTCATGATCTCACTTAGCATTTGAGCGCGTTTTACAAGACCGCCAAGTTCAAATATATTTATTTTCTCCGTCTTGTTAATTTTTTTAGGCTATTGAAAACTCAGTTTCTGTACAGAATGTTGCGTACCTTTTGTTATAAATCTTCTAGCAATCGTAAAAGTTTGATATATTTCGAAATTCATCTCAACGTTCACTTTTTGAAGCATGAGAAGAGAAAGAGTTCCGAAATTTTAAAATTGTACTGTCCAAACAAATAAAAATTTGATCAGTCGTATTCGTAAAAGCAAAATTTCATCCTTCCTATTCCTGACGTTGTGCTTTGATTTGTTCATAAAGTCATCCACTCTATTCATCCTTGTACCGAACTTCGTCGAGTGGCAAAATGTAAACCGCAGAGTGTCCGCAGAGCGCAGAGCCGCAGAGTCAATTTTTGTTTCTGGTTTCGGAAAATTTCTAATAACACGTACGGTTCCTAAATAGGCTTAGGTAAGGTTCTAAGCACAAGTACGTTCCGAAAATGGGGGTCCGATTTTTCCTAAGCCTGATATAAGAAAAACTCTGCGGTCGCTCTGCGACTCTGCGCTCTGCGGTTTACATTTTGCCTCGTCGAGTTTGTCGCTCATGAGATTATTTTTTACAATCGACGTTTTTGCAGACATGACTGAGGTTTTGAAAGAGTTTGGTGGTGATCCGATCATATTAAAGGAAGGACGTTTAAAAACGTACAAAAATTGGTCATATGATAAGGTCCGTGGAGCAAACTGCACATCTATAAAGGTTCGTTTCTTTTTGAATTGACTCATATCAAGAATGAATAGGGTTTTTCAAGAAATGCATAGGGACCTTTCGAATCTCTAACCTAAAAATGGCATTTAGTAAAATGCACCGGTTGCACCGGGTTGCACCGGGTGCACCGGGTAATTCGTATTCAGGCTTAGGCTGAGCCTAAGCTATTAAAAGTTACCATTGTTAAAAGTTCATCTCTATTTTAGGCTTAGGTTAGGTTTGGGCCAGCTTAGGTTCAGCCTAAGCCTGAATACGAATGGAAAATTTACCCGGTGCGGTGCAGTGCACTCGGTGCGTTTTACTAAATGCCCCTAAAAATATAGAATGCCTTGGTATCGTGAAGAATATTGTTATTACAGCTCGCGGAAGCTGGATTTGTGTTCTCTGGAAGTAACCAATCAGACACAGATGCGAAATGTGTATTCTGCAGTAAGGAGTTGACGTTCGATATGGAAGATGAACCACTGTGATATTTTGATGCTTGAACGATTTAAAAATATATTGATTAGAAACAAATTTTCATATTCAGTGAAGAGCATCATAAAAGACAACCGGATTGCGACTTTATGAAACTGAAAAAATCTGAAGAAGACTATACTGTTGATGATGTATTGGTACTTCTCTGTAGTCATCTAGCCGACAAAATGGTTTGTATTTGAAGTTTTTTTTTTTGAAACGCAACTATCCTCACTCTCTTTGTGTTTAATTCAACGTTCAGGCGTCTAAAATGATTGATGCACAAGAAACAGTGGTCGAAAGCTATGGAGATGAGTTGAAGGTTGTTGATGAGGGTATAACTGGAAAAAAGGTGAGGTTCTCGTCACTTGCACAAAATTAGTTTTGCAAGAAATTTTATCGCTCGTAAGTTTACTTTGAAGTTTCAAAAAATCCTACGCATTGTTTCATCGTTCAAAATCTGTTCACAATTCTTGGTCACATTTGAAATAATTTCCTTACAGACTGCTCCGAAGAAAAAAGCAGGTAGTCGTCAAAAATAAACGATGTACATTTCAGTCTGTAATTTCGAATAATTGATTTTTTTTAAAAATAAATTTAATTGATACTATGTGTCATTTTTGTGATGAAAATAGAGGGCAGAGACATCAAATTTATTGAAAATCAGACAAAGAAATTAAAAACGACAAGACAGAAGGTCACAAATAGTGTTGCAGTTTCTTTGAAAAAATCAGCATTCTTCGAACAAAAAGAGTAAAACGGCAAAAGAGGTCACTACAAATTGAAGATCATAGTTTTATGATTGAATTTTTTCGGATGTGTGCTTGCTCAGTAGCGTCCTGTGTACGTGCGAGTTCCGTTCGAGAATGTCCAGTCGGATACTAAAAGTGGTATCATCAATGAGATTTTTTCAATCAAAAAAAAACTATCTTTTCGAGAATATGAAAATTATAGTTTTTGAGCGCTTGAAAAAACTAGCAAATTTGCATTTATTTTCCGCAATTTTCACAGACATAATTTCTGTTCTCATTCTGTTTGGGCCGAATAACAATTGATCTTTTACGGTGTAGGTTTCGAGAAATAATATGCCACTCACATAATTTTGGGCAGTTTTTAAAGACAGTAAAATCTCACCATTTCCTCTCGACGATGCCTGTGAAGAACTCCAATCATTGTAGCTCGACGAAGCAGCTCCAGAACTTCCACTCGGGTAGTTTGACATGTATGCCTGTCCACTTGCGGATGACGAAGGGCCTCCGTTCCAGGACGATCCAGACGTTACATTTGGTGCTCTTCCAGAGCCCGACGATGATTCATAGCTTCCTGAACGAAATTTATACTATTTCTATATTTGATGCATTTCTTGAGTCGGGAAACAGATGCCAAGAGAATGAAAAAATTTCTGTACCCAATTCAAACGATAAAAAGCATAAAATTCGCGGTTATCTCCCGTTCCGACATTTTTGAATCAAATTTCTACAAAATTTCTCTGAAGATTTTTTTCTTTCAGAAACTGAATGTTGGAGTCATTGAGAACAACCTTTTACTTTCCTACAAAGAATGACTTTGTCAGATTTAATCAAAATCATTTCTCGTTTCAACATTACCATTATGCTCAAGTCGAAATTCTTACTCGAATATTGCTGTCTCTGGTACGCGAGATCTTGGTCCGATGGCGGCCTGTCTGGATAAGCCGCGCGAGAAGACGAAGATGACGTGTACGGCTGCTGCTGTTGCGACGATTGAGACCAGTATATCTTTGAAGAGTCTTTCGAACGAGAATCTGCAACTTTTATTGATTTTTAATAACTAACCTAGATCGAAATGTGTCACGAAGGACTTTTTTCAACTGAATGACGTCATTCCGTTCAACATGCACAGTGTGAATCAAAAAAATAAACACTAACCAGAGTAGCCACCACGGTCTCGATGTCCATCTCTTGATCTCGACCTGTCTTTTCTACTATCCGATCTTCGGTCTGACGACGACTTCACTGTGCGAGAATCACCGGCCGCCCGTGATGAATAGACTCTGCTGCTAGATTCTTTGCTTCTGCTCGACGAGCTGCTCTTCTCGTGTGGCCTACTTGACCTCGAGCTGCTGCCAGCAGTGTGACCACTGAAAATATTCAATATTGACTACATGCACATATGACTTGATTCTGGTTGAAAATTAACTAGTGAAGACAATCAATTTCGGTGCAAAACCGTGTGAAAAGGTAGGTCGACGCCAAAACGCGCCTCGAGTGCAATAGTCGTTGCAAACTGAACTCGTTTCGGCGTCAAGCTCCCTCGAGTTAGTCATGTTTTGGTTAGTTTTCCGTGTCCAAGACGTCGGTATTTTACTTGCGATGGAAAATCTCGAGGTAGACATTGTAAGAAACCTGCTGCGATGTCGTTCCGATGATCCACGCGAGTTGGCTGCGACGGCTGCAGCGGCAGTCAGGTCGGCGTGTGTTCCCAAAAGAGCTTGTTGCTGTAGAAGTGTCTGCTGGTGGAGCAGTTGCAGCTCGAGCCTTTCTTTCTCCAACTTCTCACGTTCAAACTTCAGTCGTTCCTTCTCCTTCTCAATCTTCAGCTGTTCTTCACGACGACGGTGTTCGGCTTCTTTCTTGCGCAGAATCTCCTGAACGTCGACCTTGGACGATGACGATGAGGATGTTTTGGATGAGGACGATCTTCTGGATGGTGACGATCCTCGTCTTGGCGGTGAACGGACCGGCACGCGCATCAATTTGACGATTTCACGACGTGGTACACCTGCGCGGATGACTCGTCCTGAAATTCGATCACGAACTCGTGGAGCCGGGACACGTGGTGCACGGAATTGACTGCTGCTCGACCCACCACGTGGCGATGGCAAACGATGTCTGGTTGGTGCAGAAGAGTTGGTCGATCTTCTTGGAGCAGTTGGGCGAGTCGCCGAAGAAATGTGCTTCGAGCGATTCTTGGATGAAGATGACGATGAGCCACTGGTTGACTCCTCCTTGTTCTTGGACGATGTTGACGATGACTTCACGTGCTCCTTCGTTGACGACTTCGGTGTCTCCTTCTTCTTATCTTTATCGTCAAGGTCGTAGGTAATGGGCTTGCGGTCCTTCTTGCTTTCTGAAGTTGGATTAATTCTTTTTGGAAATCTAAGAAAGACATTATACAAGAGTTGATGGGATAAACAGTGTTCTAAATCCAATCGAAAATGCGAAGACTGAAAAAAATCCATCACTTTCAGTGATTTTTCAACAAAAATGAGATCCAAGAATATGAATTAGTTGAAGTAGTGTAGACACGTCCAAGTACACGGGTTCTAAATGGAACTGATGCGTTGTTTGCGATCTACAGTAACATTTGATCAACTGCACAAATAATGAGAAATTACTACCAGCGGTCAGCATAGTTAACGACATATTCAAAAATTGTGGTTCAAATCGAAAATCCGTAAATAAACCTGGTTCTTATTTCCAGATATTGATATTCTCTCCGTTTTCTAGACATTTTCAATGATCTATCGAGCATTTAAAGCCGAACTTATATAACTAACGCGATCATAACGAAAACATGATTTTGAAGGACACCATTTCTCCACCAACTCTGTATCAAGGTCTATACTCAAATCGTACCATTTGTTGACTTCTTCTGTGGTGGCTGGATGGTTTTCGACGGTTCGGATGTTGCTGACCGCTTTGCGGGAGGCGCCGCTTTCGGAGACGTCGACGACGATTTCGCGGTGGTGGAGGCGGAGGTGGTGGCGACAATCTTCGTCTTGTCCGCCTGTAATGATGCTGGATGATGGGTAGAGTAGTGTAGTGGATCGTCATCCCTCTCTACTGGTTGCGGGTTCAATCACGACTGGTCATCAGATAGGAGAGAACTCGGATAAAGTCATGTGAAGAAATTGTGAGGGTATAACTGCGACTGCACCAGGCAAGTGATCAGCATCCACTCCAGTCAGGAATGTCTTCCAGAGTTGCACACAATTTCGACTACCGTTGTTTTCAGTTTTATTATTATCGAAAATTTTAAAGTGACGTTAGATCGTTTTCATGAAAAACTACGCCCATGATTTTAACCATGAGACTAACTCCTATCTGGTCAGATAGTATTCAAAAATCTGACGACCGTTTCCTCAGAGTCGTATCGTGTGGTGGCGAACCGATCGAAATGTTCACCTTTTCAATCACCAACTTCTTGTCGTCGAGTACTTCTCCGTTGAGTGCCGCTGCACAAGCATCAGCTCCAGCGACGTCGACGAACGTCACGAACCCAAAGCACACGTCCGTTTGTTTCTTCGATTTTGAGGTGAAAATTTTGGCGCGAACCACTTTTCCGTACTTGACGCAAAGTTCCTAAACAAAACATTATTTACCTTTGATGAACTGGCTCAAGAAAGCAACAGGACTCGGATGTACACATGTACTGTGCCGACACATTTCGACCCCACCTTCAGACTCGCCGCAGAATTCTTCGCAGCCAGGTTACGAATCCAGATGGATCGTTGGTTGAGCTCCTCGGCTTCCGTCAGCTCTTGCTGCTTTGGCGGTGCGCGTGACACCACCATTGGTGGGATCGGCGATGGTGGCTTCTCTTCCACGTTCCGTGGTTCTGGTGACGTTTCTTGCGGTTGATGGTCCTCCTTGGGCTCCGGTGACGGAGTCTGTTCTTCTTCCGGCTCCTCCACATCTTCTTCTCCTTCGTTCGGCTCTTCTTGTTCGTCTTCCTGACCTTCGTCCGCCACTTCTTCTCCAACAGAATCTTCAGCTGCGGCCACTTCCTCCGCATCATCTTCGTTTTTCTCTTCTTCCTCCTCTTGGTCGACAACGTTGTCGGAAGTCGGCTCCGCGACCGCCGCCGTTTCGTTGTTTACATTCTCCTTTTCTTCTATAAACGCGCGTAAGTAACATGGAAATTAGTTATTAGGCACAAATTTAAGTGTGAATTCACATTTTCTAACAGAAATAAGCAAGCTAATTTCAAATTCGACAAGATTAGGCGATTTGAAGATACAATTTGAAACAAAGACTCACTAGCCGGCGGGGTCAACTCGGGCTTCTTTTCTGCTACAACCTCATCTGAATCTCCATCGATTGGGAATTTGTAGGTTGACGGATCAAGTCCTTCTTCTCTCATTGCCTGTAATATTTCTTGTCACAATCTTTCAAAGAACTGCAAATCCGACTACTGTACAACAGTAGACCCAAATCTTCAACCATTGACCGCAGTGTATGTTTAAAACTCTGTTTTGCTCTCACGAACATGTTCAAGATACAATTTTTGTATACAATTATTATTGTTACAAAAGATTTTTGTGTTTTAATTATTACTAAATATTTCCACGTTAAACATTGACTTGGATCAGTCATAGCTTTAGTTGACGCCGAAGGTGTTCGAACTTTCGTCCTCTATCTGTAAGGAAGAGCCACTTCCTTCTACTTTTTGCATGATTGTTGCTACTTCCCAAGAGAACACACACAAAAAGCATCAGCTACTTGTGGCTGCTAATTGTTTTTTCAAGCAGCGAGTAAACAACACAATTCTGACACACACACATCCATCCATGCATTCTTCCTCGTCCTCCCTCACTTACTTTGTCATCATCTTCGCTTTGATTTAGGTTCTCATCTAGAATTTGTTTGAATTTCTGGCTTTTTCGCACTATCTGCCGCAAGCCAGGACGCCACAGAAGCGGTATAGGGGCCTTACCGCGCGGTACTAAAACGACGCACGCGGCGGATTCCCAACCATAATCCAGAATGATGGCATCTTCCAAAAGCAATGAAGAACAGATACAATCGAGCAAAACTAGCCGAGGCGAATACTAATTTGTGCATCCATTTTCGCTTGCCAGCACTCACAACTCCAGTAGAAAGCCTAATCGTGACTGTAAACACCCTCTTTTTTGATGTTTTTGGACGCATGATATAAAATATCTATTCAGAAAAACAACGGTTACGGAAGTTGGGCGCGTTGCCGTCAAGTTCTTTGGACCCAAAAACGCTAACATATTAACACTGAGCGAGAGCAAACTTATGATCATTTGTGAAAAAAAATTTTTTGAAACTTTCTCTGTACATTTCAATTCAATACGATAAACAAAATGTGCTTCCATGATTCAAATTTCTACTACAAATATGCTAGATTTGTACGAAATTATAATAGTCATAGTTGCCGCAAATTTCCGCATTCTATCCCATCAAGACCAATCCTTAGGGCCATTTATGACGGCAAGTCGTCACAATTCGACAGCCTGGGGAGCCAACGAACATACCTCAAAACAACAAACACATCATTCTTTTGGTGGTTGCGTCGGCTAAACCGTTGTGTGTGTGTGTGTGTTAGCAGGCTGACCAGAGTCATCTTTGACCCATGGGCGATACTTATCGATTGGAGACGATCAATTTTTACATTCGCCAAAATGAAAGTGTGGTTATATTATTTTGTTAACATGACACTGATTTTCAAAAATATACTCCTTCATTTATCCGTTGATTTTTTTACGATTCAGGAAAGTTAGGATCACTTCGATGTAGAATGTAGTTACAATACTTTTAAAAAATGACAATGCATTAATAATGCAATTCTCATTCATCAGTTCATTTTTTGTTCACAACTTGAGGTAGTTTACTCTACACCCAAACACAAACCCCAAGGAAGTTTCTCACGGACGGGAGTCTCTTCACATGATGAAAACTCATTTCACGACAGCTCAGCTCTTCAAAACACCTAGTTTCCGCAAAATACTCTATGGAATTAAAACAAACCCACATGTTCGCCCCAAGATGTTTTATTTGAGTTTTTCCCAACAGGAAAACATATTGTTTTTTCTCAAGAGTATCATTTTTCATATGTTGCACCCCATCTAACATTCCTTTCTCCGAAAAAAGGATACAAGAACATGAAAGCAATTACACTTTCCAAGCATCCAAAAAAAAGAAGCAGCTAAAGAAAAATTAATCGAATAATTACAACGTTCATCATGCTTTCAAATTTTCCGCTATATAGATGCATCTTTTTCGTTGAAGAGAGATATAGGAACTGGAAAAACATGAAAAATTATGGTTGTTTTCATTACATCGTGCCTCGTTCTTTTTCCTTACATAAAATATTAATCTTTTCTTCTTGGTCAAAGCTTTTTAATATGAAATTTTCACAAATGTGACAAAAATTCTCTCAGTTTGAATACGAATTCTTAGTTTACAAAATCTCAACGCATAAAAATCAATCTCTTCTACTCGGATAGAGTTTTTAATTGAATCTTTCACAACTTAGATAATATTCAACTCTTCTTATTCCCTTCTATATCACTCTAAGACACTAAATCATGTATCGCCCTCCCTCCTTATTCCACTTTTTCCACACAGCAAACGGCAAACTTTTTAGGCTCCGCCCACTTTTTGAAGAAGCCGCCGCCGGGGGCCTTCTATCGTCTTTCTCTCGCTAACGAATTCCCTTGTATATGGTCGTAGACAGCCAAGAACGGGTTCCGGTTTCTTCTCTCAAATTCATCGCCGCTTCTCTCACACGCCAACACAAACTCGAACAACCATGAGCTCACCAAACTCAATAGTGGAGCTGGTGTGTGCCAACGGTCACACCATTCATACCACCACCGCCACCATACAGCGAGCCGGGCCTGGGTCACCATTGTCGACGGATCCAGAATCAACATCTAACTCGGACATCAACTTGATCAAAATACTCATCGACGCTCTTAGGAGAGGAGATCTCAGCGTTATTGTACCCGAAGGCTTCGACCAATGGTCAAGGCTGGCTAGCGAGGTTTGTCTGCATTTTGACGTCTCGTGTGTGCACTCAAATTGAATTAAAAGTGAACACGCAAGTGAGGACATAATTGTAGTCATCGAACGGCTGCTAAAGCCGTTTCCTTATTCCTACCGGGAGGCGACGGCTATTTAGTTGGCGAAATTGATTAAACCTTGAACAACTTTTGAATTATTCATTCGCCGTCTCTTCATTAAACGATGGGTAGAGAAAAAACACTTTGCAATGCAAAATCGCCTAAATGTTCGCCGGAAAACTACTTATTCAGGCAAAACGATTGGGTCTGACGTCAGTCTTGGAATCTGTATGTCCTTCGACCATCACAGTGGCTTGTCATGCGGCTCTTGCGACAGGGAGAATCAACCAAGAAGTTACTTTCCGAAAGGTTTCTTTTTTGAAACGAGACCGGCAAAAACATCTGATCGCGTTGCGTTAAACTTTTTAGCGGAAAGGAGACATTAAACTTGCCCAATTTGTGCTTTACTCGAGTAAAACAAAAAACTCTCGCGGATGTGTTTTAAAAAAGAGTAAATCCATCAAGGAACATCGTTTACAGACCGGAAATGCATTAGGCAATAGCAACATCATCTCAAAAAGCATAACATGAACACTTGCAGGTACTACGAATAGTCGTTTCCGGCAAGGTAATCATGTGTCGCAACGTTTTCGGCGATTCGCTCAACGAATGTCGGGACGGCGGTGGAACCGACTTTGAGATGGACCGGTATACGTCGAGGTTTCATTATTCACCAATTTCCTTTAACTAAAGAATATAAAAACTTAATAAGGTTCAATTACGCTCGACTTGATGACCACTCAGAAACGGTGGAGTTCGTTCACCAAAAATTTTCGCTACGCTCAAAAACGTTTTTTCTCTCAAATGGTAGAAAACTGTATGAAACCATAACGCAACTGCGAAAAAACGATTTCGTAAACGTTCCAGAAAGTATGCTGCTCAATAGTACGTAGTTGTATTAATTCACTACCTGTCCTTTGAATGAAGAAGATGCTCACTAAAACATGAACTCGATTCAAGGTGTGGAATCTTTCATAATCTCATCAATCACAAATTTTCTAGACATCTCAAAACGTTCTCTGCTTGTGACATTCAACCTTGTCTGGAGACCTCTCCCCTCCCCATCCCGCTTAGATTAGAAAAGGCAATCTCGTGACGAGTTATTGCTTCGCCTTGTGGCTCAAACTAGGGCAAAGTTGCTACGACAGCGAACACACACACCTGCCGTGGAGTTGATTTAATCAGAATTCTGATTACACTGCGCGGAACACTAGAACAGTGTTCTATTCGATTACTACAACTTCATTTAGTCACCGGCAATCTGTTCAGCAGCGAAATCTTCGAGGGATATTACAAAAAAATCACTTATAACTAAATTCACGATAAGGAAGAAGGGCATAAAGTCGAATGTTATTTTCCGGGAGATTCAGAAAAAAAAAAGAATTTTCAATGAATCTATAGGGATTGGTATGAAATATAAAGGTCATAATAAGCCTAACTTGTACAGTAGGAGAATGTGAAAGAGTATAAATCGCGTGGATTCAATATAAACGTTTTTTATCAATGTGATTATTAGGAAATAAGAAAAATGATTCAAAGAATGTGGAAATAACTTAAGAGACTCTTACAATAGTGACAGACCCTATTTCAGGTTCTTTCTGAAGCACAATATACTTGAAAAGGCGTTCGATCAACTCGCCGCCAGCGGCTATCGATTGGTGCAGTCGAACACATTTGCACCATCCTCACACCCCGCCAAAATCAACAGCGATGACTCACAACAGTTTTTGCACCACTCACAGTACATTTTTCATCGGACGCCAAAGGTGAGAGAGCAGCTTCATCTAATAGGGACTGTTAGAGTCAAATTTTAAGCTTTTTACATTTTTAATTTTTTTTAAAGCCGAGCTTCCTAGATATTATTATTTATCATAAAATATCATGTCGCTGGACGACCGATTAAAAAGTGTGAAGAACTGACAGGTACGGGTCAGTCATTCCCGTACTATTCAAAATGGGCACATCAAAAACAGATTCACTACCCAATCTGATACAACCACCCCATCTCCTTTATCCAATCTCGATCACATTAGTGATATTCAAACAAACGCGTACTTTTCTCATCAAATTTTTTTCAGAATAGTGGGATGGGCGGAAATTGAACGCACAAAGCACACGCAACTTGCCAACTTTCGAAGGAAATAAAATCTTTAGTGGCACAAAGCGGGTATTCTCGTGCTAGCTTTCAGTCTTGATTAGGACATGAATCGCATGCAATTTGAACGGACAAAATGTGTGGAAAACTCTTTGAACTCTCGCGGGAATAGGATATTTTCACTGCGTTGGGCCTACTTCAAGCGACCTTGGTTGAAACGACTGACTGCTACGCACACAAAAATTCTTGTTTAGAGATTAACCCGATTAAATTATTTCAACTATATGTTAAATTATTTCCGAAAAAACTTCACTTTTTTAAAAGTTGAGATTTCTCAGGATATCAACTTCCTATGTGGAACAAGTTTTTGAGGGTTATATTTGAGTGGCGCTATATATTAAACTTCACTTAGAAGTTAAATCATCAATATAAAACATCACAACTTCTAGAAAATCATTACAGCTCACACCGATAGACGCCTAAACCGACAGTCATCATGTAAGACCGAGCAACCACGACAACAACAATAAAAGTTTCCCTAGATCTCACACATTCACTGGGTTCTATGTATTCCAATAAATAAAGTTACCTTTTCAAGGCGCACAGTCAGGATGATTTTAATTCCATTCTTATCGAGTCCACGCTTCTCCAGCTCGTAGCGCAGGTCGTTGACGCGTAGTTCCGAGAGCAAACGACGTTCTTCTGTCATTTTTATTAGGTTCTGAAATAATTTTTTGAAGTTAAGAGAAAAAATTACCGATGAATAGGACAAACAAATAATTCTTGACTGATGTAATGTGTGGAGAAATGAAAATGGGGTAAGTAGTGACACACGTGATAAAATGCAAACAATGAGTGAGGTATTATACTGCACGAAACAGTATCGAAAAATCAGAAAAAGTGTAAAAGAATAGAAATTTATGTAAGAACTAAAACAAAAAGTCAATAACATCTAACCGGATATCAATTTCTGTTCAGAAATTTAACAACTTCCGCGATGAACTCATTCGGCTTTTCGGCGTGTACCCAGTGGCCGGCGCCTTCGATTGGCACATACTCGACCTGAAATTTCACTTTGTAACAATGAGAATTCAAAAAACCATGATCACTGCCTCATTCGTTTCCGGGGAATTTTTCCATACCCTACTCTAGAACAGAAGTGTAATGTAATTAAACGAATTAAACAAGTTTGTTTTAACAATCACCGGTTTGTAATTCAATGTATAAAGATTTTTTTTCGAAAAAAAAAACTAGTTCTTAAACTGAAAATTACATTTTTTCAATTTTAACAAAACCGGAAAACTGGTAGAAGTTCAATCACTAGTTTTTCGAATTTCGTTACAACCTTTGCTCCGGAGTAGTAATATATTCCATAAAACAACTCACCCTTGGAAAAAGGCATTTTATCGCTGGCTTGTGATCATCTTGCAAATAGTCCGACTTTCCTCCGTAAAGAAACAGCGTTTCTCCGCGAAAACTGCCAACCGGAAGGGAGAACTTCAAGAGATCATCTACGTGTCGGTCTAGCGTGTTCACATTACACTTCCACATAAAACTGAAAATTCAATTATTTGTTGAAATTTACTTTGTAATTTCAAGAAAAAGATCATTGCTTAATTTCAAATCTAATTTTTAAAAAATTGAAATGGTTAAAAATAAATATTATTTTGCAAAAAAAGGGAGAGAGCCTACGATTTTTCGAATGAAAAGAAAAAATGTTCAAAACACTAAATACAAAAACGAAGATTCACCTCCCAGGAGTTCCAGATGCCTGCAAATTCGTCAAGATGAACTGTCTGACTGCCGTGTCGGGTATGACCTTTTCGAGATCGTGGTTGATCTCCTTTCTGGTTCTATGTAAATCAACCTGAAAAGCAAAGATAACACAAATATGAATAGGTAGCGCACATAACTGTATATACGACACACTAGAGAAAATGCGTTGGGAACAACCACAATTGGCCGCGATCGTATGTCAATTGGCAACAATTTGGTGGTTCGTTAATGAGTTACGATCATCCAATAGTGTTTTCTGGCTCATAAGGAAGATGGGGGAAATGATGGAATTGAACTACTTAAAAGGGATCAGAGTATCAGTTACAATTCTTAACAATTCCAGTTGATATCAAAAATGAATGTTTAGAAAGTTCTCTGATAATCCATTGATCAGATTTTATTCTTTTTCTGTGAAAACGGTTGTATTTTTTTTCAGTTTGTATAATTGCATATTTGAATAGCTACCACGTAATCCTTCAAAAAAAAAAAAAAGAAGAACACGGAGTTGTCGAAAGGAATTATTTACACATATGAAGAACGGTACACGGTGTTATTAGTATTTTTATGACGACTGTGTTGTTCTCCGCACCAGGGGGGCCTACAGTACGAGAAGTGGATATGAAAATCTTACCAACTTCATAGCAGCGATGAACTTGTGGATTCCTTTGTTAGACGAGTATCCGATAGGCGACACATCTTCGATAATCAATCTGGAAATATCGCTTTTAATTTGAACGCAAGTAAACTTACTTGTTAATTGTTCCTGAGTTCTTGTTGTCGATGGCGAACCGCATCGCAATTTTTCCACCCATCGAATGTCCTAGTAGATTTGCCGAACTGTGATTGGTTTCAGAGCGGACCTCGAAAATTGCACAATGAATACTATTGTTAAACACGAGATTATTTCTATTTGACTCAAAAATTACCTTTTCCAAAAACAATCCCAAATCTTCTGCAGCTTCGTGATACGTCATTGACTCTGTGTGCGGCGAGTTTCCATGATTTCTGACATCAATCGCGTAAACCGGGCTTTTCAAATGATGATGCAAAGCCTTGCTGACGCTGTTCCAATTCTGCTTCTGGCCGAAAAGACCATGAACAATGACGAGAGGAATCCCAGTGTCCACTGCTGGATCGCCATACCGGGTGAACGCTAGTTCTATTGCTGTTGGATGCTTGGTAGAAACATTACGCAAGAAAGAATGTGAGGATCGGAGTAAAGACGCAGATTTTATGTACATTCTGAAATGGGGAATATAAAATGGTGTGGATAGGCACGAAGAAGCGAAACATAACATGAAAATAATGAGAAATGAAAATATGGGATTAAAAAGTACTTTAAAGGTTTACTTGGTAGCTTTCCTTTTTTACAGTCACATATCAATCAAAAATAGCTATTGCCACGTCGATGAACGTAGCTCAATTCATGATGAAAACAAGTGATAATCAACGCGCAACAAAGTTGCAAAACTCAATCAATGCGAAATTCGCATAGGAGCACGTTTACACATTTCCACTACCTTTTCAACAAATTTGGTTCTTTCGATACGGAGAGCAGCATAAACATTTCAGATAATATCGATTAGGAACGTACTCAAAATATTGAAAACAACAGAATCACAAAATTTATTCAGGGAGGCATCGTTTACTAAAACACAAGATTGGTACGTATTGAAGGGCGTTCAAATGATTTCTGCTGCGGTGGTGACAAGTTTACCCCCAGTGTACGTAGTTTTGTATTGTTCTGGAACCGGGTATTCAACATAATCTGTGCTGTCTCCGTCCTTTGGCACCAAGATGTTCATTTCACTAGACTTCGATGTAATGATCTCGGCATTGAGAGAGGCCGGCGAAAGGTAGACTTGACATCCATCAGTCTTCTGTATCGAGAGAGTCGGCATTTCTCCGAGTGTCTAGGAATCACACTTCTTTTAAAAACTTTTCTGACTCATATGGCTCTTATAGAATCTGAGTGGTCTCTTAGGTTTTAAATATAGTGAAGACGTCTTTAAAAATTTCTTCCCTAAAATATTTTCAGAGTTATGGTCGGAAATCTGTAGTGACGCATTGTAATTCGGAAAAGCAAGTCTGTGATTTACAAAAATCGCTTAGTTCATAACAATTTGTAGCTTGATTCTTCGAATTCTAACGTGTGACTCCAGATTTCCGTCTACAACTCTGATAGTTGGTCGGTGAAGAAATGTTTGATAGCGGTTCTATTAACTTCACCAAACTAATAAACCTAAGAGACCTCACAGACTCTCCAACCTCTGACATGATTTTTATGTGAAAAAACCTGTATCTGTATGCTCTTGCAGTTGATGGTTTCGCATTGTGCTACCAGAGAATCAAACACGATGGACGTTTTCTTGCAATTGTCCAAAGTGATCGAATTGGCTTTTCCCTTGACTTGAATCACCGAATTCTCACACTTGAAGACGTAAATCGCTTGTTTCTTGTCGGTCACTTCAACGGCAATGTTTCTGTCTGATGTGAAGTTCTCCTGAAATGTTGATAAACGATGTTTTTGAATAAGAAGAACGAATAAATTCATTTGGAATCGATTTTTGAAGTGTTCAGATCTGCGATAGCCTCCTCTCTACAGATACGCTTCCAAAACATCGCAAGAACTCACAATAATCCATCTTTTCCCGTCCTCCAATTCAAGTTTAGAAGGTTTCGCAGTCAATGGAACTTGTTTCTCATCTTTTTTAATTACGAATGAAGCCTGAATGAATACTCTGCTATAGACTGTTCGTATGAACTCACGTTGCCTCGAAGTGCTGGGTTCTTATGCGTTTGTTCACTGGCTGAGACTTTCTTCAATCGTGCTGTCACACCTTCACCCTTGTTTAGATCAGCGAAAAGAGCGTTCCTGGAATCTTCTGTTTTCGGTGGTGGCGGGAAGCTGAAGTTTGCTGGAATGTAATGATTAAAGTGAGATAGCAGGTTTTGCCCAACGTATGATATACGTTAAAAATAGCTTAAAATAATTGAACTGAAGCTAAATTTCAACTAAGTTATTAAAGATTTGGCTAAAAAGCATTTCGATGTAATTTTCAAAGACTCGAAAATATAAATTTTTATAATAATAAGTTGAATCACAGCGATCGTTCCGGAATACTCAACAAGAAATTCTATTCAAATTTGAAAAACTAACCTATTGGTGGCGGCGGTGGTGGAGGTGGTGGCGCAGTTACTTTCGGTGGAACACTACCCGGAGAACTGTTCCATACGAGACCAGTCGTATGAGTTTTCTGTACAAATTGAATCATGGTTTCCAAAAGGCTCTTCCATGACCCCGCCCACTCCACGTGCTTCTGATTGACTCCTTTGAACTCCCTCAGAACTCGGTTGATGTAAAACATTGAAGCTTCCAACATGTCTTTCGCAAACGGAACTGGGGTCTTTTTCTGCAATTTTCTGGTTTCGGGTGATGTATATGGATGAAAGTTTACCACCAGAACCCAGGAAATGGCTGGGATTCCTTCAGCAACAGCCGCAAGATGATTGAACTGTTTCGAGGTTCTTTTAGAATCCTGAAACACATATTCATTCTTTCTCACACCAACTTACCTTGAATTCGGAGATTTCATTAATTATTTTTGCAACGGGTTCAAACAACTTCTTCACTTCATTATCAGATGGTTCTGATACACGTGCAGCTGTTAGCAGGAACTGACGAAGTTCGCCGAAGGCTGCGTCGACTTTCTTTTTCTATAAATTTTCTATCAGTTTGACTGTTTGTGCACTGTTTGTACCTACCATCTGTGATAGATCGTCTCCAAGGTCCTCAGAAACACTCAAGAATGATTTGAGACTATCATCGAGAGCAGAATCAAACGCCACAACATTCTGGGGCAAAGAAGATGTGTCAGAGTCGAAAACCAGACGTTGTTAACAGTGGAATAAAACTAACCTTGAGTTGGAGACGGTTCGGGAACACTCGTAGCAATGACAACGCTTTCAAGACGATTTATGAGGAGTTCAAGTTTTTGAAGAGCACATCCAATATTTTGATTCATGTCTAACATAAATAGTGTATCAAAGTATGATTCATGGAAGTAGAGTAATATTCAAGCAAAGTAAAAGCTGTATTAACAAGAAAACTTCAAAATTTCAGAAAGAGAGAAAGAAAATATATTTGCAGAATTTTTATGCCCACTTTGCGTTTATAGTAGATCAAAAAGGTTACTGTAGATGTTTACACTAAATTATTAATCTTGTTTTTTTGGCATTTAGTAAATGGCAATTAGTAAATCGCATCCCATCGCATCCCGCATCCCGCATCTCATTTTCAAAAATGGGATGCGATAACTTTTTTCGCATCGCATGAACACCTCATTTTTAAGCTTAGGTTAGGTTTGGGTCAGCTTAACGTTCAACCTAAGCCTACTCTAAAAAATAAAAAAATTTATTCGGTGAAAGTTCCCGTAAAGTTGGGAAATTGGGAAAAAGTGATGAAAGTTCCGGTAAAGTTCCGAAAAGATGAAAGTTCCGGTAAAGTTCTGAACAAAATGAAAGTTCCGGTGAAGTTCGGTTTTGACTATTTATTCGTCATTTCGCAGTCTAAAAACGGACTACCGTGGACATTAGGTTTAATATTATGTCAGTGGGGAGGGATGTTACCCCGTCAAAGTTAGTTCTCATCACTTTTGGTATGTTTTAAAACATGGATTCATCCAACCGTAGAAATTTACCGATCACTATATGTTTCAATCATTTTACATATGGACTAGACTTAAACGCCGATAATAATTCGCTACAGTTTTGACATTTTCACATCATAATTCACTGTAAAACCAGAAAATTCGGTTTTTACAACTCTTTTCTGGAATGAATTAGAGTTTCTCTAGCAGGAGAATGAATATGAATCTTATTAGAAACGAAATTATCGTTCTAGTTTCAGTATTACAGGACAAGCAGGGAATCCTCGCTACGCTCAGAGCTTTTTTTTTTTACCTTTTTTTCATCCCAAAATCACAAATTCCGACTTTTTAAATGGAAAAATAAATGGTTTTTAGAGGCAAAGTCGTTGCCTTTTCTCTCTCTCTCTTTCACACTCCCTGTACAATCCAAACACGGCTAACACTAACGCGAGTCGGGCTAGAACTAATGCAACAACCTGCGAGGGCCCCCAGTGGTCACACGTGAAGCGCACACAAAAAAATGTGCAACGATGACCGAGAGGTTAACGCGTCCGATCGTTACTCGCTTAACGCGCGTTCGAATCCTGTCAACTACCCAGCCATTTTTGCACAATCCTTCCTCTCCCCCCTTCATCCCCGTAAATCGACACATAAATGGATCACCCAAAAATTTGCCTCACGAAAAAGGGGGCGGTCCCCTTGTTCTATTATTAATACAAGCAGGTAGTCCTCGCTACGCTCAGAGCCGTTTTTCATTACAAAAACACATATTCAGACCTTTTTATTGCAAAAAAATAAGTAGTTTTCACTCGCTGTTCGCTTTCACACTCCCTGTACAATTCAATTACGGCGAAAACTAATGCGAGTGCGGCTAGAACTAATGCAACAACCTGCGAGGGCCCTCAGTGGTCACGCGTAAAGCGCTCTCAAAAAACGTGCAGCGGTGACCGAGTGGTTAAAGCGTTGGATTTCTACTCGCTTAATGCGCGTTCGAATCCCGTCAACTACCGGCCACTTTTGCACAACCCCTTCCCCCACAACCAAAACCAAAAAGCTTCACCCAAAAATTTGCCTCACGAAAAAGGGGGCGGGGCAAAGTGGGCGGAGGATTTGTCAATTAATAATATGATGATACTCAGTTGTCACGATATTTTTTTGACGTTTCAAAATTTATTTTCATCAGTTGTATATATTACTGTCATCTTAACCACTACCAAACGGCCAAATTAGTAAACCTGTCCATAAAAATTATTCTGAAGTTTTCTGGTAAAGAAGAACTGATGTTCGCATCAAAACACGAAAAATCAGTACAATAAAAAAAAATAAAATCGTCCTTCGTAAAGCATACTGGGGTCGTTAAGAGGAGTGTTGTTTTTAGCCGTTTTTATTCTCTGTTTTTCAATCATTTCACCATTCCTTCAGCTCGTTCCCTCCATTACTTTGATTTCTTCTAACGCGTATAGTTGAAATAAAAAAGAAAAGAAAATTAATTCGTAAATTTACATGAAAGTATAAAGGCGCATAGGTCTCGTGGAGAAGAGTCACTATTTCAGTAAATATGTTTTCGAAACTTTTCAAACAACTTTTTTCTTCCATTAGTTAATGATTGTAACTTTTTTTCTGTCAACAGTTTCTTTGTATGACTTTTCGAAAATTTTCTAAATCATATTCATCTATCTATCAGTGAAGATTAAGCCATCTCGTGTAATTTTCGGATTCATTTTAGGTAAAAAGGATCCCGTGCCTGTGTGGTCCAATCTCAAGCTGCAGGTCATTGGCGAATGCCTATTTCATGTAAGTTTCCATTCCTAAGTACGCATCCCGCACCCACTGTCATATTTACTTTGTTTCGAAGTAAACCAGATTTTGGTGATTTCTGTAATAACTTTTCTGAGACACTTTAGAATTTCCAAACAGTGAACCAAAGGATAATGGCGAGTGCGATGTGATGCGTTTAATTAAATACCATTTTTCTGCTGAATTCAATCAGTGTATACATTTTGTAGCTCTAAATTCGAATTATTCTTCAGGAAAAAAGTCAGAAGCGAACGGTCAACGTTAACATCGATGATCTCCGTGGATGTTCAGAAAAGCTTGGTATGTTTTCTTATTTGTTTCGCTGTTCAACTTTCCGCTTTCAATGAGTTGAGTCAGTACATCTATCCGACAATTCAATTTGAATTTTTAAAGAAATCGTGTTTTTTTGTTTTATGAACGATTGAATTGTTAGGTGGTCAGCTCTTGTACAATACTGTAAACGACCTGAGTATTCATGGTAGTGTTATTTTGTTCTCCAGATTAAAACATAATTTTTGATAATATTCAGAACTTGTTACAAGATCAAGTAAGGACAAGCTTTTGAAGATGAAGATGCTGCCCACGGAACGATTCTCGATGAGCGTCAGAACATCCGAGACTGGTGCGTCATCATGGGATGTTCTTCACGATTAGGAAGAAGACTAAAAAGTGAGTTTTTGCATTTTTCTCATTCTACAAACTTTCCATAGTACTTCGCAAATTACCACTCGCACTTATGGTGTGGCGATATTGACTAATTTTTCTCAATTCGTACCATATGAATTTCACGCCAGGTCCTAATCTCGATCTCCAATCTCCAGCCAAAAAAATTGGCTTTGTTTTTTTTGTATTTAGGCTTAGGTTTGGTTTTTCTTTCATATAAGGCTTAGTTAAAGTTGGGAAAACAACTTGTGAAGATCTAAGTCTTGAAAACGCGGGTAAACTTTTAAAAAATTGAGCATGTTTTATTGAGAAAGATTATCTTAAATCGTCGTGTCTCGCTCACATCACACACAACAATCTTCCTCGAAATTTTTTGGAAAAAATATGTGAAAGGTTTTTATCCTTCACAGTCGATTGTGAAATTTTTGCGAAAGTGAATAAAACAACCGTTTATTAGAATCAAATCTTTCCAATCCTCCCATAAATGTCGACTTTCAGGCCTACAAACCAATGAACGATCTGAGGGACAAGAAGATCAACGACCTGGATGCAGGAGCAATAAAACACCTACTACAACCGCTGCCTCCTCTGCTACTACAACCGATGCTACTACAAAGTGAGTTTTTGCATATTTCTTTTCATTCTACAAACTCCAATATAACTTAGCAAACTACCACACGCTCTTACGATGTAGCGACTTTGACTTATTTTGTTCTATTTGTACCAGGGCTGGTTACGAAATTTTCGATTTAACGAAACCGTTAATCTTTAAATTAACGATTTTTTTCAAATTTAACGAATCCGTTAATCGTTAAATTAACAGTTTTTCCAAATTTAACGAGTCCGTTAATCGTTAAATTGAAACATCAAGCCTTGAAAAAAGTAATGTCAGGAAAAAATAACTTGTGAAGATTTAAATCTTGAAAGAAACGTAAAGTTAGGAAAAAACAAGTTGTGAAGATCTAAGTTTTGAAAACGCTGGTAAACTAAGAAATCGAGCATGTTATAGTGAGTAAGATTAGCTGAAATCGTTGCATCTCTCGCTTTCATCACGCACAAGAATCTTTCTCGATCATGTTTGAAAAAAAAATATGTGAAAGGTTTTTATTCTTCACAGTCGGTAGTGAAATTTTCGACAAAAATAAATACGACAATCGTTTACTATAATTAACTCTTTCCGATTCTCCAATAATTGTTGACTTTCAGACCTACAAACCAATGAACACCTGAGGGACAAGAAGATCCACGGCCATGCAGCGACAGTACACCTACTACTACAACCGTCGCTCAAAGCCCGGAGTTATTTAAATTTTTTGTGTTTGTTCAATAAATGTGTCCTACCATGATGTGTTTCTGTTGAAAGTGAACGTTTTGAAGGATTTGAAGCAAAATTGTGGCGAAAATCCGGTTAAAAAGTGTGAGATTTGGTGAAAATTCCGGTAAAAATGTGTGAGATTTGATGAAAGTTCCGGTAAAAATGTGTGAGATTCGGTGAAAGATGCGGTTAAAATGTGTAAGTTCTGGTGAAAGATTCGGTTAAAGTTCCGGTAAAGATGCGGTTAAAAGGTGAAAGTTCCGGTGAAAGATTCGGTTAAAGTTCCTGACTTTTGGCGTGTAAAGTTCTCTGAAAAGTTCCCGGAAAGTTCTCCCGTTACCGGAACTTTTACCGAATCGAACATTTTATTTTTTAGAGTAAATACAAGGTGATTGGGCTGTTCCGAGCAAAGTTACAGACGTTTGAAAAAAACGGGATGCGACGGGATGCGGGATGCGATGGGATGCGATTTACTAATTGCCTTAGTAAATTGCATACTGCATCCCATAAAAAACCTCTCAAACATGAACTTTTCTTGTTTTGTTAGATACCTCTTCCGGGCAGATTTTTCAAATTTGAAAAAAAACTTAAGTTGCCGCATTTGAAGGGTTTCCTCCAGGAATTTAACTCTCTCCATTGTTGAAATGATTGCGAGCCAATCGTCTGATGGTTAAAACGTTGGGCTCGAATAGTAATGACGTATTTATTAGAACGATAGTGAAGTGAACCATTGCTGGCTCACCATCATGTTCTTCCTCACAGATTGGACATGTTACTTCTTGAACTGCTCGCTGTCTTTTCCTCCTTTTACGACATTAACTTTTCTTCAGTAGTTGTCTTCTCGTTGATTCCACAGCTGACATTCCACTGATTCTTCGATTTCACCGCGAATCTTGCAACGACTCTTTTTGCCTCTCCTGTCAGGTTCTCGATAAGATAGCTGAATTTCGTGATGTTGAATAAATTTCGCTTGTGAATCAGTTTATCAGAAATGGTTCAAAAACTATTGAACTGAAGAACATCTCCATTGAACTTTGGGATAGCGATTGGTTGATTGAAGATTGTTCTTGTCGAGCTTCTCTTCTATTTTTTCTTGCTATTTTGTATTCTATGATTTCTCCTGCCAATTCCCAGGTTGTCACGTACTGTTCGTTCATCGTCGTAACATCTTCGATTGTTGCAGCTTCTAGATTTATTAAAGATTTTTGTGACAAGCTTACATGTCGTTCAGCATTTATCCTCAGTCTTTCAATTCGTGGAATTTCGTAATCTTCCTCATCCTTTGCTCGCGTCGCTCCATTGAATAGCTTGGTTAGAGATGTTCTGGTTATCCTGACTTTACTAGTCCAGTCCATCTCGATTTCTTGGCCCATGGTCTTGTTTTCTTCGATGCACCAATGTACACGTGTGACAGTGATGACGTATTTATTAGAATGGTAGAGAAGTGAATCATTTGCTGGCTTACGTCTATTCAAAGACTGGTGGTCACGTTTTAGGGTCACGTACGCGAGTACATCGGTGTCTCGTCTTTGTGTGAACATCACCGTAAACTTTTGTCTACGGAAAAATAGAAGAAAAAAATTTTGAGCTGAAGAGCTCGTATTTTGTTTATTTAATTTTGCTAGAGTTAAACTTTGGTTTTGCAAGTTTCGAAGCTCACTTGGACTTTAACTGCTGCCACTTGATGCTAGATTGACAATTCAGGTGATAAAGAAAGAATCGACATCTCTACAGATATAAAAACAGTTGTGAACGTTGGCGGTTCTGGCCGCCAGATTTCCGCAGCTTCCCACACTGACTGCGACATCTTCTTGACCACGAGGGTGCAACTACTGATCGACTGTGGTGGAATGATCGACGTCATCCGTCCTGGGGGAACCTGTGTTGCCCAAGGCACACGCGCATGCGGCCACGGGGCCGTGCATGCGCGTCGAGTGTCAGCACCAGCGGCGGCCAGCTATCGACCGATAACCACCGCCTGTTATATCATCGTTTTCCCATATTGTATTCTTACCTTCCGATCAACTCATTAACCTTGTTGTACGTTGTTATAATTATTATATTTGCAGGCCCACACACCTGTGGGTTCTTTCTCTGCGGTAATAAAGAGACATAAACAAGTCGACTGTGTTGTGGATTGGTTTCACCCACGAAGTTATCTGGAAGGCAACTCGTCTTCATATGGTGATTATAGCCGCTCGCAACTGAACCATCAACGGCAAACTCAAGGTTTTTTTCAATTGAAAAAATCAAGAAAAGACTCAAAAGAGCGAAAAGAATCGCCAAAACAAAAAAACAAAACTTTCCAACTCAATATAAAGTGGGAGGTTTTTCTTCTATTTTTTCGAATAGTATTCGTCATACCTGATCGATAGCGATTTCGATTAGGTCGTTGACGATACTTATTCACCAAAAGTCCTGTTTGAGGGGGGCAGAGCCAAAAAAAAGAGGCTCAGAAATTGAATAGAAAAGGTATCAAAGAATACCAACCACATTTTTTTTTGAAGAAGACCAGTTGTTTGTTTTCCGTTACGGCAAGCTACGAGTATCACGGGATACTCGCCTAGACTTGAGTAACGTTTTTTGTTGTATTACTGGAGTACGATTGGTAGTGGCAAGCTACGAGAACCGAGAGGGGGCTCGCCTAGTCTTGAACTACAATCGTAATCTATCTGGTGTGATTCGTCGCGAGCACTACTTGGAACGGTCCTAGTAGCGGGGCTCGAACGAATAAAAGAAGATGGCAGACGATGATTAGAAGCTGTACTCAAAGAAGTTCCTGAAAATCGTCAAAACAAAACACACGAGATGCATCAACACCATGAAAGCACACGCCGAGGGTTGGCTCAACATACAGAGAAGAGCAGAAGTGCACGATCAGCGACGGAACACAACAACTCAGACGTTGCAAGGAGTTGATCAGAGAAGGAGCCGAGGCAAGCACCAAACTCCTCGATGCCTTTGAGAGATGGACAAGGTGGGTGGAGCCAGAGAACGAAGAGTCAGAGCAAGAAGACATTGACCAGCGGTTGGACAACATGGACCACGTTCAACACCAACTCTCAGCTCTTCGCATCGAACTGGTCCGCCGATCAAACCACCCGGATGCGACCACTCCCAATGATGTCAACGTCAACGCCTCCGAAGTCCGATCGCAACAATGCCAAAAAGAACCCCACCAATCGGAATCCGAGCGTCCAAGCCGACAACGCAACGCTGAAATTTTTCATCACCGGTGATAAATGACAGAGAACCTCCAAGTTGGGTGTTGTTTGTCTGAACACGGTACAGAGAGGGTAAAATTACATCATCGAAAATTATTAGTTTTACATTACAGTAGTATCAAAGCATTCAACCTTCTCGGGCTCTGCGACGGCAACGACTTCCTTTGGGACAGTGTTCAACCAGTTGTTAAATCTGGAAACACTCGACCTTACGAGAAACGACGATAAAGTCAGGTTGGAAGTAGTGAAGTTTCTCAGTGGAAACGTGAAGTTCATCTGTGACGCCTTAGGACATTCGGGTTCGTCGTCAGACGAGTTCCGTCCTTTTTGCGAGACCGCCCGTTGTGAACTAGGCACAATAGGAGACTTCACGGCCAACATTAATAGAAGAACACCACAACACCGATATTTTGATGGAATCATGCGTTACGTGAAGACAGGAAGGTTTCTAGATCCGTTTTCTTTTTGAAATACATTTTCAGAAAACCATTCACAAAGGAACTGCTTTTCACGATCCAACTAAAAAACGTCATCTCCCCGCAACTGCACATAATGACGCATCTCACGCAGATTTCAGTGGACGCGTTCTACGTGCACGCTATGAAACTGGATGGCTGTGATGGTAACAAAAACTCCATATCATCTCCAATTTCGTACCAGCCCATGAGTTTTTGCTTCCGTACGGGATGATGAGAAAAACTCATCCTTGTCTCGTCCTGCTCGAAACTTCCGAAACCTTATTCCAGATTCAGAATTTTGTTCTCTCACCCACCAACAACAACTCCAGATCATCTCCAATTTTGTACCACTCTGTGAGTGTTTACGTGTGTACGATTAGGTATCAAAACCGCATGTTGAGCAAAAAAAAACGACAAATAATTCACTTAAGATCGTTCAAGCGAAGAAGATGAGTGTCAAAATGTTTGTTGAGAGCCTACTCAATAGATCGGCCGCCAACCAAAGTTATTTTCTCTGATTAGAGAAAATGAACCTGTGGTTCAAAAGGATCTCAACAAAAATGTCAATTGCCCGTAGACAGCCGCGTTGCGATTTCTGGTAGGTGTGCTCATGCTATATTTGTCAATCTTTCTTCTAGGTGAGCTTGCTGCGTGATCGGGTTGACAAGCTGGAAGGACTTCTTCTGCAGAAATGCCACGATTCAATGGACCCCGTGTTTTACTTTGTAAGCTTTTGTTCATTAATGTATTTGAATCCACCTCCAGTAAACGTTGCTGCGCGTAGTCTAGAATCCCAAATTCCGTGGTGTTATGAGACGGAGGTTATCAAACTATTGAAAAATGCAAAGTCCTCCAATAGTGCCAACCCGGATGATATTCCATTCAGATTCGTAAAGCTTATTGGAGACCAAATCACCCCAGCTCTCACTCACATTTTGAACGTATCTATCATGCAGGCAAAAGTTCCTAAAAAATGGAACACAGCGATAGTGGTTCCCATCGCAAAAATTAAGAACCCTTCGACTGTGTCTCATTATAGACCGATAAGCATCACCTCGCAATTCAGCCGCATATTAGAGAAAATTGTTTCTTAATGCATTTCCGAGTTTGTTGAAACGAATTCTGTTTTACCCAACGAACAACACGGTTTTCGAAAAGGTCGCTCAACAGAAACACAATTGTTGCTATGCCTCAACGACTGGTCTGCGGCCCTTGATAGTGGGCTCCAAGTTCATGTCGTTTACTTTGACATACAAAAAGCGTTCGATCGTGTTCCTCGCAACTTGCTTTTGCATAAGCTCTACTCTATAGGAATTAACCAAATCACGGTCAAATGGATTGAAAGTTTTCTAAGAAATAGTTTTCTAAGAAAAAGGTCATCCCGTGAAAAAGTTTTCTAAGAAATAGGTCATCCCGTGTTCAGTGTGGTCAGGAACTATCCTCTGATTAAAGTGCGGCATGTGGAGTACCGCAAGGTGCAGTCCTATCGCCACTTCTTTTCAACATCTTCGCGAGTGCCATTCCTGACTTCACCTCTTTCCCTGGTGTGAAGTGCATGTGCTTCGCAGATGATATAAAATTATATGCCGTCATCAATTCACAAACTGACGTATTGAATCTGCAGAAAGAAATCGAGGGTGTTGAAAAATGGACGCATGAAGTTGGGTTACAGCTCGCACCTAACAAAACCCAGGTCTTGAGTTTAGGAATGGTTAAGAAATTCAAACCCGATTACTCTGTCGCAGGCCATAAAATAAAGGAAGTAACTCTTGTTAAGGACCTTGGGTTTTTCATTCAAGCCGATCTTTCATTTACGGAGCACTGGAAATATTACTGTCATAAAGCGAAAGCATGTACGTTCACAATATTCCGAGCCATATTCTCCCAGAGAAAAGAGATCCTTCTGAAACTTTAAAAGTCCTTTGTCCTGCCATTGCTAGAGTATGGCTCCTCAGTATCAGCACCGCTTTTTAAAAAAGACTGCGTGAAAATTGAGGCTGTCTAGCGAGCATACACTAGAAAGATGTATTTAAGATTGCACGGTGTACAAGCAATATCCGACGGCAAATTTCCGTATGAACAGAGACTGTGTAATCTACGTCTGAAAAGTTTGAAGGAACGTCGTGACGTAGCTGATTTGAAATTAGTGGACAAAATATTGAATGGCTCCGTGGCCATACCAATAGAAAGAATTTTCACAATCACCCAATCACGTACACGGGGTAATTCGTTCAAACTTTCATGCAGCAGGCCTAAAAAGAATATCGGACGTAACAGTTTCGCACAAAGAGCTTCTACTTCATTTAATAAAATTGGTAAAGTTAAGCCTCGTGGTAATTACAATCCTAAGCCTAAATGCACTAGTGCCAAGCTACTTGTCCGTCCGATAGTAAACAGCATGAAATAAAATCATGAGCTTGAAAATTCAGATCCGTTGAATATACTGCCCAATCGACAACTGACGACTCGTACGCACCAACACATTTTTTACTCATGGATCTCTTCACACTTGTACCCATGCCTTATTTATCAATTTCTCTTCAAATCCAATGTTTCATATTTTACCAAATTGAGAACCCTCACTAGGTGCAACTTATTTCTCATTACTCCCTGATTGTACCATGACCCAAGTATGCCAAAGTGTTGAGGGTCCTGTAACCCAAAAAAATGGCTATCAAAAAAAAGACCGAAAAAAAATCTAAACTAGTAACTGCAAACTCATGACACCTCGTCTGTGGCTACTTCAATCAGGCACCAAACGACCAACTCCTCAATATCCTCACTTCAACACCACTTGTCCATCTAATACCGTCAAAGGAGGGAGAAGAGGTTCATGGATTCAACACTCCAATCTACACAAGCTTTTTCAATGCCAATACTACACGACCTGAGAAAGCCTCATCCTGCTGTGTCTGTTCGGCTACTGCAACAACGATCGTTCGGAGAAACATCCTTCATCAAAGGACAGTCTCACAAGCTGAAGAAAATGGTCGACCTTTGGTATCACACCTACTGACATCCCTCAAGGCAGTCTTGACTCGCGGTTACTTTTGAACTCAGACATATAGCCTACACTTTTGGTATACATGAGTCTTCAATCTATCAGTTTTTTCTATAGGGTTCATCCAGTGTGGGTTCTTACATTTTCTGATCTGAATCTTTTTTTGTTCTCCACAAAATTTATCCTTATCTTCACTTGTACCCACATATACTATCTTTTATCTGAGAATATTCTGTCACCATGTACTATGTCCGTTTTATTCACATCGGCTTTGTTTCTATTGCGGGCTTTCCCCAAAATAAATATTATTATTATTTCCGTAGAAAAGAGTTGATCACAGGTTCACTGGAAGTGCTGGCGAAGAAGGCGTCTCAAGTCTAGGCGAGTGTCCCGTGATACTCGTAGCTTGCCGTAACGGAAACATATATGTTCTGTCGGAATTTTCTAAATCTCGCATTCAGACCGGTCTCATACCAGACGCGAAACACCTGGGAAAAACTTCGCTTTTTCACTCGGTATGGCTTTAATTCAGCTGATCAAAAAATGTATGTAATTTCCAGTTTGATGGAGGGCATCCTGTTGATCTCAGGAAGTCTTTCTCCTCGAATTTGATGAGAGTATCGCTGGACCCGTCTAAAATGTGGCCTCAGTTGCTGGAGTACATTATTCTCGAGGTATCAAATACATAATATCCTAATGGAATTTTTTTCAGTGGTTCGGACATATTCCAAAGAAATCTGTATTTCTCGGTTATGGAACGGACATTGTGCGAAAACGAACTAAAGATATGAAAGTTAGCGTAGATTTGACCGACCTCGAATTTGACCTACACCATCTAGGATAGAACATGATGCGACATTCATTTCTTTCTTGCTTGTATTTCATTTTTCACACTTTTCCCTCTCCCATTTGTATAAATTCATCTTATCCCCAAGTTAATTGCATTTCCCATGTCATAACTGTTCTACATCACTACTCATCCTCATAATCATCATCTAAATTGTTATAACAAGGTTTAATTACCCTAGTTTGAGGTACACGTACTCGGCTAGGTCAATAAATATTCATCAGCAAAGAGCATTCTACCACGCATATAAAGAACACCTTTGAACAGACATCGAGACTCCAATCTTCGTGAAACTCACCGGTATTACTTTTCCGTTGAATATTTAACATTGACCTGAGTTCTTAAGATTTGGCTTTGGAGTCTGTGTGCTTGTCGGATGACGATGCAAATTCCAAGTTTAGGAAGACTTTCACGAAACACTTCTCACTGATGTTGCGGAGTCTCCGCAATAAACATGCGGCTAGAAACGTTTCATGTAAGGATAATTTGCAATACATAATTTATTTCAGGCTCGCAGCATCCGTTCGTCGGCGAAATCTTCTGAAAATGGCCCTGTTTATGAAGCTGGAACGACGATTTGTGAGTAGAACATAATTATTCTTGTTGCTTTGTTACATAGTATCTCACATTCTGTTTTCCATAGGATCTCATATTCTTATTGTTTATTGTTGCAAAGATTCTTGTTATCAGTAAATTTTTCTACCTATTTTTGATCTATGCTTAGTGTCAGGGGCGGGGCCGAAAATGTCGTGTGAGCGCAACGAACCCCTGGCCGGTGGATGAAAGATTGTCGACGTTTTCAATGCGCTATAGTAGCACGACACGAGACGCTACGAAATGTCGCCAAATATCCAATTTTTTAATTATGGAGTATCATCAAAGATCGTTGACGAGATTATCCGTGAATAGAAATTTTTTATGTAGAAGCGTTTAAGAAAATTCACAAACCTAAAGATATTCGGGAATAAATATTAAAACATGGGTTGTATCAGCAATGGACACAGGATAAAGAGTAGAGAGAAGAAAGAGTCCCGTAAAGAAAAGATGTTCAGAAATGCTTTTTTGGCTCAGGAAAAAAAATGGAAAGGCGTAGGATTATGTCATTCAAACCTATGAGTACAGAAAATTTGGGCCTGTTCGAATCCATAGTGTAGTTTACGTATAAACAACAAGCTTAGAGATCGAAATTCACTTTTGAATTCCGACATTACAAAGGTACAGTAATCACAAGGGATATGGTAGAGTCAATATGTTGGAAGTTTTTTCGGAGATTAAGCTCACATCGAGGGGGCGGGGCTATCACAAAGATTTCTAGTATAAAGATTTTGGCATCAATAAATTATTTACAGTGTGCGACTTTTTGTATTAGATGACATTGGTTTCTCCCATTTTCGACTTCAGCGTAAAGTACTTTCTCGTCTCGTTGAAGATGAAGACTGATGACGTCATGAGAGTAAGGAAGATTAGATCTGTAATAATTCTTTCAAAGTTCCATTCGACATTGTTTATATTTTCGAGTCAGGCTAAGATTTACGAAACGAATGATCGCAACGATCTTCTTCCCACACCTCAACAGAAAATATCGCATGCGTGTATTCATGTCGCGTATTTCTAAAAATATTTGTAAACTTTCGAAAAAATTGTACTGTAGGTACGTTTCTCCCTCCAAAACTTTGGGTGGACCGGCATTGGACCGTAAATGGGAGACTATCGTCCCGGTCATGTGTCACCCAATTACAGTCCAATGCCGGTCCATTTACAGTCCATGTGTCGCCCGGTTGGATGAAACGGGCGACACATGGACTGTAAATGGACCGGCATTGGACTGTAATTGGGCGACACATGTCCGGGACGACTGTCGCCCATTTACGGTCAACGAAAAGTTTTGGAGTCTCATTATTCGATTCGGATACAAAAGCTGAAAAAATTACCGAAAAATGACAGAGCTTCTGTTTGGAAGACGTGTTGAAGTGGAGACCAGTAGATGACTAAAAGTTGACATAGAAGGGAGGCTGATACGGCCATACAGAACATGCGGTTTCTGGAAAGATCTAATTTTGCTGGAAAATTCTAAACTGTTGAAATTTACATATTAGTACCTGTCCCTTTGAGTGTTTCTCGTGTTGATTATAGATTGACTATATTTTACTATCTGTAAGATTCACCTCAAAACTCCAATTTGCCAAATCATCTTCCGTTGACTACGACAGCTGAGGGCATTCCACATGTCGAACAAGACGAAGCAAGTGAAGGTCATCGTTGTGTCTCTTGGGGTTATTTTGTTGTCGACGGAGAGCTGAAAACGATTGGATTCGATTCATACTTACTCCAGAAAAATCCCCGTTCTTTTTTTTGCAAGGACCAAAACTCACCTCTTTGTAGAAAACGGATAGGGTCCCAATAACAATGATCGCGGCTGAACTCAAGATGTCTGTTATCAAGCGACCTGTAAACATTGGGTCAAGACTGGATTAATTCAAGTGCGAACCGCTAAGCATCGGTTGTCTCGTGTCCCTTGGCTTTTGCTTGATGATGTCAGCATCGACAGGTTCAACACCCAGTGACTGCGCCGGCGGACCGTCCATGATGATGTTGATCCACAGAATTTGCATCGCGTTCAGAGGGTTCTCGAATCGGAAGAGCGTCGAAGCGGCTATCAGGGAGAGGGCTGCTACGCTACTGTAAAATGGTCGGTTATTCTTCTGAAAGTGGCTTGCACGAGTCCTGTTCGTGTCTAGCACAAACGAGACACCTTTTGAACTAAGTCTGTGGCTGACTCCGCCCACAAAAAAAACTAACGTGGACAATTGGAATCTGACAAAGTTCGTGATGTTGTGGTAGATTCCTTTGCCTTCTTCCATGGCTGATGTGAGCGTTGCAAAGTCGTCGTCGCATAGGATCATGTCCGCGGCTTCTTTGCACACGTCGGTACCGCCTGAGATTCTCTCTCTCTCTCACTCACTCTCTCTCTCTCTCTCTCTCTCTCTCTCTCTCTCTCTCTCTCTCTCTCTCTCTCTCCTTCTCTCTCTCCTTCTCTCTCTCCTTCTCTCTCTCCTTCTCTGTCTCTCTCTCTCTCTCTATCTCTCTCTCTCTCTCTCTCTCTCTCTCTCTCTCTCTCTCTCTCTCTCTCTCTCTCTCTCTCTTTCGCTGTATCTATCACACCACTAACCCAAACCCATCGCCACACCGATATCAGCCTTCTTCAGGGCAACAGCATCGTTGACTCCATCACCAGTCATCGCAACTACTTCGCCTAAAGCTTGCAAAGCTTTAACTATTTTCAGTTTGTGGCGTGGAGAAGCACGGTAGAAGACGGTGACCTGACGGATCACCTGAAGTTTTCTCATATTTAGTGGGCAAATTCGATGAAAATGGATACCTTCATCAAGTCTTCTTCGCTCATTTGATCCACCTGAGCGCCCGAGAGACAGCTGTCCAAGTGAGATAGAATACCCAGTGACGCTCCTGGAAAACGACGATTAACCAAACAGTACCGTATGAAGCGGTAGAAACAGATTAATTACAACCTACCTATAGACTGCGCAGTCTCCTGAGCATCACCAGTGATGAGCTTGACGTCGACTCCAGATTCTTTGACAATTTGAATGGCGTTCGCGGCACCCTCTCGTGGTGGATCCATCATTCCGACCATTCCGAGCAGCGTTAGGCGATCCATTGAATCTCCACGGGCCAGTGCGAGTACTGAATAAAGAATGGAAAGTTTTGTGCCTAGTCCATTTCAACATGAGGAAAAAACTCAAAAGGACAAGTCTTACATGGGAGTAATATCAGAGGTCTGAGTGGTCTCCGAATCACAATAACGTGGGACTCCAGATTGCCACTATAACTCTGATAATCGATCTGTGAAGCCATTTTTGAGATTGGTTCTATCATCTTTACCCCATTAGAAAACCTATACTATAACACCACCCAGACCTCACAGGTTCTAAGACTTCTGATATAACTCTCCTGTTAGATAGATAGTTCTAACTACATAGGGTTGGGAATCTCGCCGCGTGCGGCAAAAAACCGCCGCTTCTCACGAACTCACCTCTCAATCCCTGTCCTCCCAGGGATTTTGAAATGTCGATGATGCGTTGCTTGGTGTACTGGTCGAGTTGTCTGATGGTTGCATCGGATGAAAGGAACGTTGGGCACAAGTCGGCCACTCTGTCAGTCGCCCCTTTCACGAAGAACACTGTTGATCCGTTGTAATCTGTCTGTACGCCCATCCATTTGGTGTCTGACGAGAATGGTGTTTCGTGCAGTTTTCGGTATTGGTGACGAGACTGCTCCAGCGACGCCTTCTTCGCCAGCACTACCAGTGAACCTGTGATCAACTCTTTGAACATTTCTCAAGGGACATGTCAATTCGAACCATCCGAGCTTATCTAGCAAAAAAAAAGAATTGCTATCTTCAAGTTATTATCACTCGAAATATAGTCCGCAAAATTTTTGAATGCAGTCAAGTTTAACGTAAAATTTCCAAATAGAAAACCTTCAGTTGGTTGTCCGATGACCTTGTCTCCCTCGATGGTCGCATTGTTGCACACAACTCCTGCTTCGATAATCCGTGAAAACTCCGGGTGTGAAAACTGTGATATCATTTCACCATTGAAGGTGACTGTCCCACCAACCGAAGAGTACCTGAACGAAACAATCTTTTATTTTTCGAAGAACCAGGTTGGATGAAATTTCTGGCAGCAATACGCCACACAACTCTCTGCACCTTTAAGATGTGGTGGTAACTCTGCACTCTCTTCCCTCTCTCACTCACACGCTCTCGATGTGTGAGTGGGAGAATGTGTACAATCGCTAGACGCAGGTGCGCGGTGAGAGAGTGCGTTGAGGGGAGAGGGTGCAGAGTCTCCACCACGTCTTACATCCAAGTAATAAGTTGCGCTTCATACAGAGAGTGAGACATCTCACAATTTTTGTACATGGCTATAAAAGAAAACATTGTACTGTTTTCTGAAAGAAAAACTAAGGAAAACCAACCCAATGCCGGAAACATCAGCTTTTCTGCCTTCTGGCGTCACAACACACGTCGCCGTCATCTCGTTCTTTGTCAACGTTCCCGTTTTATCCGAACAAATGACCGTCACACAGCCGAGGGTCTCAACCGCGGGCATTTTCTTGACTACAGCTCGTCGTGAAGCCATTCGCATTACACCAATCGCCAGGGTGACTGCCACCACGATAGGAAGTCCTTCTGGGATTGCGGCGACTGCCAGACTGAATTGTATGATGTCGATGCGGTTCGCAACGCGGTCAAATCACCTCACACCGATTGTGAACATCTCTAGGGCATCTCTTCCTTGGAAGAGACCAATCAGGAAGATCACGATGATGACGCCGAAAGAGTAGAACGACAACAGTTTTCCCAAGTCGTCCATGGATTTTTGCAGTGGGGTTTTCGGAGACTGAAACGTATTCTTTCTCTCTCTCTCTCACTCTCTCTATCTCTCTCTCTCTCTCTATCTCTCTTTCTCTCTCACTCACCTCTTCTCCCATCATCATCTGAACGACCTCTCCAAATTGAGAGTTGGCAGCTGTAGATATGACGAGTCCCTTTCCTCTACCCGAGCATACCAGAGTGCCCATGAACGCAATGCACGTCAGTCCATCCACATCTTTCGTGTTGCTTCCGACGGCAATCGCAGCCGTGTCCTGAATTGTTCATTTACTTGTGAACTACCTATTTTAAATTTCGTAACAGTGTTTTAAATAACCTTATGCTTTGCTTCTGTCTCTCCGGTCAGCGAACTTTCGTCAATTTGCAGTGAGAAACTTTCGATGAGTCGTAGGTCAGAAGGAACTCGATCTCCAGTGTTTAGTAGAACAACATCACCCGGGACCAACTCTCTTGCCAGCATTTGGACTTCCTTTCCATCCCGTAATCTGGAGAGAGAGAGTAACTTCAGAATAATATCAAAGAAATGACCACCTAGGAAGTTAAAGAGAGAAAGTAGATGATGATTTTTTTATTGCGTTGTCTGAAAGCATAAACTTACACATGACACGTCGGTGGCACCAGCTTGTTCAACTGCTCCAGCGTTTTCTCTGACCTGTACTCTTGAACAAATCCGACCGTCACTACGATCACAACTGCTATCGTGATGCTCACCGCGTCATCATACTGTTTCATCAGAATCGAAACAATTGCCGAAGCGAGAAGGAGCATTATGAGCGGATTCTGAATAATAGTTTCCAAGTCGTTTCAAAGAAAAAGCATGCAAAAGTAATTTTATTTGATCACCTATCAGGAAAACAATGTATCTAGTTCTCGCTACAATACTTTTGCAAATGATTTTTGACCAACCAGCCTAGGTCGCCCTGCCTCCGACACGCCTACTTTTGAAGTGGCCAAAAGTGATACGCTGTGCGGAAATCATTGACTTCCACGGAACCCGCAAAAGGTCGGCGCAAGACTCACCTTGAACTGTTCCACATACTTCTTCCAAATGGGTTCATCTTCACCAACGTCAAACTCGTTATACCCATGGAATTGTCGTCTTCGGATGACTTCGGCGGTTGGAAGTCCTTGTTCAAGGTCCGTTCGGAGCAAGTGGGAGCAGTTCTGGAACGATTTTAGTGAAATTAAAAACTTTCCCTCAACTATACTCTGTTTCAATGAAAAGTGTTCACCTACACTTTTTCAATATTTTCAGTTTATACTCAAATGGAGCGAATTAATTTTCAGTAGCTCTACAATAATTATGAAACGATGTTGTATACCAAGTTCCAGTTTGATCGGCTTGCTTATTGAAAGAATAGAACCAAAAACGTCAAAAGCGCCATTTTTGAGATTTTGATTTTTCTTTTAAAAATCGATTTCACTTTGATATAGAGGGAGATTACAAAAGGAGAAGCATTGATTTGGTTGAACTAGGTTGTTTTAAACTGATTTAGTCTCGATAGGTAATGAAATCAGTTCATTCTGACACCAAAAGAGGCAAAATCGAGTTTTTTCGATAAAAACGATTATTGAGCTCTAAATTTGATTTGAGTTAATTTGAATATACTGAATTATTGTTTCACAAGTTTTTTTTCCAAATGGACCAGAGAGAGCATCTCGACTAATTCAGAATATAAGTTTTGGTTTACGCGTAAATCACTCTTCCTACTTCAGAAGAGTGTATGACGACGTTAACCAGCTCCTAGTTGGAATACTCTCCAATAAAGGATTGAAAAAAACATAAAATAATTTTCGTACATCACATGAGTGTATTTTGACATACCTTCGCAATGAAAAAATGTCATAATAGAATACCTCTGTTGTATGAGTGTTTCCACTCTGCTTTATAACACTCAACACGATCCAATTTTACTGGAATCACTCTAACTAAGCTTTGAACTAAAAGAAAAAACCTATGTCAATCGTTTTGACTTCAATAATGTAAAAAAAAACTGGACTCATCCTTGAAATCGAAATGTTGGAGAAGCCACATCTTGGTAATCTATCGTGTACTTTATCGCTTGTATAATTCAGTACTTTTAGCGTTCATCTTGATCAAAGTTCACTAGTAACAATTTCAGAAGGTTGTTTTCTGTTTTTCTACAATTTTAGAACAGTCGATTCCATCTGTTCGGAAGGTTTTGTTGTCATACACTCTTCTGAAGTAGGAAGAGTGATTTTCGCGTTAAGCAAAACTTATATTCTGAATTAGTCGAGATTCTGTCTTTGGTCCACTTGGAAGAAAAACTTGTAAAACAATAATTCAGTGCATTCAAATTAACTCAAAACAAATTTAGAGCTGAAAAATCGTTTTTCTCGAAAAAACTCGATTTTGCCTCTTTTGGTGTCAGAACGAACTGATTTCATCCACTATCAAGACTAAATCAGTTCAGAACAATCTGGTTCAACCGAATCAATGATTTCCCATTTGATATCTCCCTCTATATCGAAGTGAAATCGATTTTTAAAAGAAAAATCAAAATCTCAAAAATGGCGCTTTTGACGTTTTTGGTTCTATTCTTTCAATAAGCAAGCCGATCAAACTGGAACTCAGTATACAACATCGTTTCATAATTATTGTAGAGCTACTAAAAATTAATTCGCTCCATTCAAGTATGAACTGAAAATATTGAAAAAGTGTAGGTGAACACTTTTCATTGAAACAGAGTATAACAAGAGTCTCCCCGCCTCTTAATACATTTCAATAGTAAAAAAACTGGCTGGCAAGCTTTTGGTGAAACATTTTCATAAACTCACAATCGGATCATGTGTGGCGGCATTTTCCGACGTCAACGTCTCTATCATGATATCCTGGTTTTTGGCCTTTTCGTTGTTGCTTTTTTCAGTCGAACCACTGATTAGAGGTGTTGTCTGGAAAAATTCGATTTTCATAGTAACTGGTTGTCGTGTATGACACTACAGTGGGAAATGATTTGTCATAGAGTTTTCCCGAAATTCACTAGCGTTTTGAAGAAAAAACTTATTTCTGTCCAGCACTGATTTGTAGGAGTATACAGGGTCAGGCATAGATATGGACTATGGACCCCTATTTGCTGTATTTGTTTTACCCTCTTTTGTGAAGAATTCAATTTCCCATGAGATGGTCAATATTAGGCATGGGCATATTGCCAATCATTGGCAGTCGATTGGCAATGCCTCTTTTCCATTTCCAATAGCATTGGCAATGCTATTGGCAATGCAGTTTGTTATAACACCATCTTTAACGTCAAGAAGGCCTAGAAATCAAAATCCAAGTCAATTGCATTGCCAACCGACTGACAATGCAACTGGCAATGGAAGAGAGGCATTGCCAATCAACTGCCAATGATTGGCAATATGCCCATGCCTAGTCAATATCTCTGCCCTACCCTGTAGTTTTAAAATTATGTTAAATCAAAGTGAAAAGACAAGAATTTGAAGAAGTAGCGAAAATAACCTTATTCACTGCCTGCGCAACGTTTCCTTCGATTCTGAACACAGAGGAAAGCGGTTTTGGGGCCTCTTTGTTCTGAAAAATAAATTTTCGTGTGTTTTTTTTCTATTTTTTCGTCAAATTCATCATCTTACCATTGCGTTTCCGTTCATTTTCTCTCAATTTTCAAGCCGATTTTTCCATTCCTGAACAATTCTATGACCTAAATCGTACACCACGAGAGGAGAGAGAGAGTGGGAGAAAAAGTGTGAAAAAAACGGAAGATGTGCTTCTAATCTTAATCTGTTATTATAAAAGTGAGAGAATTTCTCGTTTTCTTATGACGATAAATAACATTATGATTCAGGTTGGTTTGAGTCAGGAGAGGGAACCCGTGGTGGGTCCGCGACAGAATTCAGTGTTGGAGGATTTGATGAGAAAAGGCAAAAATGAAGATGGCGATGAGGATCGAACTAAAGTTCTCGTATCAGGTTGTCGTGAAAGGTAACTTGTGAATTTCCAGCTTGTAAAATGTGTGTCAGAGAATAGAGTTTTGAAAGGCGGGAAAGTATACAAACAACATGATAACGCCCGACCTCATGTTTTGAAAATGGTAAAATGTTCAAGAGTTTCTCGACAATCTTCAAGTTTCTTCATACAATTGGAAGTTGATTTGGGTAGAAAAATAATGAACCTTTAACTCTAACAACATGCCACTTTTTTCAGGTTAAGGTAAAGTAATCGGATGTGATGAAAAAAAACATCCGCAACACAGAGTGAAGAACTATAGAAATTCTAGCGGCTTGGTCAAGTGGATTGGTTCCTGTTCATGAAGAATACAAGATAGGGATAGAAGGAACATCGAAGACGACCGACATCAGATGAAAAATAAAGGCGTGAAAAAAACAAAAAGACGAGAAGAGTGACAGGTTCGAACTTGCTGTGGGTTGAAGACAGTCAGCTTGATCGATAGAAAAGGGTTCATAAAAATAAGAAGAAAGATCGAACGTCACATACGAAAAATTCGAAAAAGTCAGCTTTAAAATAAAGAAAAAGACAAAAAGATGACGATAGTGAGAGGTTCGAACTCGGGTCCATATGGGTTATTGACAGTCGGCTTGACCGATAGGCATTAGAAAAAGATGCAGGAAAAGGGTTAAGACAGAAGCAAAGGTGAGGGACATCGTCTGCGTGTTGTGTCATCGAATAAGCGGATATATCTCGTGAAAAGTGCGGCTCTTCTCACTCTTGATGTATTCAAATTAGCCGTCGTCTTCAGAAAAAAAGAAGAAGAAGGAGGCGGAAGTGTTACGTTTTCCGTCGACACGTAGCCATCCAACAACTCGAGACAAGTGAGGAAAGACGCAAATTATCGCAATCGAGAGAACGAGAAAAGCGAAGGGAATTGGATAAGAGGGGCGAATTCGACTGACTGAAAATGAGTCGTATCAGAGAGCTGTTGATCAGCTCACCAAGGCAACCGATCGACAATTAGCCACAAGAGAATAGAGATGAGTTTTACTTCATTCGAAACAATAACAACCTCTGTAGGTAAAGCATTGGAAATCCCGTGATTGCCTGTAATGAGTAGTGGTAACTGCGCGCTCTTCCCTCAACACACTCTCTCGCCACGCTCCTGCGTCTAACGTTTATACACACTTTCTCACTCCCACAGCGAAGAGAGAGGAGGTAGCGCTCGTAAACATACACACAATCTGAATAATTTCTGTGTTCGTCTGCGTTCTCCACGCTCCCTTATCTCTCACGTAGTAACGTACAGAAGGTTAATCGATATACGGCAATTTCGTATCGCTCAGTGCAAAATAATCTAATTTGCAAAATTGTTTCACTGTGCCGCCCTGACATGTACGTAAATGTTGTTTTTTCCAAAATTTTAATCGAAGCCGGCACTTTTACTGGCTCAAAAGTGCGGTTTTCGTGGGAGTGAATTAAAGACGTCATGGCTTACAGAAAAGACGAGAAATAAACAACTGAATGTACTTTTTCAGTCAATTTTTAAAAATTCAAGGTTTTTCTCAATTTATTTGTGAAAATGTATGAAAACCAAACGTTCGTTGATCAGTGGCGTCAACATTTGAACATTGAAACTAATCCTAGAAATCAACAAGAATCCTTTGAAGAGAGGGGAAAGCCGCTGGTTCGAGCACTAGGTTGCTAGGAAAGCCATCCGATTGCAAAAGTTGGGAAGGGTTAGTACTTGGATCGGATCTTCGACCCCCAAATGCGGGCTGCGTGGGGACTTTAACAAGGTTCGGAAGTGGCGTGAAACAACACTATACACCACAAAGCGACAACGGAAACCACCGTGATGATGGAATTCTATTGACGTCGTTGGAAGAGAGTGGAAGAGAGAAAGAACTCAAATTTCAGGTAGGGACTACTGAATGCCGCCTCTTCCTCTTCCAATAGGCCGAATGGTGACGAGAAGGAGGAGGAGGCAGTGAGTGCTAAAAGGTTGACATCCGGTTGGCTTGACTTATGACTCTTTTTGCCCAATTCATCGTGATTAGTAGAAGAGGTTGAGGAATGTGGAGTGAGGGAGAGAGAGAGAGAGAGAAAAAGCGAGAGAGAGAGAGAGAGAGAGAGAGAGAGAGAGAGAGAGAGAGAGAGAGAGAGGGAGAGTGAGAGAGAGAGGGGGGAGAGTGAGAGAGAGAGAGAGAGAGAGAGAGAGAGAGGGGAGAGAGAGAGAGAGAGAGAGAGAGAGAGAGATTATATGAAACTTTCGAACTGAAGAATTTTCATAATTATATACACGATTAAATTGTAAATTTTGTCACTAAAAATACCGGGTTTCTGAGAAGTAAAAACCGGATTGTTGTTGATTTCCAGCAATCAAACCAGAGTCGGTGAAAAAACAATGAATATATACGTCGGAACGGGCAGGTGATAGCAACATTTGTGATTCCGAGGTTTTTTAGTTGGATAATTTGAGTTATTTCGAGATGATAATTGACATTTCATCAGTATTCCCGGATTCAAAATCAAAGTTTTAGGCATTTTAAATTCTTAAACAAAAAAGCATGAGCTTACGCTTCAAGAACAACTTTACGAAATGAAAGGGAGAGGAGAATAGAGAGTACAGGCAAACATAGACACTATCTGGTTTTTTGTAGGTTTACGAGCGCTCCTTTCTCTATGTAAAAGAGAGAGTATGTAAAATCGCTAGACGCAGGCGCGCGGCGAGAGAGTGTTGAGGTAAGAGTGTGCAGAGTCTCCACCACGTCTTACATGTGAGCAGGGAGATTTCGAAGAGATTTTCCTAACGATCTCTAGTCCGAGCACTATTTTAATGGCTTTTAAAGGTAGCTTCCTTGAAAGAGTAAAAACACGGTTGTCAGAGTTTTCCTACTAATGGGGAGGCAATAAAACGAGTTGACACCTGGTTGAGTGAATCGTCAACGTGAAAAATGGACTCTGGCAGAATTAGAGAGCAACTCAAGCTCAGTTCTAGATCTTTCCATTGGAAATGCATGCAAACGTTGTCGCGTTTCGATTCGGCGCTGCCGTCGAAATTTACACATTTTCATCATCACAACAATCAACAAATGAGGTGAAACGAACAGCATTTTTGTGACGAAATGGCGAATTATCTGATACTTTGTATGAAGCGATTGTCAATTTGGAATAGAAATCTACAGAAAACATCTATTGGGTGCTGAGAATTACCAATTGGAGATTTTTCGAAGTTTTTTTCTATTCTTAATTTTTTCAATTATCAATGAAAAATTCAAATCATAAGTAATCTTGATCTACGATACTCTAAGCTTTAGAAAGATCGGAACCGCGTTAGACTTCTCTCGAGCGAAGCGAAACATAAGAATAAGGCATGGCTGTTAGACGTTTCTTTATCCATTTAGTTGTCATGGGTTATCAACGAATTAACGAGCTGCGAACATATCAAGAGACAGACAGACAGAGAGAGAGAGAGAGAGAGAGAGAGAGAGAGAGAGAGGGGAGAGAGAGAGAGAGAGAGAGAGAGAGAGAAAACGAGTTGATACGTAGTTGATTTCATTATAAAATCGCGTGCAGTTGTGAATTAGTCGTAATGTGGCCGAGTCATGTCGAACCTTTTCCAAGAACACTTATCGACAACATGGCCGCATTGGTGACGGAATCAGGATACCTATGCGAGTATGTGAGTGAGAGAAAATGTACAATCGCTAGACGCAGGATCGCGGCGGAGAGAGTGCATTGAAGGGAGAGGGTGCAGAGTCTCCACTATAGGGATGGGCAAATACGCGGTGTTGGAAAGACGAAAGTAAATTCTTAATTTTTAGTTTATCTTCATTTCGAATGCAATCGTTTTCAGTGATTTTTTAAAGTGGGTAGGAAAACGACTGCAAAAACACAAAAACTACAGAAAAACATAGAAACCACCAAAAACGATTGTATTTCCTCGGTTGAGACATTGAAAACAGCAAAAATTGAAGAGAAAGCGGTGTTCAACTTTGTTTTTTGCAACAAACACGACGTGTTATGAAGTGACGCCCGAGGGGGAGAAGAAAAAGGAATGGCTAATGCCTCGATTAATTAATGTTTGAATATGTTAATACCGAGAAAAGGGAGGACTAGAAATCAGATAAACACCGCATGCAAGAGAGGTTTTTAATTAAAATGTTACGTTTTATTCGGCGGTTTTTGTTTCGCTTCTCACTGTTGTTGTCTTCTCAAATGTCGGGATAAGGGTCATTGGATGAAATGCCAGAATTATCAGACTAACTCGAATCAACATTCTCAAAAAAGTGAAACAACCGGAACTTTAAACAGCAAACTTCGATTGTGTGAGTGCTAATAGACATACCTACGGAAAAGGTTAGGAAGAGGATAGGTTTTGACTGATAAATTCAAAAATCTATTTCAGTCTACAAAAGTAAGAAATCTGAGCAGCCATACATGTCAAGTTGGGAGATTAAAACTCACGTTCGGAGAGATTCTTCGGAAATGGAAAAACGGCACTTGAAAATTTAAAATTCAATTTTCGAAATTATACTTTTTTAAGCTATTAATTAGAAAGGCAAAGACTAACCTTTTCACAACCTGCTTACACTTGATTGGTTGCTCTGAAGTGAAAAATTGGAAAAAGTAAAAAAAAAAAGAACTAGTAAGACGGGATGCAACCCACTATGGACGAAAGCACACTGATAAAGTTGATTTATTATTTATCTTTTCGGCTCAATTAAAAGTGTAAAACAGGAAAGTACAACGTGGAATAAAATAGCGAAGATGAAGTTTGGAACGATAGAGATCACGATGTTAGATAACATAATACGGGATCCTTGGAACAATTATAGAGAAAGTTGAGCGTTTTCCTTTCTATTACTAACTTTTCAAGAAAATACGTAAAATTGATCAGAAAAACCTTTCAAATCTTGAAAACTTCAACTTGCATCGAAAAGTCCACAAAAACAGAACAATACAGTCAATTTGTTGTTTCTCAGACTATTTCACAACTTTCTAGTCTCTCCAGAGCTTGAGTGCGGCATCTTCACCAAATGTGGCCACCAAATTTTGGTGAGGGTGATGGGCGAGTCCGTGTGGTGTCCGTTCACTCACCTGAACCATTTTCAATTGAAAAATTTTCAAAAAAAAACTTCCGAGTAGAAATATACTTCTATTGTAATTTTTACAGAACTCTATCAGATTTGCACGAAAATAAAATTTTCAAAAAAATTGAGATAACCGCGGAAATCTTGTGTAGCCGATGATTTTCAGATGAACTTCAGATGTTTGCTCGTTTCAAATTTAATTTTTGACAAAATTAATAAGACGAAAACAAAATGTTTCCAAAGCAATTCTGAGTTCTATGAAAAAAATATTCCTCGTTTAACAACGAAAACTAACCGGCAGTGTCGATTCCAGGGTTGCTGACCCAACATGGAAACAATACAATACTCCGTCTTCAGCTACAGCATACGCCCATGTTCCTAAAAACACACATTATCATCATGATACGACCAGATGACATTCGGAGCAAAAACTCTTCTTTTAAATTCGGTTATGATTATCTTTTCACCACAAGTTTTAGATTCTTTTCACTGGCGTTAACACCGGTATTCGTAATTACTTCAAAAATCTTTCACTAAAAATAACTTCGCGTTTCCGATCAACTCCCCTGTTGATTTTTATGAAGAATCCGATATTTTAGTTTCAACTTAATTTTCAATTTTCTATTTTTAACGAAGCAGTTATTCGTTCAATTGACAATTCTCCTAGTTTTTACAAAATGTTAACGTTAAGACCAATTTGAAGCAAAATTCAGCAGAATTCGTGGACAGTTCTGACAAAAATCAATATTTTTCCGTTATTTGCAAATTCCTGACAACTGAATCCACTTCGAATACGAAAACGCACCTCTCGGAGACAAAATACAAGTGATGAATTCTCCTTTTTCACGCTTTCCGGAAGTCATCGTTTTGATTACCTGTAAGGGGGGGGGGGGAGGTTGTGTTACTCGTGTACAGATCGTGATTACCTGTCCTGAAACGTTGACCACGTAGAGAGTGTTCGATCGGTTTCCCACAATGTACTGCGGTGGGTCACTCTTGGGGATCGGAATGACTGTCTGGATCGGTGTGTCTCCTGCTCCTGCGATTCTGAACGTCGACAGACATTCCGCCGTCTTCGAGTGCCAGACGCGAATCGTTCCGTCTGCTGATGATGAGAGCTGAAACCAGTTATTAAATTTGAAAGAAAAAAAACTTTTTAAATTCTGTCTTCCCAGGACCCGTTCTCAGCTCATAGGCGTCAGACCGAAAACGTCATATGATAGGCTATATGAGAAAGATACAGAAATGCACATTTTTAAGTTTTTCAAACTGAATACATTCTTGAAAACGACATAAAACTCACAATCTGATTTCCCTCCTCTGCGTACCTCGCATCCGTGACGTAGGAAGTATGACCGCGCATTTCTTTCAAACATTTTCCACTTTTCATTCCAAAGACTCTGGAATAAATCTTTATTGATCATTTCCACGGTTACGTTACTCGCGTATTGGATTGACTACAACGCAAAATTGTTCGGTAAATTGACGACTCACCTTACAACACTATCATATCCACACGAGAGAATATGCGAATTGTCTTTAGAGAACCGAACCGACGTGACTCCCTTCAGGTGAGCAGAATCGAACTTTCTCAGGGTATCTCCAGTTTCAATTTTCCACACCTGGAAAATGAATGTTTACTTTTTTCATGGGATTGCACATCAATCTATAACTGAACCCAACCGCGCGCTGCTACGCGGCAGGGGTTTTCTTGGCGTCATCTCAATTTCATAAAAGAGAGACCACGAAGTGGCCTCTTAATGTAAAATCATTTAATTTGATGAGAAAAGAACCTTGATTTGTCCATCAATCGATCCACCAGCGAGCATTTCCGAGTCTCTGCTGAAGACCAAGGAGAGTACTGCTTCGTTCATCATCATCAGGTTGTCTTGAGCCTTAAATTTAGTGATTTAGTGACTACTTCCCACTTTTCACTGAACAATAAGCCACTGCATGTACTTAAAATTCGATCTGTAGTCTGCAGCCAACAGTGATTTCCCATTATAATATGCTTAGAAAAGGTTTAGAGAACGAATTTTGTGAGGAGCAAAGTCCTTGTATTCTTAGAACGTGTTTTTGTACAACTTCGGACAAAAAAGCTAACCTGATATTTGAGATCTTTTCTCAGTTTTCCGTTCATGTAATTCCAGACTTCTACGAAACCATCCTTCGAACCAGATACCAAATAATTTCCATCCGGAGAGAAGACCGCGCTTTCGGGGAAACTTTCTGAAACGAAGATTCTTGTTATGAAATTAACTTTATTTAAAATTCTGCTTAATGTATCTTTTTCTGAAATTTGACAATATTGGTTGAAGAATTCCAACAGTTCGCTATAAAAGTTCAAAAAATTCAATTCAATTTTTATTGAAAAACTTGAATTTCCAAGAAATCAAGACACTCACTGGCTCCAAATTTGATCTGCCTGGTCGATTGCGTCGGATACTTTTCTTCCACTTGTTCTTTCTGTGCTGCTTTTCCACGGAAAAGGTCGATTGCGGTGTCTGAACAGATTTTTCTTGCACTGATAAAAACCTCAAAAACACAATTGATTTCTGAATAAACCATCTAACATCTTTTCCTTCTCTGAATTCGTCATGAAATTTGACAGGAAGAGTATAGTTAAAATAAAAAGCGAATTTTAACCGATTTTGAGACAAAAATAGTTAGAAATTAAAAAATATATACCTGGTGGAAGAAGTCCTTGATGAAGTTGCCATCTGAGAGACTGACCGAGAAGGACCAGAAGACGTGACGGTGGCACTACGTGGACTTCTGCTGACAAAGACTGAAAATTCACAGGATACAAAAACTCTCGGCGGAAATTTCTAGAATTCAATTTTTGTCCATCAATTCACGAACAGTTCATTTCAAATAACATCATGTTTTCGCACTTTCCGTATTGTAAGCTTGAGTGAACATGTTAGTTATCATGGCGTAAAAATTTCAGTTTTTAGATCTAAAGAATACCTGAGCAATTGCCGCACGTCTTTTCTCCTTGCTGACGTCTCCGTAAACTTCGGAAGAGTCAAAATATGGTCTGTTGATAAGATTTTCAAGTCGATTGTATCTGAAACTAATTCTCAGAAGACGAATAAAGTTGCGACGTACCGTTCAAAGTCAGTTTGCTTCAACAACAGCATTGGATCCGTTTGGCGAGCGATCAAACGAGCAGTTGACAGTTCGCGGAGTTCAACAAGTTCGATGATTATCTGTAATGACGAAGTGGTAGAAAGACGGGAGTGACCACATTTAACGAACGTTTCATTCGAAAAAACTCACATGTTCGTAAACATCAATCAATTTCTTCGCAGGAAGTTTGAGTGGCTGAATTACTTTCAACACGGTATCCCAATGACCAGAGGTTATATCATGAGAGAATGAGTCGATGCTGTCAACAGTATTCAGGGTGATGTTCGATTCTTCCTTAAAAATGAAAAATAAGCATTTTTCAACATAAAATTTCAATACCTGGAGGGTTTCGAGAGTACGGAAAAGGTTGTTCTCTTTGAGAAACTGTTCTATGAGACGGATGACACTAAAATAATTGTTGTAAAAATGATTAGAAACAACTTACTCTGCCGATTCAATGTCGATAGAAGTCATAACTATCTGAAAATTGAGAAATTGAAAAAAAATATATTCAAATGTTTGGAACGTTGGCGTCAAGTGGAACAACGTATAGGTCACTAAAATATGGCGTGTGAAAATGTTGTAGAGTACCTAAACAAATAACGCTATTTTGTAATCTAAAAGATGAACATGTTTCATCTGAATATGCCTTTGGTCACATGTTGATATCCAATTGGAAATATTGCAAATTCACAAGGAACGAATTCAACCACGTGGTGCGCGAAAAGAAGAAATGATGAAAACTGCAAAGAATTTAAAAAATAAAAACACGCGAAACAGACTGTTCCCGTAACAAATAAACGGCAATTAGTAAATCGCATCCCATCGCATCCCACATCCCGCATCCCATTTTGAAAAACGGGATGCGATCACTTTTTTCGCATCGCATCCCATTTTTCAAAATGGGATGCGATCACTTTTTTCGCATCGCATCCCATTTTGAAAAGTGGGATGCGATCACTTTTTTTTGCATCGCATCCCATTTTTATTTGGTCGCATCCGATATTTTTAAATACATCGTTTGTGATTTTTTGAAAACAAAATCCATTCGTCTTATTTTTAAACCACGTTATTCATCAGCATGAAATATTTATTAAATGAGAATATTCAGTACTTTATTACTGTTATACACTTCCCGTGTGTATAAGATTCGAGGCAGAGCAGTACATGTTTATTCCATCCAGTATAAGGGTGTAGCGACGTGGATGGGGAGCGAGGGGGGCCACCTCCTGACTATCTCAATTATTGCATGTGCATGTTCTCTTAAATACCATAAGATAACAGGTCGTAAAAGTTATCTAGGACATTGGAATGCGGAGTTAGATTAGAATGGCGCCATAGGCACCACTACGTATATGACATCCCCCCTTTTTGGAAAAGAAGCGAGCGTCCCCGTGAGCAAAATGTATTTGGAAATTTTTTTAAAAAGTGGTGTCCCAGCCTACTTCCTTCAGCAGACATGAAGAGATCTTCTTGCTCTTGAAGATGAATGCGATCTTCGTTGATTGAGCGGTGGCTGGTTGAGATGGAAGCTACATCTCAAAGATGACAATGCCACGGTTGCCGTTGTAGTTTGGATGATATTACTCGGCTTATCAGCTGCTTTTCTTGTCTTCAGCGTAGGAACACCAGCTTTTAAATTTTTTTGTTTGTTTTCTCAGAGACGCGTGCAACTTTCCGGTGGGACTAATGGTAGGATAAACAACAAAAATGTCAAATAATTACGTGAATGCATCGAAAAAGAGCAATAATGGCTTGCTCATGAGGTTCTCGGCGGGTCTTCTTCAGCTGTTTGAAGAATATTGTCAGCGGTGTTGTCTTAGTACTGTGGTTCCAGATGTACATCCCAGGTCTTCTTCGCAGGTTTTGGCGGTGTTGTGGACACTAAACTTCGTAGTTACTGTTGGCAGGATAATTTCGGGACAGGACAAAATTGCATCTTCGGACATCTTCTTTATGAAATCTTGGACAGCAGATTTCTTCATAATTCATGTAGGGAGGTTCAAGCAGATATCTTCTTAGTAGCACATCAGTATTGTTTGGATCTTTTCGAGCGGGCCAGTTACTCTACATTTTGGTGTTGACTCTTCTGCTTGGCGTGCTGTTGAAATACTGAGTCTGTACGTATCTTTATTAGCAGGACGTTGGACAACATTGGGATTTTTACCGCTAGGTATTAAAGACATTCACGTTACGGTACTATTTGGTTTTTTTTTGTTGCGGTTCACAAAAAAAGAACATGCAATTGGAGTACAAACACATACATGAATGATGTGAACGTATCTTGGTGTAGCGGAAAAGTGATTGTTTTTTTTTTGGAAAAATACTTTGACTACGTTCTCATCACTCTTACCTCGTTTCGACCCCTTCGTCAGTTCCTGGTGTCATCAGGCGCGGGAAACAGCTTGATGCTCCTCTCTTCTCTCGACCACACAACCAGCAAAAGTAGGAGTAAAGAATGGAGGGAACTGCGAAGTTGTTCGATGAGAAGGTTTCTTCTCGATGGTAGAAGCTCCATGTTATACACTTCCCGTGTGTATAAGATTCGAGGCAGAGCAGTACATGTTTATTCCATCCAGTATAAGGGTGTAGCGACGTGGATGGGGAGCGAGGGGGGCCACCTCCTGACTATCTCAATTATTGCATGTGCATGTTCTCTTAAATACCATAAGATAACAGGTCGTAAAAGTTATCTAGGACATTGGAATGCGGAGTTAGATTAGAATGGCGCCATAGGCACCACTACGTATATGACATTACTATTTATCGTGAAAATTAACTCACTTTCAAACGGTACATTTTTCAAAGATAAAACTAAAAAATTCTTATTAGAAATTAGTACTTCAAAAAACGTATTGCATCGTCATCTACATTCGAGTGAAATTAATTAAGCGTCTTAGAAAGTTTATTACATTTAAAAAATATTTTTTATATGTTAACAATCCTGGTGTAGAAATTTGGGTTTTTGAAACATACTGACTATTAGAATGATATAATCGTTTTGATTTTGCGATAACAGATTTCAGGTGGAGGTCAAGATATCCTGGATGAATACAAGTGAAAAACACAAAATGGAGCGTTTTGGAACACTTATTGGTTGAACATGTCGCATCATCTCCATTGTCGTCTTTTTCGTTTCTTGTTTCTCGCAGAGTCCGAACTGAAAGAATAATAATAATTTTATTCAGACTTTAGGGAAAAAAGAATTTTTTGAGATATTTTTTTA